>OZ024823.1:123007821-123628003 GCA_964016985.1 Anodontia alba
GAGAAACTGACTTAATCCTTTCAACCTGGCAGGCCAAAACAAAGACTCATATAGTGTTGATCCAGATGAGATGGCTCATAACAAGCCATCTCATCAGGATTGCACTGCTAATTGGTTTTAGATTTTTGATATCCCGATTTACAACAATGAAATGTTTAAATTTCAAAGATGGGAGAGTCCATTTCAGAAACTCGGGGATAAAAGGGTTAAACACACAAGATGCAGATGCAAAGTCAGTCATTATACTGATGGTGGGTTTCAGCTGCTCTGCCCCAGATGCAACTGTGCTCAAAGTACAGTGTCCTGGTCCTGTTTTTTAGTAAACTATTTTTTATTGCAGTGGCTCTCTAATAACCAGTCATTATTGTGAAGAAAACTTTTCTAAATGAAATGTAACTGGACTCTAAATTTGGGTAAAACTGCCCATTTTTGCTATTAAAATGCATGGAAAATGAAAATAATTTTATGAAGTACTATTCCCCACCACCCAGTCTCACCCTCCCTCGCCCCCTCTCATGCATCAGCTAATCTTTTTAAAGGCATTTGTATATCCATACTTTACACAATATATGCAAGTGGCTACCAAAGGCAAGGGGGTGGGAATGATAAGCTAGAGTCCAAAAAAACAACATTTTTCGGCCATGAAAAGACTATTAAGGATGCTGGGCTTCAGCTCTCTACCCACAGATGAAACTGGGAACCAAGTACAAAGACCCTGGGTCCATTACTCTGAGCCAGAAAACAAAGCTCCAAGTTGTCAGTATGGGTTGCACCTGGTTTCAGCCCATACCCACTCCCTCCCCCCTTGAGGCCCAAGAACTTAAAGCCCCATTCCTCAACTAGCAAGGCACTGACCACAGTATTTTGGGATGCCAAAGGAGTAATTCTGTTTGACCTTTACCAAAGGGCAGTACATTAACTGGCGAACCTATGGAAACTTACTTAACCAGTTGAGATTCCCAATCCATCAACAATGGCATTGTAAACTTTCTCAGCCAAGAAACTGCAGAGTCCATCAACAGATGCTGTAGAGCAAAACAGGTATAGAATAATACCACATCCCTCCTATTCACCTGATCTGGCACCTATTGATCACTTATTGTTTCTGAGCTTAACCCTTGCCATGCTGAATAAATTAAGATACCACACTCACTTCTAATTATCAGCCAATCAGGTTACTCGATCCAGGTGTTGACACAAATTCACATACTTAATGACAAATAGTGCAGATCCAGATCAGCTGGCTTCTGAAGAAGCCAGCTGATCTAGATCTACACTGTTTGCAAAGGCAGGGCAATACCCAGGTTCACCAGGACCAGGGTAATAAAAGATGTCTGTGGACACCTTTTTTGGTTAGATGAAGAACGTAGCAGCTGAGCTGGGATGGGTTGATGCAAAGGACCCAGAGTTCTTCAATTCTGGGTTGACGGCACTGGAACACTGCCAGGTCAGATGGATAATTACACAGAAAAAGAACAGGCTGATCTCAAATGTATGTTGGTAACTTGTTGACTCACCCTTGTAGTACAAAAATAAATCTCAGGACCATTGCTGGCTGCAACCTTGAATCATTATTGATACAACCATTGAGCCTTTGTACCGTGTCGGAGACTATGGCCGTATTTGCCTTATTTATTCATACATGTATTTTTATCCATTTGTCTTTCCATTAGTACATTAGGAAAGCTTTCATCAGATTTCTGGGGAATCATGCTATTTGAACACTGAACTTTACATAACCATAGCTCCAGATAAGGTGCTATTTTTCATCACATATTGATATTTTTCTTATTTCTCCACAAAAACGTGGGCACTCATTAGAAGTGCCTCCATCAGACACTTCTAATGAGTACCAACAATATGTTTTTGTGAAGAAATGAAAACAATTATATATACCAATATCTGGAACTATGCATAACCCCTTGTATTGAGCAAAAACAATAATCATACTGGTTTATTTGTTGATTTTTATCCAGGCCCCAACGTTACAAAACTTTTTGGTGCTCAACTCAGCTGAGCATGAAATTTGTCCTGCTAATAAATCTCAAATTATTAACAATTACAAATTCTTTCTTACCTTACCAAACACACAGGCGCATGAAAATTTCTCTGCTAATAAATATGAAAATGCCAACTATTTACAAGCCAAGAAAATTTCATGTTTTATAACCTCGGGGCCCAGTTTCTTTCCCTCTATATACATGTACTTTATTATGCCCCCTGCAAACTGTGTTTGTGGTAGGGATGAGGGGTATATTGTTTTCACATCCGTTCATCCATGGGTGTTTATCTTGTTAAATAATTTAAGGATTCTTTGCATATTTTGCACAAATGTTGATATCCATGAGGTGTTGCTGTTGGACAAAAACTAGGGCTTAATTCCTTTAGACTTATTTTCCTTGGTAATTCTTGAAAAGTTCTTTTGGTTTCTGCTTCTTATCTTGCTAAAAAATTTCAGGAATCTTTTCATAGTTTGTATAAACGATGTTGATGAGGTTTTGCTGTTAGACAAAACAAAGGTTTAGGGGTAAACTCCTTTAGACTTATTTCCCTTTGTAACTCTTGGAAAGGCGTTTTGGTTTCTGCTTCTTATCTTGCTCAATAGTTCAAGAAATCTTTTCATATTTTGCATAAATGTTGATATTGATGAGGTGTTGCTGTAAGACAAAAGTAAGGATCTAGGGATTAATTCCTTTATTTCCCTTTGTAATTCTTGAAAAGGCATTTGGTTTCTGCCTCTTATCTTGCTAAATAATTTCAGGAATCTTTTCATATTTTGCATAAATGTTGATATCTATGATATGTTGCTGTTAGACAAAAATAGAGACCTAGGGATTAATCTCTTTAGTTATTTCCCTTTGTTATTCATGAAAAAGCGTTTTGGTTTCTGCTTCTTATCTTGCTAAATAATTTAAGGATTCTTTCATATTTTGCACAAATGTTTGCTGCTGTGGAGAAAAATAAGGACGTTCATTCCTTTACAGTTGATTCCCTTTGTTCTTCTTGAAAAGTTGCTTTGCCAGGACTGTATAGTGCATACATGGTGAAATCAACTTGTCCCAAAGTACTTGTTGATGCGGTCTGATACTTTTCAGACTTATTACAGACATAATGACCATGTGCAGGAAGAAGTATGATGCTGAAATAAATTGTTTTCATCAAAATGACAGCTTTTTTCACAAAGCCATTTTTGGGTAATTTTTGAATACATGATTTTGTATGCTCTGAAATACTGCATCTGAGATAGTGCATACAAGGTGAAATCAATTTGACTTGTAGAGTTTGTTGACAAATTCTGATACTTTGCAGATTCATTAAAGACATATTGAACATGTAAACGAAGAAGTTTTTAACTGGAAAAATCTTTTTTGACAAAATGACTGCCATGAAAACTTTGCCATTTATGTCAATCCATATGTTTTTCTTTCTGTCTATATAAGTTTTCCCAATCACATACAATCTGAAGCAAATATGCATTTTAATACATTGCTTTCCAGTATCCACAGGACAGTCATTATCTTGCTGGGGGTATCTAGTAAGCACTGCTTATTGACACTGACACTTCTTGTTTGTCTGCTTCTTTTTGTGCATTTTCTTTTCATATTTCCATACAGTAGGGAAAATTTATGGAACATTTCTCAGGGTCTGCAAGAGATGATGATGACAATGATTTGGGCCCAGTTGTTCAAAGCTAACGACATCGTTAGTTAACGATTCGTTAAAATTTACATCGAGTGATACGCAAATATGCTGAAATTTTTTGCTGAAAAAATGTGAGTAGCTTTTGCAATGCAAAAGCTACTCACATTTTCTCAGCAAAAAATATCAGAATATTGTATATTGAATCCACTAGAGCAGTTAACAAAATGACCCTTAACAAGCTCATTAAGCTAATGATGCTTTGAACAACTGGGCCCTGGTGTTTTATGTTCCTTTCAACCTGAAGTCACATACCAAGATGATATAATGGTGATAATGAAGGGCTTTGAGCAATGAAGTGCCATATGAGCTGAACTCCACAGTCTGGAGCACAGATGCTTCTAGAACATTTTCTAGATGGTGACAGACAATACATCTACTTTATATTTTATTCTGTTTTCCATTCTGTCCATTTAATATGGTATAAAATTTTTATTGAAGATTTCCCAGCAATTGTGACACCTGCAGCCTTGAAATTTTATACATGTAGAGGATACACCATAACCTCTTTATGACTCTGTTGCTGGCATCCAAAACAAAAATTATGTTAGCTAAACAACCGTGTTGGATCCAAACAAAGATGTATAGATTGTATAGAAAAATGACCATTTATGGTCATTTTTCTATATAATCTATACATTTTTTGTTGGGATACAACACATCTGGGGTCCACCCTAAAACAGTCTTATATCCGAAACTGTCTTATAATGAACCATCTTCTAGAGGTTCCAATATATGACCAGGATTCCTTGAAATCGGTAAAAGAAGTGGCCTTGATTTTTTATATATATGTATATTTATCTTCCCACAATTTTATATATATGTATATTTATCTTCCCACAATCCCATGGTACAAAAGGACAGCTTTGCACAGGATACAAATGTGCTTCTTATGGGGTGCGGATACATTTTCAGTGTAGGCAACTCTGTCAGAATGGTTTTACCTTCCCTTCTGAAAGGGGTCTACTCTAAAAGAAAGGGTTTTTATTAGACCCTTTTCAGAAGTGAGGTGGGGGGTTGGATTGTGCAGGAAAGCAAACCAGATCATAAGAAAAGTTGCCTTTGTTGTAAAAATGGTGGAAAATTTAGCAAGTAAATCAAGTGCCCTTATAGTCAGCTTTACCAACTGTTTAAGTTTTCTGACCTTGTTGACAGCTGACTTACATGCCTTTATATTACCATGTAAATATTTTTTAGCAACCCTACAAGGGTTTTGACAAATATTCATAAAACATAGTACAACAGCTTTTTTTTTCACTGATATGAAGTGCATCTTATTCAGACAGCTTTGCACAGGATACAAATGTGCTTCTTATGGGGTGCGGATACATTTTCAGTGTAGGCAACTCTGTCAGAATGGTTTTACCTTCCCTTCTGAAAGGGGTCTACTCTAAAAGAAAGGGTTTTTATTGGACCCTTTTCAGAAGTAAGGTGGGGGGTTGGATTGTGCAGGAAAGCAAACCAGATCATAAGAAAAGTTGCCTTTGTTGTAAAAATGGTGGAAAATTTAGCAAGTAAATCAAGTGCCCTTATAGTCAGCTTTACCAACTGTTTAAGTTTAATATTCAAATTAAACAATGACATAAATTCTGACCGATTTTGACAGAAGTATACCCTTTTCTCATAAAGACATTACAGTTAAGGCATACTGCTTTTTTTTTTTTTTTAAACATAACTCTACTTTTCTTATCCAAAAAATTCAGTTTTGACATTTCATCTGAGACAATTCCAAGAACATGTCAAGCACTATTTTCTGCAGAAAATGTGATAACTCACTGACTCCAGCAAACTTCACAGACAATGTAATGAGGTGTCACAGGACAGTGTAGCGAGCCTAAATCACACTTTGCCTCTAAAAAAATCTAAAATTTGTTAAAGTCTGTGACTTTAACCTCAAAGTCATTCATGTGGGTGAGAATAGACCAGCATCTAACATCAGGGCACGTATGAACTGCTTCCTTACAGAGGTTCAGAAGATATATAGTCTTTTAAAGACTTAAACTAGAACCAGCACTATGGTGACTGCTATAGGCTTACCTGTTCTTTTGTCATGCAAGCTAAAAAGGGTTAGTTCATAAAATAAAAACACCTTAGCAAACTGATAATTTATTTATTTTATATTTTATAGCACTAACTTGCACCAATGTCAACAGGAACTAAATGGCCCTCAAGAGGGATTACTCTCAGAAAAATAAAACAAAACAAAAAATTAGTCACAGGTACTCATAAGACCCTCAGTCAAGCCCTTCTGTGAAATACCCATGATACATTTTTGAAGAAATTTAAAAAAATCAATATTGTTTAACACTTAGCACCCTGGGTAAAATTTTCAGCAGATGGCATAGACATATTGAAATATTTTTTCTTATTTTTCCCAGAAAACAGGTTTCGACATTTCATGAAAATTGTCTCCAATGGAGACAATTTGCATGAAATGTCAAATCCTGTTTTCTGGGAAGCATATCATCAATTTGTCAAGTCAAACTAAATAAAGGGCAATATTGGTTTAGTTTGTTTTGTATTCCTTTAAACTCCTTTATCTGGAACTACTGTTTTGGGACATCACAGGTGGCTATGAGCAACAGGGTATTTGATAACATTGTCTACAGGGAATTAATGGGCTCTCTCTGGTGGCAGGCCTAGCAAATCCATTCAGAAGCTGCTCTGAGACTGTATGGAAAGCATGCAGTTTTAGTGGTTGCCATGTGGTCTCTGCACGAAAATCATTCGGAGTATGGCTTCTGTGCAGTGCCCGGATATGGTGCCCTGACTGTGCTACCACAGTGCCACTTTTGAGCATTGAGTCCCCAGTATATAAGGAAGAACTCTTTGTACAACAACAGCTTCTGCTCACTTTTGCTGATTGCAAAAGGAGTTCCAAGATTCATATGGAGGTACGCTGCTCTGAGCCTGAGGGGTGGTTATCACCGCCATCATCAAATTCTTTAATGTCTCAGACTCTATAATAACATAGACTAATGATGAAGTACTGCCCAAGACAGCCAATATATATACCCACCTGAAAAATATTTGGCCCATCTCAAGGTGGCTGCACGACCTTGACCACTGTGAAGTTGCGGAGGGTTGACTGCTCAATATCTGTGATTTCAATATACTGCATGGGCAGCGAGCAGCAACCTTGCAACAGTTGTGCAAAGGCAGTATGAGTGTTCCATGACTACAATCTCTATAATTATGTTTTTTTTGCTCTCATGTCTGCCAAAAATCATGTGTTTGCTGCACATCAGTGCACAGCCTTCATGCAGTGCCCTTGTGGGGATTGTGCGATGTCACATACTGCATGTAAACCCATCTCAGGCCAAACGTGAATGGGGCTTAACTGTCTAAAATTTGTTGACTGTGTGGCAAGCAATACAGACCCCGATCAGATGCCATAAAATATTGCATCTGGGTCAACAATGTTTGCTCAGACCTGAACATCTCAAAACTTCAGATAATTATGGTAATATCAGTACTGATTAGGCTTTCAACTCATAGCAATATTTTAAAAAGTTGACATACTGATAAATTAAGATGCCATGCCCACTTAATAGTAAGCCAATCAGATAGCGTGATCCTGGTTGTTGATACAAACTCACTTACTGTATGACAAACAGTGCAGATCCAGATCAGAAGAGTCAACTGATCTGATCTACACCATTTGCAGACACAGGGCATATCCGGTTCAGCAGGACTACGGTTAAAAATATCAAATAACCATTTAACCTGTGACATGATTTTGTCAGAATCTGTGTAACAATGTCAAAGAACTGCCACAAGAAAGGAAATTTACATAAATGTTGCCTAATTTTTTTTGTAAATGTTGGCCAAATCCAAGGACCATGTTTTCCTCCTCTTAATGCTAAAAAAATATAGTTGTGTCATTTCACACATTAATTATCACCTTTTAAGAACAAATTTTCCAATGGCAGTGAAATAAGTATAACCAATGCCGAAATTAGCAGTGAATGTTTCTCCCGTTTCTTCATACCTTGGATACTATTTTAGAATGATCTTAGTAATCACTGCAACATATTTCTTCATGGAGAAATAGGCTACTAGTATATCTTACATAGCTCTTATTAAGGCGTTTTTTTCTAATAGAAAAGTACTTATATTTTACTTGTTTCTCCATGAGAACATGCTGTAGAAACTCATAAGAAGTGCCTGGTGAGGCACTTCTAATGAGTACCCACAACACATGTTTTGTTGGAGAAATAAAAAAACTATCTGGATAACCTTAGAGCTATTTCTAAACTGCTTTTAACATTCTTTGGAAAGATGTTTTTAACTTGGGAGTATTATTCTTAATGGAAAAATTGATTTGTAATTGACAAGTTTCTAATGAAGAACCATTTCGTTTCTGTTCCAGAACTTTGTTTTCAAATATTTACAATTTGATTAATTTTACAGCAGCCTCAAATGGGTCTGACCTATACAAGCTCTAAAGTACTGGTAAACTGTGCACCCAAAATACCTACCCAAACAATTTTTGCATAATTTGCAGCTTTTACTAAAAGGAAAATGGAAATGTTTGAAAACTGCCAAATAGAATAACACTTTTGGTTGTTACAAAAGGTTTTGTATTGAATCATGACAAAGTTTACAAATTTAACCCTATCAGACCGGCAGACCAAAACAGATACCTTTGCAAACAGTTTAGATCCCGATGAGACAGCTTGTAATGAACCATCACATCAGGATCTACAATGTTTGTCATTCTGTTTTTGGTTTTTGACTGGCATTCCCATTTGCAACAGTGGACCTGTCCAAATTCAAAGCTGGAATAGGCCACTTCAGAAACTAAGGGGTGAAAGGGTTACAGCACCATGGAAAAATGACTTTCTGAAAAATGTCAAAAGCAGAGTAGGTCTTCTTTATTTGCGTATGCCTAGCAAAAGGTTGGTTTCCTTACCCAACTACTACCCACAACCCCAACCACCCCAACCACACAAGTTCACTAATAAAGCACATCATTTCACGACCGTCCGATTTTTCCGAGGCGACTGTCTGTCTTTGGGTTTGCTGTAATGGCTTGAACCGCAACAATTGCATAGTTTATTTGAGACTGAAGTTCACGTAAATCTTTTATATGTAAAAGTCTTAATATTTTTGCAGCTTCATTTATAATATAATCTGAAAGAGAAAGAAAATGACAGCATTAGTAAAAATACATAGCTCCAGATAACATGAAGTATCCACATTATATTTTTATTTCTCCACTTAAACATATGTTGTGGTTACTCATTAGAAGTGCCTCAGAGAGGCACTTCTAATGAGTACCACAACATATGTTTTGTGGAGATATGTTTTGTTGAAAAAAGTGCCTCATCCAGAGGCTTATAATGAGATAACAACATATGTTTTTGAGAAGAAATAAAAAATATCAGAGCATGTTGGCTGAAAAGGGGGGAGCAAATTCTTTCCTTTTAGATTAGCTCTCATTTCAGAAGGGATTTGGTGTGCAGGAAAGCAAACAGGAAGTCATAAAAGTTTTCTTCCCTGTATAAAATGGCAGAAAATCTAAGTGTATTCTGTCATCTTAAGCACTACTAAAATTTTGTAGGAAGCATGTACAACTTGATATGTCATTCCTTCTTGTACAGCAAGCTCCAGATAGTGGAAGTAAGCATAAAGAAAATTTCACAAGAAACAAAATGATATCACATTGTTGAGTGAGGTAGAGGACCAAACATATATATGTCATACGGAGCTGCATCAGAATCAAGGGTGATGTTTCACTCGAGAAAAAATGGTTGAAGCCTCCCAGTAGTTTTTCAACACCATTCCAAGGTGGTTTCTCTGTTGCATTTTTTGTTTGTTTGTGCATTTGTGGTTCATTATGGGGTGTTTGTTTTGTCATTACAGACGACTTTCTTTATCTCAAATTCCAAGGGACTCTGTGAAATACTTCGAGATATCCGTACCTTGATTTGCTAAAATGAGGAAACAATAAATCGAACAACCACATTTAACAAATGTATATGTAATTTGACTCCTGAAGTTAGAAATATATAGAAAATATTGTGGAAAAGAGGAGGAGCAATGTCTCCTCTTTTCCACAATATTTTGTTACGTGTTGTAAGATTTTTATGTTTAAACAGGAACCAGATTTTCACTTCGAGATAAGCGGTTATTTGAGATAAGCAAGGTCGAGATAACGAGAGTCATTTGTGTATTTGTTCCTAATCTCTCCTTCTTTTGGTGCCTCAGGAGGGTTGTGCTTCGTGACTGTAGAATTTCCTGGATATCTTTGTGCTTCGTGAATGTAGCATTTTCTGGATATCTTTGTGCTTCCTGATTGTAGCATTTCCTGGATATCTTTGTGCTTCGTGACTGTAGCATTTCCTGGATATCTTTGTACTTTGTGACTATTGCATTTCCTGGATATCTTTGTGTTTCATGATTGTAGCATTTCCTGGATATCTTCACTTATATTTTTGGAGTCCCTGTTAGAGATGAATGTCAGGTTTGATGTTTGTAGGTCACACAGTTTATTAGTAATGGAGCTAAATGCTAGGGTTGGAACAAAAAAAGACAGTCATTCAAATGCAAATATAGCTCACAGTGACAAAATGACACCTAGCCAGCCTTCGTGGCTCTGTTGAATGCCTGTTTAACTGGTGATCAGGAGGTCTGGGTTCGATCCCCACCAGGTCCGGCATCATTCTTTTGAGGATACTGATCATGAAATATTTTCTATGGTCATTCTCACCTTTCCACTTTAATATCAAAGAAGAGCAGTTGTCAGTTCCTGGTGAACGAATGAGGACAAGTACTGTTTAACCACTTAGAGAACTAAGCCTGCGAAAAGTGTGTTTAGGTAAATTAACCAGCTTGACATGACTGTAATGGGTTGACTGGGCCATAAAATCTCTACTTAACACTACAAAATGACAATGCAGCATTTGAGCCCATGAAAGGGAGAGAGCACATGCCAAGTTAGATGAGTTAATCAGAAAAGGACTTGAATGCAAGGGTGTTGCTGATGTCTACCACTGTATCCAGTCCCCTAATATCTTACCTCCTGTGTCAAATCCTAATTCAGTTTTGTCTATTGGTATTGACTCATTCTGAAAAGATACAATAACAATTTAACCCTTGTCCTGCTGAACCCGGATATACCTTGCTTTTGCAAACAGTGTAGATTCAGATCAGTCGGCTTCTGAAGAATCCAACTGATCTGGATCTGCACTGTTTATCATTCAGTAAGTGACTTTATATCAACAATCTTTCTCAAGTAATCTCATTGGCTGACAATTAGAACTGGGTGTGGCTTCTTCATTTATGTTAACCCTTGTCATGCTGAATAAATTAAGATGCTACAACGACAGTACTAATTTCAAGCCAATCAGATTACTTGATCCGAGTTTTTGATAGAAATTCACATATTTAATGACAAACAGAGCAGATCCAGATCAGTTGGCTTCTTCACCGAGGCACTTCTTATGAGTACCCACAACATATGTTTCTGTGGAAAAACAAGAAAATTATTTGTCCTGATACTCCTCTAATCAAAAGTTATGAATACCACTGCCACTTATCATTTAAGGGTTGATGATGCAGTAACAGCATGACCCACACAGCAGATCACCAGCTAAGGTGATAATTGAGGTTACATGATGATGATGAGTTCAGGTTTAACGACGCATCAACCCATGAGGGTCATTTGCGTCAAAATGGTGAACTAGCATGGTTCTGTAATGAAACGATTATAATGATAAGTCATAAATGCATAAAATGTAAAACTAGAACGAATTTTATTGAGGTTACAATCTTCCAAATTACTTTAACCCTGTCAACTCTACAGACTAGAGAATAGGCTTTACAAACAGTGTAGATCCAAAGAGATGGCTCGTAATGAGTAATCTTATCAGGATCTACACTGTTTGCCTTTTCTATTTTGTCACTACACTGTCTGATTTTTTTTTTTTTTTTTTTTTGATTTGGGTTTTACGGCCCTTTCAAGAATATTTCACTTATATCGAGCCGATCGTTCATCGAAGGTGGGCGAAAACCGGAGAACCCGGAAAAAAACCACCTGACCATCCGTAAGCAGAACTTGGCTTTCCCACATATGACCCGAGCGAGGCTCGAACCACAGCGGTGAAAGTCCTAATGGATTAAGAGTCAATTCTCTTATCCACTAGGCTACGGGGGCCCGCACACTACACTGTCTGACTGTCTGCCATTGTTTTCATTGTTTGACTGTGCAACATCCCTTTTATGAAATAACAGACTCATCCAAATTTCAAGTTGGAAGAGTCCACTTCAGAAAGTCAGGTGAGGCGCTTCTAATGAGTACCCACAACATACGTTTTTATGGAGAACTGGAGAAAATTATCCAAGAAATATCATCAAATACTCCTTATCAAGTCCCCTGAATCATCTTATAAAGAGGTGTCCATGTATTTTGAAAACCCACTTCTTGTTGGCATAAGCTGCACAGTTGGTATTACTTACTTTTCCTTTTGTTTTACTTGCTCTTTCTATAGCTTCTTTTGATAATTTATCTCGCACAATTAAACAGATTGCCTGAAAAATAAATAAACAATGTTAAAACAGATAAAAGAAGTAGGCACAGGTCCAGATTGGGTCCTTTTTTTTTTTTTTTTTCAACCAAAAAGTATATTTTTTCTCATTTCACCCTTTAACCCTTATCCTGCTGAATAAATTAACATGCCACACCCACTTCCAATTTTCAGCCAATCAGATTACTTGATCCAGATTGTTGATATGATATAAATTCATGTACTTAATGGCAAACAGTGCAGATCCAGATCAGACGCCAACTGATCTGGATCTACACTGTTTGCAATCTGGATCTACACTGTTTGCAATGGCAGGGTATATCTGGGTTCAGCAGGACATGGGTTAAAATATATGCTCTGGTACTCATTAGAAGTGCCCCAATGAGGGGCTTGTAAGGAGTTCTCACAACTTAAGTTTTGTGGAGACCAGGGCAGGAGAAAATGACAGTTCTTCAGTCCAAGGCTGTTTTTCAAAGAACAGAGTGGATGTTCACTTCAGAATCCGTCCATAATAACTTCTGTTTTCTAATATTTGGCCTTAAATTTACTCCTTAACTGGAGCTATAAAAACAAACAAACCTTTTGTCAACACAATAATAACACTATCCATGTCCGGAAATCACCTTGAGCGATCTAGGCCCAGTTGTTCAAAGCGTCGTTAGCTTAACAAGCTCGTTAAGGGTCATTTCGTTAACTGTTTTAGTGGGTTCAATACACAATATCTGATATTTTTTGCTGAAAAAATGTGAGTAGCTTTTGCACTGCAAAAGCTACTCACATTTTTTCAACAAAATATTTCAGCATATTTGCATATCACTTGATGTAAATTTTAACGAATCGTTAACTAACGATGTCGTTAGCTTTGAACAACTGGGCCCTGCTCATTATCGCAATGCTGCTTGATCCGCATGTCAAAAATAAGTAACTGCCCATTTAATTGACAAGTGAAAAAATCAATACTGGCTGTTACTGTATTTACCCAAAGTACATGCATGTATTGGGACACCTTAAACCCTTACCATACTAATCCTAAAATTTGAACCAGTCAATTTTTATCCCCACACTTTTTTAAAAAAGAGATGGGGTTATTGTTAATGCCTCCATCTGTCAGTCGTCATGCTATCTCCTACTAAACCTCATGGTCAGGGTGTGCGAGAGCAACATTATTTTTCTGTGGGTCTGTCCATGCCTCCGTCCTCCATCTATTTGTCTGTTATACTGTCTCCTCCTAAACCACTGAGCGGAATTCAACAAAACTTGCTACATCACTTCCCCTCATGGTAAGGTTGTGCTAAAGCAACATTATTTTTCCATCCATCGTCCCTCTATCTATCCGTCCACTATCTCCTCCTAAACCGCAAGACAGAATTCAACCAAGGTTGTGCGACAGCAATATTATTTTTTCCATGTGTCTGTCCAGCATCCGTCCATATTTCTGTCATGCTAACTCCTCCTAAACCACTGGGCGGAATTCAACCAAACTTGCTACATCTCTTCCCCTCATGGATAGGGTATGCAAGAGCTACATTATTTTTCTGTTTGTTCATCCAGCGTCCATCCAACTATCTGACAAGCTATCTTTTCCTTAACCACTGGACGGAATTTAACCAAACTTGCCTCATGACAGCCACTCATGGTAAAGGTGTGGGAGAGCAAGTCCATCTATCTATTATGCTATTAGCAACATTAGCAAAGAGCTTGGGAATTTGCAATGGCATACTTGTGACTACATATTCTAGTACTACATCTTTCATATTGCTGGATGAGTGGTAGACAGTGTTGATGCGGATCAGATGACATGCGTTTTGTGGCATCTGATCTGGGTCAACACTGTTTGCACAGGCCTGTCTGTCCCAAAATTAATTATATATGATAATAAGTAAGAAAAAATCTTATCTACAGATCCATAGCTACAGATAATAGGAGGTATTCACATAATTTTTTTCATGTCTCCATGAAAACATATGTTGTGGGTATTCATTGGAAGTGCTTCCATGAGGCACTTCTAGACAGTACCACAACATACAGTCGAACTTCACTGGGTCAAACTAGATTGGCTTGAACACTATGGATGGCTTGAACAAATTTGCCGGTTGCGGCATTTTACCTATCATGCTGGACAAGTGCTCTTATAAAATTAAGTGGGGTTACCCCACCTCTTGGCTAAAAATAGGGGTATGATAAGGAAGTGGGGTTTTGAGGCTTCCCGCTGATAACGTGGTTTTTATTCTTTTAATTGAGTTCTTGCTCTGCAACATGCTGTGGTGGTCAGCTGCCTGGTCATTAACTTGTAATCAGATACCTTTCCTTTCTGCCGTGACATCACATTAGATATTTTAGTATTTCTTTTTTCACATTTAAAGTCAATTTGAATGTTATAGGTAGAAATCGTGGAAAAAGTTAATAGAATTTCATTTTTCAATCGTCGAAATCGGTCAAGAAATAAAGTTTTGCACAGTTTGTATAGGTATTAAAAGATGCAGTATTGGTTTCCTTGCCACAGGAGTTAATTATTAGTTGTGTTACATAAGATATGCATAATGATAAGATAAGAAAACATGGTTTACAGTTTTAAGAGGTTAGTCCATCATGATAATTTCATTAAAAGAACCATGCATGGCTCAAACAACGATCTCTCAAACTCCCAAACTGTCAAGACAATCCCCAGAACCATTTTCAATGTACAAGCCCCATCAATCGCTGGAACCATATTTTACCATCACACTTTAATTAGATGCTTGATTTTTATCACCACGCTTTTCGAAGAAAAAGCAGGGAAATTGTGATAACCCTCGTCCCTCTAAACGTTCATCTGTCTGTAATGTCACACCTTTGCTCCTAGACCATTTAAGCTAGAATCTCAAAACTGTCACAGGGTAATGAAGAGCAGAATACAGTGGTGCAAAAATGTTGCCCCTGGGGCATGTCTGGGGTCACCATAGGTCAAAAAGTAGGATTTGAGGCACTTTTTTTTTATTGTTACACAACTTCTCCTAGGCTTTTTGAGCTATAACCTTGAAACTGTCACAGGTAATAGCCCTATGGATGAGGACTGGCGGAACATATTTGGAATTTTGATGTGCACAGAGATATGCGATGGTGCTGGCGCAGGGATATGCGATGGCACACCATTGACTTGCTTTAGTTTGTTATTTACTTTATAGGCAATCTTTGACAATGATAACTTCACACTGGACAAGTTGACCTGTTGGGTAAAATTTATTACCAGCTTGTATGTTTTGAGATACAATGTTAAATTATAACTACAGCAACAGATTATCAATCAACTTTAATATTCATTAAATAAGCTTTTGTTTGCCATGGCACTTACGCTATTACTGTTCTAACATGCCATAACTTAATATGGCAGCTGGAAATAATTGAAGAAATTGAACAAAATATTTTGTCATTTAAGAAATTACATCGTAAAATAATACTGTGAAATTATCAGCAGACAGTCACAGTGAGTGAAGTCCAGATCAGGCTGCACAGATGTGCAGGCTCATATGGGTATTCACTGATTTTTATTTATCTATTTCTTTTTTTTTTTTTTTTGTTAGTATGTGTGACCGCATGATGAAATGGGCAAGAAACATTCAAATCCTTCTATGGTGAGACACCGTTCTCTATATTTTTGGCACGGAAAACATGACAGCATGACGAAATGGTCAAGAAACATTCAAATCTTTCTAAGACGAGACACCGTTTTCTCTATTTTTGGCATGAAAAACAATCTTGAATAGTTCCTCCTGGATTCCTTTTCCCTATGAGGACTGCCAACTGGACCAGGAATATGGGGTTAAACATTTGCAAGTGTTTTGCACTGCTGAAAGCAGTCCTGGTTTATGCTTGAATGAAATTTTGAAAAGGTAACAAAAGAGAATATATGTGCTAACCAGAGAAGACTAGATGCCAGATTACCTTCTCAGTAAAATTAAAAATCACAATGGTTCATTCCCATGCTTAATTGATGCATGTAGATTGTTCAAGTTTCTTCAAATAACCAATAATTGATTGTTTTAAGCTAACAGAAGAATCTAATGGAGAAATAAGAAAAAATCACTACTAAGTCTTGATGTTTGAAAAAAGCACACAGTACAGCTCCAGTGGTTTTTTCAAAATCCCTCCCCCCACCCCCACTTACAGTATAGCTCGAGTGTTTTTCAAATCCCCCCCCCACCCCCACGAGCCAGTGTGGAGAAGGATTCAAGTGGGAAGGATAACATTTTAGTATCCCACGGTGGTTTCATCTGGGCCGGTGGATCCACTGCGTTCCCGCTGTAAAAATGAAGTTTTTTAAAAGTAAAACATATTTTAACGAGTAATACTTAACCTATAGATAATGTGCTATTCTATTCTGTTATTCACCCCCTCCACAGAAAAAACGACCTTTCAGTCGTTATAAAGTCTTAATTCAGAAGGTCCCTTTAACAGTTACCTGTATGACGTAGTTCCTCCCGCTCAAATGATCACGTGTCAGTTTCTTTTATGTGTAAAACAATACACAATTAGGAGAAAGGAGCGAGGGAAGGGAGGTGGGACGATAAATACTTATCTATAGGTTAAGTATTACTCGTTAAAATATGTTTTACTTTTAAAAAACTTCATTTTAACTTCGTAATACATTAACCTATAGATAATGTGCTAGAATTTGTAGAATAGGAGGGAGGATTTCTCCTAATAAGTTAGTCCCAACTTCTGAATTAAGGCTTAATAAAAGGATTTATTTTTTATATATATATAATGAGGACATAATTAGTGCTTAAGGCAATAATAAGATCCTTTAACCAAGGATAAAGTAATCCAGGGTTAACATATATATATAATAAAGATATAATTAGTACCTCTCTAGTATAGCATCAGGTCTAGGGGGGCTGTTGACGTTGTCTACACATCCATAGCTGATTGCTGTTGGCCCCCCACCACTTTTTGGGCCACTACAATGGGGCCCAAACTTTGGAGATTCTGTGCTTGTTGAGACATGTCTCTGAGATAGAATTTGGCAAAAGTTGATGAACTATTCCAAACCGCTGCTTGAAGTATATCATTGAGAGGAACTTTGTCGAAGAAAGCCCAAGAAGAGGAAAGAGCTCTAACTTCATGAGCTTTGATTTTAAGGAAAGAGATATCTCGTTTAGTGAGTTTCCTATAGGCAAGTTTAACAGTGTAAGATATCCATCTCGAGATAGTATCTTTAGAGATATCCTTATTGCCTTTAATAGGAAGAAAAAGTCTAGTTCTATTTTGGCGATAAGAGCTAGTCATTTTGAGATAGAATTTCAGAGCCCTAACGGGGCAAAGAAGTCTGTCAGTATGTTCCCATTTACATATTCGAGCAAGACTAGGAACAACAATAGGATCTGGTTTAACAGAAGAAAGCTGGTTTTTTGCTAAAAAACCAGATTTAAGAATCAAGGAAACTGAACCATCAGATTGATTAAATCTTAAATGTTGTGAATCCATAGCTAGAGCATGTATTTCACTACACCTTTTAGCAGTGGCAAGAGCTAAGAGAAAGGCTGTCTTAATAGTAGCGTGAAATTTAGAAGCCTTATCAAGAGGTTCAAAAGGTGGTTTTTGTAGACATACTAAAACCCATGATAAGTCCCATTTAGGTGTAAGAGATCTTTGTACTGGTCGTTGAAGTTCAAAAGATCTGATAAGTTCAGATAAAACTGGATTAGATCCGATTCTATTACCAGTTTTGAATTTTAAAGTGTTAGAGATCATAGATCTATAACCTTTAATAGTACTAATCTGACATTTCTTTTCCGAAAAAAGAAAGATTAAGAAATCGGCTATAACTGTAATAGGGGCCGAGATCGGATTAACCTTTTTTGTATGACACCAATTAGAGAAGATGGTCCATTTTGCATCGTAGACTTTTTGTGTAGATGCTCTTCTTGATCTGGAGACAAAATCTGCAACGTTTTGTGAAAATTTCTTATCTCTGATTGATTGTTTGATAACTCCCAAGCGTGAAGGTCGAGAATTGGGAGGTTTTGATGTACAAATCTTCCTTTGGATTGAGTCAGTAGTCTTGGAATTAGTGGCAGACGAATCGGAGCTGACACTAATAGAAGAAGAAGTTCTGAGAACCACTGTTGCTGTGGCCAGAACGGAGCTATGAGAACTATTCTGCACTGATGTTGTCGGATTTTCTCTAGAACAGCAGGTATCAGAATAAAAGGAGGAAAAGCATATGCATGAAGATGATTCCAGTCCATGGACAGGGCATCTATCGCTAGTGCTTTGTAGTCTTGTACTGGAGAGACATATAATGGGAGTCTGTGGTTGAATCTTGTCGCAAACAGATCCACGTTTGGGAAGTTGAGCATCTGGAATACTGAATTCGCAACTGTTTGATCCAGAGCCCATTCTGTCTTGATAGGTTTGTCTAGTCTTGAGAGGCGGTCTGCAAGAATGTTGAATTTGCCTGGGATGTGACGTACTCTGATAACTATGTCTTGTTCCAGGCACCAATTGAGTATTTTCCAAACTTCTACGCAAAGATTGGGGGAATGAGTGCCACCCTGTTTGTTGATATATGAGACCACCGTTGTGTTGTCTGTGGATATCATGATGCAAGAATGGTGAATAAATGTTTTGGCTTGTTTCAGTGCTAATCGTATGGCCATCATTTCTAACATATTGATATGGAGCTGGGATTGGTTTTCTGTCCAGCGACCATGAAAGGACAGTGTTGTCGGCTCTAAATGAGCTCCCCATCCGTAATGACTGGCATCCGTATAAAGGAAGAATTTGGGGTCTGGAGGATGGATTGAAGTCCCTGTCTCGAATCGAATGGGGTTTATCCACCATTGTAAGTGAGATCGAATCATGCCGTTTATCGAGATCGGGTGATCGAGAGGAAGAATATGAGGTTTCCAGACTGACAGCAGGCACATCTGAAGAGGACGTAAGTGCAGTCTGCCCAGGAGAACAAGGTCTGCTGCAGCACTGAGTTTGCCCAAAAGAGAAAGTAAAGTTCGTGCCGATACATGTTTTGCTGACATTATTTTCTTGATTGTTAGAATTAGGTTCTGTACACGATCCGCTGGAACCCTGACTAAATTTTGTTGCGTCAGAAATTCCATACCTATGAAGGTGAATTTCTGAGCAGGAAAGAGGTCTGACTTCTTGAGATTTGGCAGAAAACCTAGGCTTTGAATAGTTTGAATGCAAATCTTTGTCTGAGTAATCAGACGGTTGTGAATCAGATTTTTTATCAGCCAATCGTCTAGGTATGGAAAAACTGATATGGCACGTTGGCGTAGAAAAGCTGCGATAACGTCCATCAGTTTCGAGAAAATTAACGGACTTAGGGACATTCCGAACGGTAGGGCCGAAAAGTGATATACTTGATCTTCGTGTACGAAACGAAGATACTTCCTGGATTGACGATGTATCGGCACATGTAGATATGCATCTGTTAAATCTATGGAGACAGCCCAATCGTTGAGTCTCATCGCTTGTCTTACCGATTTGACTGTCTCCATTTTGAATGCTTGTTTCTCTATGTAACGGTTTAATAAAGACAGGTCTAATATTAAACGAAACTTTCCGTTCTTTTTTGGCACAAGGAATATCCGGGAATAAAAGCCGGGAGTTTCCGGATTCTGTACCCTTTCCACTGCCCGTTTGTTGAGAAGATTTTCGATCTCTTCTCTGAGAAACGGGGAGGAGGATTGACTCATTCTGATCGGAACAGATGACAAAGGAGGAATTTTGATGAATGGTATCCTGAATCCGTTTCGTACGATAGAGAGGACCCATTTGTTGTCTGTTATTTCCTCCCATTTTTCCGCAAAATGGGCCAATCGTCCTCCCACTGGAATGTCCGCGAGCGGAAGAGCAGGCAGTGGAAAGGGCGGGCCTTCATAATCTTGCGGAGGAAGAGGCAGGTTTAGAGGAGGGGAACTGACGGATGTTACCAGTCCTCTTGATATTATCTTTCTTAATGTGAGAAGATGAGCTTTGAGGAATATTTTTGGACCTATACGACTGCGTAGGTTTAGGTCTGGATGTTGTTTGTTTAGCAGGATATTTAGGTATCTTGAAAGCTCTGCTCTGCGAAGGAGGCTTATAAGAATGAGATTGTGACTGAATGGATGTAGAAGCTAGAAACCTTTGCTGTTGAGCTTCGAAGTTTGATTTAGCTATTTCTTTTATCCTGCCGTCAAATAAGGATTTTGAGTTAATAGGAGCGTTCCTTAACTCGTATGTGGAATTGTCGAGTAGTAGTTTAGACGAAGCTAGGGCTGCGTCCCTCCTAGCTTGGAATAATTCAGTAGTTAAAAGTGTAGACATGGCAGTAGCATGTTTAATCGATTTGGCTACGGCCTCCAGAAGTCTGGAAAGGGCCGCAACCGACATCGATTCCTGTTGTAATAAAAGGAAGGCAGCTGAAGAAAATAGATCAGCATGAGAATTAATAGCGACTAGTTTTCTAGCCTTCCTTTCCCATGCTTCTAGATTCTTGAGCGGAATAGAAGCTCTTCCTTTATTAGAAATGTCTAGGAGCGACGCATCCGCTTCTAATTGAGGGATATTATCAGTTGGCAAATATTGGTTTTGGCTCTTGTAGAATTTAGTCGGAGCAAGAGCCGAAACCAAGCTTTGCGGACAAATCCAATCTCTTGAACATTTGTCCGATTCTAGTCTATTTTGAATATATTTTGTTGTATTTTGTACTAATTTGGATTGTGGGAGGACAAGTAATGGAGTGGAACGAGACTCCATTAATTGTTCGATCCCAGAGAGAGGTTTTAATGGAGCTTGATCCTGCTGAGTTTTGGGGCATAACTCAGGAGGAAGAAGCCGGAAGACCTCGTTAATCGCACGATCAAATGACCAGACTTCGGATTCAGTTTCCGAATCTGACTCCTTATTCTGTTGAGTGAGATTCGGCTGAATCTGATCGTAATTAATAGGTTGATTTGTGATTTGACTAAAATTAGTCTCCTCAGGTTGTATTGGAGTTGGCGTTTGAACAACCTGGGGAGATTTATGAGCCCTTGTATATCTACCAATGTCAAGTTGAGATTGGGAGGAATTTGATGAAGAAGAAGGCGTCATCGATCGTCTTCTTCTCTTTTTATGAGAGTGCTTAGATCTCTTTGAATTTTTCTTTCGCCGAGAAGAACTCAAAGAGTCTGATCTGGAAGTAGAGATAGAAGAAGAGGACGATCGATGTCTTCTTCTCTTTTTAGATTTATGCTCTCTTTTAGACTGATCCTTCCTTGAAGGTCTGGAGATAGATAAATCATTTGAATTTGGAGGCTCAATCATTACACTCGGATCTGAGACCTGCGAAAAATCAGGTTCGAGTGGAATAATCTGTCTAGAGGAAGAAGCTGGATTAGGAAGTTCTAGTCTATTAGAACGTTCGTAACCAGGAATAAAGACATTGGATAGTCTGTGGACACTACCCTGTGAAATATGGCTACTTATGGACGGAGCGTAGCTTTGTACAGGCACATTTATAGGAATATAACCAGGCGGAATTTGTGTTTGTAGGTCATACGGGAATGACTGTAAACCCATGCCTGGTTGACTGGAGCCTAGTTGACTGGTGCCTGGTTGACTGGTGACTGGTTGACTGGTGACTGGTTGACTGGCGACTGGATGAACGGAGATAAGTTGCCCAGTGACTGGATGACTGGTGACTGGATGACTGGTGACTGGTTGACTGGTGACTGGTTGACTGGTGACTGGTGACTGGTGACTGGTGACTGGTGGGCTTAGTGCCCGGTCAGACTCTAAGTCCGCCAGGCTGCCACCTTGATGGGTCCTGCCCCGAGCAGTAAAGCTATGAGGGGCGGTGCTCCCATCAACTGTCCCGTTGTCAGACATGTCTGACTGGGACTTCTTGGATTTCTTTGATTTCTTCTGTTTTCTCTTCTGCGTCATAACTGATTTTCTAGTAGCATGAAGGCGTCTTCTTTCTGCTAGGTTCCAAACTTTTTCTGTCCAGGAACTACAAATATAACACGGAGAGATACGTGTGCAAGAATTACAAGTTAGACATGATAAATGTGTATCCCATTTAGCTTTTAAATGGCCACAGTTGCCGCGGGCGAAATGCATCGACTGACGCGGAAACAAAGGAAGAAATTTAACATTGAGAAAACAAGAAATCTAAGATCGATATTTCGAAAATAATTTCATAGATAGTAGAAGGAGTGAATATAGAACCAGAGAAAGTCAAGGATATAAAAATTTTAACCGTGTAGAATAATTTTAATCCATTTTTTCTAACACAGAATAATAATCCTTGAACATTCAAAGTCCACAGAAAAGAAACTGACACGTGATCATTTGAGCGGGAGGAACTACGTCATACAGGTAACTGTTAAAGGGACCTTCTGAATTAAGACTTTATAACGACTGAAAGGTCGTTTTTTCTGTGGAGGGGGTGAATAACAGAATAGAATAGCACATTATCTATAGGTTAATGTATTACGAAGTTAAAATGAAGTTTTTTAAAAGTAAAACATATTTTAACGAGTAATACTTAACCTATAGATAATGTGCTATTCTATTCTGTTTTCACACCTTCCACAGAAAAAACGACCATTCAGTCGTTAATTAAAGTCTTAAACCAGAAGGTCCCTTAGGCAGTTACCTGTGTGACGTAACTCTTCCCGCTCAATTGACCACGTGTCAGTTTCTTTTATGTGTAAAACAATAGACACAATTAGGAGAGATAAGCGAGGGTTGGCGGAGGGAGATAATTGATTATCTATAGGTTAAGTATTACTCGTTAAAATATGTTTTACTTTTAAAAAACTTCATTTTAACTTCATAATACATTAACCTATAGATAATGTGCTAGAATTTGCAGAATAGGAGGGAGGTGCTCTCCTAATTCTAACACCAATAATATCTCACCACTTCTGGTTAAGACTCAGGAAACTCAAAGGAATCAGATACATTCTAATTCTATATTTAATAGAAAGAATGATCTAGATTCACAAAATAGCATACCTTTAAGGTGTTATGATCTAACAACCTTATATATATTAGTAGACTCTAGAGGAAGCCAGTTCTTAAGTCTCAGAGACCTAACATTGGCCCCCCCCCCTCTTTTTTTCTTTTTGGGAAACAACAATTGGCTTCAAAAAGAAAAAAAGGGAGTCATTGAGACATAACATAAATATTCCATCGCAAAGTAAGCTAGGAATATAGAAATATTTTGAAAACAAAATTTGTAAAACAAAAAGCCAAGACCATACACTGTAAGTAGTCTATGTAGGATCTTGAATAAATAAGGAAAAGTCTACTCGGTGGAGTTTCCTATAGATAACTGACATATGTAGATATTTTGGATAAAATTCTAGATATGTGAAGCTATGTAATTGTAATAGTCTAAGCTATTAGAATTATAAACTAATTAAATTCTGTTAATTGGAGCAACAGGACAGTTTCCGATGAACAGACACAGACTTAAAATAACCATAATGTGTAATTATTTCCCTTGATCAAATTAAAGAAGGGGAGATAATAAAAGTAGATGGAGTTAACTTAACTATAACTAAGTTATCCATCAGAAGAAAAAAGGTATAGACAAACATAATGGTTAAAACTATTGCTAGACTAATTGTATAACGTATTTTTAGTCAAGCAATAAAATAATACAGAGTTTGCATATAACTGCTGGGAAGAAAAAACAACCTAAACCATTGATAATTAGTTTTGTCATAGACATATAAAAGCGTTTGATGTCCTGACAAAAAAATAAAGAATAAACTGTCAACATCATAACTAAAGAGTTTGACAGAGAATAAGAGAGATAAGAATAAGGTTGATCGCAGCAAACTGTATGACGGTCATAGTTTGGCTAAATCTTACCGTATTGATAAGATTAAGCAATAATAAATAAGCTGGATAGAATCTTTCTATACCAGAAGATTGCCATGAAAAGTACTCCTGAGTAAATAATCATGGAAATCAAGAAATGTTAAAAATCCACTTTGATACGAATCAAAATGTTCATAAAAAGAGAAGGACTCAGAGAAAAAGTAATAGTGTGATAATCTCTGAAGAAAGATTATACAATAATACTGATTATTAATCTCAAAAAACACTTAATTTAAAAGTTAAGAGATAGTATTACTATTCTATACGCATATTTAAGAATAGTAAGAAATATATTAATACTAAATAAAAATTATACTACTGAACAAAATTCCTGCTATAAATCATAGGTTAAGCGTAACTATTATTTAAGCAAGGAATTATTAAACATATAACTCTCTATAAAATTACTGCCCGGAAATTTTATAGATAAACATTCAATCAATTTTTTTAGAATTGAATATTAATAGAATAAAATCTATGTCTGCATAATTGGTAATTCCTGAAATATCAAATTACGTACTCGCAAATGAGTTAAGGAAGAAAATACATATATATACTCTCGAGATCTATGTGTAAACCATAGAGAGTAAAAATATTATTACCGCGATCCCTGACGGAAGGGTAAAAACATGTATATGAAAGAGATAATAATTAATTTAACGTCATATAGGTTTAAGATAAAATTTGTTTAATCTTTAACCAATATGCAGCAACAGTGACTCGATATTCTGTATTCGTACGTAGAAAAGGAGTACTTAGTCATTAGAATTTTGAATGATTGAAATAGAGATAATGGGATCTAAAAGGATGTATCTCCATGAACTGAATCGAAGGATAATATCCATTCTAAAAAACTAGGGCTTGTTTTAGGCTTAGTTTAACAAGCATAGAATTGAATTATTTTCAAGTATTCATGAAGTCGTTATGCTCTGAATACTGAGAAAAATGTTAAAATATTGTTTAGGAAATAAAAAAGTGACTGTTCCACAATGTTAGCTAGATTTAAACCTGGAACGTAGCGAGAAGGTCAATCTAAATTAAAAGTAAGATGAGAAAGATAAATAATGAAGATAGATATATAAATATCGGAATAATATATTATCTCCAACAATTATCAAATAATCTGAATGTTTAAAAGAATAAATACTACTCGAAAGTTTATTTACCGAATGTATAATCGGAGAAAACTTTCAGTATGTTCAAAAACGTATCACAAAAGTAAGATCTGACCAGGAACGTAGGTGCAGCACTTACTAAGTTGTGAAGTTAATATAAACATATTTTATATTATAAATTGAAGCAGTGCATTTCAAAATCATCAACATCTTGAAATGACTTATTGTGTGGAAAAATAAATAAATATCCAGTTTCGGAAAAGATATTTATCTATATATATAGACCATTTTTGATGCGGACTGGAAATCAAGATATTAATCTTTGCATTATTCGCAAACTGAACTTGAACTCTTAGCGAGAATTACTATGATCCCTTTAACGAATGTAAACATAAAGGAGGGGTAAAGAGATAATTAAGAGTGTCTTAATTCTTTACCGGCTCGTAATTAAGGATGTTTTCCCTTTTGTCTAAGCCTAGACTATAGATTGATTAATATAATTATAATAATATCTGCTATTATGAGGTAAACTCTCGTTAATTAACCTCTAAGCATATATCAAAAATATATATCAACATAATCTAGAGCTTCGGTAAGTTTAGAGGAAGGAAATGATTGACTTTGGCAGTTTCTGAATAGTTACAAAGTCAATAAAACAAAATATCAAAAGGAAAGTATTGTATATAAAATCTAATTTAGGCAATAATAATCTGTCACGTACTGAATAATTAATGCCTTTACTAAATATGTATCCATTGTCAATACCAAAGTGCAAGAAAATTTTGATTGACATGGACTCTAGTTATAAATAAAATATTAGAGGTATAGAGCTAGTCGAAGCAAAACTATTCCTCAATAAGATAAAGTAGACCTATAATATACGAGGATTAATTGGGTCTAGAATTATAATCATAATAAAATTATTATTCCAATATGAAGAATCTTCAGCGTAATAGATTCTTACTGAGGCAAAAATATCTGGTATATTGCTATCGTAGTCTTAAATGATCCAGAAGAAAAAATAAAACAGGCAAAGTAAAGAACGTATCGAATTATATCTATGCCTAAATATAAGATTTTTTTCTTATTTTTTATTTTATAGCAGAGTTTAGACAGAGCACGACTGACCTAGACTCTAATATAATCAATCAAAAGATAGTATAAAATAGAATAATAGCTTATCGGATCAACTATTTTCCATGTAGAAAAGGCAAAAGGAAAATATGTACCTCAACTAGAATTTTAAATCGTAGTAATCTAGAGAGGTAGCGAATAAATAAATAAACTGTTAATTTATTTATCTGGTTGGTTTAAATTTCCGATACCTTAAGAATGAAAAATTAATAGAAAGTAGAAAAGATCGATTGCTACTTTCTTGTCAATTTACTCCTTAGATTACATGCTGATTACATATCGGACAAGTAGAAGAAAAACAGGGGAGGAAAGAAGAAAATTTTTTATATTTCGTGTATATTTTTCTTCTTATAAATAACGATAGTTTTATAGTTCACCTTTGCCCTAGAGCCAAATAAGGTGAATATGTAAGAAGTTAATCTCTTTGTAGCGAATAAAAGAGATATAATTATAGCTGGAAGTATCTTCTACACTTAGTGAATGAATTGCGAATTTGATCGTAACCGATAATTCTTAATTCATTTTCAATAATAAATATATATATAGAATTTAAGTCAAGTTCAAAAGTGACTGGACAGAATTCAACAATATAAATGGCTACTAGGTATTAGAACCCATCGCTGTCATTCAATAACCTATAATCCAAGACTATACATGTCTATAGTGGTTATAAATGAATATATGTTGAGCGAGTACTAATGACTAGTACTCGCACACTAGTAATCCGACACAAAGTCTACGAAACTACTGCCCGGTGGAATTTCGTTAGAATGACCTGGCACTACTCTACGAAGTGCCTCCCGATGAAATTTTCGTTAGAGCCGGAATTTAACCGCTTTCTAGCGAATTAAAGAGATAAAACATCATTTGAATGACCTGGCACTAGTCTACGAACTGCTGCCCGGTAAGAATTTTGTTATAGTCGGAAGTTTAACTCTTTCTAGCGGATAAAAGAGATAAAACATAAGTTAATTTAAAATATTAATGGAATTACACACCTATAATAAGTCAATGGAATATTAAAAATTCTAGTCTGATTTGGGAAAGACTGTACAGAATTTTTTTGTATAAAAAGTTATTATGTATTTCACTTAATAACCTATATCCATTGACTTAAACGTGAATGGAGCTCTATGAACGATAATAGATTGTTCAGGAATTAGTAATCATTATTTTGACACTAGTTACCCGACACAATGACCGGACACTAATATTCGTAACTGTTGCCCGGTAAAGTTAGTAATTTGACAAATTGATCGGATAGTAGTATTCGTAACTCTAGTCCGATAAAAAAGGGAGATTATATATGAAAACTGAGCGGGCACAAGTATTCGAAACTTTTTCCCGAAGATAATTAATTATTAGGCAAAAATTGACCAGACACTTTCTGTAAAAGTTTGCCTGGTGAAAAATCAGAAATAATATAATAATATGACCGGGTATAAGTATCAGAAATATTACTGATACTTTGCCCAGTGAAAAATTTTTTTTAATAATTAGACATAATGACCGGAAGTTAGTATACGTGACTATTTTGTCCGGTGAAATATGTCAGAAACTAAGTCTTTCCAGAAAATAATTAAATTATTGACTGGAGACTAGTTGACTGGTGCCTGGTTGATCGGTGACTGGTGACTGGTGACTGGGTGACTGGTGACTGGTGACTGGGTGACTGGTGACTGGTGACTGGTGCCTGGTTGACTGGCACCTGGATGACTGGTGACTGGTGCCTGGTTGACTGGCACCTGATTGACTGGTGACTGGTGAAGCTGATTGACTGGTGACTGGTGACTGGATGACTGGTGACTGGTGACTGGTGACTGGTGGACTTAGACTTTATAGGATACTAAGTACCCAAAGATGCCACCTTGATGGGTCTTACCCCGGCAGTATAGCCATATGGGGTGGGGCTCCCATCAGTAAAGAATTGTCTTATAACCCATCAAGGGTTGACAAGTTCTTTACAATCAGCTTCTCCACCATGAGAATCTTTAGCCAACTGAAGATCTCTGCAAACAAAAGTCCAGGAAAAACATATCGTAATTGCTGAATAACCTGGAACGAAAAGAACAAAAATATTCTGCATATATAAACACAACTATCGAACCGATCGCGCACGAGCGTTGTGCCGAATAGCGAGAGTCGCCAAAACGCAAGTGGAAAAAAAAAACAGTCAAAAATACATGAAATCGAAAATTGAAAATTTTAAATAATAACACAGAAAGTGAAAGGAGTGATAAATAAACAAAAGAAACACAAGGATACATAAATTTATCCGTGAGGAAAGAAATAATCCAAATTTCTATCACAGGTAAATAATCCTTGTTGAATTTCTTTGTCCACAGAAAAGAAACTGACACGTGGTCAATTGAGCGGGAAGAGTTACGTCACACAGGTAACTGCCTAAGGGACCTTCTGGTTTAAGACTTTAATTAACGACTGAATGGTCGTTTTTTCTGTGGAAGGTGTGAAAACAGAATAGAATAGCACATTATCTATAGGTTAATGTATTATGAAGTTAAAATCGTCTGATAAAATTACTTTCAAACAGGTAAAATTCAAAGCGATTATGACAGGCAACTAAAACAGCAGCAGGGGCCACAGGGTGTTTCCGCGATGAAGTGTGAAAGCTGTTTCCAAAGGGGCGTGGCTAAAGCCAGGCGTACTTTTTGGCATGTTTCGACTGAATAGGACCAAACTGCCGATCTGATCAAAATCAATCCTTTCAACTCAATGTGTGACAGAAATTAACAAATTTTGATTGTCAGCATTCCTATTCACGTACCACAGTACGTGAGTCACGTAGAGAATCTGCCATGAGTGTACAGAACTATTGGTATCTACATACACAAAACGTACAACAAATTTGGTGCACATATAAATTGCAACATTCATACGTCCTGCTTGAGTCAGTTTTCGCTCATTAGCATCCTTTTGAATATTAATAAAGCATCGAATCACTGCGACTGCTGGTGGACAATAGCGAATGCGTATGGCCAGTGCACAGAAATGGATCGAGGATCGTTACGGCAATCATGGAATTTAATTCTTACCGAGAGGCATGAGGTATTTGTTCATTGGTTATTGCGTATGGTCTTTTTCGCATTATCCAATCACTGACAACCATGTGGTTTATATCCGTGAAGGATACCTTGATTGTTCATTACTTAGCCAAAACACGCGGTTGGTTTGAAACTTCAACAAAGATGTCACAAGCTAGCATTCTGAGCTTCTTCAGCTCAAACTTAGCGGAGAAAAGGGTGCAAATGCGCAAATCTTCGGATTTTGCTGAAGGCCTCTCTGCCATCAAATCACTGAAATGCTTAGGACCATCAGAGATTAATGTGTCAGTCTCCGAGGCATTATTCGTGCTTTTTTTTTTTTCGGGACGATGCTCTTTGATCTCCAAATAAAAGCCTCTAAGATAGCAGAAGCGCCCCTTTAAGTACCCAGGTACAAGGTAAGAAATAAAGAAACAGAAATATGTTATTTTTTTCTTATTTTATTCATTAATTCCTTTTTCTTTTCTTTTTTTTTTTTTTTTGTTTTTTTGTTTTTTTGTTTTTAATCTCTAGGTAGAAATATTTCTGTATTTATTCAGTGGAAAATCAGCCGAATGAGGCATAAGCAAAATAAAGGTTCCGATTTCCTCCCCATGCAAACTTGGGAAATTCCGAGCTGTCAATCATTCTGACGTCATTAATCTTTCATTGTGAGCTCGCCAGGATAAACTTTTGCCCACCGCCAAGTTCTACAGGTAAGTGGGTGGTTTTGCGGAGAGCACTCGGCAGAAACGAAGTGGGCGAAAAATCCGTCGTGGGGGAATTGGAGTGAGGTATCAGGAGGATCCACAGTGGGCTAAAAAATCAACCCCACTGGTTTCGGGGGGGAGGGGGGGATTTTGAAAAAAACACTCAAGGTATACTGTATCTGGAGCTATGTGGATCATACTGTTTTAATCCAGGATTATATCATTTCTTTACCTACCTTTAACTGTTCTAAATGATCATGATATGGAGGTACTTGTAACAATAATGCTAGCGAGGCAACTCCTGCCTTAAAATCAGGATCATCAACTGAAAACATAAATAACAATGTTTATTAAACCCATGTCCTGCTGAACCCAGATATGCCCTGTCTTTGCAAACAGTGTAGATCAAGATCAGTTGGCTTCTGAAGAAGCCAACTGATCTGGATCTGCACTGTTTGTCACTAAGTATGTGAATTTGTATCCATAACCTGGATCAAGCAATCTGATTGGCTGAAAATTAGAAGGGTGTGTGGCATCTTTATTGATTCAGCATGACAAGGGTTAAGGCTAGAGGAAAAGCTGTTTCAATGAAAAAGTCAACCTCCTCTATTCTGGAGCTATGAGACATCTTTTCTCATGGGGATGCTCAAATGGTATGGCATTACATAAGAATTATAACAATGCTACAACTGGAAAGAGAGGTCAAAACAGAAACAGCCTCATTACTATGCTATCAATTATAGTACTATTTTGGATAAAATGCTATAAAAGTCAAGACTCCTAAATGTGTATTCCCCTATGATTTCTATACATTTACACAGCTTTTGGATAAGTGGGGAACAAGAGGAGAATACAGATAAATATTTTTCCTATTACTTCATGAAATAATATTAAGGGTACTCATTAAAAGCACTCAGTGAGGTGTTTTTAATGAGTGCTTACAACATATGTTTTCATAGCAAAAAGAGAAAGATATTAACCATGGTCCTGCTGAACCCTGATATGTCCTGCCTCTGCAAAAAGTGTAGATCCAGATCAACTGGCAAGAAGCCAACTCATCTAGATCTCCAGTGTTTGTCAATAAGACTGTGAATTTGTATCAACAACCTGGATCAAGTAATCTGCCTGGCTGAAAATTAGAAACAGGCATGACGTCTAAATTTATTCAGCATGGCAAGGGTTAAAACATGTATTTTGGGTCAAAAAGCTGTTAAAGTTTTAGTGCCATTATAATGCTACTGATATTAATTTATAATGCTATGCTATTCCACAAACTGCAACAATATTGTTACAGAAGGACTGCCCTATACATTTTTATGAAGAATATCAAAATAGTTTTAACAATGTACACCACAACCTCTCTATAACACATTAGATGGGATCCAAACAAAATTATAGGTTCTACAGAAACTGTGTTGTATCCAAACAAAATGTATGAATAAATGTCCAAAAATTCTGTACACCAAATATTCTGACAAAATGGCATATGCAAACAAAGTAGCCCCTGATCAGACTGCTCCATCAGGAGCAGTCTGATCAGGGTCTACATTGTTTGCTATTCTCCTAAGTCTTTTGAGAAACAACTGCAAAAAAAAGCAAAATTTAAGCCAGGAAAAATATGGAATAAAGTGTCCGAGTGTGTGTTGAGGTTTTACGGCCCAGTCAATCCAACGGGTCATGTCGAGCACGGCCAGTTTACCTAATCACACGTTTACTGGGCAGGCTTAGTCCTCTAAGCAGTTAACCAGTATTGTGCACATTCTTTCGCCAGAAACTGACAACTGCCCTTCTTGAATCAGCGGAAGGGAGAGAATGAACGTAGAAAATATTTCATGATCAATCTCCACAAAAGAATATTGCCGACCTCGGCCGGGGTTGAACCCGCGACCTCCTGGTCTCCAGTCGGACGGCGCATCCAACAGAGCCACCGAGGCTGGCAGGATATTTACTGTATAGACTATCTGAACCGTGACATGTGAAAAGGTGTCTTTGGTGTTAATGCAAACTGTAACGTTCCACATCAGCCAGCAGGGCCCAGTTGTTCAAAGCTAACGATGTCGTTAGTTAATGATTCGTTAAAATTTACATCCAGGGATACGCAAATATGCTGAAATTTTTTGCTGAAAAAATGTGAGTAGCTTTTTCAGTGCAAAAGCTACTCACATTTTTCAGCAAAAAATATCAGAATACTGTATACTGAATCTGCTAAAACAGTTAACGAAATGACCCTTAACTAGCTCATTAAGCTAACGACGCTTTGAACAACTGGGCCCAGATATATAGACTATCAGAAACTTTGCTACACTTTGTTATGTTCTCTGGTATCCAATTTTTCTATAAGCAGACAGTGAAAGTCTTGATCAGACTGCAAGGATGCACATCTGTGCAGTCTGATCCAGGCCTTCACTGTCCACATATATCCAAAGACAGGTTTTGCATGTAAAAAAATGATTATAAACATTTTTGTTTGTATATAATATTTTACAATACTTTATGGATTTAAACTTTTTATATCCCAAACCTTGCTACAATGAACTATGTTATTAAGAGGTTCCTGTATATCATCCAAATACAGTAGGTTTTACTTACAATTTAAATTATCAATAGGATTAGATGAAGCTCCTGTTGGTTTCTGACCACCACTAGGCTTGTCGAAACTCTGTGGTTTAACATTTTTAAATTTCTCAACTGAAACAGAGTAACACAATATAAAATCAAACTATGTCAAACATATAAGCCAAGAAAACACCTACCATACTTTAACATAAAACTCCTTCAGTCCTTAACCCTGATCTTGCTTGTCCCAGATACGCCCTGCCTTTGCAAACAGTGTAGATCCAGATCAGTTGGCTTCTAAAGAAGAAAACTGATCTGGATCTGCACTGTTTGTCATTCAGTATGTGCGTTTTTTTTTTTATCCACAACCTTTATCAAACAATCTGATTGGCTGACAGTTAGGAGTGGGCAGGGCATCTTTATTCAGCATGACAAATGTTAATATATCTGTCCTAAAATTTGAATAATTCCGTTGTATGGTACTACCGACTAATGTCTCTAGAAGCTACTGGCTGAAATGCAAATAGTGTTGACTTTGATCAAATACTGCATTCTACAGTGTCTGATATAGATCAACAGTATTTGCTCAAGCCTGTCTTAGGGTAAATACTGTAAAACATTCCCCATCCCTAACCCCTCTACCCTATTCACCCACCTAAAATGGGTCCTACCAAAAGTCAAAAGACTCAATAATTGGCAGTAGGTATTTTTTTTTCTTTCATTTTTAACCCTGGTCCTACTGGTTCCAGTTATGCCCTGCCTTTGCAAACAGCGTATTATCCAGATCAGTTGGCGTCTGAAGCCAATTGATCTGGATCTGCACTGTTTGTCATCTAGTATGTGAACTTGTATCAACAACCTGGATCAAGTAAACTGATTGGCTGACAATTAGAAGTGGGTGTGGCATCTTAAATTATTTAGCATGACAAGAGATAAATCTTTTAACTTGCATGAATGAAAGCACAGGAAGAGCTGTTACATTATTGTTTGTGTTGAGGTTTTACGGCCCAGTCAACCTATTGGGGTCATGTCGAGCGCGGTCAATTTACCTAACCACACGTTTACTGGGCAGGCTTAGTCCTCTAAGCGGTTAACCAGTATTGTGCACATTCTTTCGCCAGAAACTGACAACTGCCCTTCTTGAATCAGCGGAAGGGAGAGAATGACCGTAGAAAATATTTCATGATCAATCTCCACAAAAGAATGTTGCTGACCTCCCATCTGCATCAGTGTTGGCACCCATATACAGGGGTCGGTTAACATTTAAGTCAAAGTTTTTAAGAAGTTATATTATACAAACCTTTCCTTTAGTGGGATTTAATTATAGTTCACCTGTTGGAGGATATTGGCCTGTAGTTTATACCGAAACTCTGGTACCTATATCAACTAAATTCATTCAGGAGCTGTAGATAGGAAGTTCAGGGAGTGCCATAACCCATCACTGTCAAAAACTTGTGTAAAAGTGTTATATGAAAACTCTAAGTCAATGACCTTGACCTCAAGGTTACGGATAGGGTTTGGATCCAGAGTTTTGGCAAGTGCACACACCCCTTACCAATGAACTTAGTTAAGGTCACAGACATAATTTACCTGTTAAAGTTTTCAAATCTCCTGACTACATAGATGGGTTTAGCTGGAGAATGAATTTATTTCAAGATCAATCTACACAAAAGTTATGGGGCTGAACTGGGATTCGCGCTTGTGACCCCTGGATCTGCTGTCAGACTCACTACTGACTTCACAATGGAGCCCAGCAACAAACAGATGGACAAATGAAAAACCAGACATGCTTACTAAGGTGGGTGCAACAAAAATATCTATTATCATTTGGCTGATTTAAAAAAAATGTCTTATCACTGCTTATTAGCAGTAAAATCCGCCTTTGCTAACTGAACTTAAAATAAGAAATATGCTCACCTTCATCTCCATATTCCAGTCTAACAGCATACCCAAGAATCCAATCTAAGACACTGTTTCTCACTGTTGCTGGATAAGGACAGCAGAGTTCTGTCAGGTACTGAAATTGACAGAAACACAAGAAAATATTTTTAACACTTTGCATTCAGGACCCAGTCGTTCAAAGCATCGTTAGCTTTGCAAGCTAGTTAGTGGTCAAAATGTTAACTGTTCTAGTAAGTACAATTCACAGGTATTTTTGCTGAAAAAATGTGAGTAGCTTTTGCAACTGCAAAAGCTACTCACATTTTTTCTGCAAAAATATTAGTATATATGCCATATTTAATGATCAGTTTTAACAATATGTTAACTAACGACATCGTTAGTTTTGAACAACTGGGCCCTGGGAAATAATTTCAGCAGATATTTCAAAATATTTTACATATATATTTTTTTCCCAGAAAATAGGATTTGGCATTTTATTGTCTCCTCAAAATAGGAATTGACATTTCATGCAAACTGTCTTCTTAGGAGACAATTTGCATGACATGTCAAATTCTATTTTCTGGGAAAATTAAGGATACACATGCTGTTCTAGTTCTTCACTTACCATACATGTGCCCCGAGGACTGCTTTTCTCAGGACACAGCTCAGTCAGACTTGCAGATAACTGCAAGGTGTTGGTTTGTAAAGTACAAAATCTTTTTTCTAACCCACAACTACAGAATATGACACTTTAAAATTATTTTTACTTTTTCAGAGAAAACAAAACTTGACAGTTCAAGTGAATTGTCTGCCTAGCAGACAATTCACATGAACTGTCATCTTATTTTCTCTGAAAAATAACAAAATCAATTTTAGAGTGTGTCTGCTACAGAGTTGCTTAGCACTTATAGGTGGTAAGGCTGGCTAATGAGAGCTGAAAAGATAATCAATTATCAGTCCTGCCATTGTGATCGATGATCGATTAGTTTGTTTGTGTTGAGATTTTACGGCCCAGTCAACCCAATGGGGTCATGTCGAGCGCGGCCAGTTTACCTAACCACACGTTTACTGGGCAGGCTTAGTCCTCTAAGCGGTTAACCAGTAGTGTGCACATTCTTTCGCCAGAAACTGACAACTGCCCTTCTTGAATCAGCGTAAGGGAGAGAATGACCGTAGAAAATATTTCATGATCAATCTCCACGAAAGAATGCTGCCGACCTCGGCGGGGGTTGAACCCACGACCTCCTGGTCTCCAGTCGGACGGCGCATCCAACTGAGCCACCGAGGCCGGTAATCGATTAGTAATCACTGAAGATTTGGTTATAATTTTACCTGTCTGAGCATGGCTCTTACCATATGTTATACTGTATTGTATATATTTGGTCAGACAGGCCTGAGTAAACAGTGTAGACCCAGATGAGGCACTACAAATGCGGCATCTCATCAGGGTCAACACTGTTTGCCACTCATTTACTTATTTTTTGAGTGGGTAGTAAATTGTACTTGTTCAAATTTTAGATGAAATATGGGAAGGAGTTGAGAAGTCTGAATACTAAGGGTGAATACGGTAAAGTAACAGACACAGAAATCAAATGATCAATTATTAGCAAATCAGTAATGATAATTATTTTTGTGGAATTTATCAATCAATTAATCGATTATCTGATTAATTATGCCCGCTTCATAGGTTGAGATAAGTGAGGGTATCCGGTAAATATTTTTCTTATTTCTCCATACAAACATATGTTGTGGGTACTCATTAGAAGCGCCTCGCCGAGGCGCTTCTAATGGGTACCCACAACATATGTTTTCGTGGAGAAATAAGACAAAATATCAATACTTTTGGATTGAAAAAAAGCACCTTAACTAGTGCTATGCAGCCTTATATGGTGGTATCTCTATGACTGAGCATACCTAGCTGAAAGGTTCTGACATTCTTATTGCTCTAGACGAGAGGGGTTATCCATATATTTTTTTATTACTCCATGAAAACATATGCTGTGGGTACTCATTAGAAGCACCTCACCAAGGTGCTTCTAATGAGTACCCTCAACTTATGTTTTCATGGCCAAATAAGAAAAATATCAATCCTTTAAGGATGAAAAAAGTGCATTATCTGAAGCTATATGTGACCCTTTTCAATGGCAGACCCCTCTAGCAAAAGATTCTTTGATTCTCTCATACATGAATCACTTAAATAAAGATTACTCTAAAAGAAAAGAAATTTGGTCTCTGCTGTGAGCAAATTCTTTCCTTTACTAGTAGCCTTACTTCGGTAAAGGGGACAATGATTTTTAGATTAGAGTCATCTACCATGGCAGTAAACCTAAAAATCCATAGCATTGCCAAACATGTCAGACAAAATTTTATTCTATCCAGCAAAAACTCTAAAAACTTTTAAGTACATTTTAACCCTTAAAGCACCAATCACAAATGCAGCAGACAATTTTGATTTTTTTTTATTTTCAGAGAAGATAAGTCTTGTCATTTCATGAGAATCACTGACCAAGCAGACAATTCATGTGAAATGTCAAGACTTATTTGCTCTGGAAAAAAAAGAAGAAAATTAGAAATGTGTTTGTAAAATCAAATACCCCCAACCAAACATTTGTCCATACAAGAAATCAAAGTTGTAAAGGCACATAATTCTTTTATCCAATCTTTTTTTCAATTAATCAGGTGGTCAACTCATCATCCCCTATAAGCTCACTAAGTTTCAAACCTCTAGTTTAAATAGTTTCCGAGATATCTTGCTGACATGTTTAAAATGACAAAATTTTCAAAGGGCCATAACTCAGGTAAAATAAGGTGATTTCTTTTTTCTTTTTTTTTTCAATTTAATCAGGTAATCTATTCATCACCCTCTGTCAGCTGACCAAGTTTCAAGTCCCTAGCCAAAATAGTTTTCAAGAAGTCATGGTGAAAAATTTTAAAGAGCCCAAATTTTTCAAAGGGATATAACTTGAAAAATATGGTGATTATTTATTAAATTCAATCAGGTAATCTACTTATCATCCCCTATCAGCTGACCAGGTTTCCATTCCCTACTCAAATGCTTTTTTAGTAATCTTGCTGAAAAGCTTTCATCTGATTTTTATTTTCAAAATGCCAAAATTTTCAAAGGGCCATTACTCTGAAAAAATATGGTGAATTATTTTTAGATTTAATCAGGTAATCTACTCATCATCCCCTACCAGCTGACCAAGTTTCAAGCCACTAGCTCAAATATTTTTCAAGATATCTTGCTGACAGATTTCATTCTGATTTTTTCAAAGGGGCACAACTCAAGAAGGGGGCATAACTTAGACAAGAAAAAATTACGTGTAAGCTATTTTTCCATTGAGGAATCCATAGATGAAATTTCAAAACCCTAACATGCACCATTCGTAATATAAAGCATGCATCAGATTTTGTTCAGATTTTAATCAAACGAACAAAACTCCAGAAAGGGGGATACTTTAAACCAGAAAACAATGTGCGTCAAATATTTTTCCATGAGGAATTATATGATAGTTCAAAACTCTAGCATGCACAGTTCTTGATGAACGTATGGACAGATGCACAACCTGAAACCTATATACCCTGTCAACTTCTTCAAAGTTGGGTGCATAAATCCTCCTCTATCAAATGACCAAGTTTCAAGCCCCTACTCAAATAGGTTCAGAGATTTGCTGAGAAGTTTAAACTGCCCAACTTTTCAACAGGTCTTAATAAGAGGATTTTTTTTTTCATTTAATCAGGTAATGTACCCACCATCCCTTATCAGCTGATTAAGTTTCAAGCCTCTAGCTCAAATACTTTTCAAGATATCTTGCTCACTAGTTTACAATGCCAAAATTGTCAAGGGGCCATGACTCTGGAAAAATAAGGTGACTTTTAATTTAGTCAGGTTATTTACTCATCATTCCCTATCAGCTGACTAAGTTTTCATTCTCTAACTCAAATACTTTTTAAGCTAACATGCTGACAACTTTTATAAAGTCCAAATTTTCAAAGGGACATAACTCCGGAAAAATTAAGACTTTTTTTTTCTCTTTAATTTAATCAGGTAATCTACTGACAATCCCCTATCAGCTAGCCAAGTTTCAAGCCCCTAGCTCAAATACTTTTCTTTCAAGCCCCTAGCTCAAATACTTTGAGATATCTTGCTGAAAAGAGTTCATTCTGATTTTTTCAAAACGCCACAATTTTCATAGGGCCAAAACTCCAGAATAATAAGGTGATTTTCTTTTTAAATTTAATCAGGTAATCTAATCATCTGCCCCTATCAGGTGACCAAGTTTCAAGCCCCTAGCTCAAATACTTTTTGAGATAACTTGCTGAAAATATTTCATTCTGATTTTTTCAAAGGGGTATAACTCCACAAAGGGAAGTAACTTGGACAAGAAAGAAAATACAGGTCAGCTATTTTTCCATGAGAAATCCATATATGAAATTTCAAAATCCTAACATGCACTGTTCATAAGATATGGCATGCATTAGATTTCATTCAGATTTTATTCAAACGGACATAACTCCCGAAAGGGAGATAACTCAGACAAGAAAAAAAAAAGTGAGTCCAATATTTTTCCATGAGGAATCTATATATAAAATTTCAAAACCCTGATATGCACAGTTCTTGACGGAATGATGCTAAACCTGAAACCAATATGCCATCATGTCGATATCTTCGAAGTTGTGGGTATAATCAAATTTTAGAATGTTGTCTGCTACATATTTTGCTTGGTGCTTTAACACATTTTAGTCTGGACACTCCCAAAAGGGTAAATGGTGTTTGCAGACCAAATTCAGACATCACAGAACCTGGCATCTGATCAGGGTCTACACTGTTTGCATTATTTAAAGGAATTTCTATAAAACATAGTATTAAATAATAAAACTACCCAGATACCTTGCTATTGGAATTCAGATTGGTTCAAAGAGTTGTGGTAGATGTAAATGTTAACCCTTAAAATGCCAAGAAAACCCGCATCTGAAAATGTCGTCTGTTTATGTCCTCTGCTGAATATTCTTGCAAACTTTTCAAACCTATTTTTGCATAAGGAGCAGTCTGATCTGGGTCCACACTGTTTGCGAAAATGACTTTTAAAGTAACTGACAGAAGACAAAGCAGACGACAATTGTTGTGATTGGCGCTTTAAGGATTAAGGGTTAATTATTTATCTGACTGGTGTCAGGCAGACTATTGAAACTTCTGAAAGATTTCACAGTCTGCTTTGGCAGTGTATTCATTCAACTTTGGAGCCTAGTAAACAGATATACATAAAAACCTACAGCTTCAAAAGCATTAGGCCAAGCATCACTTGCTGTATTTCTAAGACCAGCTCGATCTTCAATTTTGTAGTGTCGAATCTTCTGGTCTTCCAACCATATTATCAAATTCCGGAATTCATTTACATCTACAAAAGAAACAAGAAACAATATATGAGACAGAAATCAACAGATAAATTGCTCTAGATTAACAGCTGTTTTTTTGTTTTTTGTTTTTTTTTGTTTTTTTTTTGTTGTTGTTTGTATGTTTGTGTGAGTGTGTTTTGTTTTGTTTCTTTCAACCAAAAAGTACATGTATTGACAGACCACTAAAACCTCTTTATAACACTGTTAGTTATAACATGGTTTTGGATATAACACAGCTCAAAGATGGATCCCAAAAATGTATAGATTATATTGAAAAATGACCATAAATGGTCATTTTTCAATATAATCTATTCATTTTTGTTTGGATATAACATGGTTGTTTAACTAACACGGTTTCTGCTATGGACTCAATAATAGTGTTATAAAGAGATTGTGGTGTATTCTTATTTCTCCACAACAACATGCTGTGGCTACTCATTGGAAGCACCTTGACAAATATATGTATCTTTTCATGGAGAAAAAGAAAAAATACTTGTTTGGATATCTGGGCCCATTTGTTCAAAGCATCTTTAGCTTAACGAGTTCATTAAGGGTCATTTCGTTAACTGTTTTAGCGGATTCAGTATACAATATTCTGATATTTTTTGCTGAAAAAGTGTGAGTAGCTTTTGCAATGCAAAAGCTACTCACATTTTTTCAGCATAAAATTTCTGCGTATTTGCGTATCACCCCATGTAAATTTTAACAAATCGTTAACTAATGACGTCGTTAGCTTTCAACAACTGGGCCCTGGATTATGAAACCAGGTGCCTGTGGGTTAGTGTTAATGTGCTTTCAAAGTTAACTGGAAAAATGTTGTCTTAGCACTTGAAGAGGTTAAATTCCATATTTCATTTTGATTCCCATAATTAAAGTCAGTCCAAGTCTCTTTGACAGCAGTCACTGTCACGCTGTGATTCAACAGTCAGATAAATGGCAGTGCTATCAGCAAAAAGATGCACCTGTGAGACTGTCCTGAGGAAGGTCGTTGATGTAGGACAGGCACAGAATCAGACCCAGGGCAGCCTCCTGCAGGATTCCTGACATCACTAGGACAGTCTAAACCCAAAGCCACCAGCAGATTAAAACTATTTACAGGAAGTCCACAGGGGCAGGCAATCCATTTCTAACCCCTGCCCAACCCTAGGGTATTATATTTTGGCCTTAAATCCATCCACTGTCTCCAAAGAGACAGCTTCAGTTTTAAGGCCATTCCAAGTTCAACTGTCTGGGGTAAAAAGTAGTTCTTAAAACCATCCGTATAAGGGTTCAGATGGTGACACTGAAAGGGATGGAAGATTGTTAAGGATTTTGTAGAATTGAGACAGAGAAGCCTGTTGTCGTCTTTCCTGCAGTTCTGGCCATTGGAGTTCTTCAAGCATTTCTCCATTTTTTTTTTTTGCTGATTTCTTTGTAAAAGCATATGTTGTGGGTACTCATTTGAATTGCATTGACAAGTTGATGCAATTCAAATGGTTTCCCACAACATATGCTTTTATAAAGAAGTAGACAAAAAGTACATGGCTGTAATCTGAAGACTATGGAATTGCTTGACTGTGCGCTTATAGGGGGTATGTGCGGTAATTAGGGCAAATACGGTATTTTGTATATTAACTTACATGATGTAATTAAATTTTTACTTTTGCAGGTAAATGGTCTATCATGCTTACAGCATGGGTCTGTCTTAATTTAAATTTCTTAAATTTTATCAATAAAATAAGTACTGTGATTAATTAGAATGGGCTTAAATATGTATATCCCTATGGGTAAGTAGCTATTCATACCTAATGTTATCTTGTAAAACCTGTGACTATCTCAGGGATCAATTTTAGCACTTGCTAACTTGCTAAATGCTGGTTAATTTCCTCAAAAAGCAAGCTGCAATTTCCACCACTTGCTAATTCTAGCAAGTTGGAAAGATTCTCTTTAACTGGCAGAACCTTAGACATTTTTGCTGAAGTTTTGCAATTTCTTTTCCAAAAGCAATGATGGTATGTTTCTTATTTTTCCCAGAAAACAGGTTTTGACATTACATGCAAATTGTCTCCATAAGAGACAATTTGCATGTAATGTCAAAACCTGTTTTCTGGGAAAAATATTCTAAAATGTCTGCTGAAATTTTTACCCAGAGTGCTAAGGTTTAAAGCCACATTTAACAGTGTTTATAAGTGTGAAAAAGCAAGTTGGCTGAAAGGTTTAGCAAGTAAAAAATAATGCCACTTGCTAATTTTAGCAATCTGTCAAAAAAGTTAAATTTGAACCCTGTATCTATCTATCTCTATCTATAAATACTGCAACAACCCCCGCTAGGATTTTGTGCAGGTTATTGGTGCGTCAGAGCAAAAGTGACAGTATAAAATTGATTGATTGTGTTGGGGTTTAATCACACGTCAACCCTTGTGGGTCATTTTGTGTCGTCTCCCAGAAAAAGGGAGATAAGTGATAGAAGAGATAGTAGAAGAGATGAAAGAGAGGGACAGGGAAGAAAGAGGAACAGGAATGAAAGTGAAGAAACAGAAGAAATAAAAATATTCCCTATCTAACCTTACCTGCTACAAGGATAGAAGGCCTTGCCCAACTGTAAGCCAATATCAGTTGGACGCCCAGGTGACGTAAGATACACGACACCTTCGCACCACCCGACCACCTCATGACAGTATAAAAGCAACAAGTAGTGAGTGAAATGATGAAAGAGTTAAAATACAGTCGATTCTCGTTATCTCGAACTCCAAGGGACTTTATGAAACACTTCGAGATATCCGTACTTCGACATATTAGATTTGCGGAACTGAGGAAAACAATTAATCGAACAACCACCTTTAACAGAATGAATATGTAATTTGACTCCTGTTAGAGATATATTGAAAATATTGTGGAAAAGAGGAGAAATTGCCCCTAAGGAGCAATTTCTCCTCTTTTCTACAATATTTTGTTGCCTGTTGGTAGATCTCTGTGTTATAACAGGGACTAGATTTTTACTTCGAGATAAGCGGTTATTCGAGATAAGCGAGTTCGAGATAACGAGAGTCGACTGTAGTAGGAAAAGATTAAAAGCAGTATAAAAACAATATTTTGTTTTGCTTCAAGGCACTGGGTGTTTGCAAGACCTAACTGCCTCCCTGAACAACCTCAGTAGGAAGTCTGTTCTTCTGCACTACGGCTAAGAGGAAACATTAGTACTTATAAAAATTAAAAGGTGTATGAATCTGACACAGGGCAAGGGGGTGGCTGTGTCTAGTCAATCTGGTTGGTTGTTGGAAGTATAACTGAAGTAGAATAGCCACTAGGCCATGTACAATTTTGTATAGCATAATGAGTCTAGCATCGGCCTGATTGTTCCAGGGACCTCATCCTAGTAAGTCTGTATATCTATGACACTGGAGTATGTAGAGTAATTATTCATCGTCCCCTTTATGGCGTTGGACCATTTCAATTTTGCTATTTCCCTGTTTAGTATAAGGGCTCCATACAACTGAGGCATACTCTACCTGGGGTCTCATGAATGTCTGATATGCTGCCTCATAGACTTTTTTGTTTCTTACCTGTATGTTCCTTTTTAGGAAGCCTAGGGTTTTGTTAGCAGTAGATGTAGTCCTGTTTATGAGAGTACTGAAATTCAGTCTACTGGAAATGTCAAGGCCTTGGTATCTTGTGGTGTCTACTGTTTCTAGACCTGGTTATGCATGATATATTCACTCTTAGTGGGATGTCTAGCCCTGGTTATGTGCATAACCACACATTTACTGGAATTAAATTCCATATCCCATAATTTCTCCCATTTCTGAAGCTGGTCCAGGTCACTCTGGAGCTGCCGGGGATCATCCTGTTTCTCTAAAGCCAGGTAAACTGCCGTATGATCAGCAAGCTAGCGGCTTTGGGAGTGGACCTGGGAATGTATATTTTCAGGCAAGTCATTTATGTAAAGCAGACACAGAATGGGCCCCAGCACGGAGCCCTGGGGAACCTGAGAGCTCATCAGAGATTTCTCCCTCAAGGACAATGATTTGGGTTCGACCAATCAAGAATGACCTGATCCATTTCAGAGTGCAACCTACTATATAGATACCATGCATTTGGAGTTTGTACAGTAACTTAAGATGACTCACTTTGTCAAATGCCCTACTAAAATCAAGGAGAATAAGATCTGTTTGGGTATCTGAGACAAGATTTCTGGCCAAGTTCTCCACCAATTGGATTAACCGAGTTTTGCATGACCGTTCACGGAAACCAAGCTGGAGGCCATAGAGGATACTATACCTTTCAAAGTGTTTAGTAATACTGGAAGCTATTATATGCTCTATTGTCTTACAAAGACTAAATTTTATTTGCATTTGTGATCACTGAGTTGCGGAAAAGGGAGCTGGTTGCATAGCACTAGTTAAGGCACTTTTTTTCAATCCAAAAGTATTGATATTTTTCTTATTTCTCCATGAAAACATATGTTGTGGGTACTCATTAGAAGCGCCTCACCGAGGCGCTTCTAATGAGTACCCACAACATATGTTTTCGCGGAGATATAAGAAAAATATTTACCAGATACCCTCCCTTATCTAGACCTATGTGGTTGCTTTGATTTTCTTTCATCTGGGGCTTGTATACCCTCTGTTATGATTTGTTAAGGAAATGCCTTACAAGGGGTTGGTGCGACCAATCCTGGAGTATGCTAGCCCTGTTTGGGGCCCACATGGAGAGTTGTCCAGGAAGAATTAGAAAAGTAAAATACATGTATTCTGATTCTGGTTTGTTTTTCTTCTTGGTGTCAAAGGTTGACTTGTTGTTGTTTATCTATTTATGCTATTATATGGGCATGGCCCGATGCTGCAGGGGATGGCTAACAGCAAAGTCATCAGCAACATTTGCCATCAGTGACATGGCTGCCTTTTGACAAGGCATACATACGTGCATGCATTTAATTGTGTTTACATGAAACCTGAGGAAATTTTCTGTCGTGGTCCCTTTTTCTCATTTAAGGACAATCTGCCAGCTGTCCAAACATGGCAGCGAAATATCAGTAAATATCAACAAAACAAAAGCAGCCGGAAACTAAAATACCAAAAAGCTTTCAAATAAAAACACAATATGTCTTATGTCCGTAGGTACCCAAACTGATACACAAAACTAAAATCTTGTCCTTTCGTGTATATAACGGACTGGATACCTGTTTGCATTCTATCTGCACATGCTAGGGTGACAGCTAAGTGCATTATATATGTATGGTCAATGTATTTTGTATAGAGCTGTTTAATTTTCCTAATTTGTAGCCAAAATGTGCCTTTATTTCAATGAATTTGGGAGATTTTATTATCTGGCTGCCCTAGATGGAACATTGTAAAACAAAATGACATTAGTATTTTATGTATTCATGAAAAAGAAAAAGTAAATGCTTTAGTCTCAAATTTACGCAAGTTAGAAGGTAAGTTTATTTCATATTTATAATAGGCATTTTTATCTATAATAACTACTAGAAATGCCTTGACATTTAAGTTATCAGTTAATTTGTGAGACACGCATTTCATTTGTGCTTTTTGTCGATATTTTATAATGACGTGTATAGGTGGCAAATTTTGCCACCATGTTTGGGCAGCCAGCAGATTATACATGTACCTTAAATCTGACTGACTGATTGATTGTGTTGGGGTTTAACAACACGTCAACCCTGTGAGTCATTTTGTGTCATCTCCCAGAAAAAGGGAGAAGAGACAGATGAGATAATAGAAGAGATGAAAGTGAGGGACAGGGAAGAAAGAGGAACAGGAATGAAAGTGAAGAAACAGAGGCAATAAAAATATTACCCCCTCTACCCTTACCTGCTACAAGGATAGCAGGCCTTGTCCAACTGTAAGCCAATATTAGTTGGATGCCCCGGTGACTTAAGACACCTTCGCCACACCCAACCACCCCCGCTTAAATCTGATGTCAGATATGTTAAGTCTCCCGAGAATCGCTGGAGGGTCACGGAAAAACAGCTTTTCTCACACTTCACGAAATTTAAAAAAAAAAAAAAAAATCTCCCGAAAAAAAGAAAACCCCGATTTTGGGTTGACACTTTATGAAAAGCTATGCTTGTAAACTGGAAAAACTCCAGGCTCAATCCGAAGTAGACCAAATAGAAGTAGTCCAAATATCAATCGAAAGCGCACAAACTCTTGGATTGAATGGAGGAAACTCATTAAACATGAAAATCGAAGCGTCTAGATGCATTATTTCATTTTAGGATAACGTTGTCCAAAATGGCGAAAATATCAGCATCTCCGGGGCTTTGCTCCCCAAACAAATGTTACAATAAACTAAAGCACTGTAACCCATCCTCGAGATCCCAGACAAGAGCTTCGCAAGCGGCGCATTATACGCCCGTTTGCTAAGAGAGTGGGGCCAACATTTTTAAAGCAACTGTAACCAATGTACACTATGTGTATGGCTAAAAGATGGACAGGCAGACAAACAGGAATAGCAACTGTAATTAATGATTGCACCTATATTAAAACAATTAACATATTAAAAAAACAATTAACATATTAAATACTGTTAGTATACATAAAAAAAGCTTCCAGGATTAAGTGGCACAGATGTTGAGAAATGCAGAAGTCAAACAAGGGAAATCATTTATAAACTAAGTATACAAGTGTTACCATTCTTGGTCCTAATGTATTCCCTTGGCAATATACACACCACCATTAAGTTTCATTAGAATATTTAGAATAGTTGAGGAGTTAGAGAAGGAAAAGAAAATTTAGTTACAGGGCAAATAATTCAGGACATAAGTAAGCCAGAGTTGGGGTTCTTGCTCATTATATATTGCCCCATTATTATACACATTCCTACAAAGTTTCATTAAAATATTTCAAAGGGTTAAGGCATTATGGAATGAATGAGAATAGCCTAAACAATTAATTTGCATCTGGGTAGTTATGGAATAATTAACAGCTCTGACCACTGGTAACTAGAAAGGGGGAGCAATCATGCTTGTACGCAACACGTCGTCCTGACCTAATACACATTCCTATAAGATTGCATGAAGATATCCCCAACGGTTACTGAGTTACAGCGCATACAAGAATGTTTAGAAAAAATTAATCAAAGGGGCATAACTTGGAAAGTAAGAAAGGGGGAGCAATTTTTCTTGTTCACGACACGTTGTCCTGACCTAATACACATTCCTATTAAATTACATGAAGATATCCCCAACGGTTACTGAGTTATGGCGCGTACAAGAATGTTTGGAAAAAATCAAAGGGGCATAACTCGGAAATTAAGAAAGGGGGAGCAATCATTCTTGTATGGGACACGTCCTCCTGACCTAATACATATTCCTATGAAATTGCATGAAGATATCGCCAACGGTTACTGAGTTACGGCGCATACAAGAATGTTTAGAAAAAATTTATCAAAGGGGCATAACTTGGAAAGTAAGAAAGGGGGAGCAATTATTCTTGTACAAGACATTTGGTTTTAACCTAATACACATTCCTATAAAATAATATGCAGATATCCCCAACGGTTACCGAGTTATGGTGCATACAAGAATATTTGGAAAAAATCAAAGGGGCACAACTTGAAAAATAAGAAAAGGGGAGCAATGATCCCGACCTAATACATATTCCTATAAATTTGCATGAAGATATCCTGAACGTGTAACTGAGTTATGGCGTGTACAAGAATGTTTATGGACAGACAGATGGATGGAAGGACAGGCAGAGAGCACCATGCTATAATATGTCCATTTTTTTTCAAAATGGGCATACACACACTGTTATAATGTTTCATCAATATTTTCTCAATTGGTTATCAAGTTATGGCATGCACAAGATTTGTATATACAAAATTAGCATAAAAAAACAATTAAAGGGACATAACTCTGAAACAAAGAAACGGAAAGCAACTGTTATTATATGCGAGACATTGTCCTGACCTAATACACATTCCTATAAAGTTGCATGAAGATATCCCTAACGGTTACTGAGTTATGCATGTACAAGAATGTTTGGGAAAAATTAATCAAAGGGGCATAACTTGGAAACTAGGAAAGGGGGAACAATCATTCTTGTGCTGGACATGTCGTCCTGACCTAATACATATTCCTACAAAATTGCATGAAGATACCATGAACGGTTACTGAGTTATGGTGGGTACAAGAATGTTTGGAAAAAAATTAATCAAAGGGGCATAACTTGGAAACTAAGAAAGGGGGAACAATCATTCTTGTGCACGACACGTCATCCTGACCTAATACATATTCCTATAAATTTGCATGAAGATATCCTGAACGGTTACTGAGTTATGGAGTGTACAAGAATTGTTTACAGACGGACGGACGGACAGCGTCATGCCATAATATGTCAGTTTTTTTCAAAACGGGCGTATAAAAAGGGAGAAACCAGAAATAAAACAATCTGATTCTTGTTGACAAGTTAAATCAAAATGGCGATGCGACTGAACCGCCAATCTGGATGACCCCCTATTTAATAAGTATCTGCGCGATCGTAAAAACTCTTTTCATAAAACTTTCTTCGGTCACAAGGTTTGATCTAAAACTCAGAACACACAAGTTACTGTTCGGAATATGAGAAAATGGGTGGAAAAAAAAAAGACAGAGGGCTTTTCAAGCGTACTGCACAATATGCAGGTTATTTTATTATTGTGAAAGGAAGCTCTAAATCAGGGCTGTGGAGATACCATGCCTGACTTGTCCAACTTGTCCCATTTCCCCACGGACAAGTAAGAAATTTCATTTAGTTGTCCTGGGACAAGGACTTTATAGCTCCAACCTAGAACAACATCAAGATTATGAGATATATATTTTTCTTATTTTTGGAAGAAATCATGTTGTGGGTACTCCTTAGAAGAGCCTTCTCTGAAGAACATTTGTTTGTTTTTGTTTGTTTGTTTTTTTTTTTGAGAAATAAGAAAAATATCAATTTTCCGGCAAGTAAATCTTGGTTGGACAAGTGGATTTTGACCTTTTACTTGTCCATGGACAAGTGATAAAATTTGATAATTCCGTAGTCATGTCTAAATAAAAAGAAAATAAACAAATTGCTGTTTTTATTATTACTTTAATTTTTACCTAAGGCATATGACTGTTGCTCCATTATTAAGTTTTTCCTAGACATAACATCATATGCATTCATGATGACACCAATAGAGAGATAAAGGAAGAATGGCATATTAGTTTAATAAATAAATAAATTTTGTTACTAAGTATAATGAAGCCCTGGTCATTGACCATGATTAACAAGAAAAAGGCTTATTGCTAGAGGACAGAATCACCTAAGAATGGTGTTTAAAAAAATGAGCAACAAGAGTTGTCAGAAGACAATGCAGCTCGCCTGAAAGGAATGATTGGATAAGAAACAATCTTTAAATATTAAAGATTAAATGCAGAATTTAAACTTAAACATACAGTGTAGCTGTTAATGACAGAGTATGACCTGATTTTGATGTCTGAAGAATGTCAAACTGAGGGATGGGGTATATGCCACTGAAACGTCTTTTCTTAGGATGGTGTGGACAAAATATGAGAGCTATATCTTACATGCTGAATCCCTTAAGTTGGTGTGGACGAAATATGAAAGCTATATCTTACATGCTTCAGCAGTCATGTACACTTTTTAAAAACAACACAGCTGTAAATGACAATGTTTGACCTGACCTTGACCTAGGCAGAAGGTCAAACTGACTCCCAGACTTCCCTTAATGCAAGCACTGGATAAACATGTCTGATATCCATCCTTCTTTAAGAAGTTCGTTTGTATAAACAAACTGCAACATACTACTTTATTGAGGCATTAATCCATGAAATAGGCTTCAAAATATGTCAAAATCACTGAAGCATAAAAATAAGGTCACAATGACCTTGACCTTATTACACTGAATGTTGATGTGATAAACATGTCTGGTGCCCATCCTTCTTTAATAAGAGGTTGTTTGTATAAACTTCTTTAATAAGAGGTTGTTTGTATAAACAAACTGCAAAATACTACTTTATTGGGGGTGTCCTAGATTTTGACCTCTAGCCCCTCCCTGGGGCATGACCCAGGGGTCCATAGAATGTAGAATGGAAGAGAACCCTCCCAGGTACCCCCATATCAAATATGAAAAGTTTTTTATCAATGGCTGCAGAGTTATAAGCAAAATAAAAATTCATGTAAAACTTCGATGTAAACATCACACCATTTTTTAAGTCCGTGACCTTGACCTTGGGTCAGTAGCATCAGCAGAATGATTTCAGCTATTCTGTAATCATCTAGTAGTAACACTAACCACACATCAACATCCTAAAGTGTAAGCTTTCAAAAATATATGCAAAATGAAAAAACTTCACACAAAACTTTGACACAAATTGTTAATGGATGCAGGCAGGGGCGAACGGACGGAAAGACGATAACTATGTTACATGTACCCCTGGACATACTTCGTATGCTGGGGATATAATTAAAAAACTATGCACATCTTTCAAAACTTAAAAATTGTGCTAACATGGATGCAGATGCCAACACGGACGTTGACAGATGCCAACGACGGTCTTCAGCGCTCGCCAATCTGGCTGGACCGCGGTGTCTCCCATTTTATTTTTCAAAACTTATAATTGTTATATGTGATTTTTAGCAGGATTTCAAGAAGCACTTCCGTTTGGAATGGTGAACGCATTTTAATCCGCGACAAATGGTGTGCCATTATGCCAGTAGGCTACCTGTCTGTAAAAAATGGCCATGCCCAGGCAGTATAAGTTCATAGCGAGCGAACGAAGTGAGTTCTATGGTAGAGAATATGATCAAGGAAAAGTAACATTCAACGACATATACTTTCAGCAGAAATCGCTCTGAACAATTTTCTTCACGTTTTCTTCCCGGAAGTTGACAACCGGAAATTGGCAGGACGGAGCGGACTTGATACTAATAAGCGTCACGAAGTGACAAGAAACAAGTGTCAATAAGTGTCATGAACATAGCCTAGACTCATGGGTTTTGACGCACTTAAGCATTATTTGACATGTCATTAATTTCACAGACATCTCCCAGTCCATTTGTTTTGTGTAAGACAATTATGGACTTCTAGAACATTATTTAATATCATTAAAATAAGTTTGCATTAACTGCCTTCATAAAAATTCCAAGTGAAATAGGACCACCATGGTGATTGTCATTTTGGTTTACACTCATATGAAATGACGCATCTAATAGGCTGCTATTTTTCTTGCAACATAGAAATTTAAGTTTTACAATAATACCAGGACCATGTTCAGGGAGCATCATTTGTCTGTTAGAACAAAATAAAATGACAAGAATCAGTGTTGAATGACAACTGTATTTATTTTAAAAATCTGACCTCATTTTGCAAATTGCAACCATTTTTATGTCTCAGTTTTAAGGGGTAGAGTAGTTGAAGTGTTTGTTTCTCCTGCTTGCTGTAAAAATTTGCCACATGTCTTAATAAAATATGTTCTAAATAGATTATTCATTGTCAGCAAAAACATTTTTTTTTTTTCAAATTATTTATGCTTGGCATCAAACAAACACATAGAAAATTACTTTATGAATTTCTCTTTTTCCAGTTGCAAAATATTTTCATATAAGACCTTACATTTTTTTGAAAAGTAATATTGTGTATGCAATAGCATTTAAACCATATACCATACTTGTGAACAAATGCATCAGGTGACACTGTAACAATCAAGCATGTTTGATTCAGATGTAGCTGATGCATCTTTAAAGTTTTGAGCTTTAATTCAAAGGAAAAACAGTGCTTTAAGCATTTCTTTCAAAAAGTTGACCATTCAAGGTTACATGGTTGTAATTTTCCAAGAAGATCTAGAATTTCTACTTAAAATACCTGGATGTGACCCTCTTATGTTGCTCTACCCAATAACGATGAGGAATTACAAAGAAGTTTCTGCAAGTCCAAGAATAGGAAGAAACATGTAAGCGCGTCAAATTATATGTGCGTGTCAAATTATATGTGCGTCAAAATACATGACAGGAGGGTACGTACAAACACCGGATCGGACCGGATCGGGCTCTATTACCGGATCGGACCCGGTTTTCTGTGCATTGGTCATTTTTTCTTCGATATTTTATTCTTTATGCACAGTTGGAAGAGGTTTACAGCATACAAAACTATTTTTACCATACACCTTCATTCCAATAAAAAAAAAAAACGACCAAACATAACTCCACCCACATATATATATAGCCAAACGGCTAATGTAGGCTATGCTAGGAGTCTGTAGCATTTGCATTAGGTTCAGATGACAAGTCAGCACCAAACAGTGGGACAACGTCGGACCGACAGCGATATGTTGTTACGTCGTATCGCCGTCGGCCAACACCGGACGTCGGCCTGACGTCGATATGGCATTCTATGTTGACTGTGCAGATTCTAAAGCATGAGGTTATCTAGCAACAAATCAATGGCCCGTTCTTCTTACCCAGCAGGCACAAGTCGCAATGGCAACGTCAAATCAACGTTCTTGCAACGATGTAGATGTGACTTTGCATAAAAGTAATGACGTTGCACGTACGTTGATCTGACGTCGCAATTACAGCATGTGCCTGCTGGGTATATTCTTTGACGAGGCGGTTCTGGCGAGTACCCACAATCAATGTTATGAGCAGACATAAGACAAAAATCTGCCCTTTATGTAGGGGAGGGTGTGGGGGCCGTAACTGATTGTAATTGTTCCATATACATATATGTGCACAGGCGTGTTGTCGTAATGATGGCGACGCTAGGTTCGTATCATTTACATTGAGCACTTCCAATACAGGTTTTTTAAAACATGCGTGAGCAAGAATCACATTACCAGTAATCAAACACAAAGTTCAAAAAGCTTATCAATCAATCTGTCAAGTGTCATCCAAAACATATATCACTTCTAATTGAATTATATGATGAGCTATTTTTTCTTCTTCTAATTAATGCTGGGGATTAAAATTAGTGATTGACTGATATATGGAAATGATGCTGCGAGTGATAAATTAATATAGTGATTGACTGATATATGTAATTGATGCTGCGAGTGGGGCAAAGTGGCGATGGTGATAGTATTGAATCCGCTAATGAAATAGCATCACATACATAATCAAAAAACTAATACAGTATTAAAAATAACAGCTAGAAAGAAAAAATCAAAAAAAAAAAAAAAATCAAAATAATAGTCAAAATAGGGTCCGATCCGGTCCGATCCGGTAATTGAGCCCGATCCGGTCCGATCCGGTGTTTGTACGTACCGATGACAGGATGATATATTGCTGATAATTTTTATTATTTATTTACATATATTTTTATATACTGATAGTCATTCTTTAATGATGCTGTGAAGGACTTTTGAAGAGACTACAGATAGGGTCTGTGCTGTGCTCGCTTTTAGGCTAAGCCTATTTTCATATTATTAGTGTAGGTTATCCTCTGTGATTGTGGCTGTTTCTGGAAATCCGCTATGCAATTTTTTTTGTGGAAATGTCAGTGGTCCACAACTTACCATCTGCATTAAAAGAATCTGGCTGGTGATGGCTAAGAGCTATTAACTTTCTTCTAAACATTGCAAAACCGCTATTTTACTTTTTGGGAGTTGTTTTCTCGAAAACTTACAGAAAACACACTTCCCGAGCTGCCGAAAGTAATGTTTATGGTAAAGCTCCAATCGGAACGAAAAGGTTCGAGTCGAGTGGTATTAGCGAAAAGGGTAACTATACTTACCGAAACGGACTATTAAAATATAGGGAAAGCGCCCAATTTACATTTATGGCACTGGTTTCTGGTTTCGGTTTGGTATACTTAGGAATTGAAACGCACATGTGCATAAAAGAGACACAATGGGACTAATTTTGATAGAATGAAACAGAGAATTACGTTAACAAGCGTAAGGACAATAAGAGTTTTAATAGCATGTAACTATTATGTATACTGGGTATCAAATCAAAAAAGATAACATCTTTTTTTTTTATTAAATAGCAAGTTTTGACACTTGATTTCATTTTTTTTTCGACACACAATGATTTCAACTTAACTACGATTTTTCACAAAACTCATGATGGAAATGACATAACATGCGTATTTTGCAGGTGGACGTTTGTCCCCAGTGCTTATTTCAGAAAAGGACATTTGCCCCCAGATAACTCCAGGGCTAAAACAAAGAAGACAAAGTCTATTTATTGGTTTATTTTTATCAGACGTACAATATGCTAATCAATGAATATGATTCCATCTACATATGTATATATAAGCATTTAAACACGTCAGCTACAGAACCAGATATTGAGTTCACCCTGCAGAATCTTCTTCATCAGCAATTCTACTGCGTATCCATAACATTTTTTTCCTTCACTCATTCAGTTGTCTATTGAAAAAAAATGTACCGAAACGTGAGAGCTGTCCCTCCGACACAGGCGAACAGCGAATATCCATAAGAGTCTGCGCATCCGCGCAGCCTGGTCTGGACTTTGCTGTCTGCTGATAATTTCCACAACAAAATTTTATTTAATTAATATTAAATTTGATTGAACATGATTCGCCTTTGATATGATAATCTGCTGGTGCATGCTAATCTACGGTATTTCCGGTATCCATGTCCCGGTATTCATAGAGGTTTATGTGTTTGACACAGCACAACATCAAAAGTACTTGGCAGATTTTAATAATTTAAATACCAAATTAACGGCAATAATCTAATCTACAAAATAATGATATTTGATAAAAAAAATATTCGTTGCTGATGTTGCAGGATGTTGTCAAAGTCCCGGTATCGAGATTCACTTGTCCCGGTATCCATAGGGTCATACGTCTTTGACATGGCATAACATCAAAACTACACGATCGATTTTAATAAAGTAAACACCCAATAAAAGGCAATACTCCAATCTATGCATAAAATATAAATTTGTAAAAATATTTCAGTTGCTGATGTTGTGGCATTCTGTCAAAGTCCCGGTATCGAGGTTCACATGTCCCGGTATCCATAGGGGCATACGTCTTTGACATGGCATAACATCAAAACTACATAATCGATTTTAATAACTTAAACACCCAATAAAAGGCAATACTCCAATCTATGCAAAAAAATATAAATTTGTGAAAATATGTCAGTTACTGATGTTGTGGCATTCTGTTAAAATCCCGGTATCGAGGTTCACATGTCCCGGTATTCATTACGGTCTCCGTGTGTGACATGACATAATATCAGAATTACTTAATTGATATTAATAAACTAAACATCCGATTAAAGGTAATGCTCCAATCTATAAAATAACTACAAACATATACAAAATGTCAGTTGCTGATGTTGCAGCATTTTGTCAAAGTCCCGGTACCGGGATCCAAATGTTCGGCACAGGTTGAAGAAAACCGCCCATTTGATCTATTATTATTATTATTAGTGGTGGTAGTAGTATATACAATACAATACAAATAACTTTATTCAGCATAAAACATCATACAATGTTTGTAGGCAAAGAAATACAAATCAAACAGTGACAACAATCATGAAGACATTTGTTTAGTTTACCGAAGATCAAAACTGCCGCAAAGGTCAAAATATCATGTGAAATAAAATATACTTAAGAGGCATACAATAAAAGTATCCTAGCATTACCCCAGATAGCATGACAACGTTGGCCCAACGTTGAAATTTGGTTGAAATATGGTCGGACAGTTGGCTTACCGTGGCATCAGATGTACAACATTGCACTCTTTGAGCTATACACCACCTGCAGATTATAACATCAATTAAATGGAAACATTATATCCCAGAGAGTTCTGTTTGTGTTAGCCATTATCAATGCATAATTAATACCAGGAGGACAACACCAAAATCTGCTTCAGAGGTATCCGACTTGTATATATGGGAACCCCTAATATGGCCGAAGACATAGATTTTCACCTGACACTTCATCAATGTCCCTGCTACCTAATAATAATAATAATAATAATAATAATAATTTTTTTTTTTTTCGTTTCAAAATAAAGTACGAAATGATGAGAAAAAAAGTTTAACTGAAATTTAAAATGCAATGAACTAAATGCAGATCGTTTCACGTATCATTTATCACTTAACGAACCGATTATTTGTTAACGATGAGTAATTAACTTCATTAACTTCAATAATGACCGCCACGTGCGAATACTTAACAAGAACACACCTTTCAAAAATTTCTATTTTCATTACTATAATAATTTTGTATATTTTTAATCGAACTTACCGATGCATTATAATGTTGCATTAATGTTATTTATTTATTTATTGTTTGTTTGTTTGTTTGTTTTCATCGTTTTCGGAACATTTATGGAAATAACTGGATGCGTAATAAATAGGGTAGGCCCTGATCAGACGTCGCGTTCTCGGGCGTCTGATCTGGGTCTACACTTTTTGGAATACTTCAAAACAATTTCAGTCACAAGCACCTCCGAGTGCTCAAATTCAATTTGACGGCAAAATTCTTTGGACAATGAGTTTTCAGACTTTTTTAGACCCAGATACAGTTTATTACATTGATAGTCTTAGTGAAAATATCAAGGGATTAAAAATAATGTACAAATACAACTATGTCAAATTTACTGTAAAGACCAGAAATTTGGGACCCAGAATTTCGTAACAGTAAAAATTCCTAGAGTTCAGCAGCAACCTCATTCATACGATTGTGGCGTTTTTTGCATTAGCCAGTCTAGTCGACTTCTCTTTTAATCCAACGACTTTTAATGTTCGTACATGTTATTGGGTAAGTGAGATGCGTTCGCATTTGCTGAACTGTTCAGAAAAGAGATTAATGTCTCCTTTCCCAAGAGAACAATCTCGCTGCAGAGGAACTTAGTTACATGTAGCTACTGTTAATCCAAAATCATTCAAAATTGCTGTGCTGCGAAAGCAGAAAATGCAAACAGTGGTTTCATAAAAAAATGCATCGGCTTAAATAAATCCTTAGATACTACATGGCAGTGCGTTTCTTACGGTCACCTAAATAATTAGTGGATTTGATTTTCGTATAATACTTAAAAAAACTATTGGGTGTCGTGTCGGGCAAATCACGGCGTCTCATCAGCGTCTACCGCGTTTTCCAATAATCCATCAAATTTTAGTGTATCTACCGTATGTATTCGGACAGACAGGTCTGTTTAAACAGTGTAGACCCAGATGAAACTGCAGAATCAAGCGTCTCAGCAGTGTCTACACTGTTTTCCACTAATCCAGCATTTTTAGGCACAACTTCTAGTATTAAATTGTACATGTTTAAATTTTAGAAAAGGTATGCAAGGAAGCGACAGAATGTTTAGGGTAAATACGGTAAATACTGCTTGGGCAAATGTCAACTGCAATTATTATAGCTTGGAGTACTGTTGTGTGTGTGTGTGTGTGTGTGTGTGTGTGTGTGTGTGTAATTTATTTAATGCCATACCGTCTCTATCCAGTTTTCATACCAGGGCGGGCTTATCGCAATACTGGGATTTTAGCATAATCCTGCAACATCGGTACCCAAACTCGTTTATAAAAAGCTGTATTTGTTTTACTTAACTTGTTTGTTTGTTTTTTTTTTCTCTGGTTTTATAATTTTTAAAAATCAGTCAAATCATATCTTATCAGAAACCATTTGATGTTTCGCTGTGCTGTGCCTGCCAAACAAAACCGGGACTTTGACATCATACTGCAACATCAGCAACATTTTTACATTTTATGGATTGGAATGATACTTTTTATCGGGTGTTTAATTTCCTAAAATCAATCAAGTACTTTGGATGTTATGCTTTATCAAACACAGAGTCCTCATTGAATACCAGGACATCTAGATCCCGATACTGGGACTTTGACATAATGCTACAACATCAGCAACTGATATTTTTTATATATGTTTGTAATTATTTTATAGATTGGAGCATTGTCTTTAATCGGGTGGTTAATTTATTAAAACCAATTAAGTAATTTTGATATTATGTCATGGCACTCAGGAGACCGCAATGAATACCGGGACATGTGAACCTCGATACCGGGACTTTGACAGAATGCCACAACATCAGCAACTGACATATTTTTACAAATTTATATTGTTTGCATAGATTGGAGTATTGCCTTTTATAGGGTGTTTAATTTATTAAAACCGATCGCGTAGTTTTGATGTTATGCCATGTCAAAGATGTATGACCCTATGGATACCGGGACAAGTGAATCTCGATACCGGGACTTTGACACCATCCTGCAACATCAGCAACAAATATTTTTTTATCAAATATCATTATTTTGTAGATTAGATTATTGTCGTTAATTTGGTATTTAAATTATTAAAATCTGTCAAGTACTTTTGATGTTGTGCTGTGTAAAACACAAACCTTTATGAATATCGGGACATGGATACCGGAAATACCGTAGATTAGTATGCACCTAATCTGCTGCCGTAATTATAGCTTTACACATGACATCACTGAGCGACCAATTAAGACTCAGATCAGTCTCGGCATCCGTCCTGTCTTATCAGTCAGATCTGCCCGCTGATAAGTCTGTCAAGTGTAAGGTGTCCACTTTGATTTTCTTTTTTTTTACTTCTTTCAGGATTGACGAATGCCATTAGATTGTCTGATTATCAATGAACTAGTCGACTATCAACTACGTCGTTAATAGTAGTCCGTTCTTTTAACACCTCGCAAACACCTTTCACACGTGGTTTATGATTTAATTATTATCCTACAGTAATTTTAAAACTGCTTGAAACATGTTATTTGGGGTGGCCTGCGTTTTTTTTTTTTTTTTTCACTCCTTTTCACCAATGTTACGCACACATTTATTAGTGTGGTAAGGATTTAATCATTGAAGACGCGTCGATTAAATCTTTGTTAAATTCAATTAGGGTTTTTTTCTTTCTTGTGTTCTTTCATAATACAGACTTCATTTGTTGGAACAATTCTCTGCTGAACTCACTGAATCAACTTTAATATACTAAAATCACAATTGTGTTTGATAAAATTGGTCGGGTATGAAACCCATAGACCGGAACCCCGTGACCGAGACCCGGCACCGTGACCAAAATTTCTATCCTGGATTGCAAGACTAATATGTTTTTAACTTTTTTCATTTTGGGTTTATATTATGAAGTATTAAATATACATTATCCAACAAAAAGAAATTTTAGATCGGACCTGTAGTTATTTTTTAAACTCAGATTTATCGTTTCAAGGGGTATGAAACCCACAGACGATCCATTCTCCGTTTTTTTTTTTTTTTTTTGGTCTTTCAAATACAGAAATGAATTATATTTGGCTAATTGAAGCTATTACAGAAACGTAAAACTGTTGAATTTTACGATTTTCATATATTTATCATGTTTCTAAAAATAGAACAGGTCGAAAATTTGATAATAACCACAATGTCCCTAATCTACAGAAACGTACCGAATGGTAATCACTCATACAGTTAGTGCATACAAATGCAAAATGAGCTAATTGTGTTATATACAGAAATACGAACTAGCCTGAATTGAATAATAATAAATATTATTATTCTATTATAATAATTATTATTGTTGTTATTATTATTATTATTATTATTATTATTATTATTATAATTATTAGAATTGGAGGAAATAAAGATTATTATTATTATATATATTGTTATTGCAGCAGACTTCCGTTGCATAACGAGTGCTAACTTAGTTATATATATATAATAAAATTAGTAATAATGAAGAAAAATAATTATTAGTGCGTGAATGCACATGCTGATCCGTAACTTTGTTATCTGCCCAACCCCACAGATGCTTGTCTATTTCTTTGCTAAACCTATTTACTGCAGCAAACAACAAAGGTCCATATCACAGTGCGCGAATGCGCATGCTGATCCATATCTTTGTTATCTGCCCAAACCACAAATGCGCAGAATTGTCTATTTCTTAATTATTTCTTTTTATTGTAGCAAACAACAAAGGTCATTATCATAGTGCGCAAATGCGCATGCTGATCCGTACCTTTGTTATCAGCCAAACCCCACACATGCGCAGGCTTTTCTATTTCTTTGTTCTTATATTACATGCCAAACGTAACCATTATAGATGATGATGATGATAATAATAATATTAATAATAATATTATTATTATTTAATTCAACCTAGTTCGTATTTTCTAACATTATATTTCTGTATATAACACAATTAGCCTATTATGCATTTGTATGCACTGTCTGTATGGGTGTTTACCATTCGGTACATTTCTGTAGATTAGGGACATTGTGGTTATTATCAAATTTTCTACCTGTTCTATTTTTAGAAACATAATAAATATATGAAAATCGTAAAATTCAACACTTTAACGTTTCTGTTATAGCTTCAATTAGCCAAATATAATTTATTTCTGTATTTGAAAGACCTGTGCAACAAAGAAATTGACTCTTTATCGAAGATTATAGAATAATCTTCAAAAAAAACGGAGAATGGATCGTCTGTGGGTTTCATACCCCTTGAAGCGATAAATCTGAGTTTAAAAAATAACAACAGGTCCGATCTAAAATTCCTTTTTGTTGGATAATGTATATTTAATACCTCATAATATAAACCCAAAATAAACAAAGTTAAATACATATTAATCTTGCAATCCAGGATAGAAACTTTGGTCACGGTGCCGGGTCTCGGTCAAGGGGTTGCGGTCTGTGGGTTTCATACCCGACCGATAAAATTGCGGGTCTAAATTAAAGCTACATGTTACAAGGGCATATGATATTATAATAATATCACAGTCCGGTTCCAGTAGGCTAGGCGTCTGGTTCCGGACGGCTAGCCACTTCATAGATAGATAGATAGATAGATAGATAGATAGATAGATAGATAGATCAACTTTCGTTTCATTTATGTGCTTTATAGCACACGTATAAAGTGAATTATAAACATGTAAAACAGATTTTCCGTTAACTAAATATAAATTATTCTAACTCTCCTCGCCTACATAGCCAGTTGTTAAAGCGTGCGACGCTATCTGGCGCCGTTTCGACGTCATTTCGACACTTTTCTGAGTCAGTCTTCGTTTCCACGATGTTAGACGGTGTAACGTCGTTTTTCTCGCACCAACAACGTAAGAAATGCATGTAAACACCAGCGTTACAGTCAAAACTGTTGGCGCGATTTCTTTATTTGATGATGGAAAGTTGGAAGAATCTGAAGAATACAATTACTTTTTTGTCGTTTTTTTTTTTTTTTTTTTTTTTGTTTAGAATCGAAATAGATCAGCTCTTGTACGTGATTTGTTGAGTAATAAATCACAGTTTGCCGGTCAGTTGTAAGAAGATAAATCACTCGCTCTGCGCGCTCGTGATTTGATCTACTTTACAACTGACCTCCAAACAGTGATTTATTACTCAACAAATCACTGCCAGAGCCGATCTGTTTCTTAAATGATTAAAACCTGAAATCAGTAATAACACAACCCTGTTAAAACTCTTCCTTTCGCAAAATAAGAGGAACGTTCCTTCCGCACTTTAGCGAAACCCTTCTCGTTGCCTTCACTTATTGTTCCTTCATTGTTGCGGATCGTACCGGTAAGTATCACATTATTTAAGGTTTTAGCATTTTAGCTGTGTTTACTTTTGTTGAATACTGATAAAACATACACCCAAACTTATTGTGAGCTGACTGAGATGTAACAGTTCGTGTCTAAAATGTTGACCTTAAAATCAGCAGAGCAGTGCGAGTTCTTGGTTTTTGACTAATTTTCGGACGCCTCTAGTAAGACAAGACAAAATGTAATCTTTCTTTGATCTTTCTCTGTTGGCTGTCTCACGATATCTGTATTGTTCCTGCGGTACATTGACAAGTACAACGAGGTCAAGAAAATGAGCAAAAAAAAAAAAAAAATGAAAATATCTATGAAGATCCAGTTCTGGTTAAAAATCATTTTCTATAGACCTTTTTAAACTCTACGCCACACATTAAACATCATTCAGAACCTCTCGGTCTTTACTGCAGAGTATGTTCTAGCCTCATTCCTACTGGATGGCAGAAAGTCTTTAACGCAGAGTATGTTCTAGCCTCGTTCCTACTGGATGACAAAGTTGTTTACGTTTATCGGACAGTATAATTGTTGATTTTTTTCTTCTTCAGAAAAGCAAAGCAGTTTCATTCATCAAAAGTTTCTTTTCAGAAGAGATTCTCATGGAGTGATCAGTTAAATGTCATACACATAAATATTAACATATATTTTGACTATATACTAGCTAAAGCTAGGCATAAAAATGGTCACCATAAAGCAATATTAAGGTTATGCGCGTGTCTGCTGATATTGGAAAATTATCATTGAAACATTTGTATTTGTCTTGGGGAAAAGCAATCACATTGCTTCTTAAAGCTGTATTTTAAAACACTAGATAAAATTTACGATTAAATATTAAAAGGAATTTATTATCCAAGTAAAATTTGGCTTGAATCAATTGGTATCAATGGAGCCGGAAATGTTTTTGCCATCCACATTGTTTGGTCATTTGAATAACATTGTAATCACGTGGTCAGTAGCTCGGATGAAAACAATAACATTTAAAAGGTGTATAGACCACTACAATGTTATTGTTTTCATTCAGGCTCTACTGACCAAGTGATTACAATGTTATGTCACATAACCAATAATTAGGGTTGGCACAGACCATTTCAGGTTCCATCAATACCAGTTGATTGAAGCCAAATTTTACCTGGACAAATAATTACTTTTGGATAATATTCACTCTTTTAACTTTATCTTGTGTTTAAGAAGTAATTTGTACTATTGCTAAGATATTTAGTAAATACAACTGTTTCAGTGATCTTTGCCTGATATCGGGAGGCATGAGCGCAACCATAATATTGGCTTTATGGGGTATTATTATGGTGACCAATTTAATGCTTAGTTTTAGCTAGTTGATAGATATATGTGTTAATATTTGTGGTTATGACATTTAAATGACATTTAGATGACCAGTCGATGAGAATCTCCTCTGAAAATAAACTTTTGACAAAAGAAAGCTGCTTTATTTTTTCTGAAAAAAAAAAAAAAACGGCAGCCATTTCACTGCCCAATAAACACAAACAACAAACCAACTAGAATTAGGCTAGCACCTACTCTCCGTTAAACACCAACACGCCTGGTAAACTATCACAGGTACCTCCGCAGAGGTACTTGTGATAGTTTACCAGGCATGACCAAGAGGTTCTGAAATTTTTATTGTGTTAGGCAGTGTTTAAGTGGTCTATAGGGGATGAGTAAAAGCAGGGTTCTCACTGTATTTTAAATGTCGGGGTTATTTAGTTTTATTTTCTTTGTTGTGCCCATATTGTATAACAACGTATAAACATTTTGGGGGATGAAATTTGGCAGGTGAAAATCCCACATTAATTCACCAGCCATTTGTATCCACTGCCCCCCACCCATGGGAAAAATTGATGGACGCTCTAATGTGCAAGACTATGATCTTTTGAATGCCCCTGCACTGGTTGTGGTTTCATGCCAGAATAGTGGGGACTACTGCAGTAGAAACAGCCGAAAAAACAGCGGTCCAGTGCTTCAATTAAGATTTTAAGCAATTGGGTAGAGGTGAAACGATTCATCGAAACCATTTTGTATCGCAATACTTATTTTTATGATACGTGTATCTTATTGTGGGGCTAGTATTGCAATACCTGATGATTTACCCAAAAGTACAATTTCCAAAGAAAATGATAGCTTTAACAGTGCTTGCATTAAGGGAAGTCTGGGAGTCAGACTACCCAAAATTGCCCTGGGACTTCCAAAAATCAATGCCTGGAAGTCTGGGAATCCCAACTTTTAAAGATATTTAGTCATTTATAACAAAAATTTAGAATGTATTATGAATTTAAGTGTTATTTACATGTAGCTTAAGAATGGCGGTTTTACTCCATAAATGAGTGTTTAAGAATATTGAGGTTGAATTTCTGAAAGTGAGTGAAAAAATTTGATCACCAGGACTTCCAGATATTGGAGTTAGGAAGTCCAGGGACTTCCTGATTTTGACAGTTAATGCAAGCACTGGCTTTAACATATTTCAAGAAAATTTTTATAACAAATTACAAAGATCTAAAATGTTACTGAAATACGCGATTCACATATAACAAACAGCAAACAGCGACATCTTGCACCGGCATTGTTACACAAAATGAGCCTCTGACATGGTTTTGAACCTGTTTTCCTTGAGAGTATTAAAGCTTTCAAGCTGTGACTTATGCATGAAAATAGTATCACGGTACATATCATATTGTAAGGCAAGTATCAGTTCACAATACATATCGTATTCTGAGGTGACTGTATCATTACAGCCCTACAATTGGGTATTTTGGGTATTTTTACCCACCTATTTCTCATTGAATTGGGTATCAGGAACTTTCTTTTAGGTACCCTGTTTTGTTAATTGGTGCTAGAAATACTGGTATTTGGGTATATACCTCATAATTTGAATTTGAATTGCTTTAAATTTTCAGGAATTTTAATTGGGTAAATACTCCAAAAAGCAGCATATCTAAGATACTGGCCTACTTTTACCAGTTTCATTTATCAAAACACTACCAGGATTACAATGAGACCTCTCAAGATCACAAACAGAAAGATGGCTGAAAGAAAAAATATATGTATTCATATTATTCTTATTTTTCATTGTCCCTGGGGTTGGGGAAAAAAAGCTGGGCCCACTTGTTCAAAGCTAATGATGTCGTTAGTTAAGGATTCATTAAAATTTACATTGAGTGATACGCAAATATGCTGAAACTTTTTGCCGAAAAAATGTGAGTAGCTTTTGCAGTGCAAAAGCTACTCACATTTTTGCAGCAAAAAATATCAGAATATTGTATATTGAATCCGCTAAAACAGTTAACGAAATGACCCTTAACAAGCTTGTTAAGCTAATGACGCTTTGAACAACTGGGCCCTGGGCTTTTACTATCATGTTTTCCTCACAGTGTGGTGTATTTAGCAGGGCTGTAATAAAGTGAAAGTCATCGTCCTCACTATTCTGGGCTGGCTGCGGGGCCTGTGGGTTAGGGGGTGGGGGCAGTGGATACAAATGACTGTTGCACAATTGGTAAAAGGGAATCAGCAAAAGTCTTCATTGCATAGTGACATTGTCATTGTTTTGAGTGCATTTCAATAATTTCAGTAAAATTTCTTAAAAAATCATTTGTTGACAGCAGGGTTACAAAATTTATATTGAAGTTTTAAGTAATTGAAAACAGCAACAGACAGTATATTACTATATATGATGTTTGCATCATTACTGGCGATTTTTTCATATGGATATATAATTTAACCCCTGCGTCCCTTTCTACTAAAGTAGAAGCCTTTTAAAACAGTGTAGGTTCAGCTGAGAGGGCTTGTGTGATTTTCTAAATTTTCACTATATTAACCCATGTCATGCTGAATAAATTGAGAGGCCACTCCCACTTCCAATTTTCAGCCAATCAGATTACTTTATCCAGGATGTTGATATAAATTCACACACTGAATGACAAACAGTGCAGATTCAGATCAGTTGGCTTCTTCAGAAGCCAACTGATCTGGATCTACACTGTTTTCAAAAGTAGGACCTATCTGGGTTCAGCAGGACAAGGGTTAAGTTAAAAAAAAAAAAAAAAAAACTTGTAGAGGTTGACCGATAGAGTTTTCTTGGTTTATTGATACAATGAATTTGCAGTCCACAGCTGAAGAAATGACAGTGGCTTGGTTTGCTACTAAGAGGAATGTTCACAAAATTTGAAGAAATATAGTTAACAAAGTCTTATGTCCATCCTCTTTAGTTTCATTTTCTCTAGAACTCACCATGGTTTATACCATAGCTCCAGATAAGAGGGGTATCCATTATCCAGATAACATTTTTCTTATTTCTCCACAAAAATATACATACCCTATTCTATCTAATTACCGCACATACCCCTATAAGCGCACCCTCATGAAATTCCGTGGTCTTATTACAGCCAGTGTACTTTTTATTTACTTTTTTATAAAGGCATATGTTGTGGGTTCTCATTTGAATTGCATTGACTTGTTGATGCAATTCAAATGAGTACCCACAATATATGCCTTTATAAAGAAAATCAGAAAAAAAATTGCAAAATCATCATCAAATATGTCCTTTTCTGATCTTTTAATAGTGTATCCTTAATAGGTATAGGTACATATTTTATCACATCTGAGTGTTCCCAGTAATTTTGAAAAAACTAAGCGCACAGTGCGGTAATTAGGTCGAATACGGTATGTACGTTATGGACATTCATTAGAAGTGCCTCAGCCAAGGCCTTCTAATGATTACCATAGCTCTTGATATGGCCCTTTTCCAACCAAAATGTATTGATATTTTTCTTATTTCTTGACAAAAACATGTTGTGAGTTCTCATTAGAAGTGCCTTGGTGAGGCACTTCTAATGAGTACTCACAACATATGTTTTCATCCGGAAATAAGAAAACTATTCACTTGATACCCACTCTTATCTAGACCTATAGATTACCCACAATATGTGTTTTGTGGAGAGCTAAGACAGGGTTGTGGAATTATAAAATTTAATTACTTGTCCACGGACAAGAAAATGGTCAAAATCTACTTGTCCAACCAAAATTTATTTGCCAGAAAATTGACATTTTCCTTATATCTTGAAGAAAACATGTGGGTACTCATTAGAAGTGCCTCACAGAGGCACTTCTAAAATGAGTACCCACAACATATGTTTTCTTCCAGAAATAAGAAAAATATATGTATCTCATAATAACTTAGCTAGATCTATGAAGCACTTGTCCAAGGACAAGTAAATTGAAATTACTTACTTGTCCTAAGGGAAATAGGACAAGTTGGGCATGCTATTTCCACAGCCCTGGCTAAGAAAATTATCTGTACTTTTCAGCTGCAAAAAAAGTGGCTTATCTGGAGGAGCCATGTATACTGTATTTTTTTTTTTTTTTTTTTTCTTCTGCATTCTTTACAAACAGGATAGATTTTGAAGTATTTGATAACGAATGAGCGAGGTGCTTCTATTATAATGAGTACCCATAACACATGTTTTCATGGTGAAATAAGGCCAGTTTCTTTATTGTCTGGTTCTCGGGAAATTTCTGACTAGACCTTGGGTAGGAGAAGGAAATACGTGTGAAAATGAAAATAAAATGACGATTACCTCTGTGCAGAAATAAAATTAACATGATCATCAAATTTTTTTTTTTTTTTTCTACCACATTGAAATTTTTAGTTTCATGGAATTTTTAAAGAAAAAAAAAGATAAATGAATAAATAGGCTTTCTGATAATGGAATGAATGGTTTTTAAAATAAATAATGTTTATATCATTACGAAAACATGCCTATTCAAATATATAGAACATTTCATCTAAAAAAAAAAACTGAAAAATTTAAGATAAAAAACTCTGATATTTTTCATATTTCTGCTCAAAACATAGATTGTGGGTACTCGTTAGAACTGCCTCGACGAGGCGGTTCTAACGAGTACCCACAATCTATGTTTTAAGCAGAAATAAGAACAATAATGTATACCCCGGGAAACCCCAGTTTTACTATATAAAAGTGGGGTTTAAGGGGGTCAAAATTATATAGGTATGTTTTCGTGATGTGTTGCCTTTCATGCCTGTTTTAATACATCTAAATTGTTTATTTTATAAGATTAGTTTAATGAATACTTCACTCAAACTGCTATTTTATTTCATTTTGACAGAAAAAATATATGGTGGGAGGAATTAAAAAGAAATAAAACTGACTGAATGCACTTTTATTTTTATTTGGATTTTTGAAAAAATAAGGTAGCCCCGAGAACCAGAAAATAAAAAAAAAAATCTGGCTGAAGAAAAAAAAAAATCAACAATTTTGGTTGGGGGAAAAAAAGTGCTTTATCTGTAGCTATGTATTGATTCATAAAACTGTAGATACATGTACATCAGTATTACAGTTCAGGTACTCTGTGTTTATACTACCATATTTACCCTAAGTGTTAGGACACCTTATCTACTTTCCAGCTTCTAAAACTTGAAATAGTCCATTCTACTACCCGTTGATCTGTCTAAAATGTTGCTGTATGTATAACATTAGACAAACAGTATAGACCCAGATTAGGTGCTGCATTCTGCAGCATCTGATCTGGGTCTATACTGTTTGCAAAGGCCTATCTGTCCAATACATAGGGTTAATACGGTATTTTCAGACACCCTAACCCCTTACCATACTTGTCTAAAAAGTCCTAAAATTTAACGTCCCATTTTACTACAAGTGGATGTGTCTAAGAACTGCTGGATGGGTGGCAAACAGTATATACCCAGATTAGATGCTGCCTTCTGATTGGGTGCCTTCTACAATGCCTGATAGGGGTCTACACCATTCTCTCAGGACTTTCTATCCAAATACACATACTTAGGGTAAATACAATGTATGTAGTATTGGTTCATAAAAAAAAAGTATATACATCAATATTGCAATATTCATTTAAACACTCTACCTCTTTTTGTGTCATTGTATCATGTTGTCCCCCCACTCCACCCCCTCACAGCCAGGTAGAATTTGTTGTATGCTTTACCTATGTACTACAGTGGAGCATTACCATACTGATTTTTTCCCTTCCCCTGGGGCCTACGGATGGGCCAGAAGGTTTAACCTTTTGTGTGTGTGTGCTATTTCCTTGTATACTACTGCACAAGTTTAAACCAAATTTGGCATATAGCTTCTAGTCATACAACAAAATGTTGTCTTCTACCTCTGGAGTTGGGGTAGAAGTGGGTAAACCAAGGATATGTGAGGACAAAGTCATGAAACTTAAGAAAAAATGATGGTGAACAATCAACTACACTTTCTAGTTTTGTTTTCAAGGTATACACAGTCTAAAGTTCACTGGAGTGAACTAAAATTGAGGTAGAGAAATTAAATTAGGTCAGCGGAGTATCAAGGTTAATATTTTTTTTCTTATTGCAATGTGAAGGCAATTCTAATGAGTACCCACAGGTTTTTCTGGAGAAATAAGACAAAAATGTTGGAACATTCTGAATGTAATAAATTTCCGTGGAATTGGGTTGGTAATGGCCATAGCTGCAGGTAGGGCACTACATGTATAATTTTAACCTGAAAGTATTGATACTTTTCTCATTTCTGCATGAAAACATATTGTTATGACTACTCTTTAAGAACTTCATCACCATAGCAATTCTAATGGGTATCCACATTTTGATGGAGAAACAGTAAAAACATATATGTAGCTCCTCTTCTTATACAAGTGCATTGGTGTTTATAGATAGACAACAGCATTGTCCATTATTATCCTGTGCTTTTCGAAGAAAAAGCTGGGATATTGTTATACCCCCTGTCCGTCCGTACATCCGTCTGTAATGTCACACCATTGCTCCTAGAATATTTAAGCTAGAATCTTAAAACTTTCACAGGCGATGGCCCTATGGATGAGGACTGGAGGAACGCATTTGGAATTTTGATGTGCACGGAGATATGCGATGGCGCTGGCGTGGGGATATGCGATGGCTCGCCATCGACTTGCTCTAGTTAAAGTTTAAAATTGGGAGTGAAAAAAACCCCTAAAAATTCTGCAGAAAAGCACCAGTGATAAGAAAAGAAATAGAAACTCCATCTTCCAAATCCTTATCAGGAGTTTATTTCTGGCGAAAGAATGTGCACAATACTGGTTAACCGCTTAGAGGACTAAACCTGCCCAGTAAACTTGTGGTTAGGTAAACTGACCGTGCTTGACATGACCCCACTCGATTGACTGGGCCGTAAAACCTCAACACAAACAAACTTATCAGGAGTTTTGAATGGCAAGACTACAATGGATGCAACCATATCGTACAATCAGGGTTTTCTTAGCACATGAAAATGGTCATTTTGACCCCACATTTTGAAATTCGCCACCATACTAAAAAATAAGAATTGATATTTCATGTCAATCATCTGAATATGAAGTGATCAATATGAGGTCAGGATTGCAGCGTGTGAATTTCAAACTTATTTCATTGCAAGTGGTTATCTGCTTTTGGGGCTTTAAAATAGTTAGGTTTAACGAGGTTTGTGAAGTGAGCGACTTTTGAAGTTTTTGGTTTTTTTTGTTAGATTTTCATAAAACCTTAAAGAAATGCTCAGCATGATCAGTTGCAGTGCATGACATTAAAATCCTTTAACTGTAGGTTGATTTGCCCTTGGAGCTTAGCCTCTATGTCAGGTTTTGATCAGAACTTCTTCATTACATGTATTTATTAATATTTTTATATTGTGTATTTAAACTTTACCACTCTGTAGGCTAATTCAGTAGAAAGCAATTGACAATATTTTCTGCAGAAAACGAGTTTTGACATTTCATGCAAATTGTCTCCCATGGAGACAATTTGCATGAAATGTCAAAACCTGTTTTCTGGGAAAATGAAGAAAAATATTTCAAAATGCTGTCTGCTGAATGTTTTAACCAGCAGGCTAAATGTTATAGCAGTGCAGTAGGAGGGGTATTATCACCTTCAGTTTAGTTGTTTTATCAATGTTCTTTTCTTTTACAGAAGAAATGATATGATATTTATTGACACTCTGCCATAGTTGTTAAATATTATACAATATGGTCAGACATAGCAAGGTACAGAAACAGATTCTAGCACTTTACAAGGAATTTCTCAGAGTTGGTAAAACAAGACCAGGATTGTCTGATTATATACGCAGTGAGTTCAAGAAAAATGCAACCATTGCAAGGACAGAAACACTTCTGATTGAGCATTTATATCGCAGAGGACAGAGACAACTTAAAATGCTGCAGCGTGATGATGTTCAGAGTGTTGGCGTTTTCAGTAAAGACATTGCTAGCAGTGGAAAGAAAAACGAGTCATAAAATTACCCAATCATTCTCTAATCTTAAGAAAGTTCTACCTTTTCGTCATGTTATGATTCTTCCTGAGAGAGTAATTACTTGATATAAACTGAAAGAAAAGCAATTCTTTGTTTACTTTGAAAGAAAATTATCTTTTGGAAGTGAAAATAAAATTGTTCTCATTATGCGAACAATGTATCATTTGTCAATGACTTTGAAAAACATCAGATATTTACATTCAGAAAAAGCATTCAAAAGGTCATTTGCTGCTGTAAATGATACAGGGAAACATCTGGCCAAACTTGATGTATTCCAGAGAGTGATTACTAGGTTTCCTTCTGGTATCCAAATGGCTTTTGCCTATGGCTCGGGTGTATTCCAGCAAACAGGTCAAGATAAGTCTAAGAACATGCTTGACTTTATTCTAGTAGTGGATGATCCACAAGCATGGCATAAAGAGAATCTAAAATTAAACAAGTCTCATTACTCATTTCTGGCAAGGTTAGGGCCAAAATATATCTCCATAATACAGGAAAACTATGGTGCAGGTATATATTTCAATACATTAGTGCCATTTGAAGATAGACTGATCAAGTATGGTGTGATTAGTAAAGATAGACTGGTTACAGATCTTCTGGAATGGAATACATTGTATGTTAGTGGAAGACTTCATAAACCAGTCAAACTTATAGTATTACCAAAATGCCAGGATGTACTAGATGCCATGAGATACAATTTATTGAGTGCCATTCATTCAGCTCTCCTTCTTCTACCAGAAACTTTTAAAGAAGAGGATCTTTTTAAAAAGATTGCCAGTCTTTCATACAGTGGGGATTTCAGGATGACTTTTGGGGAAGATAAAGGAAAAGTAGACAAAATAGTAATTCCAAATTTACCATATTTTCGTAATTTATATGCAGAGTTGTTGGACAGCCGACAGTTTATTCACTGGGACAAGAATACAGGTGTGATTGAGCAATATCCTAGTCACATGTCCCAGTTTCATCACCTGAATTTACTGCCCAAGGCGGTACAACAGGGCTTTCTCGTGCAGAAAACAGTTCTTAGAAAGAGTCCTTCACCTCCCGACTTGGAAGAAGTCATATGGACTCTTGCTCATGACTGGGACTGTGGGGAATATGTGGCTAAGAGTATAGCCAGAATAGTTCAGAAGTCAAGTAGGAGTCAGAGTATTAAAGGAGTATTTACAGCTGGAGTAAGAAAAAGTGTGACTTACAGCTGCAGCAAAGTGAAGAAAATGTTCAAAGGAATGCAAATAAGGGGTTTGAAAGATCTTAGAAAGTCTGAATCATGATAGCCTTAGAGCTCTGGATAAGGTGTTTTTTTGTTTTTTGTTTTTTTTTGTATTGATTCAACCTTGTTTTCACTCTTGTTCATTGGTATCTTTTCATACCTGTTTTACCCTAAGCTCTATGGGTAAAATTTTCAATAGAACAACAAATTGAAATATTTTTTTTTATTTTTTCCAGCAAACAGGTTTTGACATTTCATGCAGATTGTCTTCAATGAAGACAATTTGCATGAAATGTTGTATCTTGTTTTTTTTGGGTTTTTTTTTTTTTTTGAAAACTAAGAAAACTATCGTCAATTTGTTGTCTGCTGAATTAACCCAGGGAGTAGTAAAGGTTAAACAAGCAGGTGCGATATGTGGGTCTGGTTTTCCATCTGTTTATTAATAGCCTGTCTATCTGTTCATCCATCCTAGACTCCAGCCATCGCTCCATCAACATTTGTCCAGTCCATTTCTGAATAACTATTACACCTGCAATCATCTAACCTGGCATATGCTTTCTCTCTCATATGGACTCAAAAACTTCAGTGCCGTTTTATGACTGCCTTTTTTTTTTTTTACCTAAGCCTAAATGTTTTTTTTTTTTATTTTTTTTTTATTTTTTTTTTTTTTTTTTACTTGATCCAATTTTTTTTTTTTTTTTTTTTTTTGTCCACATCTTTATTTTATTATGCATGTAATACATATACATAATAAATAGTGATATATTGATATCCTTTCATTCTATCTCTCATGCTTCTTAAGCTATATGAACTATTGTTTTGTCTGTCAGAGTACAACTAATATTTCAGTATTTATATACACGGAGGCTCTTTTAATTAATAATGTCTGCTTTTGTATATGAAACAACTTTTCATTGGCTATAGTCCCTCTTTGCAACCACAAAAACTGTTTATACTTTCTGCTTATTTTGATATAGGAACCATGAGTTATTAAAACAATCTTTGTGATTTGAAAAAGGATCATGTTCATATATATACATGCAGTTAATTATACTATACTAACCAAACTTGATGAAGACATAAACATTCTAATCTGCTCTGCATTACTTGTCCGCTTACCTGAACAAAAAAATAGGGCTGTATGGCTTATGGCTACAAGAAATATTAAGTTTAGGAGTTTGGATATCGACTACATCTATATTAAGTTTAATGGTTTAATAGTTCCTGCAACTGCCTTTTTTCAAGATGATGTTTGCGGAAAAATAATTTGCAATTTGATCTATTCATTGATCCAATCCATATTGCTCTTGTTTTTTCAACATTTATTTTTAAACCAGACATTGAATAAAATAATTTTAATTTATCTTAAAGTTGTTTTTAGCGATATTTCTGATCCATCTAAGAATATTTGAGTGTCATCAGCATATTGACTCAATTTGAATTCTTTGTTTTCTATTATTATCCCTTTGATAAGATTGTCTTTTCTGATCATTTGGCTTAATACCGCTGCACATAGGACAAAAATGTATGGGGAGATAGGGTCTCCTTGTCTACAGCCTCTTTGTAGTCCAAAAAACTCTGACATATGACTGTTTTGTAATATACATGACTCAGAACCAGTCTGAAATAATTTGATCCACTGTTGAAAGGATGGTCCAAAATTAAAGGATTTGAGTGTTTTGTGTATAAATTTCCATGAAACTGAATCAAATGCTTGTTGAAAATCAATAGAAAGTATCAAACCTTGTAATTTTTTCTCAAAAAGAATGTCATAAATTTGTCTTATGTTTTCTCCTATAAATCTTCCAGAAATAAAACCTTTTTGATCTTCATGTATCAGTTTATGTTGTACAGTTTTAAGGCGTGCAGCAATAACAGAGAAAGCTAATTTATATACATTAAGAAGGGAAATAGGTCGCCAATTCTTCAGATAGAAGGGTGATTTATTTGGTTTTGGTAAGCAGGTGATTATGCCTTGTTTTTGAGTTACTGATAATGAGCCAGTTCTATAACCATAATTTAATGAGTTTAATATGAAATATTTCAGATCAGTCCAAAAAAATTTAAAAAATTCAGCAGTAAATCCATCATTTTCAGGTGTTTTAAATTTTTCATATTTTTCAATGCCTCTGCAAGCTCTGAATATTTAATATCTCCTTCCAATAATTCAGCTTCATTATCAGTCAGTCTAGAACTATTTTCTCCTAGTTTGGATTCAATTGGAGTATCATCAATAATATATTTTCACTGTACAAATTTTTAAAGTATGTTTTCTGGCTGTTTAATATTTCATCTGTGCTCAAACATTCTTGGCCATTTTCCTCTAATATTTTTGTGATAACTTTATTTGTGAAATTTCTCTTTTCAAGATTAAGAAAATAGCCAGAAGGTTTCTCTCCTAAATCCTCGTATCTACACCGTGTTCTTAACATGACTCCTTTGATTTTACTTTTTCTTATTTCATATAATCTGTTTTTCTTATCATTCAGTAAGTTAATGTCTTCTTGACTGACTGTTTGTAAAGTCTCAGTAATTTTACTTTCTAAATTTAATATTTCATCTTTAGCTGTTTTTCCTGTCTACTGTTTTCCTTCTTTTTTCTTGAGCTGTATTTTATTGTTTCCCCCCTGATAGCTAAAAGTATCATTTCCAACAAAAGCTGGTCATTTATAGAATATGTATTATGTATGTTATTATTATTATTGTTATTAAAGATATTGTTATTATCATTGTTGTTATTGTTATTATTATTATTATTATCTAAGTTAACCCTCTCGTTGAATATTGACAATTTTATATGTGTTTTTAACCTCTTCTATTGACTTCATTACAAGTTGAATATAATCTTTATCTTTACGAAGTGAATTATTTAATTTCCAATAACTCTTTCCTCGTTCATTTTAATTAAGTTTTAATTTAAGTATGATTCCTGAGTGATCTGTTCTGTATCCTGATACCACATTACAGTCATAAACAAGCTTGAAGCTTTCCTCACTGACCAGGAAGAAGTCCAAACGTGCTTGTTTTTTCTCAGAATTAATTTTCTTCCATGTAAAGCCTTTGCGGTCATGTAAAAATCTAAATAGATCAATATAATTATCTTCATCAATAAGTTTTAAAACTTCTGACCGTGCTCTTGGATTATTAATATGACGATAATTTTCATTGTCAACATCCGGATTCAGAACTAAATTCCAGTCACCACAAAAAATGACATTTTCATTTCCAAAATCTAGTACTTTTTTTTTGATATTTTTATAGAAATTTGGCTTATCGTCATTTGGTCCGTAAATACTTACTAGTGTAATTTTCTTTGTATGGAGATTTAACTCCATTATGACAAAGTATCCTTCTGGATCAGTTAAAATTTGTCCTATATATATCACAATGGAAGTTATTATTTATTAAGATCATTACTCCTCGGCTAGCATTTACTCCATTCTTTGCACTCAAGACAAGATTATGTCCCCACTCTGCTTTTACTTATGAATACATGTTTTTGTCAATATGCCCATCTTGTAAGCATGCTATATTGTATTTTTTTGAATGAATGTACTGGAATAGGTCTCTTCTTTTTAGCTCACCTGAGCCGAAGGCTCAAGGTGAGGTATTGTGATCACTCACCGTCCGTCGTCGTCGTCCGTCTGTCCGTCCGTCCATTCACAATCTTTAAACAAAATCTCCTCCTAAACCACTGATTGGATTTTGACCAAATTTCACAGGAATGATCCTTGGTTGATCCTCTTTCAAAATTGTTCAAATGGTTCCAGTCCATTGCATATCTAGGTCACAGGAGCTAAAAATAGATTTTTTAACTAACTCAAAAAATCTTCTCGTCAGAAACCACTGGACCAGTTTCAATATAATTTTGCAGAAATGTTCCTTTGGTGATCCTCTACCAAGATTATTCAAGCCTTTTGGATTAGTCAAAAAACATAGCCGCCAGGGGGCGGGGCTTATTTTCCCAATATATCTGTATAGAAAACTTTAAAAATCTTCTTGTTAGAAACCACTAGACCAATTTCAGTATAATTTTGCAGAAATATTTCTTTGGTGATCCTCTACCAAGTTTGTTCAAGACATTTGGATTGGTCAAAAAACATGTCCGCCCGGGGGGCGGTGCTTATTTTCCCTATATATCTATATAGAAAACTTTAAAAATCTTCTTGTCCGAAACCACTGGACCGATTTCAATGTAATTTTGCAGAAATGTTCCTTTTGTAATATTCCTTTGGTGATCCTCTACCAAGATTGTTCTAGCCATTTGGATTCATCAAAAAACATGGCCGCCAGGGGGCGGGGCTTATTTTCCCTATATATCTATATAGAAATCTTTAAAAATCTTTTTGTCAGATACCACTAGACCGATTTCAATATAACTTTGCAAAAATGTTCCTTTGGTAATCCTCTACAAAGATTGTTCAAGACATTTGGATTCGTCAAAAAACATGGCCGCTAGGGGGCAGGGCTTATTTTCCCTTTACATCTATATAGGAAACATTAAAAAATCTTCTTGTCAGAAACCACTGGACTGATTTCAATATAATTTTGCAGAAATGTTCCTTTGGTTATCCTCTACCAAGATTGTTCAAGCCATTTGGATTCGTCAAAAAACATGGCCGCCAGGGGGCGGGGCTTATTTTCCCTATATATCTATATAGAAAAGTTTAAAAATTTTCTTGTCCGAAACCACTGGACCGATTTCAATATAATTTAGCAGAAATGTTCCTTCGGTGATCCTCTACCAAGATTGTTCAAGCCATTTGGATTCGTCAAAAAGCATGGCCGCCAGGAGGCGGGGCTTATTTTCCCTATATATCTATATAGAAAAGTTTAAAAACCTTCTTGTCCGAAACCACTGGACCGATTTCAATATGTTTGCAAAAATGTTCCTTTGGCGATCCTCTACCAAGATTGTTCAAGCCATTTGGATTCGTCAAAAACCATGGCCGCCAGGGGGCAGGGCTTTAGTTTCCCAATATATCTCTATAGAAAACTTTAAAAATCTTCTTGTCCGAAACCACTGGACCGATTTCAATATAATTTTGCGGAAATGTTCCTTTGGTGATCCTCTACCAAGATTGTTCAAGCCATTTGGATTCGTCAAAAAACATGGCCGCCAGGGGGCGGGGCTTATTTTCCCTATATATCTATATAGAAAGCTTTAAAAATCTTCTTGTCCAAAACCACTGGACCGATTTCCATATAATTTTGCAAAAATGTTCCTTTGGTGATCCTCTACCAAGATTGTTCAAGCCATTTGGATTCGTAAAAAAACCTGGGTGCCAGGGGGAGTGGCTTATTTTCCCTATATAATCTATATAGAAAACTTTAAAAATCTTCTTGTCCAAACCACTGGACCAATTTCAATATAATTTTGCAAAAATGTTCCTATGGTGATCCTATACCAAGATTGTTCAAGCCATTTGGATTCGTCAAAAAACATGGCCACCAGGGGGCGGGGCTTATTTTCCCTATATATCTATATAGAAAAAGTTTAAAAATCTTCTTGTCCGAAACCACTGGACTGATTTCCATATAATTTTGCAGAAATGTTCCCTTGGTGATCCTGTACCAAGATTGTTCAAGCCATTTGGATTTGTCAAAAAACATGGCCGCCAGGGGGCGGGGCTTATTTTCACTATATATCTGTATAGAAAAAGTTTAAAAATCTTCTTGTCCGAAACCACTGGACCGATTTCCATATGATTTTGCAGAAATGTTCCTTTGGTGATCCTGTTGCAAGATTGTTCAAGCCATTTGGATTTGTCAAAAAACATGGGGGAGGGGCTTATGTTCCTTATACATGTATATCTATATAGAAAACTTTAAAAATCTTCTTGTCATAAAGCACTGGACGGATTTCAATATAATTTTGCAGTAATGTTTCTTCGATGATCCTCTACCAAGATTGTTCAAGCCGCCATGATTTGTTAAAAAACATGGCCGTTAGGGGGCGGGGTTAATTTTTCATATATATTTGTATAGAAAACTTTGAAAATCTTCATGTCATAAACGACTGGACAGATTTCAATATAACTTGGCAGAAATATTTACTTAGTGACCCTCTATCAAGATTGTTCAAGCCGTCATGGTTTGTCAAAAAACATGGCCGCTAGAGGGTGCGGGGCTTATTTTCCATATATATCTTTATAGAAAAATTGAACAAATCTTGTCGTCAGAAACCACAGGACTGATTTCAATATAACTTCACAGAAATGTTTCCTTGGTGACCCTTTACCAAGATTGTTCAAACCGTTATGATTTGTCAAAAAACATAGCAGCTAGGGGGCAGGGCTTATTTACCTATATATCTATATAGAATATTTTAATAGTCTTTTCAGAAACCACTTGACCGATTTCAATGTAACATTGCAGGAATGTTTCTTATGTAACCCTCTTTTAAGATTGTTCAAGCCGTTATGATTCGTCAAAAAACATGGCCGCCAGGAGTCGGGGCTTATTTTCCTTATATATCTATAGAAAACTTCTTGTTAGAAACCACTGAACTGATTTCATTATAACTTTGCAGAAATGTTTCCTTGGTGACCCTCTACTAAGATTGTTCAAATAATCATGATTCGTCAAAAAACATGGCTGCCGGGGGCAGGGCTTATTTTCTCTATACATTGTATATCTATATATAAAACTTTAAAAATCTTCTTTTCAGAAACCAATGGACCGATTTCAATTCAACTTGGCAGGAATGTTTCTTTGGTGACCCTCTACAAAGATTGTTCAAGCCGTCATGATTCATCAAAAAACATGGCCGCTAGGGGGCGGGGCTTATTTTCCCTATATGTCTATATAGAAAACTTTAAAAATCTTCTCGTAAGGAACAGTTGGACCAAGTTCAATGTAACTTGGCAGGAATGTTGCTTTGGTGACCTTCTACCAAGATTGTTCAAGCCTTCATGATATGTCAAAAACCATGGCCCCCAGGGGGGCGGGGCTTATTTTTCGTCTATATCTGCATAGAAAATTTTAAAATTCTTATTGTCACATACCCCATGACCGATTTCAATATTACTTGGCTGGAATGTTGCTTTGGTGAACCTCTATCAAGATTGTACAAGCAGTCATGATTCATCAAAAAACGTGGCTGCCATGGGGTGGGGCTTATTTTCCCTATATATCTAAATAGAAAACTTAAAAAATCTTCTTGTCAGAAACCACTGAAAAGATTTCAATATAACTTGGCAGAAATGTTCCTTTGCTGACCCTCTATGAAGTTTGTTCAAGCTTTCATGATTTGTCAAAAAACATGGCTGTTAGGGCGTAGGGCTTTATAGCTATATAAAACTTTTTAAACCACTGGACCAATTTCAAAATAACTTGGCAGAAATGTTCCTTTGGTGACCCTCTTTTAAGATTCAGTTCAAGTCGTCAAGATTTGTAAAAAAAAAACATGGCCGGGGGTGTGGTGGAGGGGGGTGGGGGTGGTTAGTGCTATAAAGTTTATACAAAAATCCTAGAGCAGTGAACTTGGCTGAAACTTCAACAGTAAATATGCAAATCTGTTTGGTCAGGTGAGCGATATAGGACCATCGTGGTCCTCTTGTTTGCATATTTTTGAGGCCTCGACAATTTTGAGAAAAGACAGTTATCAAATCAACCACTTTTTGTTTAAAGTTAACCATACTAAAATAAGCCTAAGTGTTTGGCTCCCTCTCTGATCAACTGTATGGCATACAGTCATCAAACCTGGCATACACTTCCTCCACAACAGAACTCAAACACTGCAATATATTTTATGACCCATACCTATATTTCATGGTCCAATGGCTTTGTCATGTTTTTGCATTAACTCTAAATCGAGGGTTGAGCGCAAGACTATGGTAACTCAAACATATTTTTGAAACCCTTGTTTAGGGGCAACTTGGACCCCTTTGTAAACAATGCAAATTTAGGTGCCATTGCTCATACGAGCAATGGCACCTAAATTTTCATTGTTTACAGAAAGAAATGTTGTAATCTTCATAACTCCTTCATGGTGAGGAGATTAGGTTTGGGGAAAAACAACCATCTGACTTACGCTAGTCTTGCGCTCAACCCTCGAAATGCTCCTGGTCCATTTCTGATTACCGGTAATCGTATGATGTAGTCCTACAGTGATCTCACCTGACACAGACTTCCTCCCTAAAACTGGGACTCAAATACTGGTATCATTTAGTGACCATGACCTATAGTTCATGGTCCACTGATTTGTCTTTCTTTGTATGAATTGAGTGTTTAATTCTATTATAATACTGACAGCCGGGCAGCAGATGCAAAACTACCTTCTGTGGTACACTACAACCTCTTTATAACACTATTGTTGGGGTCCATAGCATTTATGGTCATTTTTCAATACAATCTATACATTTTTGGGATCCATCTTTGAACCGTGCTATATACAAAACATGTTATAACGAACTGTGTTATAAAGAGGTTGTGGTGTACTATCTTTCTGTACAAGAATATACTGGCCATGTCAAGGGAAAATGTCTTCAAGCATACATGTGTAAAATGTGTAGATTCACATCACCCTGGACATGCCCAAAGTATCATCCCATGGCCTTTGCTTGCCATTCACACATTCTGTAGTATCCAATGATTCTGTTGACAGGTTTTGCAGCATCTGATCTGTGTCTGCACTGTTTGCCAATGTCCGGTTTATGGGACCCAAGGCATAAATGGGTTAGTTTTGTTTTCTTAGTTTTCATTGTTAATAGGGTTTGGCATTTTATTCATGATACAGTCTTATCTATACATAGTTGCTTTTATTTCTGCCCAAAAGTATTGATATTTTTTTTCTTAATTCTCCATGAAATAATGTTGTGGGTACTAATTAAAAGCACTACACCAAGATACTTCTAATAAGTCCCCACAACATACATTGTATGTGTTTGAGGAGAATTGAGAAAAATATTTATCTAGAGCCATATAATGTAATAACAGCTCAGATGGAGTTTAACCCATTTTAATTGAGAAACCCCCAAAAGGGTAATTGGCAAAGAGTGCAGACCCAGATAAGATGCTGCAGAATGCAACATCTGATCAAGGTCTACACTGTTTGCATTAAATACAGGTATTTCTTCAAAACATGGTAGTAATAATAAAAACCAACCAGTAGTAACACCCATGCTATTGAAATTACACCAGTCCAAAGTGTTGTGGTAGAAGAGTCTGCTCGACTTATTAACCCATGTCGTACTGAATAAATTAAGATGCCACACCTACCTCAAATTGTCAGCCAATCAGATTACTTGACTCAGATTTTTGACGTGAATTCACATAATGAATGGCAAGCAGTGCAGATCCAGACCAGTTGGCTTCTTCAAAAGCAAGTCACTCATTACTGATCTGGATCTACACTATTTGCAAAGGCAGGATATATCTGGGTTCAGCAGTACTAGGGTTAAAATGGGATAAAATATTTCAGGGGAAAAGGGTCATCCATCTGATGTCTAAATGTTGTTGCAAGCCTATAAAGTTGAATGCTTAACACTCTAGGCTTTTTATTCAGCAAACAACATTTGTAACATTTTTCTTTTTCCAGAAAATAGGCTTTGGCATTTCATGCAAATGGTTTCCAAAGGAGACCATTTGCATGAAATGTCAAAGCCTGTTTGCTGAGAAAAATAAGAAACTATCAATATGTCATCTGCTGAATATGTCCAGAATGGTAAATGTTAAGAATGGAATTACTTATTTCTCCATGAAAACATATTTTAGGATCTCACTAAACTAAAATGCAGTCTGTGGCATTCTCGATTTTACACTTTTGTCAAGACCACTTTTTAATGAGAGACATAGTCACCTGTTTTATGTGGGTGCATCCCTCCCTCATTCTTTGTGTTCATTTGTATGTGTGTGTGTAGACATCCAAGACATAATTTTTTATGCCTGACCCTTGGATGCGCCGTCCGACTGGAGACCAGGAGGTCGCGGGTTCAACCCCCGCCGAGGTCGGCAACATTCTTTCGTGGAGATTGATCATGAAATATTTTCTACGGTCATTCTCTCCCTTCCACTGATTCAAGAAGGGCAGTTGTCAGTTTCTGGCGAAAGAATGTGCACAATACTGGTTAACCGCTTAGAGGACTAAACCTGCCCAGTAACGTGTGGTTAGGTAAACTGACCACGCTCGACATGACCCCATTGGGTTGACTGGGCCGTAAAACCTCAACACAAACACAAATTTATGCCTGACCCCATATATGTGACCCCCTCTCAGATTTCCCATTACATACATCCTACCAGCTCAGATGAGCTCCCATGAAAGAAGGTCCATCTTAAACAAACACTCTTTGACTCTCTTATAGGTGCGTGCTTAATGGCGCTGTTGTACATGCTTGCTTAATAAGACAGTGTTGGTCTATATCATATGACAGTATATGTGTTTTATCAATGAAATGTTAATGTTCTTAAACTTCTTGTGGAATGTTTAAAAAAATTAGTGTTGTTTTATACAACATTTTTATAGAACATTTAAGAACACTACAGTACATAGTTTATTACAGGATGTTTTAAACTGCATGCTTTGAAAATTCAAGACCACAGGCATTTTAAATGCCTATACAATGTACGTCCTTAAAAGTTTGCCCTAGGGTGCAGTTAACATTCTGTGAACTTCCAGTTTATTTATTTACTCTATAACTGTGAGGCCCTCCCTGAGGTTTTGGGGAAAAGGGGAATAAGGGCATTTATTTCAGGGGAACAAGGGAACAAAGTCTAAAACTGAAAGGAACAGGGCAACAAAGGCAAATTTGGGGAACAAGGAACATAAACCAAGATCTTGATTTTGGGGAACAAGGGAAAATGCCGATTTTTTCAGGGGAAAAAAGGAACAGGTACCCACCCGCACCCCCTCCCCTCTCCCCGGGCCTCAACTGTCATAACTCTTGATAAAAGGAGTATCCAGATAAAAACATGTATTTTTTTTTTCTTATTTCTAAAAAAAAAACATAATGATTTGGGTTCTCATTCCAGTTTGCATCACCAAGGTGATTCCAATGAGTTAATGTATTATGAAGTTAAAATGAAGATTTTAAAAGCAAAACATATTTTAACAAGTAATACTTATTAAACCTATGGATAACAGAATGAGATTGCCCTCCTCGCTCCCCGCTTTGCTCCAGACTACAAAGAAACTAACACGTGATCAAAATAGCGAGAAAGGTGATGTCACACAGGTATTGCCTTAAAGGGACATTCTAGATTAAGACTTAAGCCGTTTTTCTGTGAAAGGTTTAAGTATAGAAGAGAATAGCACATTATCCATAGGTTGAGTATTACTTGTTATTAAACGTTTTATTCTTAAAAACTTCGTTTTCCGAATGGTAGCAAACCAGCTATGACAGTTGCCTCCCCTGAAAGTGTATCATTTCCCATTAAGAAGTCATTCTTATTGTAATGACTGTTATGATCTTATTGTAATGACTGTTATGACCTGGAACAACCTGGATCCAGTTGTTAAAAACTAATCATGTTAGTTAACTTTTTGTTAAAACTTTTATCATTAAGTATGACATATATTCTAAAAAGCGAAAGCTCTTTCCCCTCACTTATTGTCTGTAGAGGGGGGTGGTTGGGTGAGGCAAATGTGTCGTGTATCTTATGTCACCGGGCTTCGGCAAAGGTGTCTTGTATCGTACGTCATCGGGCATCCAACTGAGACTGGCTTTCATTTGGGCGAGGCCTGCTATACCTGCAGCAGGTAAAGGTAGAGGGGGAATGTTTTTATTTTTTCTGGTTCTTCACTTTGATTTTTTTTTGTCTTTCTCCTCTATCCCTCTCTTTCATCTCCTCTACTATCTCTTCTATCTCTCTTCTCCCTTTCTCTGGGAGGCGACACAAAATGACCCACAAAGGTTGACGTGTCATTAAACCCCAACACAATAAAAAACTGTAGAGGCTCAGCTACAAGTGCTCACCAATGATTCCCACTGCTGTGCCCACCATGCTCAAGTTTGAGTTGAAGAGGCTAAAAAGCAGCCGGCCAAAATTCCTTCATTCGCATTTTCATACCCCACCACACAATAGTGACGGGTTATTATGTTCTCACGTTTGTCGTCCGTGTGTTCGTCCATCTATCGGACATCCGTCCATGTTTTCGTTTTCGGGAGATAACTTGAGTAAATATCAATGGATTTTCACCAAACTATATATATCATAACTATATATATCATATGCATTGATATTGTGGAGATCTGGTTTCGGGTAAATTTTGTCAGTGCTTAACGAGTTATCAGCCCGACTACACAAACAAACAAGATTTTCACCAGATTTACACGATAGTGGCGAGGTGTTATCATTTCAGGTTTTTATTTTAACTATCTCAGGATGAGCTATTGTGACCACTTGCCGTCCCTTGTTGTCCGTCCGTCCACGCCTTTGAACGACTTCTCCTCTGAAACCCCTGGACCGATTTTTCTGCAAACTTCATGTGGAGCCTTCTGTTAGAGGGGAATTCAAAATTTATACAAATGGTCACAGTGGGTTAATCAAGATGGCTGCCATGCTAATATATGGTAAAATCACTTCAAAATCTTCTTCTCCAGGACCAAGAAAGCTTCAATGCTGAATCTTGGTATATAGCATCAAGGACTCAAGGTCTACCGTTTGTTCAAATGATGACCCTAGGTTGACCTTTGACTATTTTACGGCAAGGTCAAATTTGCTTCCCCACGCATTTGTATGGGGAAAAGGGTTGAAAAGCTATTTTCTTAAAATGTACGTATTAAAGACTCATAGCTGAAACAATGGGTGATTAAGGTAGTAAAACATTTTAGTTATAATCAAAATTTCATTTTAGTTATAATCAAAAAGTCCCTTGTGGGTCTTAAACACTTAAAAATCTTCTCCGAAACCAAGAAAGATTTGGGGCAAAGTCTTGGTATATAGGATCGGGGACTCGAGATCTACCAAATTTCTTCAAATGATTACCATAGGTTGATGTTTGACCTGTTCAGAGCAAAGTCAAATTTGCGTCCCCATGCATTTGTATGGTGAAAATGTTGAAAAGTCATTTTCTCAAAATGTATTTAAGACTAATGGCTGAAAGTTACAATGTGTGATTAAAGTAAATGTAGTAAAAAGAATAAAATAAATAAATATAATTAAAATTTGTCCCCTGGGGGTTATCTGCCTTTACCCTTTGGCTATATGCATGTATAAAATTGTGCAGATTTTAAATGTATTCTTCTCTGAAACCGCTGGAGCAGTTTTCACCAGATTTCACCTGGGGCCTAATGTTGAAAGGATGTTGCCAATTTGTTCAAATGGTTCCGCGCCATTGAACAAGATGGCCACCATGTCCATATATGGTCTTCCTCTCCAGAATGAAGAAAGCTTTGGGACTGAATTTTGGTATATAGCATCGCTGTCTCAAGCTTAGGCATGTTTGTTCAAATGATGATCGTAGGTTGATCTTTGCCTGTTTTACGCAAATACTGGTTAACCGCTTAGAGGACTAAGCCTGTCCAGTAAACGTGTGGTTGGGTGAACTGACCGCACTCAACATGACCCCTGTGGGTTGACTGGGCCGTAAAACTTCAACACAAACAAAACTTCAAGGTCAAACTTGCGACTTAATTCAAACATTTGTATGAGGGAAAAGTTGAAAAATCATTTTTCTCCCCCAAATATGTATTTAAGACTAATGGCTGAAACTTACAATATATGATTAAAGTAGTAAAACTTTTTAGTTAAGATCAAATTATTTGCCCTCATGGATTATCTGCTCTTTGTCCCTGGGCTATATACAGGTATAAAATCATGTAATCTTTACATTACGAAAACATTCTTATTCAAATATAAAAAAAAATTCGCATTCAAAACTGAAATTTTCAGATAAAAACTAATATTTTTCGTGTTTAAACATAGATTGTGGGTACTCATTAGAACCGGCTTTGCGAGGCGGTTCCAACGAGTACCCACAATCTATGGGTTTTTTTTAGCAAAAATAAGAAAAATAATGTATACCCCTATAAACCCCAGTTTTACTGTATAAAAGTGGGGTTTAAGGGGGTCAGAATTATATAGGCATGTTTTCGTGATGAATGTCTTCTTCTCTGAAACCAGTTTTAACCAGATTTCACATGGGGCTCTCTATCGATGGGTTATTGAGAATTTGTTCAAATGGTTTTGCACCATTGGACAAGATGGCCACCATGCCCATATATGGTAAAAAAAACAACAAAAAAACCCTTAAAACTCTACTTCTCCAGAACCAAGAAAGTTTTATGGCTGAATTTGTATGGAGAAAAAGTTAAAAATTCATTTTCTCAAAATATATATTAAAGACTAATGGCTGAAACTTACAATGTATGATTAAAGTAGTAAAATAAATTAGCTACCATCAAAATTTTGGGGGTTATCTGCCCTTGCCCTGGGCTATATATAGGTATAAAATCGTGAAATCTTTAAAAGTCTTTCTTCTCTGATTCCACTTGACCAATTTTCACCAAATTTACACAGGGCCTTCTGTCAAAGGGATGCTGACAATTTGTTCATATGGTTCTGCACCATTGAACAAGATGGCTGCCATACCCATATATGGTAAAAACACTTAAAATCTTCTTCACTACTAAGATACGGACTATCAAGTTTGTTCAAATGATGAGACTAGGATGACATTTGACATTTTTGTGGTTTGGTCAAATCTGTATCCCGGTTGCTGTGGCAATACTGGAAGAATGTTGCATGGCATTTGCAAATATGCAAAAGCTGTTTTGATCCGGTGAGCGAATTGTGGCCCATGGGCCTCGTTTCTTACTGTCTATCATTTCAGACTTTTTTCTTGATCTGTACTGCCTGCCGCGTATAAAAAGTTTGTGAGAGTGCATATGTCACACATACGAATGCACACTACTTCAACGTATGATGTAGATTAGAACTGTAGACAAAGGTGCTGTTAAACCATTGTAGAATGAATGAATTCCCCCACATTATGTATCGGAAGGGTTCAATTTCGATTTTAGGTATTTCAGGCTACGTGATACAGATATTCCTAGAGAAAAATGGTAAAACTATTTGCAAACATTGGAGACCCTGATCATACGCCGCGTTCTTTGGCATCTGATCTGGGTCTGCACTGTTTGCCAGTTACCCTTTTAGGGGTCTCCAGACTACAATGGGTTAACCTATTTACGCCGAGTGGACTCTTATACCTCTCTCTTGGGACAGGTTCATTTCCAACCTAAGAGTGTAAAGGTGGTTTTTATTACATGTATTTCTTTGTTGTATAGAAATGTCTGTATTTAATGCAAACAGTGTAGACCCTGATCAGACGCCGCGTTTTGCAGTTCAGTGTGATGCGATGATCAACCTCAAAATATAATTATCTAGGTCAGTGTTCCATTTAACATATAGATTTGCATTAAAATTTATAGAGGGATTTGTGATTGGTATTCAGGCTCACAAAACTTATTGTATTTGGAATAGAATCATATAAAATACTAAACACACCTTTTGACATATTAATGTGAAAATACAGGTAGACAAGGCGCAAACAAACGAGCTGTGCCGTCATGTGACAGCTCTTTTTAAATTTGACCGCTGTCATGTCCATACCCCCCCACCCACTCACTACCTCCAGCTTAAGCGGTATTCGATTTTCAGAATAACCAGGATGGGCTAAATGATCCCAAAGGAAATAAAATATAACCTGCAGTATGATGATGTACAGGGAGACTTTTTACGAGAATGTTTTGAAACGTACCCTAACTGTACTGGAGATAACAATTATTGTATATGTCACCGGGTAGAAGTATATAACACGCCTGTACGTCCTTGTGGTACAAGCCGGCTTTTATAGTGAAGCGATTGCCTGCAGGACTTCCAGTCCAGCAGACTGGATCCGATCCCCGGGAAAAATTGATTTGCAGTTTTTCACCTGTAACATATACATGTACTAACCACTGAACATGAACACTTCAGAAAATCAGAACTTTACACATTATTTCTAGACGGCAGCACATTATTTATGAAACACGTATCCCATCTGGCCCTCAATGTTTTAGGCATGAAACCAAACAGAATCACCATGTCAAAATTAACACAGTGAAACACGTACCCAACAAACACTTCACCTAGTCTGACCAGGATCTTCGCTTTTGGCTCAATGGATTAAGAAACATGCAAGGTTTCTTTCTGTGGACAGCAAAGACTCGGCTCATCAGACTGGGATTGCACAGGCTGATTTGAGTCGTTCGCTGGGAACACATATCATTGTTATTTTGTCATGCTATGGCTCATTTAGAAGTAAAATGGTTTAAATAATTATGTTATTACTGAGATCACATGAATCCAGTGGATTCTGTAAAATAATGTCATATCATTTCCTGTTAAATATTGAGCTTGATCAGCCAGGTGCTTTATGCACTTGGTGAAAACACAGGTAATTTCCCTATACATGTATTATCCTGTGCAGCTATGTCATCACCCTCTGTCCGTCATCCATTCGTTCGTCATCAACAATTAGTTTGTTAACACTCTAGAGGTCACAGTTTTGACCCAATCTTAATGAAACTTGCTCAGAATGTTTGCCTTTACGAAATCTAGATCAAGTACGATACTGGGTTACTTGGTATCAAAAACTAGGTCACCAGGTCAAATCAAAGGTAAACCTTGTTAACACTGCAGAGGTCATAGTTTTGACCCAATCTTGATGAAACTTGCTCAGAATGTTTGCCTCTATTAAATCTAGGTCAGATCTGAAACTGGGTCACTGTGGGTCAAAAACTAAGTCACCGGGCCAAATTAGCAGAAAACCTTGTGAACACTCTAGCAGTCACATTTTTGAAGCAATCATCATGAATCTTGCTCAAAATGTTTGTCTTGATAATTTCTAGGTCACTGGGTCACTTGGGGTCATAAACTAGGTCACCAGGCCAAATCAGCAGAAAACCTTGTTAACACTAGCGGTCACATTTTTCAAGTAATCATCATGAATCTTGCTCAAAATGTTTGTCTTGATGAGTTCTAGGTCAAGTTTGAAACTGGGTCACATGGGATCAAAAACTAGGTCACCAGGCCAAATCAGCAGAAAACCTTGTTAACACTCTAGCGGTCACATTTTTGAAGCAATCATGAATCTTGCTCAAAATGTTTGTCTTGATGAGTTCTAGGATATGTTTGAAACTGGGTCACTTGGGGTCAAAAACTAGGTCACCAGGCCAAATCAGCAGAAAACTGTTAACACTCCAGAGATCACATTTTTAAAATAATCATCATAAATATTGCTCAAAATGTTCATCTTGATGATTTCTAGGTCTAGTTTAAAACTGGGTCACTTGATATCTGAAATGACAGTAGGTCACCTGGCCAAATCAAAGGAAAACCTTGTTGATGCTCTAGAGGTCACACTTTTGAAGTGATCATCATGAACTTTCTCAAAATGTTTGTCTTGATGATTTCAAGGTGATGTATATTTTTCTGTCCAGTGACTTTCTAAAGTTTTTCTGTTTAGGTCAGCTTCTCAGTAATTATTGGTCCTACAGAGTGATACATGGTACTTGTGAGGTCAGTTTCTCAGTAACTATTGCTCCTACACTCAATGATACTTAGTACATGCATACTTCTTAGCATGGCCTCTTGAGTGCAGTCATCCATATTTGAACTTGACCTTTATTTCACAGTCCATTAGACATGCTACATTGTCTTACTTCTTATTATAATCATTTTGAATTTTGATCAGAATGTTTGCCTTGATCAGTTCTAGATCAGGTTCTCAGAGTGCTATGATGCTCAGGTGAGCATTACAGGGCCATCATGGCCCTCTTGTTTGTATGGAGTCTTAACTCCATTATGACAAAGTTTCCTTCTGGATCAGCTAAAATTGGTCCTATATCACGAGGGAAGTTATTATTCATTAAAATCATTACTCCTCGGCTAGCATTTACTCCATTCTTTGCACTCAAGACAAGATTGTATCCCCACTCTGCTTTTGCATATGAGTACATGTTTTTGTCAATATGCACATCTTGCAAGCATGCTATATTGTATTTTTTTAACGAATGTACTGGAATAAATCTCTTCTTTATGCCCCCAACTTTGAAAAAGTGGGGGGGCATATTGCTTCTGGCTTTTCTGTTTGTTCATTCATTACGTTCGTTTGTTCATTTGTTAGTCATGCTTTCTTGTTCATAACTTTAGAACCATGTATGCTAATGTTTTGAAATTTCATATATGGATTCCTCATGAAATAAATAGGTGACCCTATTTTTTTTCTTATCCAAATTATCTCCAATTTTAGAGTTATTTCCCTTTTAAGAAAATGGCATTTAAATTTCGTTAGCAAGATATCTAAAAAAGTATTTGAGCTGGCGCCTTGATATTTGGTATACTGATTGGGACTGAGGAGGAGATCACCTGATTAAATTTTCCGTCAGGTAAATGAAATGTTGTTGGAGTTATGGCCCTTTGCAATTTCTGGCAATTTAATGGTGTTGCTTTATTGTGCATAGCACGAAGTGCTCAAAGTGAGTTATTGTGGTCAGTCATTTTCCGTTGTCTGTCATGCGTCATCCGTCATGCGGCGTCAACAATTGCTTTAAAAGCCTACTCCTCCTACACCCCTGGGCCAATTGACTCGAAACTTGGTAGGAAGCATCGGGTTGACTTGTAGATCAAAAATAGCTAAAATCATTCCCATCGGAAATCCAAGATGGCCACCATGGCTTTTTTTCGCGAACCGAAAGGCCAGTTGACTCGAAACTTGTTAGGAAACATAGGGGTGACTTGTACATATTGCTTCTGGCTTTTCCATTCGTTCATTGGTTAGTTCGTTCGTTATGTTCATTCGTTCGTCATGCTTTCTTGTGCATAGCATAACTTTAGAACCATGTATGCTAATGTTTTGAAATTTCATATATGGATTCCTCATGAAAAAAATAGGTGACCCTTATTTTTAGCTCACCTGAGCACGAAGTGCTCATGGTGAGCTATTGTGGTCAGTCAATGTCCGTCGTCTGTCAAGCGTCATGCGGCATCAACAATTGCTTTAAAAGCCTACTCCTCCTACACTCCTGGGCCAATTGACTTGATACTTGGTAGGAATCATCGGGGTGACTTGTAGATCAAAAATAGCTAAAATCGTTCCGATGGGAAATCTAAGATGGCCGCCATGGCCGCCATCTTGAAAATCTATTTTTCGTTTCTTCTCCTGAACCGAAAGGCCAGTTGACTCCAAATTTGCTAGGAAGCATTGGGGTGACTTGAAGATCAAAAATAACTAAAATTGTGCCAATCGGAAATCCAAGATGGCTGCCACGTAGATCAAAATTAGCTAAAATCATGCCGATCGGAAATCCAAGATGGCCACCATGGCCACCATCTTGAAAATCTATTTTTCGCTTCTTCTGAACCAAAAGGCCAATTGACTCCAAACTTGCCAGGAAGCATCAGGGTGACTTGTAGATCAAAAATAGCTAAAATCGTGCCGATCCTAAATCCACCTTGAAAATCTATTTTTCGCTTCTTCTCCTAACCCTAAATGCCAATTGACTCGAAACTTGGTAGGAAGCATCGGGGTGACTTATAGATCAAAAGTTGCTAAAATCATTCCAATCGGAAATCCAAGATGGCCGCCATCTTGAAAATCTATTTTTTGCTCCTTCTCCTGAACCGAAAGGCCAATTGACTCCAAACTTGCTAGGAAGCATTGGGGTGACTTGTAGATAAAAAATAGCTAAAATCGTGCCGATCGGAAATCCAAGATGGCCGCCATGGCCGCCATCTTGAAAATCTATTTTTCGCTTCTTCTCCTGAGCTGAAAGGCCAATTGACTCCAAACTTGGTAGGAAGCATCAAGGTGACTTGTAGATCAAAAAAGCTAAAACCATGCTGATCAAAAATCCAAGATGGCCGCCCTGGTGGCCATCTTGAAAATCTTTTTTTCGCTTCTCCTAAACCCAAAAGCCAATTGACTTGAAACTTGGTAGGAAGCATTGGGGTGACTTATATATTAAAAATGGCTAAAATCGTTCCGATTGGAATTCCGCCATGGTGGCCATTTTGAAAATCTATTTTTCACTTCTTCTCCTGAACTGAAAGGCTTATTGGCTTTAAACTAGGTAGGAAGCATCAAGGTGACCTGTAGATCAAAAATAGATAAAATCATCCCTATCAGAAATCCAAGATGGCCGCTATGACAGCCATCTTTAAAATCTATTTTTTGCTTCTTCTCCTGAACTGAAAGGCCATTTGACTCGAAACTTGGTAGGAAGCATTTGGGTGACTTGTAGATCTAAAATAGCTTAAATTGTTTGGATCGGAAATCCAAGATGGCTATCATGGCGGCCATCTTGAAACTCTTTTTTTCACTTATTTTACTGAACCAAAGGGCCAGTTGATTTGAAAATTGGTAGGAAGCATCGGGATGACTTGTTGATATAAAAATAGCTAAAATCATTCCGATTGGAATTCCAAGATGGCAGCCATCTTGAAAATCTATTTTTCTTTTCTTCTTCTGAACTGAAAGGCCAATTGACTAGAAACTTGGTAGGAAGCATCGGGGTGTAGATCAAAAATAGCTCAAATCGTTGCGATAGGAAATCTCAAATTGCAGCTATGGTGGCCATCTTGAAAATCTGTTCTGAACTTTTTCTCCTGAACCGAAAGGGCAATTGACTTAAAGTTCATTGGAAGTATCGAGGTGACTTGTAGCTAAAATCATTCTTATTGGAAATCCAAGATGGCTGCCGTCTTGTTTATGTTTATTATATTTCCCTGCCACTGTGCTGTTTACATGTATAAAATCATGATTCTTCAGAAACCACTTAGGCAATTGCAACCAAATTTTCACACTGTTGAAATGTGATGTAGAGTTTGTTCAACTGATCCCGCTCCATTGACTGTCATGCCATATATAATATTCTTCTTCAAAATTAAGAACTGCTTAAAGGATGATCTTTTCATTAGTTGCGATGACAGGATTGGAAAAATGTTACATAACATCTGCATATCTGCACTCGCTATGCCACTCAGGTGAGCGACCCATGGCCCGTGGGCCTCTTGTTTCCTTATCCAAATTATCTCCCATTTTAGAGTTATTTCCTTTTTAATAAAATAACATTGAAATCTCGTTAGCAAGATATCTCAAAATGTATTTGAGCTAGAGCCTTGATATTTGGTATACTGATTGGGACTGAGGAGGAGATCACTTGATTAAATTTTCAACCAATTAAATACATGTTGTTTATGGCCCTTTGCAATTTCAGGCCAGTTAATGTTGTTGCATTGTTGTGCATAGCACGAAGTGCTCAAGGTGAGCTGTTGTGGTCAGTCAATGTCCAGTTGTTGGTCTTCTGTCATGCGTCGTCCGTGGCGCTGCGTCAGCGATTGCTTTAAAAGCCCACTCCTCCCACACCCGTGGGCGAATTGACTAGAAACATGGTAGGAATCATCGGGGTGACTTGTAGAATAAAAATAGCTAAAATCGTTCCAATCAGAAATCCAAGATGGCCGTCATGATGGCCATCTTGAAAATCTACTTTTCACTTCTTCTCCTGAACCGAAAGGCCGGTTGACTCGAAACTTGTTAGGAAGCATAGTGGTGACTTGTAGATCAAAACTAGCTAAAATCATTCCGAAAGGCCAGTCGACTCGAAACTTGTTAGGAAGCATAGGGGTGACTGGTAGATCAAAAATAGTTAAAATTGTTCCAATCGGAAATCCAAGATGGCCTCCACAGTTGCCATCTTGAAAAATCTGTTTTGAATTTCTGCTCCTGAATAGAAAGGCCCATTAACTCGAAATTTGATGGGAAGTATCGGGGTGACGTAGATCAAAAATAGCTAAAGGCATTCTGATCGGACATCCAAGATGGTCGCCCTAGCAGCCTGTTGAAAATCTATTTTAAACTTCTTCTCCTGAACCAAAAGTGCAATTGACTCAAAGATTGTGGGACAACTCGGCACATAGCAAACTCGGCACATAACCAACTCGGCACATAACCAACTCGGCCAATAATTAACTGATTAGTCCAATTATCTATTGTTATGTTGAATACTTTAATCCACCGTTACAAACAACCAATTAAAGGTTGCCTTTGAACTTAAATCATTCTAACTTGAAGGTGGCAAATATTTGTAAATGTCTTACTTAGAAGCGATTCTACCGAGCAACTACAATCTATGATTTTGAGCAGAAATAAAATATAAACCTGGAAACCACCTGTTTTATTATTTGGGCTTCGTCGCTTGAAAACCTGTCTTCGGGGGTTCCGACTGATCAGGTTAGACAAAAACTGGCCTGCTCAGTCTCAAAACCCACGAGTTTTGGCATACAGTAACCTAAGTAATCATACTTTCTAAGTAGCGAACAACAAAATCGTTGATAAGACTGCGCGGTTGATCTGTACCTTTATTGTTCGCACATGCAGTTTGCAGGTGGCCTCGGAGGTTTACTCATGACGGGGCTCAAATACTTAAGTGGGGTACTTAGTTCCCTCAAGCTATATATCTTACAGGGTTGAAATATGAAAAGAAAAATAGTATGAGCCACGACGGAGAGAAAGGATCATTCGGACAGTCCGTACGGTCAAACTTTCAGTGTGCATGCTCAGCATCTTAGCAGGTCAAGAACTTTGTTCTTTGGCTGAATATTTCTCATGACTACAGCTTAGGTGAACAAACAGCGAAGGTTTTGGCGAGACTGCGTGAATGCGCAGGGTCACCTGAACCTTCGCTGATCGCATATGCAATAAATGATAATCAATAGTCTACCTTTTTAGAGCAGAACTAAGAAGAAAAAAAGTATATCCCCTTTTTATCACTTGTACCTGTTGTAGATCTTTATTATCAAAAGGACGGCTGATAGAAGTTTGGCGATTCCAGGAAAGGCTCGTTTCACCATATTCACATTTACAGTTTCGAAATCAATTCCGACTTCCTGAATTCGCTTTGTTCATCTAGAGTTTATTGTTTATTTAAACAATGAGCAAAACAAAGATTTGTTAATAATTTTTACTTAAAGATAAAAATAGCAGACAAATAGAACTTCTAAGCACACTCAATCCAATTCATATTATACCGATTACCACTTTAATCTAAGAGCATTTAGCCTCGACGAGGCGGTTCTAACGAGTACTCACAGTCTATTTTTTAGCAGAAATAAGAAAAATAATGTTTGACCCTGTAAATCCAAGTTTCACTACATAAAACTGGGTTCTAAGGGGGTCAAAATTATACACGCGTAAAAACGGGCCACAAAAAAATTAAAAGGAAATTTTCAGATGAAAACCTCTGATATTTTTCTTACCTCTGCTAAATAACATGTATTTTGATTTCTAACTTGATGTATATACAGTCTGTTTTTTAGCATAGAAATAAGAAAACTGATATATACCCCATGTATACCTAAATAATCTATAAGAGTAACAATTATGCCCTTTTCATGGCCTACTGAATGATTAAAAGATATAATTTGAAGAAAAAAAAATAAAGAAATAAATTTACCTTTCCTAACTTTTCATTTTTATAATTATCTGTATAAAAGTTGTAAACTACATCATAAATGTACAGATATATATGTGCCGAGTTTGCTATGTGCCGAGATGGTATGTGCCGAGTTGGTTATGTGCCGAGTTTGCTATGTGCCGAGTTGACCCGGCGCCGACTCAAACTTCATTGGTATTGAGGTGACTTGTAGATCAAAAGTGGCTAAAATCTTTCTGATTGGAAATCCAAGATGGCCGCCATCTTGAAAATCAATATTGAACTTTTTCTCGTGAACCGAAAGGCCAGTTGACTCAAACTTGTCTGGTAATCAGGTGAGCGATACAGGGCCATGTTGGCCCTCTTGTTTTTATCGCCTTATCTTAAACACTACTGCAGATTTTTTTTTTTTTTTTTTCAATGACGTATTTAGCATTTATTTGAAACATGATCTTCTCTGGATTTTGGCACGTTCACATACTTGAAAGGAGATATTGATGAAAGAGTCAAGATTTTAAGCACGTTTTGATAAGCGCCTGACAGTGTTTTCACCTGGTCGATAATAGGAGCTCTTTACATGGAAACAACATTTGGCCCCAATACAAGACGACACCCAGACAAAAGAATGTCGAGGATGAACAATTCCCTTCTTCAAAGAAAACAGTATTCCTTTAGGTCATAATTTTGAATTGCCAGCCGAAAGTTGACCTCACCATTTGCAGAATTTTGATTGTTACTCCCAGTGATTGTCTGAAGATGCATGATCCCCACGTACTATACTGAAAGGAAAAAGAACCACGGGGTAAATTTTATTCCTAAATTTCATTCAAGTTTGAAAAAGTTTGTTAAATATTTTACTATGATTACAAAACGGTACATGTATGGAACAAAAGTTCCAAATTTCATTGGTTTGTGATCAACAAGTCCCGAGTTATTGAAGTTCATTGGTAGCTACCCCCCAAATCTTGAAATCAAAATCAAACTGAAAATCAATATCGGGTGTGCCCCCTTCTTGCTGCCGTTGCTGCCCTAATTCTCCTCTGGATAGAGTTAACCAAAGCATTGACAGTTCGCATCGGGATGTTATTCCATTGCCCTGTCTCCCTTAAACGTCTAACAAGACGTTCAATTGTTGAGACGTTAACCCCAAAATGATTGGCAACTTGCTGTTGCCTCTGACCCTGCATCAGCAACGCAACTGCCCTACCCCTTTGAACATCAGTCAATCGTACCATGATTGAAAAAAAGTTCAAAGTAGCGTAAAAATGAAAAGGAAAATCGGTAAAAGAATCGAAGAGCGTTGTGTATCGTTGAAGTGTACCAAATGGTGTGAGGAAATCTTGTGCTGAAGGTTTAAACATGCTTGTTTTGCACGAACTTTTGGCTTTCCGTATTGTCCGTGCAATGCACTGTGTAGTGCACGGTTGAATGATTTCACACACTGGGTAGATAGCACATCGACCAAAGACTCGTATACCCGCGGTTCACATTCACAGGACAATCTGTAAAAGTGTATGGCTGTAGTAAACACCGTAAAAATGGTTAAAATAAGAAGGAAAAAACTCTACCCTGCGTTTCTTTTTCCTTTCAGTATATATTGAGAACAGCCTTTTATGGGTGACCAATATTATTGTTTGGAATATTTTCTCTGTGTCCAAGCCTTTGCTGCTCGCATATAAGAACCACCATACATAAGCTGGCACCCGTCGGTGACCCCTAGCTGCAGCCTGCCTTTGGGTTATGTCACTTGAAAAAAATGGATATAGGACTGGTTTATTCGTCACTAGCTCAACTGCCCATATTGGCAGACGAAGAAAGCTATTACCATTTGAGCCGAAACAGCGAAACCAACAACTTACTATGTGCCTAGCAAAGCCAAATCTGATCAGCCAGGGTATCCTCCCAGTCGTTGGTGTCCGCGTGAAGAGACAGTCCATTGGGCGTAAACTCTAACTGAAGCGAAAACTCTAATCAGACTGGCTGGATTTGATACTTCAGCTTCTCTTGACACACATAGTAGATTTGACACCCTTTCACCCCTGTCCGAACGTGATAGTATAGTACCAGACGATACTGCTCCCCCCTCCCCCCCTCCCCCCCCCCCCCCCCCCCCCGCCCCAAAGCAGCTTCTTCGCCCAAAGTGCAGCAGACTAAAGAAGCCGGTAGGACCAACAAGGCAGTCCTAAACCATCGCTTGAGAATTTTGGTTATGAATTGCCAGTCTATAAAGAATAAGAAGGCTGAGCTTCATACAATTCTCGACTCGGCAAAACCAGACATCATCTTGGGGAATGAGTCTTGGTTATCCCCTGATATTAAAAACTCGGAGATTTTTCCTGATTCTTTTGATGCTATTCGGAAAGACAGAGCTGGTGATGCCCATGGGGGTGTCTTTATAACCTATAGGCGGGACCTTCTCTGTACGGAAACACCGGAATTGGACACTGAATGTGAAATAGTTTGGTGTAAGTTGAACATTATTGGATGTAGGACCTTGTACCTTGGACCTTTTTACCGGCCCCCTGATCGCATTGACCCTGAATACTTAAAGAGTCTTTTAATTTATCCTTGAGCAGGATAATGTCAAATAGAAATGCTCATCTCCTGATTGGTGGTGACTTCAATTGTGTAGACATAGAGTGGAGGAACATGCAGGTACCCCAAGGGGTACCAAAAAGGCAATCACAGACTCAGTTAATTGATATAGTTAAAGAGCATTGCCTTTCTCAAGTTATTGATGTACCTACCCGGCAGAACAAGACCCTTGACCTTTTTTTAACGAACTCTCCATCCCCTGTTAAAAGAATTAAGGGGATGCCCCCGATCGGCAAAGCGGATCATGACATTATCTTGAGTATGATGTTAAAATTAAGCGAGTACAGCAAGCCCCGTGTAAGATTTTTTCTGTACAAACGGGCGGATATGGGTGGTCTTCATGACCATATGGGGCAATTTAAGGATTTTCTCCTTTCAGCTGACCATAGTAGCATGACAGTGAATGACATGTGGGTCACTTTCAAGTCTAAGTTTATTGCGGCTGTTGAAAGGTTTATCCCTTCGAAAATGACCAAAACAAAATATAGTTTGCCGTGGAACGATAATTCGATCAAACGTTTAATAAGGAAACGAGAAAGGCTTTACCTTCGTGCTCGGAAGTCTAGCTGCCCAGACTTGATGAATAATTATAAAAAATTCAGAGCACATGTTCAGAAGGTAATCCGAGATGCATATTGGAGACATGTTTCCAATATCTTCACTCTTGAAGAAAATGAAACTGATCCCGATAGTCCCAAGAAAAATATCAAGGTTAAAAGGTTTTGGTCATTTGTGAAGTCCCTTAAAAAAAGAAGCATCTGGGATCACTTCGTTGCGAGAAAATGGAATTCTTAAAACTGATACAGTAGAAAAAGCAAACATTTGCAATTGGCAGTTTCAGTCAGCTTTCACACGTGAGACTGATACTGAAATACCCCTTAAGGGAGCTAGTCCATTCTGCTCCATGGAGGAGATTACAGTTGACCCAGTTGGGGTCGCAAAACTGTTGACTAAGCTCAATATACATAAGGCATCCGGACCGGATGGCCTGAATGCCAGGGTACTTAAAGAATGTAGTTCTGAAATTGCTCCTGTCCTGGCCTACATATTCAATGAGTCTTGCTCAGGGTGCTGTACCAGATGACTGGCGACTAGCAAATGTTACTCCGGTCTTTAAAAAGGGGGGAAAATACGATGCTGCTAATTACAGACCGGTGTCGCTCACGTGCATCTGCTGCAAAACCTTGGAGCATATATTAGTAACATAAACAAGCACTTAGCCTTTGAAAGCATTCTTGCTGACTGTCAGCATGGTGTCCGAAGTCAAAGGTCTTGCGAAACTCAGTGCAGTTTTACCATGATATTGTTGAGAACTTGGATGGAGCATATAATCGGGGCCATAAGCAGACCGATTTGATAATAATGGATTTTGCAAAGGCCTTTGACAAGGTACCACACAGGAGGCTACTATACAAGTTAAGATATTATGGGATTAGAGGAACCACTCTGGAGTGGATTACCTCATGGCTCTCTGGGCGCTCGCAAAAAGTGGTGTTAGATGGCCAAGCCTCAGATCCAGTCCCTGTCCTTTCTGGTGTCCCTCAGGGATCGGTCCTAGGGCCGGTCCTATTTTTGATCTTCATAAATGACTTACCAGACAATATCAGGTCTTCTGTTTGGCTCTTTGCTGATGGTTGTGTCCTTTATAGAAATATAAACAGCCCCAAAGATTGTGAAATCCTGCAAGAAGACCTGAATAGCCTAGCACGATGGGAGACCGACTGGCAAATGAAATTTAATGTTGCCAAATGTCACTCCATGAGGGTGACGCGGCATCTCCATGGAAAACAAATTCAGTTTAATTACTCACTTTACCAGCAAATATTAGAGGAGGTTCAGTCCGCAAAATATCTTGGTATCACCATCAATGATAGCCTGGACGGGGTCAGCATATTTCTGAAATCACTTCGAAAGCAACTAGGACTCTTGGATTGGATTTCTTCGGCATAATTTGACTTTTGCACCTAGGGAAACAAAGGCTGCAGCATACAAAACTTTGATTCGCCCACAAGTAGAGTATGCTGCTCCCATTTGGCATCCATGTGTTAAAACTGGCTCAGCAGGTAGAGAGGGTTCAGAGGACGGCTGCGAGGTGGACCTGCAGGAGATGGCGGAATGTGAGTAGTGTTGGTGATCTGCTGGACGAGCTGGAATGGCCGTCCCTGGAATCCCGCCGGGAGCAGTCCTCTTTAACCTTTTTCTATAAAATCCATTCGGGACTGGTTTACGTTGATAAAGACAAATACTTAACCCCTGTAACAGGATTGAGACAAACTCGGGCATGACTCACAGTATAGAAGATATCAGGCCTATAGTGATGCCCTGAGGAATTCTTTCTTCTCTAGGACTATTCCACAATGGAATGGTCTCCCTTCCTCAGTGGTCTCTGTTTAGACCACAGAGGAATTCAAATCCCTTACAAATTAATTTGCTCAGAGGCATGTGAATAGCACGCCTGTGTCTTCTGATTGTAAATAGTTTTATTGGTCCACCCAGATTTTTTTTTTATGCTAAATTCTAAATTTAGCCACCCACCCACCCACCTGAGATAATGATCAGAATTGATCGACTCAGTACCAAGCGATGGATAGATAGATTTCCATGCTGGTCTGAATTTTCGCTGGGCGCACTGTTATTTTGTTAGTTTTGCCATATGTCTCATTTCATCATTGTACCCTAAGCTACCGACTGTGCGCATGTAGCGAAGGCCATGATAAGAATGCTTGGATGCTCAGGATGAGCATCCAAGCATTCTTATCATGGCCTTCGCTACATGCGCGCAGTCATTTTTATCGCACCTGCTTGTAGCAGGGTGCGATATAGGCGTCCGATTTTCCGTCCGTCCGTCCGTCCGTCAGTCCGTCCGTCCGTCCGTCCGTCCGTCTGTCAACATTTATGTCGACGTTTGACATTTATGTCAAACTTAGTATTCTAATCAACTACAAGACTAAACAACCATCAAACCTTGCATGAAACATCTCCCTGACCTCCTGACTTTGCAACATAGGCGTCCGCTTTTCCGTATGTCTGTCTATTCGTCCGTCCGTCTGTCAACTTTTATGTCGAAGTTCGACATTTATGTCAAAGTTAGTATTTTAATCAACTACAAGACTAAACAACCATCAAACCTTGCATGAAACATCTCCCTGACCTCCCGACTTTGCGACATAGGTGCCAACTTTTCCATTCGTCTGTCTGTTCGTCTGTCCGTCTGTCCATCTCTTAACAGTTCTGTTATGTCGAAGTTCGACATTTATGTCAAGGTTAGTATTCGAATCAACTACAAGACTAAACAACCATCAAACCTTGTATGAAATATCTCCCTGACCTCCTGACTTTGCGACATAGGTGCCCGCTTTTCCATTCGTTTGTCCGTTCGTCCGTCCGTCTGTCTCTTAACAGTTCTGTTATGTCGAAGTTCGACATTTACGTCGAAGTTAGTATTCTAATCAACTACAATTCTACAACAACCATCATACCTTGCATGACACATCTCCCTGACCTCCTGACTTGGCAGATATGTTGACCCAGTGACCTTGACCTATATTTTGCGCTCCATTGACTTTGACACAATTTACGTTGACGTTCCAGATCTTCTCAACTATAAGGTGTACAACTACCAAACCTTGCATAGTGCTTCTCCTAGATGTACAGACTTGGCAGGTACCTTGGCCCGGTGACCTTGACCTATATTTTGCACTCCAGTGACTTTGACATATTTTGCGTCGATGTTCGATATCTCCTCAACTATAAGGCCTACAATCATCAAACCTTGCAAAGTGCTTCTCCTCAATGTACTGACTTAGCAGATACCTTGACCTGGTGACCTTGACCTATATTTTGGCTGCAGTGACTTTGACATAATTTACGTCAACGTTCCAGATCTCCTCAAGTGTAAGACCTCTAGCCACCAAACCTTGCATAGTGCTTCTCCTATATGTACTGACTTGGCAGGTATCTTGACCCGATGACCTTGACCTATATTTCGTGCTCCAGTGCCTTTTATACATTTTACGTCAACGTTCAATATCTCCTCAACTATAAGGCCTACAACCATCAAACGTTGCATAGTGCTTCTCCTCAATGTATGGACTCTGCAGGTACCTTGACTGGGTGACCTTGACCTATATTTCACGCTCCATTGACTTTTACACCATTTACGTCACCCTTCCATATGTCCTCAACTGTAATGCCAACCACCAAACCTTATATAGCACTTCTTCTCAATGTACTGACTCGACAGGTACCTTGACCTGGTGACCTTGACCTATATTGTGCACTCCAGTGACTTTGACACATTTTATATTGATGTTCGGTATCTCCTCAAATATAAGACCTACAACCACTAAACCTTGCATAGTGCTTCACCTCATTGCACTGGCTTGGCAGGTACCTTGACCCAGTGACCTTGACCTATATTTGACACATTTTACGTTGATATTTGATAACTCCTCAACTATAAGGCCTACAACCACCATACCTTGCATTGTGCTTCTCCTTGATGTACTGAATTAGCAGGTACCTTGACCCATGACCTTGATCTATATTTCATGCTCCAGTGACTTTTACACATTTTACGTCAACGTTCCATTATCATTGGGCTGTATGATACGAAAAGTCAGTGCTGAAGATATAGCCATTAGAGGGAATGGGACTGGCCTGGAATATATGTGCCCCACTAGGCACTTTGTCTACATTTTTTTCAACCCAGTTTTCCAAGTAAGCACTGCTAAGAATGAAATAAACTTATTTAATAACCACATTCTGATTGTGGCTCCTGTGACTTTTGCGCCAGCAGGTGCGATGACGCCTTCCGCGGAATTCTTGTATGCAATAATTGTTGTTTCCAAACATTCAACAATACACGGCAGAAGAAGTCGAAAATTACTTGTTTTCACATTTAGTTAACTGGAGTACTGAATTCATTTATATGGAAATTGTGCAAAACCCTTTTTATCGCACCTGCTTGTAGCAGGGTGCGATATAGGCATCCGATTTTCCGTCCGTCCGTCCGTCTGTCAACATTTTTGTCGACGTTCGACATTTATGTCAAAGTTAGTATTCTAATCAACTACAAGACTAAACAACCATCAAACCTTGCATGAAAAATCTCCCTGACCTCCTGACTTTGCAACATAGGCGTCTGCTTTTCCGTTTGTCTGTCCATTCGTCCGTCCGTCTGTCAACATTTATGTCGACGTTCGACATTTATGTCAAAGTTAGTATTTTAATCAACTACAAGACTAAACAACCATCAAACCTTGCATGAAACATCTCCCTGACATCCTGACTTTGCGACATAGGTGCCCACTTTTCCATTCGTCTGTCTGTTCGTCTGTCTGACCGTCCGTCCGTCTCTTAACAGTTCTGTTATGTCGTTCGACATTTATGTCAAAGTTAGTATTCTAATCAACTACAAGACTAAACAACCATCAAATCTTGTATGAAATATCACCCTGACCTCCTGACTTTGCGACATAGGTGCCCGCTTTTCCATTCGTCTGTCCGTTCGTCCATCCGTCTGTCTCTTAACAGTTCTGTTATGTAGAAGTTCGACATTTACGTCAAAGTTAGTATTCTAATCAACTACAATTCTACAACAACCATCATACCTTGCATGACACATCTCCCTGACCTCCTGACTTGGCAGATATGTTGACCCAGTGACCTTGACCTATATTTTGCGCTCCATTGACTTTGACACAATTTACGTTGACGTTCCAGATCTTCTCAACTATAAGGCGTACAACTACCAAACCTTGCATAGTGCTTCTCCTAGAGGTACAGACTTGGCAGGTACCTTGACCCGGTGACCTTGACCTATATTATGCGCTCCAGTGACTTTGACATATTTTGCTTCGACATTCAATATCTCCTCAACTATAAGGCCTACAACCATCAAACCTTGCAAAGTGCTTCTCCTCAATGTACTGACTTAGCAGATACCTTGACCTGGTGACCTTGACCTATATTTTGGCTGCAGTGACTTTAACATAATTTACGTCAACGTTCCAGATCTCCTCAAGTGTAAGACCTCTAGCTACCAAACCTTGCATAGTGCTTCTCCAATATGTACTGACTTGGCAGGTATCTTGACCCGGTGACCTTGACCTATATTTTGCGCTCCAGTGCCTTTTACACATTTTACGTCAACGTTCAATATCTCCTCAACTATAAGGCCTACAACCATCAAACCTTGCATAGTGCTTCTCCTCAATGTACAGACTCTGCAGGTACCTTGACTGGGTGACCTTGACCTATATTTCACGCTCCATTGACTTTTACACTGTGTACGTCACCCTTCCATATGTCCTCAACTGTAAGGCCTTCAACCACCAAACCTTATATAGCACTTCTTCTCGATGTATTGACTCGACAGGTACCTTGACCTGGTGACCTTGACCTATATTGTGCACTCCAGTGACTTTGACACATTTTATATTGATGTTCGGTATCTCCTCAAATATAAGACCTACAACCACTAAACCTTGCATAGTGCTTCATCTCATTGCACTGGCTTGGCAGGTACCTTGACCCAGTGACCTTGACCTATATTTGACAAATTTTACGTTGATGTTTGATAACTCCTCAACTATAAGGCCTACAACCACCATACCTTGCATTGTGCTTCTCCTTGATGTACTGAATTAGCAGGTACCTTGACCCGTGACCTTGACCTAAATTTCATGCTCCAGTGACTTTTACACATTTTACCTCAATGTTCCATTATCATTGGGCTGTATGATACGAAAAGTCAGTGCTGAAGATATAGCCATTAGAGGGAATGGGACTGGCCTGCAATATATGTGCCCCACTTGGCACTTTGTCTACATTTTTTTCAACCCAGTTTTCCACGTAAGCACTGCTAAGAATAAAATAAACTTATTTAATAACCACATTCTGATTGTGGCTCCTGTGACTTTTGCGCCAGCAGGTGCGATGACGCCTTCCGCGGAATTCTTGTAATCAACTACAAGACTTAACAACCATCAAACCTTGCATGAAACAACTCCCTGACCTCCCAACTTTGCGACATAGGTGCCCACTTTCCCATTCGTCTGTCTGTTCGTCTGTCCGTCTGTTAACATTTCTGTTATGTCGAAGTTTGACATTTATGTCAAAGTTAGTATTTTAATCAACTACAAGACTAAACAACCATCAAACCTTGTATGAAACATCTCCCTGACCTTCTGACTTTGCGATATAGGTGCCCGCTTTTCCATTCATCCGTCCGTTCGTCCGTCCGTCTGTCTGTTAACAGTTCTGTTATGTCGAAGTTCCACATTTACGTCAAAGTTAGTATTCTAATCAACTACAATTCTACAACAACCATCATACCTTGCATGACACATCTCCCTGACCTCCTGACTTGGCAGGTATGTTGACCCAGTGACCTTGACCTATCAACGTTCGATATCTCCTCAACTATAAGGCCTACAACCATCAAACCTTGCAGAGTGCTTCTTCTCAATGTACTGACTTGGCTGATACGTTGACCTGGTGACCTGGACCTATATTTTTGCTGCAGTGACTTTGACATAATTTATGTCAACCTTCCAGATCTCCTGAAGTGTAAGACCTCTAGCCACCAAACCTTGCATAGTGCTTCTCCAAGATGTACTGACTCGGCAGGTATCTTGACCCGATGACCTTGACCTATATTTTGCGCTCCAGTGCCTTTTACACATTTTACGTCAACGCTCAATATCTCCTGAACTATAAGGCCTACAACCATCAAACCTTGCATAGTGCTTCTCCTCAATGTATGGACTCTGCAGGTACCTTGACTGGGTGACCTTGACCTATATTTCGCGCTTCATTGACTTTTATACCTTTTAAGTCACCCTTCCATATGTCCTCAACCGTAAGGCCTTCAACCACCAAACCTTATATAGCACTTCTTCTCGATGTACTGACTCGGCAGGTACCTTGACCTGGTGACCTTGACTATATTGTGCACTCCAGTGACTTTGACACATTTTATGTTGATGTTCGGTATCTCCTCAAATATAAGACCTACAACCACTAAACCTTGCATAGTGCTTCACCTCATTGCACTGGCTTGGCAGGTACCTTGACCCTGTGACCTTGACCTATATTTGACACATTTTACGTTGATGTTTGATAACTCCTCAACTATAAGGCCTACAACCACCATACCTTGCATTGTGCTTCTCCTTGATGTACTGAATTAGCAGGTACCTTGACCTATATTTCATGCTCCAGTGACTTTTACACATTTTACGTCAACGTTCCATTATCATTGGGCTATATGATACGAAAAATCAGTGCTGAAGATATAGCCATTAGAGGGAATGGGACTGGCCTGCAATATATGTGCCCCACTAGGCACTTTGTCTACATTTTTTTCAACCCAATTTTCCAAGTAAGCACTGCTAAGAATGAAATAGTTATTTAATAACCACGTTCTGATTGTGGCTCCTGTGACTTTTGCCCCAGCAGGTGCGATGACGCCTTCCGCGGAATTCTTGTCTTGGTTTTGTCATGCTGTGGCATGATCTTCAAGATAACGATGAAAATTACTTGCAAATGTAATTTTTCATAGTGTTTACATTTTTTCTCTCAGGGGCCTCTGGCGCAACTTCTTAAATCTAACCTGTATTCATACACGAAGTAGTGCTGGAATAGTTCATATCTTAAAAATGTCAATCAAAACATATATAGAAGGTACTGAAATATAGAGCATTTTTTTTCTATTTATGAAACACAAAACATTTCAAGAAATTTTTAGTCTAAATCTGAATGTAAGCTGTGGAACTGCTTTTTTATGCGAAATATGTGATAAGTCCCTACCGTTCTTAGCAAACTGGTTTTCGACTTTTTAAATTTATATATATTCTCTTGCACAGAGATTTGCTAACTCATTTTTTTTTCGTAGACGTAATTTAAACGGGGTGGCAATTGTAAGCGCTGATAGTTGCACGTAATCTATATAGTAATTCACACCACACGGAGGTATTTCGATTTCATTTTAAAACATCCACCCATTTTGTCAAATGAATGCGACATTACAACCAGATTTTTTTTGGCATTTGACTATTTAAGCATCTTTTTTTTAATGAAAGTAGTAAACCCGATTAAGCATGCTTAACAGAAAAAAATATAAGCAAAGAAATTGCATTCCTTTTCTTAATTTCTTGCAATATACCTGTGCAGAATCATTCAACCGTTTCTTGTACTGATAGTTTAACTTTCATAAAAGTAGTCACTGAACCAAAGGCAGACAGATTTACATCTCCGTATCTTTTATAGGGACTACTTTTTTACACAATGACGACACACATTGGCAGTGGATTTTCTTTTGGATTGTGTTTGTACACTTCAGTGTAAGAGAACTTGTTTAATTGTGCAACTGTCTTGAACCTATTAACATCCGGCTACCATAGACAGTTATCAGTGATGTGAGATTGTTTGATTGATTTCTTATTTGTTAACATGGATATGGAAATAAATCCTTCAAAATTTGCCTTTTTTGAAGGTGAGTGTTAACCAGTTTTCAAATTATATTTTTTTTCTCGTGAATGCTACTTAAAAGAATGTCCTTTTGTGATTGACTTGCAACCTTAGCCAAATACCTTCAGGCATTAAGCATTAAGGCTATTTTCATTTTCCATATGGTGGGGTTGGGGGTGGGGGGGGGGGGGGGTGCACAGTAAATGTCGGCCATATTTTTTTTCGGATTATCGTTAATTGGTTTATTAAAGCGGGCTGACCTGAGCCTTCGTTACTTGCGTTTTGCATAAGGGTCTTTCTATTGGCATGCGCGTCTTATAAATGGATCCCTTGCAAGAAATCTACACCCGACACAACAGCTTTGATTTCAGTTTGTGCAGTTTATTGCCCGCATATACATTTGTATCTTATTCGTATTTTGTACTGCATGAATTTATACGAGGATCAGGTAAGGTTTTATTTCTTGTCTATCTGAAAATGTTGCCGTTGCAGCCATATCGTATATTCTGACTGTCAAAAGAAACAACGTCCCGATACATAGTGGACCATCGTACAGTTTGACAAATTGGAAACTGATGTCACTGTACGACCAAAATCGATTTGCTGCAGCATGCAGCTCAAAACTAAAACGAGCTATTTTACCGATTTATTTGCCAACACAGTTGCAAAACCATCATCTTTCGGAAGGCTAGAGATATTTATTTTCATATCTGCTTTGGTCTAGAACCAAAAACCACCGATTCCTGTACAGGAAAACACTCGTGGGGTTTGGGGGGGGGGGGGGGGGGCGGGGAGGGGGGCGGGGGGGGAGGGTAACTTAGGGGTAATTTTGGTACGGGTGTGCGAGCCAGTATTTCAAAACCTACCCCATTCATATACCTGGCCTTCGAAAAGACGGACCCATTCATATACTTGATCATCCAAAATGTTGACCTATTCATATACTGCCCTTTTATTTTTTTATCCATTCTTTGCTGGTTATTACACAAATATCACAGTCAATTCATAAAATACCAAGAGGATAAGCAGCCTCGAAAAATCTCTGAGCGAAAAAATATGTGCATATACCAGGATGTCAGAAAAATGGGGCCTTTCACATAGGAATCCAGAAAAATCGGGCCATTCATATACTTTTTGTTGAAAAAAGGGGGCCAATCATATACTTGGCAGCGCTGAAAAAGGGGGCTATTCGGCACGCACATCCGTACTATGCCATATATAGGAAGTTACCCTCCCCCCCCCCCCTCCCCCCCCCCACCCCCCTCGAGGGAAAACAAATCCGCTGTTGCATCACTGATTTCACAGTGGAACAACGTACAGTTTTACAAATCGGAAGCTGCTGTCACTGTACGACCAAAGTTCATTAGCTACAGTATACAGCTAAATAAAAACGTTTTCTTTTATTAATTTATATGGCGACACAGTTGTTGAAACATTGTGCTTTCAGAAGGTAAGAAATATTTATTTTCATACCTGCTTTGATTTGGAACCATAAGCCACCGATTTGCGGGCCCCCGTAGCCTAGTGAATAGGAGAGTTGACTCTTAATCCATTCTGTTTCTCGCCGCTGTGGGTCGAGCCTAGCTTGGGTCACATGTGGGAAATCCATGTTCTGCTTACGGATGGTCAGGTGGTTTTTCCCAGGGTTCTTGCCCACCTTTGATGAACGATCGGCTCGACATAAGTGAAATATTCTTGAAAGGGCCGTAAAACCCAAATCAAAAAATAAATGCCGGAATAAATAGATTAATAAAATAAAATAAACCACCGATTTTCGCACAGGAAAACAATTTTTTTTTTTTTTTTTTTTTTTTTTTTTTTTTTGCTTTTCGTCTTTCATGTGGCCCTGATTCGGCGCAATGATAAAGCAATTATTTATAATCATTTATCAATACCCGTCTGAGAGGTCAGTGCTTCTTTAAGAAAACTAATGCGCTTTTCTTCAGTTACTATCATTAAAGTGACTGTTAGATTAGCTGCCAGTTTGCTTTTTCTCTCTCTACGGCTAGCTGCATTGTGTATCACCAGAACAGTTCATGGTTATTCGTCTGATGATGATGTTTAAACACGAATATGTTTACTATTTTGATCAAAGTTATGTAATGTACCAATATTCGTATGCCGGAAAGAAGTCTACAGTATTTCATTAGTAATGCCAAGCCATTTCCCAAGAGGTAGGGCATTAGAAAAGGAAGATGTGATAGACGAGATATAAAATGTTATCCTGTATGATAGAAGAATGGCAATAAAGTCATTAATTATATATTATGTGAATCACGTCGTACAAAAACCTGCTGAATGACATACCAATATAGGCGCAAATCAGCCTGCGTTTCCGCCTTTAGTGTTCGCTGCTTATAAAGTATGACTACTAAAAGTCTGCTATATACAGAAACCCATGCTTCTGACTGGCTTCTGCGACTAAGCAGGCTGGGTTACGCATCTGCAAAAACAGGGTTTTTTTTTTTTCATGATGATGTTCATATTTTATGTACCTATCATGTTCTTGCTGAGAGTTTTCGACACATTTTAAAGTCCAAAGGCTGAAAAAAGTCAACTGACATAAGAAAATGGACAGTTACTTCCTTTTTAAGGTGTTATTTTATAAACGTTGGTGGGTTGGGCATCCGTTTTCAAATTATGACAGAAACTTATTGCCAAAGGAAGTCTCAGAGAATTTTACAACAAAATGCAAGGTTATAATCATTATAATATTATACACATGACAAAACAGGAAACCTAGATATAGTATCTCCATCGGTGGCACCAATTATCTTCATATATGATATCGCAAGGTCACTGTAGAAGCGAGGAGTATTTATTCGGAGTAGAATTAAATTTCAGTTTCTTGGAAACTGGACTCTTGAATGGCATTACGAAAACACGCCTATTCAACTATATTGGAAATTTCACCACCAAAAAATGAAAATTTTCAGATAAAAATTTCTGATATTTTTCATATTTCTGCACAAAACATAGATTGTGGGTACTCGTTAGAACCGCCTCCACGAGGCGGTTCTAACGAGTACCCACAATCTATGTTTTGAGCAGAAATAAGAAAAATAATGTATACCCCTGTAAACCCCAGTTTTACTATATACTAGTGGGGTTTAAGGGGGTCAAAATTATATAGGCGTGTTTTCGTGATGGGGATTCGTTAGAATTACAGTCTGTTTTCATATCTGGAGTGCTTATCAGACATTCTGAGGCGTGTTGGTGACACTTGATTCAGGCAAATTTTTCGCGCTGTGAAGGTTTGCAATCATTTTGACGTCTATTTTACTACACTGCAGCTGATGTTAGTGCTGCGTGGCGGCGGTGAAACGTCTCCCCGTACATCACCATAATGCAGATTATATTTCATTTCCTTTGGGATCTTTGGGCCCATTGTGGTATATTTGAAAATGGAGTCTGCTCATGTATTACGCTAGAGGGTGTAAGTAGTGTTGCAAACTTCATTACTGTTTATGAAGAGTCTCAATAAAACCGAGACTCCCATTTTCTAACCTGTAGTGTGTTCTTTTTTTCCAAAGGCAATCTTTTTTATGTTTATTTAATGGTCTATTTCGTGGGTACAGTGTAGATGAAATACCATTTGTCTGAAATGACAGAATGTGTAACAAGAAGGTGTCAGCAGGTGTCACAGGAAACCTCATTGTTTGACAAACGGTGGCCTTAGCCGGACTTTTTCCAAAGCTTTAAGACTCTTATTTCATCATCTGAATGTCTAATTATCATGTGATCAATCATTTCTTCACATTCACGACAAGCATGATCGCATATGTCGCATATATACGCGAAGTTCCCTCTCATTGTGTCGTCCAAATCTGAAAACTAAGAAAAACTTACGTAAATGATTTGACATGAATACAATAAGGGCTGATACGATATTATGAGAAATTATCCTACATGAGTGCATGGTCATTTTAAATGAAAATTGTGACGGATGGACAGACAGACAGACCTTCACAAAACCACAACATCACCCATAATTCCTAATAATTTCTCATATTATTCTTTTTTAACTTTTTTACATTTCGTGATGTGACTTAGAATATAATAACATCAGTTTCACATCATTTTCTACTATTTTCAGAGCCATTTTCGCAACAGTAATTCGAAATGGACCTATATCGTTTATACGGAGGGAACAGAAAAAAAAACAAAAAAAACATTTGAATCTTTTGTACGTGTTTTAAGGTAAACGGTTACCTTTATATATATATATATATATATATATATATATATATATATATATATATATATATATATATATATATATATATATACGGCATCTAATGATTGTGTACAGGCGCAGCTAATCGTACAGTCACCATAATGATAGGACCTGAAGAAAAGTGCATCAGTTTTTATAAGAGAAGCACTGAACTCTCAAATGGGTATTAATAAATGATGATAAATAATCGCTTTATCAGTGCGCCGAATCAGAAAACATGTGAAAGGGCCACATTATAGACGAAAAGCCAAAAAAAAAAAAAAAAAAAAAAGAAAAATCACTGCTCGTACTCGGCGACAAATCTGGAAAATCAGTGATACAAAAGTGGATTTGTTTTCCTGTGCCCGAATCGGTGGTCGTATAAATTTTAATAAAAGAAACCGTTTTAATTTAGATGTGTACTGAAGCTAACGGATTTTGGTCGCTCCATGACAAGAGCTTCCGATTTGTAAAACTGTACGTTGGTCCACTGTGGATTTTCCACTGATTTGTAGCCGAGTATGAACAGTTATTTTAGATCACCTGAGCCGAAGGCTCACGGTGAGCTATCGTGATCACTCACCTTCCGTCGTCGTCGTCTGTCCGTCCACAATTTTTAAGCAACATCTCCGCTTAAATCACTGAGTCAATTTTAACCAAATTTCACAGGATTGATCTTTGGGTGACTCTAGCTAAAACTTGTTCAAAGATTTGGAATCCATGCAGGATTCTGGTTGCCATGCAACCAGAAGAAAACTCTTCAAAAATCAATTTCACTATAATTTGGCAGAAGCATTCCTTTTGTGATCTTCTACCAAGATGATTCGTCAAAAAACATGGCCGCCAGGGGACGGGACTTATTTTCCCTATATATCTATATTGAAAACTTTAAAATTTCTTGTCAAGAACCACTGGACTGAATTCAGTATAACTAGACAGATATGTTCATTTGGTAACCCTCTACCAAGATTGTTCAAGCCGTCATGATTCGTCAAAAAAAAAAAAAAAAAAAAAAAAGGTGGGGGAGGGGGCGGGGCTTATTTACCCTATATATCTATATAAAAAACTTAAAAAATCTTTTTATCAGAAACCACTGGACCGATTTCCATATAATTTTACAGAATTGTGTCCTTGGTGACCCTCTACCAAGATTGTTCAAGCCGCCATGATTCGTCTTATAACATGGCCGCCAGGGGGCGGAGCATATTTTCCCTAGATATCAATATAGAAAATTTAAAAATCTTCTTGTCTGGCCCGATTTCGATATAATTCATCAGAAATGTACCTTTGACGACCCTCTACCAAAATTATTCAAGCCATTGTGCTTCCACAAAAAAAAAAAAAAAAAAAAAAAAAAAAAAATTGGCCACCAGGGGCGGGGCTTATTTTCTATATATATCTATATAGAAAGCTTGAAAACCCTTCTTGTCAAAACCCACTGGACTGATTTCAATGTAACTTGGCAGAAATGTTTCTTTGGTGACCCTTTACCTACATTGTTCAAGGCGTCACGATTCGTCAAAAAAACATGGCCGCCAGGTGAGAGGGCGTATTTTCCCTATATATCTATGATGGAAAACTTAAAAAATCTTCTTGTCAGAAACACTGGACCGATTTCAATATAAGTCATCAGAAATGTTTCTTTGGTATCCCTCTACCAAGATTGTTCAAGCCATGGATTATTTTTTTTTAAAAAAAACATGACTTGCAGGAGGCGAGGTTTGTTTGCTCTGTTATCTAATAGAATAAAGCTAAAAAAGGATTGCCTTTGAAAACACACACAAAATCACGAAAATCGGAGACTCGGTTTGATATGTCTCTTCATATGCAACACGGTTGTTTGCGAGGCTGCATACGTCCCCCCTTGCCGGCTAAAGCAGTATTCGATTTTCAAAATAACCAGGATGGGCTCAATGATCCCAAAGGAAATAAAATATAAGCAGCACTATGATGATGTACGGGGAAACTTTTTACGGCCGCCACACGGCACATCACCAGCTACAGTAGAGAAAAATAAAAGTAAAAAAGGATTGCCTTTGGAAACAAAGAACACACAAAATCTCGAAAATCGGAGACTCGGTTTGTTGATTGAGTCATGGCCGCCAGGGGACGGGTCATATTTTCCCTATATATCTATATAGAAAATTTTAAAACTCTTCTTTTCAGAAACCACTGGACCAATTTGAATATATTTTATTAGAACTGTTTCTTTGGTGACCCTCTACTTAGTTTGTTCAAGCCATCATGATGCGTCAAACACCACCCCCCCCCCCCCCCCGTGGGGCGGGCCTTTTTTCCCTATATATCTTTAAAGAAATTTTGAAGATCAGATTTAAAACCAGAATTCCGCGGAAGGCGGCGTCGCACCTGCTGGGGCAAAAGTCACAGGAGCCACAATCAGAAAGTGGTTATTAAATAAGTTCATTTCGTTCTTAGCAGTGCTTATTTGGAAAAAGTGACAAAAATTAAAGACAAGGATTATATGAATATATGAATTTCATTGAAAGCATATGCATTTTCTCATGATGCATGAGAAATTAGGCTCAAAAAATACCCCCCGTCTGTACACTTTCATAAAATCTGAGGTTCAGAAAATGACAAAGTTAAAATGGAAAACGTGACAAAAATAAATTTAAAAATCATATCAAAACCACACGCACTTCTGCAGAAAACATGTGCAAAGTTTCAAAAAGACCGGTTAAAATTGTATGAAAAGTTGCAATCACAAGGTACCCACTGTCTATACATCTGAGGTCAGAAAATGACAAAGTTTAAAAAGTACAAAAAAAGTGACAAAAATATGGCAAGGATTATATGAAAAGCACATGCACATCTTCAGACTATGGAGAAAACGTGTGTAAAGTTCCAAAAAGATTAGTATAAAATTGTATGAGGAGTTGTGCTCTTTCTATATATTGAGGGTGAAAAATGACTAAGTTCACAATGTGGAAAAAAGTAAAAAAATAATTTAACAATTACATCCAGCTGTTTATATTTAAAGGGTGAAAAATGACTAAGTTCATAATGTTGAAAAGGTGACAAAAAAGAACCTAACAATTACATCGAAACCACATGCACATCCTCATACCATGAAGAAAACATATGCAAAGTTTCATAACGATCGGTACAAAACTGTAAGAGGAGTTACACTCACAAAAGGTACCCATTGTCTATATACTGAGGGTGAAAAATGACTAAGTTCACAATGTGGAAAAAGTGACAAAAAATGTTCTAGGAATTATACCCAAACCACATGCACATCCTCATACCATGAAGAAAACATATGCAAAATTTCAAAACAATCAGTATAAAAATGTAAGAGGAGATGCGCTCACAAGAGGTATCCACTGTCTATATATTGAAGTGAAAAATGACTAAGTTCACAATGTGGAAAAAGTGACAAAAATAATCTAACAGTTATATCCAAACCACATGCACATCTTCATACCATGGAGAAAACACATGCAAAGTTTCAAAATGATCGGTACAAAACTGTAAGAGGAGTTGCGCTCACAAGACACCCAGGGTAAATGTTGACGGAAAGACAAACGGATGAACGGACGGAAACTTGCACGCTTAAGTCGCCCATGCTAAAGCAGGTGCGACAAAAATGATGCACTGCTTGCCATATACGGCATTTCTACTCCATTTTATAGGACCATCATGTCACTCTTGAACATAAAATTTATACAAAAATCTTAAAGCAGTGAACTTGGGTGAAACTTCAAAAGAAAGTATGCAAAACTGTTTGCTCAGGTGAGCAATATAGGACGGTCCTCTTGTTTTTTGTTTTTTTTTTGTTTTTTTTTTCCAGTTTTTTTTTTTTTTTGTCTTTCATGTGGCCCTTTCATATGTTTTCTGAATCGGCGCAAAGCAATTATCTATGATCATTTATCAATACCTGTCTGAGCTTATAGAACTGATGCACTTTTCTTCAGGTTCTGTCATTATGGTGACTGTACGATTAGTTGCACCTGTACGCAGAGTCCGACAGAAAATCTGTACGCTTAGTTGCTCATATTAACTAGAGTAGAAAATGAAAACAAGTACTGAAGGTTTAAATGTTGTTGTTGTTTTGTTTTTTTTTCATCACGAAAACTCACCTATATAATTTTGACCCCCTTAAACCCCACTTTTATATAGTAAAACTGGGGTTTACAGGCTTATACATTATTTTTCTTATTTCTGCTCCAAATATAGATTGTGGGTACTCGTTAGAACCGCCTCATTGAGGCGGTTCTAACGAGTACCCACAATCTATATTTGGAGCAGAAATATGAAAAATATCAGAATTTTTTATATGAATTTTTTCATTTTTTAGACATAAAATTTTCAGTATTTGAATAGGCATGTTTTCGTAAACGATATAGATCCATGTCGAAATATTGTTGTTTGTTTGTGTTGAGGTTTTACGGCCCAGTCAACCCAGTGGGGTCATGTCGAGCGCGGCCAGTTTACCTAACGACACGTTTACTAGCTGGGCAGGCTTTGTCCTCTTAGCGGTTAACCAGTATTGTGCACATTCTTTCGCCAGAAACTGACAAAATATTGTTGTGAAAATGGCTCTGTTAATGGTAGAAAATGACCTGAAACTGGTGCTGTTTATATTCTAGATCACACCACGAAAAGTAAAACTTTAAAAAAAAGGGTAAGGTAAGATAATATTAGGAATTATAGGTGATGCGATGGTTTAGTGAGGATCTGTCTGTCTGTCCGTCCATCTCTCTCTCTCCCTCTCTCTCTCTCTCTGAATAGTTTTAACTTTCACACTTTCACCGGTCTAAGATAAAATACAATTTTAAACATTCATATGACAAGCAGAATCTTACACTCGTGGTCCTTTCATATGAAATTTATGAAACATGCAGAAGACACGTTTCATAATTTTCATTAAATGACCATGTACTCATGAAGGATAATTTCTCATGATAACATATCATTGTATCATGTGCGTTATTTGTGAAAATACTGTGATAGCAACTGTAAATATAGACTATAGCTACGAACTGGAATAATCATTGTGCGAAAATAGAGCTTCTGACAGAAATAACGCGTAAGAAATGGTTGGTATGTAGCCTATTTTCCGAATGTAACATAAACTCGTAAAACCGATAAAATGCTCTAGGAAAATGTATTGTGAAAGTTGATAGTGTATATTTATCTGCCATTTGATACTTCTGTCACCAGCCTTTGTTGGCTATAAGAATTATGTTTGAAAATCTAATATCCAAATTTTGGGCAGCTAAATTTATCCATATAGTGAGACTAGAGACGGATCTCCATCGACGTGGAGAGGTAGGGGAGACCGGGGCTATAGTTGATGCACGGGGTAAATTAATGCATCTCAAATAAAATCAAAGCCATTCCTTATACAGTGTCAATTGTAAGATTCAGATGTTACTTATTACCTTCCTCATGTTCCACGGAAGTTTTGTGGATTTCTGACGAAAGGTGTGGCTATGAGCTAAGAAAGTATGTTTTTGAGCTCCATTAGTAAAACTTGATAAAATTCCATATTGTTCATTTTTTCCAACAGAGTTTCCTAATATTGCATGCAAGTTAAATGCACGATTACTAAGAAAAGACGCGCCTTTAAATTCAGATGAACAGCAAGGAGCAGCTGTATTAACCCTTAAAGCGCCAATCACAACAATTGTCTGTAGTGTACCGAGTGTTTATAATAATGAAGACAGGGCTGTTCCTATTCTACTACTTTAATACATGGCTACACTAGCAAGGTATACAGACTCCCCGTGATAAGCCTCGGTGGCTCAGTTGGATGCGCCGTCCGACTGAAGATCAGGAGGTCGCGGGTTCAACCCCCGCCGAGGTCGGCAACATTCTTTCGTGGAGATTGATCATGAAATATTTTCTACGGTCATTCTCTCCCTTCCGCTGATTCAAGAAGGGCAGTTGTCAGTTTCTGGCGAAAGAATGTGCACAATACTGGTTAACCACTTAGAGGACTAAGCCTGCCCAGTAAACGTGTGGTTAGGTAAACTGACCGCGCTCGACATGACCCCATTGGGTTGTTTGTTTGTTTGTGTTGAGGTTTTACGGCCCAGTCAACCCAATGGGGTCATGTCGAGCGCGGTCAGTTTACCTAACCACACGTTTACTGGGCAGGCTTAGTCCTCTAAGCGGTTAACCAGTATTGTGCACATTCTTTCGCCAGAAACTGACAACTGCCCTTCTTGAATCAGCGGAAGGGAGAGAATGACCGTAGAAAATATTTCATGATCAATCTCCACGAAAGAATGTTGCCGACCTCGGCGGGGGTTGAACCCGCGACCTCCTGGTCTCCAGTCGGACGGCGCATCCAACTGAGCCACCGAGGCCGCCCATTGGGTTGACGGGCCGTAAAACCTCAACACAACAACAACCACACACTCTCCTACTTACTTGTGATACAGATTGGCTAATATTACAGAAAGCATTTACATGCTTATAAAACACTTCAGTCCTCCCCTTGTTAGAAATAAAATAAGCCATTAGTTTTATCTGAAAAATTCAGTCAGAATAACTTTCTCAGGGTCGAAAAGCTCATTATTGCAGCAAACAATTAAATCAGAAACCTGTTATCAGACTGAGTAAAAACAACAGCTGTCCTGTTATGACCCCAATTATCCCAAATCATGATAACTACTACATTCCAAAAAAGTTTTTTCTCTTTCATTTAGGCCACGCCAATTAATTGTTTGTTTCAGTAATGTACTCATTCACTGAATGTAATTTTTGACTCTTTACAGCACTTAAACACAGTTTCAGTAGTTTTGAGTATTCGGAATACTGTTATATATCATTCATACTGTATAAACATTCGCACATAAACCAAAGAATATAAATCCTGTATGAAACGATTACATGAACATGAACATGCACTGCGCAAAATGTACTGTTCAATAGTGTCTCAATGCACTATTGCCTCACTAAACTATTGTTTAGTAGACCTTCAGGTAACATAATCTTCAAGGTATTTCGGTGGTCTTGTCTCCCGTTTCGGCCTGACAACTGGTTCTGCTACCGCATTATCAACCGAAGTGTCTGCATGACTCTGATCGCCGTTTTCGCGTCCATTCGTGTCAGCTTCCTGGTACTTTTTTACATGTGTGATATAACGTTTAATATGTCCTTTTCTATCGTCTCCAGGTTTTAAAATGACTTGGTTTCAATACTTATTTGTAACTGTATATGGTTCTGTTTCAAACCATGTAGAAAGTTTATCTTTATGCCTTTGTTCCAGAAGTACCCTGTCACCACGAACAATGTCCTATGGAACAGCACCGCGTTTCATATCAGCATATTGTTTGCCTTTTTCTTTTTCTAAACTGTCCCTATCTTCAACACCAATTTTGTCAGTTTCAGTGTCAAGTAAGTAGGGTAGCTTTGTTCTTAGTTTCCTAGAAAACATAAGCTCTGCTGGACTCACATTTGTCACTGTATGAGGAGTTGTTCTGCAAGCTAATAAGTAAGTGTCTATTTCCTTTTTCCAGTCCCCTTTTTCAATTTGAGCTGTCTTTATAGCTTTCAAGAGACTGCGGTTTTGACGTTCAACTTCTCCATTCCTCTGTGGGTAATATGGTGTACTTAAATGTTGTTCTATACCGTTGTCCTTCAAATAATCCTTAAATCCACGTGATACGAACTGTGCACCTTGATCTGACGTTATTGATAATGGTAATCCGAAAGTTGTGAACATTTTATTCAAACAGCTGATGATTTTTGATGACGTAATTGATTTTATAATGGCAATTTCATACCACCTACTATAATAATCCACTACAACATAATCTCCCTAGAGGAACGGTCCTATCAAGTCATTTGCGAGGTCCTGCCATGGTCCTTCAGGTAGTTTTGTCCTTGACATAGGTTCTGGTTTTAACGGTTGGCTTACAAGTAGACAAGCATGACATTTACGAACGAGTCTTTCTGCGTCTCTATCTATTACAGATTCGCGTAGTTTTGCTTTTGCTTTCATGATGCCTTGATGACCTTCATGTCCAATATCTAGTACCGTTTTCCTCAATGATAGCGGTATTACTATTCTTGTACCTATTAAAACTAGTTTTCCTAATACTGACAGTTCACTTCTAACATGTTTATATTCTGGTACTTCATCCCAATAATTGTCCCAGATAGCATGGCGTAAGTTTCTAATTTCTGTGTCCTTTACTAACGCTTCTTCAATGTCATGTGCTGTAAGTGCGCCAGGTACTACATTTACTGTCATGAACATAATATAGTCCTCCGCAACGCGTGAAACACGAGATTTCTCAGTTTTAATTTGTGTCAATCTCGAAAGACAATCTGCTATATTTGTTTTTCCAGGTCTGTTTGTTTGTGTTGAGATTTTACGGCCCAGTCAACCCATTGGGCTGCGGTCAGTTTACCTAACCACACGTTTACTGGGCAGGCTTAGTCCTCTAAGCGGTTAACCAGTATTGTGCACATTCTTTCACCAGAAACTGACAACCCTTCTTGAATCAGCGGAAGGGAGAGAATGACCGTAGAAAATATTTCATGATCAACCTCCACGAAAGAATGTTGCCGACCTCGGCGGGGGTTGAACCCGCGACCTCCTGGTCTCCAGTCGGACGGCGCATCCAACTGAGCCACCGAGGCCGGCTAAAGGTCTGTACTTCACAACAAATCTATATGGTTGCAAGCGCATCACCCATCTTTCAATCCTTGCTGGGGGTCTAGATATTCTTCCATATATTACTTCTAGTGGCTTATGATCCGTTACGGCTTTTGTACCAAGACCGCAACTACTTATAAGCTCAAACTCAATACCTATCAGGTAAAATCTGAATCTCTCACATCCCCAGACCAATGCTAGACCTTCTTTCTCAGTCTGAGAGTACCATTTTCGACGTCTATTAACGTACGACTAGCGTAAGAAATTATCCGTTGCTCTCCTTTCTGTTGTTGGACTAACACACAGCCAAGCCCAACTGGACTCGCATCAGCAATTACCATGTTTTTGGCATTCTGATCAAAATAACCAAGAGTTTCTGCATTTGTAAAAAAAAACAAAGGTAAGAGAAAAGTCCAGGGAGTGCCACAATCACAAACCGCAGCCCTTCTCAGACCCCAAGAGGAAGAGGAAACCGACAAATCTAAACAAGCACAAACCGAACAAACGTACGAAAAGCACTAAGATTAGCTCTCTCTTCCCCAAGCGAGGTAATCGCAATACTAAAAGGACTGAAAAACACAAGAACAAAATGACACACGAAAGACATACAACAAATCGCCTCGTAGAATAAACCACAAAGCAACAAAGAGTAAGACTAACACCGGGACCACCGCCTTAGAACGGTCGGTAGAGCAAACCCCTGGGGGGTTTCCTCTTGGGGTCTGGGAAGGGCTGCGGTTTGTGATTGTGGCACTCCCTGGACTTTACTCTTACCTTTTTTTAAAGCACTTTTACAGCTAGCTAACTTCACCCTGGGTCCCGATGCTTCTCTTAATACAGAAATACATAAAAATTCAGTTCCATAAAGGCTCCCAACTCAGGCTCAAAATCAAATTAATCACTATAATAAACAAAGACGAGTACTCATGGCTAATTCTACTGTATGCCAGAGTAAATGAAAACCAATAGTTGAACCACGGCGGGCCAAGCCAAAGACATATCGTCAAGCCCCAACCCACTGGTTAAAGTTTTACGAAGAGGCCGTCATTGAGTCTGAGGCCCGAACCGCCGTCGTGCAATTAAAGAGTGAAGCATAGCCATCAACAATGATTGGGTTGACAAGTTTGTCCTTCAACATTTGAAATGACCTTCTTTGTTCTGGACCCCAAACAAACTTGATGATTCTCTTTGTCAATCGCCGTAGCAATGTTTGCCAGATCTGGTATAAACCTTGCATTGAAAAAAAGGTAAGAGAAAAGTCCAGGGAGTGCCACAATCACAAACCGCAGCCTTTCCCAGACTCCAAGAGGAAGAGCAAACCGACAAATCTAAACACAAACCGAACAAACGTACGAAAAGCACTAAGATTAGCTCTCTCTTCCCCAAAGCAACAAAGAGTAAGACTAACACCGGGACCACCGCCTTAGAACGGCCGGTAGAGCAAAAAAGGTAAGAGAAAAGTCCAGGGAGTGCCACAATCACAAACCGCAGCCCTTCCCAGACCCCAAGAGGAAAAGGAAACCGACAAATCTAACCAAGCATAAACCGAACAAACGTACGAAAAGCACTAAGATTAACTCTCTCTTCCCCAAGCGAGGTAATCGCAATACTAAAAGGACTGAAAAACACAAGAACAAAATGACACACGGAAAGACATACAACAAATCGCCTCGTAGAATAAACCACAAAGCAACAAAGAGTAGGACTAACACCGGGACCACCGCCTTAGAACGGTCGGTAGAGCAAACCACCGGGGAGTTTAAAGCACTTTTACAGCTAGCTAACTTCACCCTGGGTCCCGATGATATTTTTAATACAGAAATACATAAAAATTCGGTTCGCATAAAGGCTCCCAGCTCAGTCAATGCATCAAAGCGAAAACATAAAACTCAAATTAATCACTATAATAAACAAAGGCGAGTACTCATGGCTAATTCTACTGTACGCCAGAGTAAATGAAAACCAATAGTTGAACCACAGTGGGCCAAGCCAAAGACATATCGCCAAGCCCCAACCCACCGGTTAAAGTTTTACGAAGAGGCCGTCATTGAGTCTGAGGCCCAAACCGCCGTCGTGCAATTAAAGAGTGAAGCATAGCCATCAACAACGATTGGGTTGACAACTAGGCATGCAGTCTGCCGCATAATACCCAGGCTATAGCCAATTCTTTTATAACGGTTAATAAGTTTTCTGAATTGCTCCGAAAAGTTAGATTTACCTACAATTTTTCTAAATCTGTACACTAAGGCACCGTAAAATTCGGGTTCCGATATACCTTGTTGCAGAAGTGTTTTCAGACTGACGCTATATTTTTCTAACAAGGCACTGTGTCTGCGATAAAATTTCGAAAACGCCTTACGAAGTTTTAAATAACGATGCCTAAGAAGTTTGGCAGTAAGGGCTTTATTATGGTAGTTAAAGTCATTAAGATTTGAAGAAGCTCTGGCGAATCTTATAAGTTGAGATATGTATACCCCATATGAGGTACGCCGGGGGACATCGCCATCCAGAAAAGGGAAATTGACTATATCAAAATCAAAATCGTCCCGTTTATCATAAATTTTGGTAGAAACTGTATCATTAGATATACATAGATTCAAATCCAAAAAAAGGTGCCTCGGTATCGGAAGAATTTGCTCTATTTAACTGGAGTTCTGTAGGGTATATCCGGTCCACCATTTGGCCGAAGTAAACATTGTCAATATTTAATAAATCGTCAAGGTATCTTGAAGTTGAATTGAAAGCCTCAATAATGTCAGCCTGATTTTCACGTGAGAGAGACTTCATGAAATCTCTCTCATAACAAAAAAGAAACAAATTTGCAACAAGAGGAGCACAATTAGTTCCCATCGGAATACCAATAGTTTGTCTATAAAGTTTAGTTCCAAATCTAATAAAAATATTATCCAAAAGATAAACAAGAGCATCACAGACTTTTTGACACGACCATAAATTGTGATTATTATATACATCAGAAGTGAAAAAAGCACATTCTTCGTTGCAAGCCAAATATTGGGTATTCTCCCGAATAAACGTTCGGTTAATTAAATCAATAAGTTTATCTTTTATAAGATGGTGAGGTAACGTAGTATACAGTGTAGAAAAATCATATGTAGACAATTTAGAAGCCTGAAAGTTTTTAGATTTAAATTTATTGAGAACATCATTAGAATTTTAATTGACCAAAAATAGTTAATTCCGTCCCTTTCGTAAACAGTATCATAGTAACTAATCCAATGTTTTTTAACAGCAGTAAGGCATGAAGTTAGCAGTTTAGACAAAACAGTAGTCGTACAAGAACTAGAATTAGCAATGAAACGTGCTTTATAAGGTTGTTTATGAAGTTTTGGTAACCAATATAACGAAGGAAGTCTGTCTTGCTTTTCTTTAATACTCACTGCAAACGTAGTAGTAATATCGATAGAATGGGTATTGACAATAGATCTCTCTTCAGTAGAAATCCGTTCATATGTTTTGGCACTACCAAGTTCTTGTTTTAGAGTATTGATATAATAAAGTCGTCACACCACAACAACATTATTAGCTTTTGAAGTTTACCAGTCCGAGAAAACTTCAAACTTCCGATACATTTTCCGGTTCTTTCGCGTGCAAGATTGCTTCCACTTTCACTTCTTCCGGGAGAGAACATTCCCCATAAAAACCATAATGCCTTTCCGGGAGAGAACATTCCCCATAAAAACTAATCTGTTCATACAAAATTTCGATTTGTCTGGATTCAAAGTGAGACCTCTGTCCCTCAGTCGTTCAAGCACTTGGCATACACGGGCGTCGTGTTCTCATTTTGTCTTTCCGAAGACAATAATGTCATCTGAGATATTTCTAGCTCCTTCGCAGCCCTGAATTACTTGTTCTGTTATATGTTGATACATTTCACTGGCTGAACTTATTCCAAAATTAAGCCTCTTATAGCGATATAACCCTTTGTTTGTGACAAATGTTGTAATGACTCTCGAATCTTCTGAAAGTTCTATTTGATGGTGACCATCTTTTAAATCTAGCTTAGATAATACCGTCACTTCATTAAAAGCCTGTAAAAGTTTATCTGCTGTTGGTATAGGATGTCTTTCCCTTTGCACCGCTTCATTTGCTCTCCGCATGTCAATACAAATACGTACATCATTATTTGATTTTGGAACTGCTACTAACGGTGAAACTCAAGGAGTAGTACCTGAAACACTTTCGCTAATATCCTTGGCCTCAAGTTCTTCTAGTTTTTTGTCCACTTTTTCTCTGATCCGAAATGGTTATCTGCGAAGTGGATGTGCAACTGGGGTACTTTCCTGTCAATATGCAATTTTAGCCGATAGTCTTTAATTTTCCTATACCACTAAACAGTTCTGGGTACTTTTTCTGAAAATCATTTTCTATTTTCACAGCATTGATAGTCTGCGCGCTTGGTCCGATGTGTAAAATTTTCAGTTCTGTAGCAATTTTACAGCCTAAAAGTGATCCGCACTTTGTGTTTACAACTAAGAATTCAGCTTGTTTTTCTTCATTGTTAATTGAAATATTTGCCTTAAATTTTCCCATGACATTTAACGGCTTTCTTGATCCATAGGCGTATACCTTTTTCTTACATTTTTTTTTTCAATTTTACACTTAATTGTAACTTTTTCCAGGTTTCTGAGTCAATGACATTGCAGCTTGCACCACTGTCAATCAGTAAGGGAATCGTTTTCCCACATATTGTTGTGTTGACTGTTGTCAATTTGTTTCCAATGACGAAGATTTGTTCTGAATTTGAGTCACTTTCTAGGTCATTTTCATTCCATCTCACATGTGTTTTACGTTGTTGAAATTTTTGTTCTTTTTGACAGTCCTACACATGATTTTAAAATGTCCCTCTCTTTTGCAGCCGTAACATTTCTTCCCCTTTGTTACTATACAGTTTTTGCAATATGATCAGAACGTCCGCATCTGAAACAAGGGCTATTTCTCTCTGCTCTCTGCCAGGGCCTATTTCCCTCTGACCTTGTGGAGCGCTGTGGTGCAGTGGTAAAGCGTCGGACTCGAGATCGAGAGGTACCGGGTTCGATCCCCACTAACTGCAAGTGTTGTTTCCTTGAGCAAGAGACTTTATCCACATTGCTTAGTACTGGTTTCTACCCAGGAAAAAAGAGGGCCACATGGAAGATTAGTACTGGATTACTAAATGTGTTACCCTCTATAAATAAAGTCGATTATTATTAATAAAGTCGATTACCTTTGTCTGGTCGTTTTTTTTTTGTGTGTGATTTTGTTGTGTAACCTGATGATTTTACTCGATTTACTTCTTGTTCTGGGTGTTCCATTTTCTTAGCACGCAAATCTGCGGCTTCGTAGCTTCTCCCAATATCAAGCAATTTTTCCAAAGGTAAATCTTTTTCTCTCAAAAATCGTCTTCTTAAATCATTTGATTTATATTTGTCAATAATTTGACCCCTTGTCATGTCATCTTTTTTATCTTCGAATTCACAAGTTAAAGCTAACTTTTTCAGTCTGGTGGCATACTGATCAACAGTTTCTTCCAAGTTTTGTGAAGATTGCCTAAAAACGTGTCTTTCAAATGGTACATTAGCTTTTGGTTTGAAGTATGTGTTCAAACATGTGCTTGCTCGATCATAATCGTTATCGGCACCCGTGTCCGTTAATGTTTCGAATATCTCCTGTACACGTGTTCCAAGTAAATGTAACAGCAATGCTCTTTTTTGTCCTTTGTCTGTCACTCCGGAGCCCGTAACAAAATAGTTAAAACTTTTTAGCCAAGTTTCCCATCTTTTACTTAGACTTGTCTGGTCTCCTGTTATGTCAAATGGTTGAATACTAGGAACATTCAATATAGCTCTGGCCATTTTTCACTCTCTTTATTTCCAATATCTCCAAGCAGAATTTATTCCCCTTTTAGTAGAATTCAGTCATAACAGAACGAATACTGAACGGCTGACTTTAATCACATATCAACAGAATTTAATCCAATTTATCCAAATATTAGCAGAATTTAATCAGACTGAAATAACTTCATGGATATACTTAATTCAATCCAAGGTGAATAGTGTCCCAGAATTTCATTCACGGAATTTTAATCCACTTTTAATCCTCTGTTGGAATTTATTCCACTTTCAATCGTCTGTCGGAATTTAATCCACGGAATTTAATCCTCTACCAGAATTTAATCCGTATCCGATATCCTCATCGCCATTGTAGTGTATCGAGTGTTTATAATAATGAAGACCAGGCTGTTCCTATTCTACTACTTTAATACATGACTACATTAGCAAGGTATACAGACTCCCCGTGATAAACCACACACACTCTTACATACTGGTGATACAGATTGGCTAATATTACAGAAAGCATTTACATGCTTATAAAACACTTCATTGTCGTCTGCTTTTTCTTCTGCTTGTGATGTTTAAAGTCATTTCTGCAAACAATGTGGACCCAGATCAGACTGCTCCTTAGTCTGATCAGGGTCCACACTGTTTGCCTGTATGCAAAAATAGGGTTGAAAAGTTTGAAGAATATTCAGCAGACAACATAAACAGACGACATTTTCAGATGTAGGTTTTCTTGGCGTTTTAAGGGTTAATTGTCTACATAATATGGTATCACATGGTGTGGTGGGGGCAAGCTGATGCACTGAGTCAGGGGCAGGTTGGTGCTGTGCTTTCCACTGTAATTCTTGCCTAAATCTTCGTTGGGGCGGGGAGGGGGGAGGGAAGGGAGGGGGTGCGGGTGGTATCTTGCTTTATACAGCATAGTACGGATGTGCGTGCTGAATGGCCTCCTTTTTCAGCGCTGTCAAGTATATGACTAGCCCCTTTTTTCAGGCAAAAGTACATGATTGATCTCCATTTTTCTGGATTGGTATATGAAAGGCCCCACTTTTCTGATGTATCCCGGCACATGCACATGTCTTTCGTTCAGAGATTTTTCGAGACTGCTTGTTCTCTTGGTACTCAATGAATTGACTGCGATATTTGTCTAACTACCAATAATAAATGGGTACAAAAAAGGCAGTATATGAATGGGTCAGCATTTCAGACGATCTAGTATATGAATGCGTCCGTTTTTCAAAGGCTAGGTATATGAATGGGAATGGGGTAGGTTTCGAAATACTGGCTCGAACACCCGTACCACAATTACCTCCAAGTTCCCCCCCACCCCCTGCCTCCCCCCCCCCCCGCCCCACCACCACCACCACACACACACACTCCCGAGGTCTAAAGGGGGAGTTTCAGCCTATAGAGAATTTACATAGGACTCTGCCCACGGATAGAATCTTATAATATTAAGCACAAGTATTACCTAGGATATGACTGTTATGCATAAGGTACCTATCCCACTTTATCTATTTCCCGTGCTTAAATAGACGGTTTTGTATAAAATCACATCTGACTATATGGGTACCCCTGAAAAGCGCACTTCACACAACTACCAGTAACTCATAATTTGGATGTCCGATTTTCTGATAAAAACAGTAAGTCGCTGCTAAAAATGTTTATAGTGCATATTTACTTATTTGTATGACATTGGAGCTTTTATGTTTAAATGTTTTAAGCAGTCCCAATAATTCAACGGTATAATTATTTTCTGACAAATTTGGTCATTAATTAAACTGGGTTCCAGTTCTTGTCAATCTATTATTTTAATACAAAAATTGGCCATACCCATCTGGATTACTTTCACAAAATTTCTTAAAAATCAAAAACCGGTAACAAATTAATTTCGAACATTAAATATGATAACCCAAATTACAGCAAAAATGAGAAAGTACACAAAATAATTGCTTTTTATTCAGGTGATGTTTGATGTTTCATTCTGGTTCATGCTTTGAGGGTCCATTATTAATAGTTTGCTTAGAATCAACTAACCGGTTATTTCAAACTGTGAAAAATCAGAGATATTTAAATTCACCTTTGAAATAGTGCAATAAAAAACTGTTTTACAAGACAATTTTAAGGTAGTAAAAGTGACTTGAATTTCTTTGCTCTTGGCAGCGGATCCACTGTGATCTGATGAGCCATGTGCTCAAGCAATAGAAAAAGTTTCTGTCAAGCTCTAATTCAGTTCGTTGGTAACCAAAAATAAGGAATGCCTGTATTCCACTGTGATGTAACAATTGATACATAAGTAATGAAAGACTGAGCTAAAAATAAAGAAAAGCCCTGCTTTTCATGCTTTACAAAAGCAAATCACAAATTTAGTAGTGAAAATACCGTTTTTATGGCTCACCTTGAATTATACATATTTTACAGCCTAAAAGCACTAGCATTTCTTCCTTTAGAGATGTCCTTTCTATAGTCACGAAAAGAGACAATTGATGAGGACAAATAATGGGACACTCTGCTTAGACCTAAAGAGAATGCTGATTATTCTTGATAAAAAAATGAGAAGGGATTTATTGCATGACCCATACAGGTGTTAAATGCAATTCTGAGTACTTTTGGTCTGTGTAATGCACCAGCTACTTTTCATAATCATTTCGTATTTAACCCGTTTTGTTAAGAACTGGAGTGTTAAAAAATCGAATCGGATTTCTATTACTTATATGATGAATTTCAGAATATTTGGGACGTCTTTGATTTGTCAATAAAAAATTCGATGTTTACACTCAACAGACCTAAGTGCATATCATGTACTTTATAGACATGTTACCGGTTTTTAAATTTCATGAAACTCCACATATCAGGAGAGGACATATGTGGCATATTTTTTTTTTTTTTGCAAAACTCGTAGGTTGACAAGAACCAAAACATACATAAATTTAAAGATTAATTTCTTGTTTTTCTTATTTTTTTTTTTCTTAAATTTATCCAGTTTTGGATTTTAAAAATTAAATTTAATTATTACAGAAATATATACAAATCTTTTTATGGTAATAAAATACAGTCAACTCTCGTTATCTCGAATTCCAAGGGACTCTCTGAAATACTTCGAGATATCCGTAGTTCGACATATCAGGTTTGCAGAATTGAGGAAAAAATAATTTGATTAACCACATTTAACAAACTGATAGGTAATTGGACTTTTGAAGTTAAAGATATATTGAAAATATTGTGGAAAAGAGGAGAAATTGCTCCTTAGGAGCAATTTCTCCTCTTTTCTACAATATTTTCCATCTGTTGTTAGGTTTTCATGTATAGGCAAGGACCAGATTTTCACTTCGAGATAAGCGGTTATTCGAGATAAGCGAAGTCGAGATAACGAGAGTCAACTGTATTCCTTATTGAGTTCCTTCACTATTACAATGCACATCATTAGACATCATGTTGAATTATTGATTTTATACTGGTAGGTTTTGACACAGGTATACATTTATGACAGGTGTACATCAGGGAGCTCTCCTGAGACCCATACTTCTTTGTTCTAGAAAACAAGTCTATTTTCATAGTTGCTGGGACTTGTGCAAAGGAAGTGTGAAGTCTGAAGCAAATCCATGCGTGGGCAGATTTGAAACACCCACTTTTTCAAACGACAAAGAATATAAGAATATTCTGATGCACAGATCAGTTATTTCACACTTTCAAAGTTTTCCGTTGCATTTCAATCATATTATGCTGTCAATGCACTTATGCAGTATCCCTGTATGTTTAACTGGTATTTGGCTCTGGAAAAATGCCTTGCATGTAGTTGTTTTCACCGCAACCGACGAAAAGAAGTAAATTCTGACCATAAAAGTTATTTTATATCAACCTTTCAACGGCGTTATCGGGGCGTTGATGCACTGATCCTTACTTCAAAATTGTACTTGGTTCGCAAAGAAGCATCTATATGTTTTAGTTATTACACAAAATTAAATGCAGTAAAAAAAGAATGTTTACATAGATACATACATTATCTAAATAGGCCAATTGGTTGGAAAGAAAAGTTCAAAATAAGAAAAAATGCATCAACCAGCCCCGGTCTTCCCTACAACGGAACGATGGAGATAATCTATCTAGGTTTTCTGTTCTGACGTGTAGAATCTTGTCAGGATTATAACCCTGCCGTTTGTTTTCAAATTCTCTGAGACTTCCTTTCGCAATAAGATTTTGTCCCAACTTGAAAACGGATGTTCAACCCACTAACGTTTATAAAATAATACCTTAAAAAGGAAGGAACTGTCCATTCTGATATTTCATTTGGCGTTTTGCAGCCTCTTGGATTCTAAAACGTGTCGAAAACTTACAATAAAATGTTAGATGCATATAATATGAACATCATGCTGAGAAAACCTGTCACCGCAGATGCGTGACCAAATAAGATAAAACCCAGCGTGCTTAGTCGCAGAAGCCAATCAGAAGCATGGGTTTCTATATACAGCAGGTTTTTAGCAGTAATATTATTAACCTCAGAAACGAACAACAAAGGCGGACACGCAGGCTGATTTGCGCCTTTATTGTTCTCATGTCCCTCACCAGGTTTTTGCACGCCGTGATTCACATTATACGAGGGATGTTCCAAATGAATTGCTTATTTCTATCTGGAGACTTCAAATTTCAAGTTAGCCCAAAAGTACTCATTTCATGCTCTCGAAGTACTCCCCGTGGCTAGAAATGCAAAGTTTTAGCCAATGTATCCACTTCTTGAAGGCGTCACGGTACGCTGATTTGGGCACAGTAATAAGGTACTGATGAATGGCAGATCCAAGTGGCTGACGGGACTGGTATTTCCGCCCAGCAAGGAATGCTTTCAATTTCGGAAACAAAAAGAAATCACATGGGGCAAGGTCTGGGGAATACGGGGGGTGAGGCAAAACAGTTACTTTTTCTTTCTTCAAAAACGCCGTAACTATTGCGGAGGTATGAGCTGGGGCATTGTCATGTAGAAGACAGACATGTTTAAAACCAGTGGCAGGGCGTCGTTTCTGATAATACTTTTTCAGTTTCTTCAGTACTACGTCTTTGTAGTACTTTTTGGTGATGCTTTTGCCCTTTTTCACTGGCAATTTTATTGCGATTCCTTCACCAGAGAAGAAGATTGCATACAAAACCTTCTTTGTACTCAAAGAACGTTTGGCAATTATTGGGCGTTTGCTGTGTTTAGTGGCCCAGATCTTATTGCTAACCTTTCTGACGGGCTCAAAATAATGGACCCAGGTTTCATTACCTGTGACGACATTGGCATACTGCTTTTTGTCATATTTTGGAAACATTTGAAGCAGCTTTTTGGCCACTTTAACCCGTTGCCTCGTTTGCTCGTCAATTAACAGATGTGGCACCCATCTAGCAGAAATCTTTCTGACTTTCAAATGCTTCTTCAAAATAAGGTGAACCGTTGATAGTGATATGCCTACCTTTCGTGCAATATCACGAACTGTAAATCTGGCATCTCCTTCAATGATTTCCTTTATTTTGGAAACGATTTCTTTACGAGATGCAGATTTTGGCCAACCTGATTTCGGTGCATTTTTGATGGACTCTACACCAGACTTAAATTTCTTTTTCCACCACCGAACTGTGTCATAAGACACACAAGAAGGTCCAAAAGCAGTAGAAATTTCAGTCATCAGCTTCTTCAAAGAACAACCAAGTTTTGAGCGAGTTTTGATATAAGCCCTTATTTCATCTTTTTTGTCGACGCTTCTACCAACCATTTTTACTGCAGTGGTCAATGACTGCGTGTATTCAAATGGCAAATTTTATGTCTTACACTTAGTCTAACATGTACATTTATACACCATTGTGTAGATATTGAATAGCCCTATACAGGTATGTATCGGTTTTTATCGTGCACCACGTGGATATCGAGCTAGATGACAATAAGCAATCCCTCGTATATAATTCATGATTTTATTCTCATTCTTTTATCATACAGAATAACATTTTATATCTCAAATCTTTTTCTAATGCCCTACCTCTTGGAAAACGGCTTGGGATGACTGGTGAAATACTGTAGACTTCTTTCTCTCATATGAAAACTGGTACATTACATAACTTTGATCAAAATTGTAATCATATTCATGTTAAAACACCATCTTCAGACGAATAAGCATGAATTGTGCTGGCGAGAAATACCGTAGCTAACCGTACAGAGAGAAAAAGCATGTTTGCAGCTAATCGCACAGTCACAATAATGGTATTACCTGAAGAAAAGTGCACCAGTTTCTATAAGAGAAGCACTGAATTTTCAGATGGGTAAAGAAAGATAAAGGATTTTTAATAATTGATTTATCATGGCGCCGAATCATAAACGAGTTGAAAGGACCTGATGAAAGACGAAAAGCAAAACACTGCTCGTACTCGGCAACAAATCAGCGAAAAAGTGATGCAATAGCTGAATTGTTTTCCTGTGCGGAAATTGGTGGTTTATGGTTCCAAATCAAAGCAGGTATGAAAATAAATATATCTTACCTTCTGAAAGCACGATGTTTTAACAACTGTGTCTGCGTATAAGTCAATAAAAGAACACGTTTTTATTTTGCTGTGTGCTGCAGCTAACGGATTTTGGACGTACAGTGACAGCAGCTTCCGATTTGTAAAATTGTACGATGGTCCACTGTGATTTAGTGTTTCTAAAAAGCAGGGTAATGCGATGGTTATTAACTTTCAATTTTTTCTTAGCAGAAAATGTAGCCATGTCTAGAAAAGTAAATCCCTCGAGCTCACCACTGGGAACTGCGAACAGAGTTTACTTTGAAAGTTTTGTGATGCATAAATCAAGTTGCCATTGTGTTCTCCCAATCTCCTGGAATAGTTAAGGATTCAAAGCTCTCTCCATGTGAACAGCGAATGTTCTGATCAGCCTGCACCCAGTTTTCGCTGGTTGCACATGACCGAAGGTAAATTCTCTCATATTTTGCCATAGAACTTATTAGGAAGGGGTATTTGATGATAATTCTGAGATAGTTTTTCTTATTTCTCCATAAAACAAACAAAAAATTAAAACATTTGTTGTGGATACTCATTAGAGGCGCTTCTCATGAGTACTCACAATTAATATACACTTTAATGGAGAACGAGAAAATTGTCCCAGAATTATCATCAAATAGTCCTCTGTTTAGCTATGAAAACATGCATGGTTAGTTTATGCAAATCAACAGCTGGACGATTTGCATGAAATGTCAATCCCTATTTTATGAGAAAAGAAAGGTGTAAAGTACTAAACATATTACCTATTTGTCATCTGCTTATTTACCTACAAGGATATTAAATTACTAATGGTACAAATGCAGACGTAATTGAGCCGCAACGTGAGAAAATGTACCTACGGACATATACCCAGCAGACTCGGATCACCCTGCACATCATTGCAGTCTGTTCAGAATCCTCAGTATCCTCCTGAAGAGACCTTTGACTATCCACAGAGCGCCTAGTATAGACTGATCAGACTGCGTGATGCGCAGACCGGTCCGAGTCCTCACTGGGCGTTCATCCGAAGGTACATTTCTTCACGCTGCGGCTTGTATAAAAGCGACGTTGTATAAACGTCTTGTTGGATGGGACACTGGAGAATACAGTCTGACACAGCCAGCACATGATGTAGCAACGACGTTGAAACGACCAAAGTTAATGAACCCGCAGGGGTTCAGTTAACTTTGCTCGGGACCCAATGTTGTTCATACTTCAATGAACGTAAAATAAATTGTCTTAATTACTTATATTTATATTAATTTCAATCCATTTTTATTTATTTTATTTTATTTATTTATTTATTCATTCATTTATCTATTTATCTATTTTATTTTATTTTTTATTTATTTATTTATTTATTTTATTTTTTTTTTTTTTTTGACGAAAAAAATCTGGGACTTGGCAGTGATAGTAGCCTACGCGGGAGTATTCGGTGTTCATATGAAGATAAAGTACTGTATAATCCTCGCTAAAACTTAAGCTTAATATTGGAAATTCGAAAAAGAAAAAAAAATGGCGTATTTGACATAATTTGTTTAGCATGGTGTAAATTGTCATATATACATTTGATAAAACAATAGCATGCTTTTTTGCCGATACAAAATGTACTGCAAATGGCTGGCGTTTTTTTTGGTCAACCCTAGAGGTGGTCCGGTGTATCTTACGTCACCAGAGCGTCGAAGTGATATTGGCTAAGGCCTGCTATCCTTGAGTAGATAAGGGTATATGGGGAGTATTTCTATTTCTTCTGTTTCTTCACTTTAATTCCTGATTTTCTTTCTTGCCTGTCTCTCTCTTTCATCTCCTATCTCGTCTATCTGTTTTCTCCCTTTCTATGGGAGATGACACAAAACGACCCACAAGGGTCGACGTGTCTTTAAACTCCAACACAATTAATCTTGGGCTACCCTCATGTACCAAAATTTCAAGTTTGATAAGAAGACACCATGGTGCATCGTACTCTGCAAATCAAGGACCGCTGGCGCATAATCGGTATGTGTGAAGCTGGCCAAACCCAGACTTTAATTACCAAACGTCGGGGATAAACCAAGGCCAAGTAAGCTGGACCCAGTTGTTCAAAGCGTCGTTAGCTTAACGAGCTCGTTAAGGGTCATTTCGTTAACTGTTTTAGCGGATTCAATACACAATATTCTGATATTTTTTGCTGAAAAAATGTGAGTAGCTTTTGCACAGCAAAAAATTTCAGCATATTTGCATATCACTCGATTAAAATTTTAACGAATCGTTAACTAACGACATCGTTAGTTTTGAACAACTGGGCCCTGGTTAATTGCAAAGTATCGCCAAACCAATGATGTCACTGTCAGGCCACGGTCTGGAAGACCGAGACTCTTTTTCTGCAGTCGTTGATAGAGTGCTTGTGCAATTGGCTGTTCGTGATCCTAAGGCTCCTTGTTCTGAACTTCGTCAGCAGTGGCAAAATCTTAATGTGCGTGCCAATACCAGAACTGTTAACAGGCGACTTAACAGGGCTGGATTGAATGCGCGTCGCCCTCGTCGTCGAACATTTCTGACGCCTGATCATCGCGCAGTCGTGTGCAGTAGGCCACTGACATACTTCCTGGAACTTAACAATGTGCGGCCGTATCTTTTGATCAGACGACAACTGTTTTCTATTACGATTTACGGATGGGCATGCACGTGTTTGGCGTCGACGTGGACAGGACCCATTTCAAGATAACGTTGTTGCCAAGACTGAAATAATCGGTGGTGGACCCATTATGGTGTGGGGCTGCTTTAGTCATGGCCACAAGCTCGATCTTGTAGTAGTTAGACAAACTTTGACAGCACAGCGTTACATTAACGATATCCGTCAGCCCATTGTGTACCCACATTTTCGAGCACATCAAGCTGCACGTCCCATTTTTTCAGGACGACAATGCCCATCCGCATAGGGCCCATGTTCTTACAGAATCTCTTGCCCAGGAAGGGATTGAGAAACTTCAGTGGCCCAGGAGGAGTCCCGATATGAATCTTATCGAGCACGTTTGGGACCGTACAATATAAATTCCTTGTCAACAAGCGAAATGAAGTCGTCACGCTCGATGATCTTGCACGTGCACTTGTTGACGAGCGGAACAATTTAGAGCCCCAGTTTCATCACGAAAACATACCTATATAATTCTGAACCCCTTAAACCCCACGTTTATATAGTAAAACTGGGGTTTACACGGGTACACATTATTTTTCTTATTTCTGCTCAAAAACATAGATTGTGGGTACTCGTTAGAACCGCTTTGCTTTGGCGGTTCTAACGAGTGCCCACAATCTATGTTTTGAGCAGAAATATGAAAAATATCAGAGCTTTTATCTGAAAACTTTCAGTTTTTGGTCGGGAAATTTTCTATATATTTGAATAGACGTGCTTTCGTAATGTCTTCGAACCTAGGTATGCCACGGCGATTATGTGAGTTATAACAGCGTAAAGGAGGATACACCCGTTATTGACATCGATTTCTGAAATGATGCCAAGTTGGACAGCACTCGTTATTAGTGGTTAATCTATCGAAGGCATCTATGTATTGAAACTTTTTTTTTTGTTGATGACAAAGTGTTCACTTAACAAAAACGTACAATTTTATATGTTCGAACTCGAACTTCTTTTCTTTTTCAAAAGGTATAGTTTTGGATGACATTGCAGATGCATTTTTATTCTACCATTGTTGTGCAAAATCAAGTGAAATTTGGTGTTGGAACTTTCCAGGAACATTGATGCATCAGAATGTAATAAAATTTTATGCTGAAAAATGTGCATAATTAAATTACATTAATCTGTAAAAAGTCCTTGTGTTTATATTTGCTTTATGCTAAATATTTGGCAAGGGGTATATGTTTAAAGGGACACATATTTCCTTATTTGGCTAGACCACCCTGATTTGCTCAGCCCCAAGGTCCTGATACCATAGAGCACATCAAAGGCTTATCTGATCTAAGTGATTATGAGGTGATTCAGGATGTTAAGTCTCAATAGGTGGGGCCGTATAAGATGTAACTGGATATAATTGAGAAATGTTTGATAGGTTACTTTAGAACCAAATAAATTCATTTGGCTGCAAACTTTGCTTTTTTTTTTCTTGCATTGTGCAAAAAAGAAATAGATGGAAATAGAAATATAAAATTGAAAGTTTTTATTTATTTATTTATTTATTTTCTAATGTAAATAAGAACACTTCAATTATTCAATTGTGTCTAAAAACTAAACCATTTAGCGTCAATCAAATTGAATCTGCAAATGTTTAGTCTTGAGACTGTTCTCTAGAAAAGAATAAGAAGGAATATTAAATAATACAGTCGACTCTTGTTATCTCGACTTCGCTTATCTCGAAAAACCGCTTATCTCGAAGTGAAAATCTGGTCCCTGTTTTTAACATGGAAACCTAACGACAGGTAACAAAATATTGTGGAAAAGAGGAGAAATTGCTCCTAAGGAGCAATTTCTCCTCTTTTCCACAATATCTCCGATATATCTCAAACTTCAGGAGTCAAATTACAGATTCATTTGTGAAATGCGGTTGTTCTATTTATGTTTTTCCTCAATTCTGCAAATCTGATATGCCGAGGTACGGATATCTCGAAGTATTTCAGAGAATCCCTTTAACTTCGAAATAACGAGAGTCGACTGTATATATTAATGAATATAAAACTTGATGGAGTTATAAGAAAGTTTTCTGATTTTTCTTTATTGTTTTCTCACTTTACATTTTTACCGAAATGATCCTACGTTTTCGGGCAGATAGGTCTAGGCAAACAGTGCAGATCCAGATCAGCCTGCTCCAAAATGAGCAGTGTGAGCAGGGTCTTCGCTGTTTGTCATTCTGTCTGCATCTTTTGGCCACATCGGTACATGAAAAAACACACTGTTCAATTTTTAGCGTACCTGAGCCGAAAGCTGAGGATGAGCTATTGTGATCACTTGCCGTCGGTCGTCCGTCCGTCTGCACCTTTGAACGACTTCCCCTCTGAAACCCCTGTGTCATTTTTCTTCAAACTTCATGCGGAACCTTCTGTTAAAGGAGGATTAAAAATTTGTTCAAATGGTCAGGGTCCATTAATCAAGATGGCCGCCATGCCCGTATATAATAAAAACACTTGTAAATCTTCTCCAGAACCAAGAAAGCTTTTGGGCTGAATCTTGGTATGTAGCACTGATGACTCAAGGTCAGTTGAGTTTGTTCAAATGATGCCCGTAGGTTAACCTTTGACCTTTTTACGACAGGGTCAAATTTGCGTCCCTATGCATTTATACGGGGAAAATGTTGAAGCTTGGGATACAGATCTAAATAAGTCAGATGACTTTCTTCTGGATCCCTTTTGTATATATAACATATATGCTATGTTCTGGTTTGTATTTTCTGTAAAGAATTATACAAATAAAATACTGTTTAAACTAAATGTTGAAGTCATTTTCTCAAAATGTATATAGAGCTGAAACTTACAATGTATGATTAAAGTAGTAAAACGTTTTAGTTACAATTAAAGTTTTGTCCTTTGGGGCTATGTGACCTTGTTCCTGGGCTATATACATGTATATAATTGTGTAATTTTTAAATGTCTTCTTCTCTGAAACAGCTTGAGCAATTTTCACCAGATTTCACATGGGGTAATCTGTCGAAAAAATATTGACAATTTGTTAAAAAGTTCCGTGCCATCGAACAAGATGGCTCCCATACCCATATATGGTAAAACACTTAAAAATCTTCTCCAGAACCAAGAAAGTGTTGGGTCTGAATCTTGGAATATGACATTGGGGACTCAATGTCTACCAAGTTTCTTCAAATGATGGTCGTAGATTGACCTTTGACCTATTTACGGCAAGGTCAAGTTTGCGCCCCCGTATATTTGTATGGGGAAAATGTTGAAAAGTCATTTCAAAATGTATTAAAGACTAATGGCTGAGATTTGCAATGTATGATTAAAGTAGTAAAACATTTTAGTTACAATCAAAATTTGGACCCTTGGGGGTTATCTACCCTTGCCCTTGGGCTATATACATGTATAAAATTGTGAAATTTTCAAATGTCTTCTTCTCTGAAACCATCTGAGTAATGTTCACCAGATTTCACACGGAGCCTTCTGACTATGGGTATTGACAATTTGTTCGAATGGTTCCGCGCCATTGAATAAGATGGCCGCCATGCCGATATAAGCACTTAAAATCTTCTTCTCCAGAACCAAGAAAGCTTTGAGGCTGAATCTTGGTGTATAGCATCGGGGACTCAAGGTCTACCAAATTTGTTCAAATGATGGTCGTGGGCTGACCTTTGACCTTTTTACGGCAAGGTCAAATTTGCACCCTCATACATTTGTATGAGGAAAATGTTGAAAACTCATTTTCGCAGTATGTTTTAAAGACTAATGGCTAAAACTTACAATGTATGATTTAGGAAGTTAAACTGTTTAGATACCGTCAAAATTTTGGGGGTTATCTGCACTTGTCCCTGGGCTATATAGATGTATAAAATCGTGACATCTTTAAACGTCTTCTCTGAAACCTCATGAACAATTTTAATAAGATTTCACATGGGGCCTTCTGTCGGAAGGCTGTTAAAATGACAATTTGGTCAAATGGTTCCGCGCCACTGAACAAGATGGCGGGTAGGTGTAATCCTTGGAAAAAATCAGTTGGATTATTGGATATTGGAAAATCCAACTAATTCCAAGTTGGAAAAATGGGGGTGTATTCCTTGGATTTTTTACCTGTTGGAATAATGTTTTGTAGATATTTAATTAATTTAAGCATGTAGGAATATGCATCACTTTCATCATTTTTTCAACTTTGAAAGTATTATTTTTCAAAACAATTCTGTCTTCTGATAAAAGAATGCAAATAAGTTTTTTTTTGTTTTTTTTTGTAGAGTTTATTATTATTGATTTTATTTTATTTATTTATTTTTTTTTTTTTTTGAAAATGATAAGTGAAAAAGGTGAAGGCTTATTGCAAAAACAAAAAAAAAGTAGAGAAAATACGGAGTGAATGGCGTTTTACTGTCATCTGCTGAAAATTTACCCAGAGTGCTAAGCATTCATCAATTGTTGTTGTTGTTGTCATCAAGGACACTCAACATAACTGAATTAATTCAAAGAAGTAGTATCTGGACAAAAGTGAGGAATTCCTTGGATAATACATTTTGTTGATACCGTTTAGTTCATAAAATTTAAGACAGAAATGCATGAACAAATAAATAAGTCCTGATCAGATTACTCTAAGCAAACTGCTCTGATTAAGGTCTACACTATCTGCCATATTCTCAGCCTTTTGACATTTTATTATGTGGTAAAATTTACTTGTTCAAACTCAAGAATAATTACATTACCTGCTCAATGCATCCCAATTTTTAGGATCTTTACAGTCACTGAGTTCACCAAAAATGAATCAAATTGGTGATAAGATTAGATAATGAGGTCTTAAAAGTTTTAGCGAAAACTTTCACATTTATGGATGCCAAGGGTAGTACAATAGCATAGCTATCCGTGACTGTTGTTCATGCGAGCTAAAACTTAGCATTTGCTGAAATATACATTGTCTGAACTTGTCATATTTCTGCTGAGATGAATGAAATAAAACAAAAACAATATATTCTACAATAACATTTATTTATTTAGGTATTGGAAACTCCAACATACCGTATTACCGCACACTCCCCCATAAGTGTACAGTCAAGTATTTCGTAGTTTCAGATTACAGCCAAGTATTTTATCTGCTTTAAATAAAAGCATATGTTGTTGGTGCTCATTTGAATTGTCTCGATTCAAATCAGTAACAACAACATATATAAAGAATATCGGAAACAAATGTCAGATAAGCATCATTAAATTATCCTATTATGAAGTCCACTGCTGATCTTTGTCTAAACTGTCTTTATCAGGTGGATATTTTACAATATTTTTTCTTCTGGTCATTTTGAAAAACCTAACTGCACAGTGCAGAAATCGGGTTGAATATTGTTATCATTATGAAGAAAAAAAGTCAACTGAAAAAAAAAATCTTTTTTTTTTTTTTTTTTTTCTTACCATGTGATATGACAAAACACTGATACATTAGATTAGTTCTTGATAAACCGAACCGCACAGTGCATAAATTGGGTAGAATACGGTAATTATTCTGAAGACAAAAAAGTCTACATTTGTATCTATTTTTACCATGTGACAGTGGTATGACAAAACTCTGACATATTTTGCTGTATTACTTTTTGAAGCTATTTCCTTTTTTTTTGTTTTTTTGTTTTTTTTTGTTTTCAGCCAAAAAATGCCAATGTATCAATGCTATACAAGAGCAAAACACCAAAGCGTGGTATGGTAAACGATAACTCTCAAATGTCTGTCTGAAGGAAAAAAAGTGCTCCAAAATTATGCTTTTCCTGAACAATGAATTTATTTATTAAACCCTTTTCAGTGATTATCTTTTTGTTTGACAAAGCTACTAAATTAGTTATACTGGAAATTTATGCATAAAAGAACCATATCAAAAGGGCATTTGATGATAAACTTAGCTTATAAAGGCATAAGCATCTGTACTTCTTCATAACACAGGTTGTGGGTATTCATTAGAACTTCATGAAGAGGTTATTCTAATGAAAACAACCAGCTATATTTTATTGAATAAAATGAAAAACACTTCAAATTATCACCAAATTACCCACCTTATCTGTTTCTCTGTATTGATCATAAACTTTGCTGATATCAATAATTTCCACTTATCCGGCCACTACCTATAAAGGTGGCCAAAGCCACCAAGGATTTCTTATCTTTATCTGCTTATGGTCATTATGATGTTATGCAATCCAAATTGTGTTAACCTCACAGCCGACAATTACCCACCCAAACATATTCTTTTTTTTTATAAAACGCTGATCTGTAAATTGTCTTAAAATATTTTCCATTCATTTATTTCTTTTTTATTGAATTATACCAGTTACTGAAGTGACAAGAAACTAAAGCTGTATTTTTGTAAAAGCTCAGTTGAGGGCCAAAATATTTGCATACATTACCTATAAAAATCCCAATAATTTGCACACCAGAAAATTTCCTTGAAATCATCATTAAATTTGAACATGATGGGCTTAGCTTAGAGCAAGAGGTCCAATCTGATGTAGACTGAGTTGTAAACAGTGTAGACCCAGATTAAGCTGCTCCTCTCTGATCCTGGTCTGGACTGTTTACCCAGACCTGTCTGGCCAAAAATTCAGGACAATTACATCATGTATTAGAGTACATTTCAGTTTAAATTTCAAAAAGATAAACTTGCGTAGGAATGCTTGAGCCACTTCGAACACAACAAATTTTTCTGTGCAAACATTTAAAATGCTAATTTTCACTGATTTTTTTCTTTTTTTTCTTTGGTTTTTATGTCCTATTAAGTCTCAGCATTGTCAGTGATCTCGCAGCTGGATGTGTCATGTGGAAAATACAAGAATATTTATTTGGGCCCTGATATTAGGTTTGTAATTACCCTTAACTTGACAATGAAATTTTCTTGTCTCAATCTCAAAACCATCAACGATTCCATTTATACAGCCAACTACGAATTTGACAAGAATTACGCAAACATGACTATTCAAATATATTGAAAAAAAATTACCACCAAAATAAAAAATTTCCGATAAAAAGTCTTATATATTTTTTTTTATTTCTTTTTTTTTTATTGAGCAGAAATAAGAGAAATAATGTGTGCCCTGTAAATCACATTTTTACTATATAAAAGTGGGATTTAAGGGAGACAAAGTTATATAGGCTTGTTTTCGTGCTGTTGTGCGGATGCGCAGCTAATCGTGGAATGAGATGTAAAAATATGAAAATTCACCTGAAATTTCCTCGACTCAGTCTCCAAACCACCAATGATAATTTTTCTCACTCAATAATTTTAAAAATGCACATACGTGCAGGCTAAATTGATCCTTCCGGTCGCATATGTGATAAGTTACATAACCTCATCTGCTGGGTCATATTTTGAATGTTTTATAAAACATTTTACAGGAAGAAAATGCTTTTATATAAATAGATGAGATAATATAATTCGGTTCCATACTGCCAATACACTTTTAATATTAATTTTGCAAATTATATATACATTCACTGTACCAAACTAAAATAGCCAAACTATTATCCAATATAGGATATATAGACTAATCATATTTTGACATCTTATTCCACGGTCCCGTACGATTAGCCTATATAGGCTATTTGTACAAATAGCAACTGCCTTAAAAGTACAGTCAGGGGCCAAAAGTAATTCCACAAAAATATTTTCTCATAGACTTTAATGCATTTTAATGTTTAAATGACACTTAATATTGTGTATCATTATAAAGAAAATACTGATATTCTGTAATGATTGGAAAGGTAAATGATGCATGCCCAAAATATATGATTTTGATAAATATCGGATTTCTGTCTTCTCAGATACAACAATTTAAATTAAGAGGAAATTTTAAAAATGGCAGATTTCCACTGACGTCAATGTTGACGTCGCTCAAAAACTGCCCAAAATATCTTACACAAAATTTAATGCTTTGTCTCTCAAGTTTGCATAGAGAAAATCCAATGAGAATCACAATGTATATTTCATAAATAGTCCAGCTTTCAAATGATGTGAATGTTATAAATATATAAACAATTATTTTTACTATTATTTTCTTTTTGTAAACATGAAAAATGCATTGAGCTCTATGGGAATTTTGACGCTGTGGAATAACTTTTGAAGCCTGACTGTACATGTCTATATTATTAGGGATACACACTAAGTGAATTTAATATCATATTTATACATGAAGTGAACAGATTGACTTTTTTTTTTTTTTTTTTTTTTTTTTTTTACTTTGTCTAGTAGTAATGAGTTTGGGCATTGACAGACCAATGTATTTGTTGGCAAGCTAAAATAATTATAATTAAAGTGGGTCCACCTGTCAGAATTGTTTTTATCTCCTATTGTGAAAAATAATTTTGTTCTATCTCTCAGTCATTGTTTCTTGCAATAAATGTATTTACTTATTTTATGTGTTATAATAATTCATTTCACTTGTATGTTCAATAAAAAAAAAAAAAAACACAAACAAACAAAATAATGTTGTCTATATGTCACATGTCACAATTGTTTAACTGTATTTTTTTTCCACTTCTTTCAATCTTTGTTTCTTCCAGTGACTCACTTTGTGCCAAGTTTTTTTTAGTTTGTTGTTGTTTTTTTTTTTACAGTGACAGCTACAAAACTGAAAAAAAAAATGTTTTTAAACTATTGAGTTGGAATACTAATTAGGCTTTGCTTGCAGATTTCTTTCTTTTTAACAAATGGAAGGCAGAGCTTTTCGGCTGTGCAATTTCATTGGTTAGATGTTTTTGGGTAATGTGATATGCAAGATGAATGACAGGTATTATCAGATGATTGACAGGTCTTATCAGGTGATAGACAGGTCATATCAGGTGATAGACAGGTCATATCAGATACAGTTACAAATTTGAATTTGAGTTATTTACATAATAAAATTTATTTACTATAAATCTTGCAAATATATCCTTGTCAATAAAAAAAAATGGGGTTCTTAAATGCTCAGCACTCTGGGTAAAATTAGACTACAGTTTCAAATATTTCTCTCATTTTACCAGGAAATAGGATTTTGACATTTCATGCAAACTGCCTCCAGTGGAGACAGTTTGCATGAAATATAAAATCCTGTTTTCAGTGAAAAGAAAGAAAACGTATCACAAATTTCCTGCTGAATTTGCCCACAGACTGGTACAGGTTAAGAAATAATAATTAAGTTTTAAAACAAAGGACTGATGATAGAAAGAATAAATGAGTTGTAGCCACTTTCCACGTTATTTTATGGACTAGGATGAAACCTCCTTCTGATGTGCACGGAAATAGTAAACAGTAAAACGCTTCAAAAGGTGCCATTCCCATTTCCTTTTACATTTTATTCAATGTGAAGTCCATTTTGAATATAATGATGTTTCAGTAATTTAATGATTTCACATACAGCTCTGAATATTTTATGGAGTGTACAAGTTCTGTAATATTCTTTTATATAATGAAGTTTTCTTGTTCAGAGAAAAACAGACTTGTACATTGGCATCCTCCTGATACTCCTGATGTGGTTTTTTCATTAAGATAAGACTTATCAGGCAGTAAAGGAGTATATTAATTCTTCTTTTTCTTCAATTCTTCTTTCTCTTAGAACTACTCTGTAATATGACATTCATTCTTCATACAGTTTGATTTGTTCTTTTAGCTTTTGGTTTATTTATTCTTAATAAGTACTAATATAAAAATATTATAAAAATAAAGACATAAAAAGAAAACAAAGAAAAAAAAAAAAAAAAAATAGGAAGGTATAGGTAGCTCCAACAGAATGGTGTGTATATATGTATATGGGTTTATTTGTGAAGGTACATGTATGTTGTATGTGTACATGTGTATGTCTATATAAGTCTATGTATGTATGTATGTATGTATGTATGTATGTATATATATATGTATGTATGTATATGTGTACATATGTATGTATGTTGTACATGTGTGTGTGTGTTTGTTGTACGTGTGTGTATATATATATATATATATATATATATATATATATGTATATATGTATATATACGTATATGTATACATATACATGAATATATATATATATATATATATATATATATATATATACCGTGTTCGATCTAAATGCTGAACATATGCCTATAAGCGCACAGTTAGATAATTTCTGCGACTTTTTACAGCCACCTCTTTATTTGTATCCAGTTTATGGGATTTGAAGTCATATTTTGCTGAGCTCCATTGGAGTCGCCTCAACATAGTATTAGTGGAGTCACACAATATATACGTTTATAATGATATCTAAAAAAAAAAAATAATAATAATAATGTAGAAATATTATCAGATACCCCACTCAGTGTATATTAGCTTGTCTTTCTTTAAGATGTGCGCTTATAAAGTAGAGATTAACATAACTTTTTTCATTATTTTTGTAAAAACAAATACAGCGTGATGAAAAAGAAAATACACTGATATCAAACATCTGTAAACTGGAGCAGGATTTGAATAGTGAAAATATAGAAAAACTTGAAAGCATGAAAACAGATCTATATGAATTAAGAAAAGAATTCGAGTCATAAAAAGAAACAGCGTGATGAAAAAGAAAATACACTGATATCAAACATCTGTAAACTGGAGCAGGATTTGAATAGTGAAAATATAGAAAAACTTGAAAGCATGAAAACAGATCTATATGAATTAAGAAAAGAATTCGAGTCATAAAAAGAAACAGCGTGATGAAAAAGAAAATACACTGATATCAAACATCTGTTAACTGGAGCAGGATTTGAATAGTGAAAATATAGAAAAACTTGAAAGCATGAAAACAGATCTATATGAATTAAGAAAAGAAAAGATAAAAGGGGCAGTAATCAGATCAAGGGCAATTAATATAGTAGAGGGGGAAAAACCAACAAAATATTTTTGTGCACTAGAACCACATAACTTCATGAGTAAAATTGTTCCAAAACTTCAAACTGCTAAGGGAGAGATAATAAATGACCAAAAGAAAGTCATGAATGAAATAGAATTATTTTACAAAAATTTGTATTCTTCTAAAGAAAAGAACCATATTGATATTGACTTAAACACAGATTTAAATAAATATAACACCCCCAAGCTAAATGATGATGAGTCAGAAAAACTTGAAGGACTTTTAACTTTGTCTGAACTTACAACTGCTTTAAAAAATATGAAAAATAATCGTAGTCCAGGAGTAGATGGTTTCTCTTGTGAATTCTTTAAAGTTTTTTGGAAGCAGCTAAGTAGTTTTGTACTGAGAGGGATAAACCACAGTTATAACATCGGGGAACTGTCTGTTTCTCAACAAGAAGGTATAATTACTCTGATACCAAAAGAAAATAAATCTAGATTGCTGCTCACCAATTATAGGCCAATATGTCTTTTAAATACAATATATAAGTTAGCCTCAGCAGGTATTGCAAACAGATTAAAAACTGTTATAACAAAACTTATAAATACTGATCAGTCCGGATTTATATCAGGGCGGTATATTGGTGAAAACACAAGACTTGTTTATGACTTAATGCAGTTTGTGGAGGAAAAAAATATACCTGGGCTCTTACTTTTGGTTGATTTTGAGAAGGCATTTGATTCTCTGTCATGGGCATTTATTCATAAAGTACTCAAGTTTTTTTAATTTTGGGCCTTCAATTCAAAAGTGGGTTTCAGTTTTCCTAAAAAATACCTTTATTAGGGTAAATCAGGGAGGTAACTTCTCTTCGCCATTTAGACTGGAGCGTGGCTGCAAACAAGGAGATCCAATATCAACTTACATTTTTATTCTTTGTGCAGAAATATTAGCTATAAAAATAAGAAATAATGAAAAAATCAAAGGGATTAAAATCAATAACATTGATTTTAAGTTAGTACAGTTTGCTGATGACACTACAATAATATTAGATGGATCAGAAAATTCATTGATAGAAACAGTAAATGAACTTGAAAATTTTGCAAAAATATCAGTGCTTAAAGTAAACTTTCAAAAAACACAACTCATATGGATAGGGAAAAAAAAGTATAGCACAGAAACAATAAAGACAAGATGGAAATTACAGTGGGGTTCTAATAGATTCAAGTTGTTGGGAATTATCTTTGACACAGATTTAAATAAGGTAAATGAAATAAATTATAAAAATAAAATTGAATTATTAAAAAGTAAAATACACAATTGGCAACGCAGACACTTAACACCATTAGGTAAAATAACGGTAATAAAATCTCTCTTAATTCCATGCTTAAACCACCTATTTCTAGCCCTACCGAATCCAAGTGAAAAAATAATGAAAGAAATAAATGACATTCTTTTTACATTTCTTTGGGAAGGTACTGCTAGAATAAAACGTTCTGTTATTTGCAAAGACTATCTGGATGGAGGATTAAAGATGATAAACACCAAGGCATTTATAAATGCCTTAAAAACAACAGGGATTAGACGGTTTTGTTTTGACAAGCATAAATGGACAAAAATTATAGGGAACCATATAAATATGCATAACTTTTTAGACTGTGGTACAGAGTACTTAACAAAAATATTAAAAAACATTAAAAATCAATTCTGGTTAGATGTGTTTAATGCACATATTGAACTACAGTCAAATACTCAACCTAAACAAATACATGAATTTCAAGCTAGTGCACTATTTTACAATAATAACATAAAGGTGGCAAATACCAGTATTTATTATCAAGCATGTTATGAAAGAGGAATAAAACTTATAAATGATATTACAGGGAAAAATGGTAATCTGCTAACCTGTCAAGAGGTAAAGGAACTATTTAATATAAAAATAAATTTCTTGCAGTATCACGGCCTATGTAATGCAATTAAAGAATGGAAGAAAAGGCTCAAAATAAATACTATTAATGAAAAGCTACAAAATCCTATAGTGCCATTTGGACTGCATATATACATGAGAAATAAAAAAGGCACTAAAGATATGTATAAAATATTAAATTCTAATAATGAAACACCTGCTGGTAAGATAGCATGGAATAAAATTTTTAACTTCAGTGAAGTTGAATGGAAAAAAATTTACAAATGGCCATTTGAAATAACAAATAACACAACGTTACAGTGGTTTCAGTCACGTATCAATCCTAATATACTAGCTACTAATAAATATCTACACAAAATAAAGTTAATAAACAACCCTACATGTTCATTCTGTACTAAAGAACCTGAAACTGTTGAACATTTGCTATGGGACTGTGAGCACACACAAAGAATTTTGTATGATTTTAAACACTGGTGTGAAAGTAATAACACAACTATAAATTTACAGAAACAATCATTTTTATTTGGAGTATTAGATAACAAGACAAGCATAGTAGAACAACAAATGTTACTGGAAATCAAATATTATATCTATTTTTGTAGATGTACAAAAGCTAAACTAAATGTCACAGCCCTGAAATGTAAACTTAAGCTTCTGTACTGTACAAATGAGAGAATTGCAATATTAGAAAATAAATATGAACAGTTTGTGAAAAGCTGGGAAAACTTTTCGCATGCAATTGCCTAATTAATACATTTATAGAAATTCCTAATCAGCAAGAAAAGAAAAAAAAAAACCTCATGCCAGGGCGACAGAACCTTTTTTTTTTTTTTATATATATATAACTTATCTCTCCAAACTCCAAACTCAGATGTACAGATAATAACCAGTAATGCTGATTATAAAAACAGTATTATATAGTATGTGTACATGTAACATGAGCAAGAGAGTGAGGAATGGAATATTATACACTTTTGTTTACATGTAATATGGTAAAATGGTACCATATTTGTCTGAACAAAGGGCACCTAATTAATATATGAAATCTTAAAAAGTCTAGCATATCTTTACATATGTCTGTTAGCCTTTTCCTCAAAGTTGGCGGGCATGAGATTTTTCAAATTTTTGACAGACCAGATTTTTTAGTTTCAAAATATGTTCTGCAGAATTACTTGTTTTTGTTTTTGTCTGAAAATTGTAAAAATGACATTTTTGGAAAGGGTGACAGGGGTTTTTAGATTTTTACCTAGAATTCAGTTTCATTAGTCCACCAGTCTCATGCCTGAAAGTATTGATATGTCTGTTCAGATGAATATGGTATAAAACTGTAAGTAATCTGTGGTGTTTGCCTCACTGCTGAAAATGGTTGCTGGGTGGTCTTTATCGTGTACCCAGGAAACAGCAGTGAGACTTAGCAAGTAAGTGATAAATGATATTTAATTGCTGGAAGATTATACTGTACTGTACAAATAAATTGTAAGGTGTGTTAGTGGGATGGCCCTCCCCGACCCACTACACATCAAATGGACGGGGAGAATAAAGTATTTTCCAGGAAAAAAAAAAAAAGTTTTCTTGTTCATAAATAAAGGGATATGAACAATGTAGAGGTGTGAAAAAGTAAATTACCATTATTTCATCAAACCTTAGTTTTTTTTTCAGTTTTTTTTTTTTTTTTTTTTTTTTTTTTTTTTTGCCCAGAAGGAACCGATTATTGTCAGCAGATTTGGTACAAGTTGGTATCAATTATCTATAATTGAATCATTAACAAAGTAGTTTTACACCACTGACAATCCGTGATCTTTCACTGAAAAGTTATTTTACTGTGTTTCAGTTCCCAGTTTAAAACATGCATTTATCTTATATTCCCTGCATTGAACCTCAGAGTTAAATCTTGAAATTAAATATTAATACCCTATTCTAATTTGACATCCTTTTTGAATATACCAGTCTAATATGCACAGGTAATTTTCTGATTTTCCTAAGCTGAGTTTCAAATTTCTGCAATTTTAGACAATTGTTGTTCACAATTTTTTTTTTATGAATACATCTCTGTCAAATTTCTTTTAAAAGCATGTTTGAGGGGATCAATATAGTTTTTAAAGTATTTGGTCTGGCTATGTCCTATTATAACAGCCATTGTTCATTTTTGTCAATCATGCATTCATTAAATCATTTTTTACAGTTTACAGATTTTTAACGCTGCCAGGCAACTGAGTCACATAGAGTCATTTTAGACCTTTCACTGAAGATTTTATAAGCCTCTGAATTACATAATACATTTGTTTTCATTACTCAATTTATATTTGTAATCCAGACTGTGACATCAGTCTTTTGTATGGTTTCTTTCAATAAAACTTCAAAGATGGTTCATTAATTACCATCAATTAGATGAATACTCGTATTTATTCCTGAATGGCTGCTGGTACAACAAAACCCAGTTCTGTTTGACACTGAAACCCTTACAAGTATTTTATTAATTGTTATGTAAACAAACCCAATTAAGTTGTTTATCCACTGGAAGCATCAGTGTCACCTGGGGTAACAAGCAATGACACATTGTTAATGAACTGATATTATATAAGCTTACATTTTTTTTTGCTTTAATCTTTTTGGGATGTATAAGTCAAATTTGTTTCTTATATCTATTGTTGTTTTATATATCTTCTTTTTATGGGAAGAGAAAGGAAGATTACAATATCAGTTAGCTCTAACAGCATAGTTATAGAAATGATAAAAAAGACACTTTATCAGAAAATAGTAATTTTGAAAAATAACTTTAAAATTCCATTCATTCCTTCATTCCTTTGCATGTCTATTTTTTTCTGTTTGCAAAAAGGTTTTGCATTATTTACTTATCAATTTCTCAATTTAAAAAACAAAACAAAAAAAAAAAAAAAAAAAAAAAACACTTTGCAGTCATGTTTGCATTCTTTTGAATGTTTTGAAAACTAATACTTTCTAAAGTTGAAAAAAAAATGATGGAAATGACGCATCTTCCTGCAGGCTTAAATTAATCAAGTCTGCCTACAAAACATTTTTCCAACAGGTAAAAAATCCAAGGAATACACCCCCATTTTCTCAATTTAAAAAACAAAAAAAAAAAAAAACAAAAAAAAAAAAAAAAAAAAAAAAAAAAAAAAACACTTTGCAGTCATGTTTGCATTCTTTTGAATGTTTTGAAAACTAATACTTTCTAAAGTTGAAAAAAAAATGATGGAAATGACGCATCTTCCTGCAGGCTTAAATTAATCAAGTCTGCCTACAAAACATTTTTCCAACAGGTAAAAAATCCAAGGAATACACCCCCATTTTTCCAACTTGGAATTAGTTGGATTTTCCAATTTCCAATAACCCAGCTGATTTTTTCCAATGATTACTCTTGCCCCAAGATGGCTGCCATTTCCATATATGGTAAAACACTTCTCTAGAACTAAGAAAGATTTAAGGCTGAATCTTGGTATACAGAATTAGGTGCTAAAAGTCTACTAAGTTTGTTCAAATGGTGATACTAGGATGACCCTTTACCTTTTCGCGGTATGTTAAAATTTGTTCAACTCTGCTTTTCTTAATTTTGGCGTCATCTCCCTTTGTTATATATGACACTGATTATGCATTAATTTTGTGTCCGCTCTGTAAGTCGAATACCGTTTGGAATATTTTGATGTTACTTGATAGAAATGTAGACCAGGACGAGAAGACGTGTCACGTACAAGAATGACAATTTTGGCTTTCTAACTTTTGGAGATCTCCCCTTCTTGTGTTAGAATTTGATTTCGTATCTGCCCTGTAACTTTAATACCCATTCGGAATATTTGATGATACTTGGTAGAAATGTAGAAAGAACCAGATGATGTGTTGCTTACAAGAACGACATCCCCGGCTTTCTTACTTTTGGAGTTTACCAGTCTTGTGTTAAATTTGATTTCGTCTTTGCTCTGCAACTCCAATACCCTTTAGATTATTTTGATTTTACTTGGTAGAAATGTGGAAAAGGTCCAGACGACGTGTCGCCTGCAAGAATGACAATTCTGACGGGGTTTGGTGTGTGTGTGTGTGGTGGTGTGGGGGTGCGGCATTTTTTTTTTTTTTTTTTTAGTATTTGTTAATTGAGTACCTCCCCACCATGTCTCCATCTAACCACACTCACACGCATACACACGTTACATGCATGAGCGAGTACTGATTAGAGCATGCTATGTTGATTTTTATTTTCTTTTCAGTTCACAGACAGGATAAAAGCACCTCTATCAATATGTCTTACCAGAAGATAGCTAGCTGCAGGCTGTTCACAGCTCAAATACTCAAAGAGATGCAGCCCTTGCGTAATTTCTCGGTTTTATCCGTAAAGAAAACGAAGTTGTACGGAAGTAATCGGATTGCCACGATTTCCAGAAAAATGTCAAGCGAAGGAGGATTAACTGATGATGTTATCGCTGGAATTTGTCAGGAGCCAGATGAGGCGACAAAGGTTGCAGAATAATTCTAGTTCCTATATACTTGTAAAATCCTGGCAATAATTTTTCATTTTATGCCCTTTTCATGTAAAATCATTAATCTCTTCGCCGTGACAAGCCACTTCGACATGCACAAATGTTCGGAAATCCAAGTAGATTATCGTCCTGTCATGCATTTTGTCGCATATCTAATTTGACGTGCGTACATGTTTCTTCCTATTCTTGGACTTGCATAAACTTTTTTGTAATGCCATATTGTTATTGGGTAGAGCAACATAAGAGGGTCACATCCAGGTATTTTAAGTAGAAATTCTAGGATTTTCTTGGAAAATTACAACCATGTAACCTTGAATCGTCAACATTTTGAAAGAAATGCTTAAAGCACTTTTTTCCTTTGAATTAAAGCTCAAAAACTTTAAAGATGCATCAGCTACGTCTGTCCGATTGTGTATATAATAGTGGTCCTTTTCTAATGTTGCTGTTCATTTGGTGTTTTGACAAGGTTGAGTATTTTGCATTGAGCAATTATTTAGATCAAAATATAATCAGGCTATTTTCTTCCATGCGTCCTAAGTTCTTAACGAGGGCATTCTTGTATCTATTGATTTTTCAAAGCACTGCTGGGTAAGTGTGAAACAGCATAAACCCACATGAAACAATGTTATCTGTGGCATCTGATCAAAATATAATCAGGCTATTTTATTTTTACCATACTTGCCTTAATTTCTTATCAAGGGCATTCTAGTAGTTATTGATTTTTTAAAGCACTGCTTGGCAAGTGTAAAACAGCGTAAACCCCGTGAAACAATGTTATCTGTGGTATCTGATCTGGGTTTATACTGTTTGCACAGGCCTTTCTGACAACAAAAAAACTAGGTTTGTAACATTAATTGCATGTATAATCCTTGAGGAAAATGACATTTTATCCATATTTGCAAATTACTCAACACAGAAATAATACGAGTCTCTCCAATTAAAGGCAGGATTTATTAAGTGCAACCACTGTAGTTTTAGATCAGTATGTGCATACATTGTTTGCTTTTAGAATATGCAAGGTTCATTCAATATGCAGTGCAGTCATCAGATAAAGTGGATGCACAGCCTGGTACACTTACTTAGTTGCAATTCAATATTTTCACATTATCTCCACTGAAGTGTTTGAAATGTTAATTGTGGGTGCATGCGCGTTTGAGTGCAACTATGTATATGTATATGCTCAAGGGCTGGTCAGCCTGCATTTGGAATAAATTCTTCTGTTAGCTGTACAAAAAACTATAATTTATTTATCATATTTTTTGTTGTTTTTTTTTTTTTTTCGGGTAAATGTGTATAATTCGGCATTTTGAAGTCTTTCAAAGACCAAATAGAACAGAAGTTCACATTAACATATTGAAATTATATATAGTAAAAATTGAATTAAAATCCTTGCGATTAACTTTAAAAAAAAAAAAATGAAATAAAAAAAAATGATATTTTAACATTCTCTAAAAAATAAGAACGAAAATGTTTGCTAAGGGATAATCTGTTGTGGTGGAATTAGAGGCATATCCAGTAATTAATAAACAAGCAGGTGTTTGCATAGGTACATGTAGCATCTACAGGTAATTTAAAGGTATTAATGAGATAATCAGTACCTGTTGTCTTCATAAAACATATAGATAGATTGATGGATAGGTATAAGTAAGCTTTGATTTTCATTAACTCTGGAAATAATAATATGTTTAAATTAGCAAACAAAAAGTCCTGTGGTGAATTTATCTGTATTTCATATTATGTAGAGTTCATATTATGTAGCGGCTGCCCTTTATATGAGGCCCTTTACATAAAAAAAACAAAAATGTTGGTAAATACTTGCAAATTATATTTATTTTACACTTTTTTACACCCCGCCACACAATAGTGGTGGGGTATTATGGGTTCACATTGGATGTTTGTGTGTCTGTCGGTCCGTCCGTTTTTTGTTTCTAGATGAAAACTTCAGTAAACATCAATGGATTTTCACCAAACTTGGTATGTGCATTGATATTTTGGATATCTGGTTTGGGATTGCTAATGGGCAAATTTCGTCAAATATTTACGGAGTCCTCTGCCCAAGACACGCCCATATTTTAGTTTCCGGACGATAACTTGAGTAAATAACAGGGGATTTTAACCAAACACTATATGCATTGACATTGAGGAGATCTGGTTTAGGATTGCTAATGGGCAAATTTCGTGAAATTTTTACATAGTTATCTGCCCGAGACAGGCCCATATTTTGGTTTCTGGACAATAATTTGAGTAAATAACAAGGCCTTTTAACCAGACTTGCTATATGCATTGATATTATCAAGATCTGGTTTAGGACTGTTACATGTCATTTTCTTTCCAGACATTTTCGCAACAATAACTTTAATATATAAACAAATAATTGCTGTGGCGGGTTATTATGCTTGTAGTGCTTTTATTTATCCCTTTTGTGCATTTAACTTCTACAATTTTATGACAATAAATACTGTTGAGCAATAATAAATGTGTTCTGGGTTGTCAGTTACAGGTAGGACTGCAGCTGATGGACAATAAGTACTCGAGTATTTAGTGTATTGTGTAGCTATTATTAATATTAGAGGAATGGAACTTCCAAATTTTGGTTATTTTATACTTTTTCAGCATTGTAAGGCATATAAATTTTGTTGTTCAATAAAAGGAAATAAACAATAAATAAAGGTGTTCTGGGGTATCTTCTGGTGTTCTCCGGTGTCCCGGGGTAATAAGACTGACTGGGCACATTCCCTTGTTCTCCCAAAACCCTGGACAGCCCCTAGTAGAGCCGATTACTAAAATCTGGAATGAGCGGAACAGACAGAAACCCAGAACTGTGATTTTTTTCTTAAATATTAAACTTTTGGTAAACTATATGTCTAATAACTCAAAACATATACATGTATATTTATCAAACGAATATTAAGATTTTATGTTTGGACCCATAATTAACAAGTATTAGCTCTTGTTGATGGCAGCACTGTTTCATTCAGCTGCCTAAAATATACGAAACGATCAATTCAGTATATGGTTCTGTGTATACATTAATTATACCCCTGGCATACGAAGTATGCCTTCGTATGCCAAAAGGGTATATAGTTTTCGTTGGTTCCCTCTGTCCTTTCGTCTGTCTGTCCATCCGTCCTTCCGGGCGAACCATAGGACACTAGTTGGGTATGCCTATGTTTGGTACTTGCCATTTATTCTGTTAGACTTAGTGTCCAAAAAAAGTAGCCAACAAACTTGAGGATTTGTTGGGTATTTTAGGGGCATTTTTTCGCTTGTTGGGTAATTTTTTACTATTGAAGTACCCAACTAGAGTGCATTCGTGAGAATGTCCATCTGTCCGTCCATCTGTAATTCTGTCCGTTATCCCTTTCTATAACCACTTTTACTTCGAAGTTTTTTTGATTTCTTATAACTCTGCAGCCACTGATCAAAAACTTTTCATATTTGGTATATAGGTACCTGGGAGGGTTCTCTTACATTCTACATCTATGAACTCCTGGGTCTTGCCCCAGGGCGTGGCTAGAGGTCAAAATCTAGGACACCCCAATAAAGTAGTATATTGCATTTTGTTTATACAAACAACTTCTTCATAAAGAAGGATGGGCTTCAAACATGTTTTATCACATCAATATTCAGTGTAATAAGGTCAAGGTCATTGTGACCTTCTTTTTATGCTCCAGTGATTTTTGCCTTATAATTTGAAGACTATTCCATGGATTAATGCCTCTATAAAGTAGTCTGTTGCAGTTTGTTTATACAAACAACTTAATAAAGAAGGATGGGCATCAGATATGTTTATCAGTCAACATTCATTGTAATAAGGTCAAGGTCATTGTGACTTTATTTTCATGCTCCAGCGATTTTGCCTTATATCTTGAAGACTATTTCATGGATTAATGTGATATATTGGTTCTGTGTGCCACCACAATTGACATCATAAATGTAGGTCACCTTGACCTGTATTTCATGGTCCAGTAATTTTACCATAAGTATATCTTGAATGTTATTTGATGTATGAACGTCATTATTTGGGATTATGAATCAGTATGATCCAACAATCGACCTAAAAGCAAATGTAGGTCACTGTGACATATATTTCATGGTCCAGTGATTTTATGTTATATCTTAAAGACGATTTGATGTATTACTATCACATTTTGGGATTATGTGATCTATATTTCATAGCCCTGCGATTTTGTCTTATATCTCCCACTATTTGATACCGAAGTGTCATATTTACATATAATGACACAGTGTGACCCAAACTTTGACCTCAGTAAATATAAATCAGCATGACCTATATGTCATGGTCTAGTGATTTTGCTTAATATCTTTTAGATTATTTAATAGATTAACATCATTCAGATTAACTTCTCTTGAGTATATTTACATGTAGGTCAGTATCATATATCATAATCAGATTTTTGATAAATGTGCAGGTACAGGGGCAACATCCACATCAGTGGGCCTCCTTCCAGATAGCTGGCTTGCTGCATGCATGGCAGATCTCACACCAGCTCTCCACATATTTCTATCATGAGGGTTGATAGCCAAGAGCTTCCACTCTCTGCAGCTGCCGTTCAAGGGGCATGCAGTTCCCTGGCACCGTGTATATCTGTAGTCAGGGTCCTTTGTCAAGCGCTTGAGCCCACTGCATTTCTTGTGCACCCAGTACTTGCAGCCATTGCAGAAGATGCTGTTGCTGCCCACTCCAGTGCGATAGATGGTGCATGGAAACTTGCCTGAACTCTGCATGAAGTCCAGGTCTGTACCGCAGATCATGATCTTTGTCTTTCAGTCCTTTCTTTTCCATTGCTTCTTTCCAAAGCAAGAGCCTCCTGACACATTCCTTGAGCGATTCAGCAATGATAACAAGGTCATCAGCATAGAGGTCCTCCCAGGGGACCTCAGAGCGGAACTCTCATGATAAGGCTTCAGGCACAATGATGAAGAGAAATTGGCTGAGTACTGAGCCCTGGTGAACCTGACCTTCACTTCAAACTCTTCATTGTACCCCTCACCAACACGGACATGGCTCTGCGCATTTGCATATATCCCCTGCACCAGTCACACAATCCACTCCTCCACACCAAGTTTTCTCAGCGCCCACCAGATGACCTTCCGAGGTACTCGATCAAAAGCCTTCTCCAGGTCTACGAAAGCCAGATAGAGTCTCTTGTTAGCAACTAGATACTTCTCTTGCAGCTGCCTGACAACAAAGATTGCGTCTGTTGTGCCTCTGCCTGGAACGAAGCCAAACTTGGAATTGTTGATTGACACCAACTGTCTGATGAGTCCGTCCACAATCCTCTCCAGGACTTTCATGACCTGCTCAGTCAGCTGGAGACCACGGTAGTTGCCCTTCCACTGCATGTCCCTTTCCCTTGTAGAGGCAGACAATGAAACTCTACTCCCAGTCAGAGGTTACCTTGCCATCCCGAATGATTGCAGCTGCGAGGTCAGTGACCAGTATTGTATGGGCCAGCAAATTTGCTTTGTGTCTTCAAAACTATTTATTCCAGAAATGTTGTACTTGGGATGATAGATCAGTGTCACTCAGAGACTGACATTGTAAACTATATTTTGCCTTTTATCATTAACTTTAAAATATTTTAGAATTAAGAAATGGCCCCGGCCGGGGGTATTCGTGACTCTCTGGACACTTGCTCTAGTTCTGACTGTTTCACATGGCAGTAATTCATGGAACACTTACAATTCTAATCTTTATAGATCTGCATCATAAAGTGTTCTGTGCTTTTATGTTGCTAAAATCGGTTAATCAGTGTGTCTACAAGCTGTTCCATTTTCCGGAAAAAGCATTCCATGTACAGTAGATAATTACTGTCCTGGGATCGTTATAAATTGTTCCGTAAATATAAGCAAAGAGAAAGAAGAAGGGAAAACAATCACAAATTTTATTAATGATTCTCAATGAATGTTGTATTTCAAAGCTAATTTATTTCTGCACATATTGCAAACAAACAAGGTGGGTTTGGTTCTTGAACTGCTAATGCCTAAACATTCTGGATGGAATTCATTGTCACAGACGTCACACAATTTGAAAAGTATACACCCCCTGACAGAATATATAAAAGTGTTTTTGTGTCTGATTTTCAGCAAATGCAGAATGATAACAGCATTTCAGTCAAGAACATGCTTTTGTTTTGGCCTGTCGCCGTTTAGACTGGTGTTTTGTAGTATGTGTAGGTAGGGAACGAGAAAAGCATTCTGTTTTCAAAGCATTTCATCAAATGTGGCAGCATTTGCTGTGCATTATATGCTTCCTGGGACGGATATTTTCCGAAGGAGAGGACTGTCGCATTGGCTCAGGACTCAGCCTAGGGAGGGATTTGAGAGAAAAAGTCCCCCAATACTGGCTGAACTCCCTGTTTTGAGCTGAGGGAGTAGTTCTAATGAACATATAGGGAAATCAAAAAATGAGACTAAGACTTCTTCCTGAAAAATCTGAAGATGTCAAAGATTAGCATACATTCTGCAATTTTTTGTTGCTTGGCTGCTTGTGTCATCACAGCCGACGCCGATGTTTTTCCATATTGTTCTGGATTTTAGAACACATATTATTATTCCATTGTTAGGGGTTTTAGTACGTGTTCCGCCAGTTGACATAGGCAATGGGGAGATAAAGAAATGAGTATAATACAAGATGGCAGGCTGTCGCATGTTTTTTTGGAAGGGTGCACACTTTCTTGAACGTTCAGTTCAAGGTAAGAAAATTGACTTTTCTCAGGTTATATCCAACCAATTTTCATAAAACAAAGTGCATGGCATATGCGAATATGAGCACTTTTCATAAACATACAGCTTCTTTAAATCCTGCATGCAGTATTTGCAAACATTCGAAACAAATGTAAGTGTGGACACTTCCATTATTTCCGTCGCAAAAATTACATTGACTTCGAAGAAGCATGCAGAATATGAATACGCTGTATGTTTATGAATAGTGCTAATATTCGAATATGTGATGTACTTTGTTTTATGAAAATCGGTAGGATATAACCTGAGAAAAGTGCAGTTTCGTTACCTTGAATCTAGCAATTTTAATATCAAAAAAGTGTGCACCCTTCCAAAAAACCACTTGACATAGCCATCTTGGAATAGATACTAGTACAGGATAGACTGAGGGCTCCTGATGATTGAGAGAGACATAAGATAGATCCAAATACATTTTTGCCACTTAAATTCTAACTTAGTTATAATATAATAATGGTGTTCCGTATTTTACTATATGTTTCGCCAAATAGTGTGTGTTCCGTTATTCCAGGTTTTAGTAACCACCCCAGTAGAGGTGGGGTACTGCCACATATAGGCAATATAACCATTTTCAGGGCTTAGCTGCTCCTAAAGACCACACTTTTTCAGCTTTGATTCTTTCTCTGCTTTTTTACAAAAATGTTTACAGTCTTGTGGCAGTACGGTCTTGTGGCTGTGTCTTTCCCTGATTATATTCAACCAGTTTCCATTAAGGCACTGTTATCATGTCTTTTTTACAGTACTGCAAGCATCCACTGACTATCAAAGTACATGTATTCCTTTTTTTCAATTGCTATTGTCCATTGGAAGGCTCTACCTGAAACTGCTACACAGGTAGGCTCACCAGACCTGGAACTTTCAAGGTCACAGTCAGTAAGCTGTAGCACTCGAGGCCCTAGGTCCATTAGATGTTATTTTTTACCTGATTTTAGCTCATCTTCAGCTATCATCTTTCATCCCCATAATGGCACTGTTTTAGACTTTTTTTTTAAATAACATTTCTGCCTTTCTCTGTTTGACAGCTCACTTGCCTGAAATGTCCTCATGGGCGTAAGGCAGTATATGAAGATAGATAGACACACACGCACGCACACACAAAAACACTATTAAAATTGAGAAGGATTTAGTCTGCTAAATACAAGGAGATTATTACAAAATGTCTTTCTATGAAAGTGACATGACAGATTCCCAACAAACAAATTAAATATGAATACATACTTTTTCCAAATAGTAATAAAAATTGAAAAGGGTTTAGTCTGCTAAATATCTTGGTATTGCCAGTTCTGAGAATCTGATCCCATTAATATGTAAGCAACAAGAAGTATCACGAGATGTTTAATTTTTTTTTTTTTTTTTATAAATATTTAATATTATCACATAATAGCCAAAATTCCCAACATTTAACCCTTGTCCTGCTGAATAAATTAAGATGTCACACCCACTTCTAATTTTCAGCCAATCAGATTACTTGATCGGGATTGTTGCTATAAATTTACATACTTAATGGCAAACAGTGCAGATCCAGATCAGTTGGCTTCTTCAGAAGCCAACTGTTCTGGATCTACACTGTTTGCAAAAAAGGACATATCTGGGTTTATACCATGTGGTTCTGTGCATGTACATGCAATAATACACTCAATTGCATTATCGCATCATACATGTGAAAAAACCATGGTATAATTAAGACTTAACCAATGGATGTTCCATTGTCTCTATGTAAATACAACTAAAGTTAATCTTCAATAAACGAAAATTATATCATAGCTGGACCATTTGTTGCTATTCAAAGTAACCTTAATTAGGTAAAATATTTGGACTCCATTATTCTTTACCTTACCTGTCCTAAAATTTGAATAGAGACACAGATACGACAAATTCTTTTAAGCAACGTTTAAATCAGGACATGATATGCGTTCCAAAGTATTACTACACTGGCAAACTTAAATTACAAATTTTACACACCAGAATTAGAACTGGGTGTAGTTCTCTAAACTTCGATCTTTATTCGAAAAACATTGTAGATTCGCCCCTATGTACCTGCGGTAGCGGTAATATTGAAAATGCTGATCACTTCTTCCTAAGATGCCCTCTGTACATAGATCAAAGAACTGAGCTCACAAACAGCATACTCCTCTACACAACAATGACTCTAAATGTACTTTTATCTGGGGATGAATCACTACCTCACAATTTGAATGTGGCAATATTTGACAGCGTCCAAAAATATATACTGGCAACAAAAAGATTTAGTAGTAATAGAACTAGGTAAAAACCTTTTAGAGATATCTTCAGATACTGATATTTAACATATAATTACTAAATTGAATTGTTGTTTTACCGAAGTTTTCTGAAACTACCACGGTAACAGTTTTTTCTTAGTAAAATGGCTGTTTCGATCGTGTCTCCAGTCCCATCCCCTTTGTTCCAGCTCGCTATGTTTTTTTTTTCCTCTTCTCTCTTAACTCCTGCTTTAATGCTTTATTTTTTTTCTCTTTCTTTTCACATTAAATGGAATTTATATATCTACATGTTTCTTTACAACCAGATATTAAGTCGTATATTTTTCAGGTTTGTTCTGCTTAAGTGAATAACAATTCGATATATTGACTCATGTATGTACTTAATATACTACATCACGAAAACAGGCCTATATAATTTTGACCCCCTTGAACTCCACTTTTATATAGTAAAACTGGGGTTTACAGGGGTATACATTATTTTACTTATTTCTGCTCAAGATATGATTTGTGGGTACTCGTTGGAACCGCCTTGACGAGGCGGTTCTAACGTTTACCCACACTGTATGTTTTGGGCAGAAAGAGAAAAAAATATCAGATTTTTTATCTGAAAACTTTCATTTTTTGGTGGTAAAATTTTCAATATATTTGAATAGGCATGTTTTCGTAATGTAACAGCAACAAAATGTTTAATTGCTGGTTGTACTCTTCATTGATGTTTTATTCCTGTTTTTCTCCCTTTCCTTCTGTTAGTATTTTTTTCTTTTGTATATTCCTGTATTGAAACTTACAGTCAATTGTCCTTTGTTGATAAGAATGTCATCGATAAATCAACTTGCCGTAGAACTATTAAAGCTTTATTACCATGTTCTAGAAGAACTAAATAGGCTTTAAGCTTCCGTTCTGATCCTAAATGTTTGTATTGTCTTCATTGTTACATCTGTACACAAACTGAAATTCTGAATAAAATATGTTTAAACTAAAATTTGAATAGCATAGTTACATGCCATATGCTGTGTACTAAAATCTGTGAGATAAGGCAAAATTTTAAGGGAGATTTGATAAAATTCTGTGAGATTTTCTTAAACATCACTTTGGAGCTCCCCAAATATAGAAAGTCTTTTTTTTTTCATGTAAGAAGCTTGTGAAAACCACAATACAGTGTAGTATGTAATTTATGTTGATTTCTTCATAAAATCAGTTGTAAAATGGTCTGAAAATTCTGAGATTTGAATTTTTTATAGGAATTGCCTTTCAGATTGGCCAGATTCTGTGAGATTTTATCTCACAGTATGAGATATGGCATGTATGGAATAGATCCATTTTACTGCTTGGTGTTGTATGTTAAAAACTGCTGGATGAGTGGCAAATAAAAGCAGACAATTCTCATGAAATGTCAAGCTTTACCAATATTTTCTCTGAAAAGTAACCAAAAAAAGAAAAAATCTAAATGTCTGCTACCTTTATTGTTGAGTACTTTAGAGGTTAAAGTACAATGTAAATGAGAGAGATAAGCATGCTATTTTTTTTATATCAATATGCTCTTGAATTTCAGGATTTTATTATGCAACAGACAATGTACAGGATAAAAGACCCAAAGAAATCACTGGAATTTTATACCCAAGTTCTTGGAATGAGGTATGATTTATAATATTTGCATATTGTTGTGAGAAAAGAGCTTTCAGAGATATACCTTTGCTCCCGGTGAGCTTATGCCATGCCTGTTGTCCATCGTCCATCTGTCCATCATTAGCATTTCACACTTTCGACATCTCCTTCAGAACCATAAGTTGTATCAGGCTGAAACTAAGTGGGAGGCATTGTGGCAACATGGAGATTCAGCATCGCTAAAATCATTCTGTTCAAACATCCAAATGGCAGCCATCTTGAAATTCTTCAAATGGCATCTCCTCCCAAACTGTAAGTCGGATTGAGCCAAAACTTGATGGGAGGCATCACAGTGACACAGATTCAGAATTGCTAAAATTGTTCCATTCAGTTTCGATATCCAAATTCTTCAAACATCTCTACCCAAACCATACATGTAAGTCAGATTGAGCCGAAACTTGATGGGAGGCATGGAGCAACATAGAATTCAGAATTGCTAAAATTGTTCCGTTCCAATAACCAAGATGTCTGCCATGGAGGCCATCTTGAAATTCTTCGAACAACATCTCCCAAACTGTAAGTATTATTGAGCTGAAACTTCATGGGACCCATGGTAGCGACATAGAGATTCAGAATTGCTTAAATAGTTCAATTCGGCTATCGAGGAGCACACATGGTTTCAAGATGACTGCCTGGGCAAGATGACTGCCTGGCCTGGGCAGTCATCTTGAAACCACATGTGCTCCTGAACCCCAAGTCAGATTAAGCCCATACTTGGTGGGAGGCCTTGGGGCCACATGGAGATTTAGAATTGTTGAAATCGCTCCGCTCAGATATCCAGGATTGCCGACATGTCGGCGATCTTGAAAATCCTCAAACGACATCTCCTCCCAAACCGTAAGTCAGATTGAGCTGGAACTTGATGGGAGGCATCAGAGCAACATAGCAATTCAGAATTGCTTGATGGGAGGCATTGGGGTCACATGGAGATTTAGAATTGCTAAATTTGTTCCGTTCCAATATCCAAGATGGCCAGCTTAAAAAGTCTTGAAACAACATCTGCTCTCGAATGGTAAGTTAGATTAAGCTGAAACTTGGTGGGAGGCATTGGGGAGACATGGAGATTTAGAACTGCTAAATTTGTTCCACGGCGGCCATCTTGAAATTCTTCAAATGACATCTCCCAAACCGTAAGTCAGATTGAGCCAAAACTTGATAGGAGGCATTGGGGTAACATGGAGATTCAGAATTGCTAAAAACATTTTGTTACGATATCCACAATGCCTGCCACAGCAGCCATCTTGGAAGATCTTCTATTGTTAGCTCACCTTGAGCTTTGCTCCAAGTCAGCCTATGCTGTGGGCTGTTGACCATGGTCCATCCCTCATCCATACATCTGTCAGTAACTTTTCACATTTTCGGCATCTCCATCAGAATAGTATCAATGATGACCGCAACGGCAGCTATCTTGAAAGTCTGCAATTGTTATCTGCTCCCCAACAGTGTCGGATGGAGCGGAAACTTGGTGGAAGGCATCAGGGCAGCATGGAGATTTAGAATTCCTAAAATGGGTCCGTTCTGATATCCAAGGTGGCCACCATGGCAGCCATCTTGAAAATCTTCAAATCACGTCCAGAACGGTAAGTCTGATTGAGCTTAAACTTGATGGGAAGCATTGGGGTATTATGGAGGTTTAGAATTGCTAAAATCCTTTAGTTCCAATATCCAAGAAGGTGGCCATGACGTCAATCTTGGAATTCTGAATTGCTAAAGGCAGTCTGATCTGATAGCCAAGATGGCAACCATGGCCCAATGTAACATATCGTGATCAGCCTAATCCAGATGAGCGATTTCTGACCCACTTGGACCTCTAGTCTTGAAGTGAAAATCTGGTCATTGTTTTAACATGGAAATCCAACAACAGGTAACCAAATATTGTGGAAAAGAGGAATTTTCCTCTTTTCCACAATATTTTCAATATATCTCTAACCTGAGGAGTCAAATTACATATTCATTTACGAAATGTGTTTGTTCGAATTATTTTTTCTGCAAATCTGATATGTTGAGGTATTGTTTTCTCCCACCTTTGCCTATATGAGATAGGCTTTTTTGCCCATATGAGAAACTTTTATCTCACATGACCATGCTGGTCCTTAGAACAATCCACTTTAAGATAGGAGAAAAAGAATCCATCATTAACCAGTCCATGCAGGATAGGGAAATCTCATTCTTTGGGTAGGAATTTCAACCAGGGACAGTTGAAATTCTTACCCCTTGGATGAGATTTCTCCATCCTGCATGGACACTTATGATGGATTCTTATAATCTCCAAGTATTTCAGAGAGTCCCTTGGACATGATTAAGAGACAGAGGAATTGTTAAGGAGTATTTGGTGATAATTATGGGATAATTTTCTACAGTTCTCCATAAAAACATGTTGTGGGTACTCGTTAGAAGTGCCTCGGTGAGGCACTCCTAATGAGTACCCACAACATATGTTTTTATGGAGTTACAAGAAAATTTATCCCAAAATTATCACCAAGTACGCCTCCTTAACAATTCCTCTGAGGGAGTTGACTTGTATGTGAATGTATAGCAGAATCTCAACTCTAGAGAAGCGTTTTCTTTTGTGAGCCCACTTGCAGTGAAATGTAGTTTTCTGTTAGTGCATCTGTCTTTATATATGTGCGTTCGTTTGTGGATACTTTGTTATAGGTACTCATTGAAATAGCCTTGATGATGGGAAACTGCTTAGTACCAGAATCTGTCTGTCTGTCTGCACATGATTTCCACTTTCTAGTACCAGAATCATAGCTCTAGATAAGAGTGGGTATTGGGTAAATATTTTTCTTATTTCTCTGCAAAAACATGTGGGTATTCATTAGAAGCCCTGTGGAGAGGTGCTTCTGAGTACCCACAGCATGTTTTTGAGGTTTTTATTCAGCTTTAGCATACACATTTGTATCGGGGGTGAGTGGTTCGGGATTGTCAGTGGGCAAAATCTGTGAATTTTTTAAAGAGATATTGCCCTTGCTTACTAACAAAAAAAAGTGAATTGTTTTTTCTGGTTTATTCAACAAACAGCATTAATGGACATAATGGTTTGTGCATAAAATGTATTACTTTATTACCCCATTGAATATACCCAGATTCACTCCATCTTTTGTTTCTGCGTAGTGGCTGGTATCATGCAGTGTCTGCAATGCATTTATTTGTTGTATTCTTTTCCAGATTGCTGCAAAAGTTTGATTTTCCTTCCATGCAATTTTCTTTATACTTCATGGGATATGAAGATCCTAAAGAAATACCAAAAGACCATGCAGAAAGAACCAAATGGATGTTTACTCGCAGAGGAACTGTTGAACTCACTCAGTAAGAACCCACTTAAACCCTTACTACTCTCTGCACAAAGTCATCATCAGACTTTTCCCATATTGTGCAAATTGTCTCATTTTTTCCAGAAAATAGACTGACATTTTGTGCAGATTGTCAATTTGCATAAAAGGTCAAGCCTGTTTTCTGGAAAAATAAGAAAAATGTTTCAAAATGTTGTCTGTTGAAAGTTTAATTCAGCATGCTAAACTTTAACATGTTTAGATTTGAAACTCTTAGAGCAAAGGGCTGACAAATGAGACTGTCAGACATAAGTCCTAAAAGAGATTCTAGAAATTAAAAGAGAAACAGGTTTTGAATATTCCTTTGAAAAAACATAATAATAAAACAAACCAACCAAGCAACAACAGAAAAAAATACTTCATATTGTTATTTACAACTTCGTATTATTAAGTATTCTCGGATAGTGATGCATAGAATTTTGATAGTATTTTCTGTTTCCAATAAAAAGTACATGTGCAGAGAAACCTGAAGGAAGTGAGATTTCAGGGTTGCAGTAGAAAAAGAATGCCCTTGACTTGTATCCAGAACTAGACAGGTGATAATTTTTAGTATGACTTGGTTAAGGATTGAACTCACAACCGCCCAGTCACAAAGGAGACCTTCTACCAATTGAGCCACTGTACCAGTACATGTATAAATGTTTGTCAACTCTTACGTCCAATTTCAATTTTAGGTATGTCCGGCTATGAGATTTAGATATTCCTAGAGCAAAATGATTTAACTATTTGCAAACAGTGGAGACCCTGATCAGATTCGTATTATGTGGCATCTAATCCGGGGTCTGCACTGTTTGCCAATTACCCTTTTAGGGGTCTCACGACTACAATGGGTTAATGACCAGTTAAGGGTTAAGTTATTTTATTTGATCAAAACTTACCTCTTTATCCATTTTAATGTGTTGTTAATGGCCACATTATGCAGAAAAGATATGAGAGTGTTACATGCACGTGACTGACATAACATCAACATAAACATGCCTTGTTTGAGAGGGTGTGGTACAGACTTTGAAAAAATAGACTGATCTGGCTCTTTGGATTAGGCAAGACACTTAGCTGTTTGACATTGGTATCAATGATCCATAAAACAATGTAAATTATGATAGCATTTTATTTTTTTTTTCTCCACGAAAATAAGGATTCACATGAAATATCAGGCCTTATTTGTTTGTAATAATAATAAAAAGAATGCTGTTTACTGCTTTTGCACTTTAAAGATTAAATCTATCAGGGTGTCCAACTTGTCAAATTTCCCTGAGAACATGTAAGAAATTTCAATTTGCTTAATTGTCCTGGGACAAGGACTACATAGCTAAGAAGAGCTTATTTCTCGAAGAAAACGTTATGGGCACTCATTAGAAGTACCTCAGTGAGGCATTTCTAATGAGTACCCACAGCTTATGTTTTCTTCACTGAATAAGAAAAATATCTATTTTCGGGCAAATATTGGTTGGACAAGTGGGTTTTGACTATTATCCGTGGACAAATATATGTAATAAAATTTGATAATTCCACAAGCCTGTATTTATTATCAACAGTAACTGGGGTACAGAGAACAAGGAAGGCCAAATTTATCATAATGGTAATACAGCTCCACAGGGCTTCGGTAAGTTTTTCACTAGACATTCTCTCAATACAGCCATAGGTCCACAAACTGAGCATTCATGATTTGTTTTGGTTTAACATCACTTCAACAATCTTACAGTCATATTGTGTTAACATGAAATGTCAAACCTTGTTTTCTGGAAAAAAAAAAAAAAATAAATAAATCATCAGCTGCTGTAATATCCCAGAGAGTGGTGAAGGTTAAAAGACCCCCAGTAAAGATAATACAACTTGAAATCATTTCTTAATCTATCTTAATTTGCAGTGAGGGTTATACAAAGACATTAAGCCAGTCACTGCTGTTCAACTAGCCAACAATAAGGCACTTTCTTCCTGTAAGTCGTTTCAAGGATTATAGCCCCCATTAGTAGAATTATAAGCCTCCAATCATGGTTATTGTTTTTAAGATATGTCAACAGATTAAGTTGTAAGAAGACTGAAACTGTTACTGCATGGGAAGTCAGTCAATCAGTGTAGGATCTCATAGCGAGTTGATTAAGATCTTTGAAATTCTGTTGCTTTTGCATGTCTAGAACTGGGAACTCTCATCTCGACTTCGCTTATCTTGAATAACTACTTATCTCGAAGTGAAAACATGTCCCCTGTTTTAACATGGAAATCTAACAACAGGTAATAAAATATTGTGGAAAAGAGGAGAATATGTTCCTAAGGAGCAATCTCTCCACTTTTCCACATTTTCAATATACATGTACATGTATCTCTAACTTCAGGATTTAAATTACATATTCATTTGTGAAAAGTGGTTGTTCGATTTATTTTTTCCTCAATTCTGCAAATCTGATATGTCAATGTACGGATATCTGGAAGTACATCAGAGAGTCCCTTGGACTTCGAGATAATGAGAGTGAGAGTATCTAAAATATCAATCTTTTTAGGACAATTATGGTTTGATTACGATGATTTTGGTGTTTTGTCTCTTTCAGCATTATTTAAGTCAAACCCAGGACTTTATGAAAGCATGGTCAGCATGTGTAGGCTTAACCCTTTCAGCCTGGCAGACCAAAACCAATACCTGTGCAAACAGCGATTCAGATAATGAGCCATCTTATCAGGATCTACAATGTTTGCCACCCTGAATCTACACTGTTTACCTCCCCTATTTGCATCATTGGAACGTGTCCAAGTTCAGGAATGGAAGAGTCTAATTCAGAAACTCAGGGATGAAAGGATTAATATGATGATGAAGGTAACCATGTAATGTTGATAAAGGACAGTGAGAGAAATCATACTACTACCACAAGGAATTTCAGAACAATCTTTCCAGCAGGAAAGCTGTAGAATACAGCTGAGGGATTATTGAATTAAATACCTCTTTATAACACTATTACTGGATCCAAAGTCAAAACTAAACAACTGTGTTATATCCCAACAAAGATGTATAGATTATACAGCAAAATGACCATAAATGGTCATTTTTTTCTATATAATCTATACATTTTTGGTTGGATACAACACTTTAAAGGTAAAACATAACCGCTGGTGACATTGCACTTATTTGCAGTACATGAGCGTCTTGCTGATTTCAGGTCACATCGGATTACATGTTCCTGACGTATATAAAGCCTGTGAGAGATTTGAGAAGATGGGAGTAAAATTTGCTAAAAAACCTGATGATGGTAAGTTTGTCTAAGGCTTAGGCCACAAAACATGAAACAGTTCCTTAAGGGGAATTGAAACATTTACAAGGGAGACAGCTGGGTCAAAATTGTCTCTAATCCCTTCTGAAAAGGGGTCCATTTTAAAAGGAAAGAATTTGCTCCCAACAGAGAGCAAATTCTTTCCTTTTAGAGCAGACCCCTTTTTAGAATGGGTAGGGGTACAGAAAAGCAAAGAGGAAGTCAGGAAAGTTGTGTCCCTTGTTAAAAATGATGGCGAATCTACCAAGTATATCTAGTCTCCTTATATACATACCATATTTACCCAAAATATTTGGTCACCTGAACCCCTTACCATACTTACAGTGGCTGGGCTCCACAGAGCAGTCAGTAACATGTTGGACTGCAGATCCAGGGGTCATCAGTTTGAACTCCAGCCCCCACATAACTTTCGTGGAGATCTTGAAATAATTTCTAAGGTCATTCTCCCAGTTCCACAGATTCAAGAAGGGCAGTTCTAAGTTACTGACGTATGTGCACAAATATAGATTAGCCCAAGAACAGCAGGAGTAGATTAACTGACCATACTTGACATGACCCTTATGGGTTGACTGGGCCATAAAACCATAATGAAATAAATACTTACAGTTAAAGGCCCCATATTCCTCAAAAAAAGACATTTATTATCCAAGAAAGATTTAATAAATTGATATATGGTATTAATACAATTATTCATGTAGCATCTGACAGCCTATAAAATTTCAATCAGTCCATCATTCTTAAACTAGATAAAAAATGAAACAATTTTTTATCTTATCTCTGAATTATTGTTGCCAACAAAATACATGAAATGTACTTTCTTTCACAGATCTTTTCCAGGCTCAGCATTGTAGCTTTCCGACCAACGCGTAAAGTTGTGACGTATGTCACTTGGTCTATAAAAGGCAGAGCAAAAATCAATATGTAAAATCACAGGATCAGACCTGACAAACCGAATTACCGGATAGGACACTAATTTTTACCAGGCTTTATGTTATTGGGTCACCTGAGCACAATATTGTGATCAGGCGATGTCCATGGGTAGTCCATGTCAACAACTTGCTTCAAATAACATCTCCCCTACACCCCTGTGTCAACTGACTTGAAACATGATTGGAAATATTGGGGCAACCTGTAGAACAAATATTACTTGCTCCGATCAAAAATAATAGATGGCCATCATCCATTGGCGGCCATCTTGAAAATCTATTTTGAACTTCAATCTCCAGAACCGAAAGGCCAACTGACTCCAAAAATGGTAGAAAGTACTGGGGTGACCTGCAGATCAAAAACATCTAAAATTGTCCCAATTGGAAATCCAAGATGGCTATCTCAGTGGCCATCTTAAAAAGCTGTTTTGAACTATTTCTCCAGAATTGAAAGGCCAATTGACTAACTTGATAGGAAACATAGGGATGACTTGTAGATCAAATATAGCTAAAAGCTTTCCAATCTGAAATCCAAGATGGCCCCCATGGCGTCCATTTTGAAAATCTATAACTTACTTTTCCTGTATCCAAAGGCTTTTTGACTCCTAGTAGGAAGTATCAGGGTGACATGAACATCAAAAATAGCTAAATCATTCTGATTGAAAATTCAAACTGGCCACCGCAACTGCCATTTTGAAAATATGGTTTTAGCTTACATAAAAAACAGCTAAAATGATTGGCATTTTGTATCGACCTGTGAAAAGTTAAGTGCATACTGTTTTTTTTTTTTTTTTTTTTTTAAATCTAATTTAAGTTTCAATAGGGTCCACATATTTGGCACAGTAGCCTATTTGATCAAATAGGGATGAGACCGAAAAAACAACAACAACAAAACAGAAACTGGTGAAATTTGACTGATATTTTGGAGAACTGTTTCTCTGATTGGCCTTGAATGCCAACAAACAAAATTTGTGAAAAGTATGATCCCTCCCCTATTAGACAACCTAGAACTAAAGGATGAGTCTTGTTTCTGGTGGTCCTATGATGCTCCCTGAAAGTGTATAAATAGAAGTGACCTGGGCCCAGTTGTTCAAAGTGTCGTTAGCTTAACAAGCTCATTAAGGGTCATTTCGTTAACTGTTTTAGCGGATTCAATATACAATATTCTGATATTTTCTGCTGAAAAATGTGAGTAGCTTTTGCACTGCAAAAGCTACTCACATTTTTTCAACAAAAAATTACAGCATATTTGCGTATCACTTGATGTAAATTTTAACGAATCGTTAACTAACGACATTGTTAGCTTTGAACAACTGGGCCCTGCAGGTTAAGGCCTAACACAGTTTTAAAACTTTCCTTACATCTTTTTTTTCCAGGAAAAATGAAAGGATTGGCATTTATCGAAGATCCAGATGGCTACAGGATTGAAATTTTAAGCTCAAATAAGATGGCAGAAGATATCGACAAATTCTAGAGTATTTGTTTGCTTTTTATATGTACATGTACCTAAGGATAACTGCTTTTTATATGTACATGTACCTAAGGATAACCAAGGTCTGGAGTAAACTGATAGCTTTTTATGTCTACCCAAAGATTGTTCTGGGTAAAAGTTTCAGCAGATGATCTTTTTAATTATTTTTCATGTTTTCTAGAAAATAGGCTTCGAAATTTTATGCAAATTGTCTCCTAAAGTTTGTTGTCTGCTGAATAAGCCTGAAGTATGATGAAGGTTAAGAAACTTTTAGTTTGTGCTAGTCATAATCAGAATACATTGTAACGGAGCTCCTCAAGTTACCCAGAATACATTGTAATGGAGCTCCTCAAGTTACCCAGAATATATTGTAACGGAGCTCCACAAGTTACCCATTAAAATGTTAAGCACCTAGTAAAATTTGTAGCAGACAGCACTCTGGTATTTCATCTAAATCATTTGTAGGCAAACAATTCACATGAAATGAAAACACTTATTTTTTCCGATTCATGTGAATCATTTGTAGGCAAAGGATTCACATGAAATGACAACACTCACTTTGTTCGAAAGTTAAAAAAAAAATCAAACTGTCATCTGCTGCAGATGTGATTGGTACTTTTAATATTCTATATACTGTATTTACCCTAAATATAAAGATACCGAACACCTTACCATAATTGGCTTAAAATTTGAACAGGTCCATTTTACTTCCTGTCGTTGTGCCTAAAAACCTGTTGGATAAGTAGCATTGTAGACCCATACCAGATCTTATCTGGTCTACATTGTTTGCTCAGGCCTGGCTGTTCCAATATCTAGGGTAAATATGGTAATCCGAGTCATTTTAATTCATATGAATTTCAAGTTCCTACCATAATAATTCCTTATTCTCAGTCAAAAATATTTCTATTCATAGAAAAAAAATGTTTTAACATTTTGGCCAGTAGTTTTGTTTCTTCATATCTTATTTACAATATGTATTCAGACAGACAGGTCTGAGCAAATAGTGTAGACCCAGATGAGACGCCCAGGATGCAGCATCTCATCAGGGTCTACACTGTTTGCCACTCATCCAGCAGTTTTTAGACAACATCGAGTAGTAAATTGTAGTTCAAATTTTAGAACAAGTATGGTAAGGAGTTAGGGTGTCCGAATACTTAGGGTAAATACAGTACTTTTCTGATCAAGCCAGTAAACTGCCACAGAAGTTTCAGGACATTTTTGACAGAAGCTGAAACAAAATAAATCAGAGACTCAGTTTTATTAAGTCTCTTTATTTACAACTATGTAGTTTGCACAGCTCTGACAAACAGTGTTAAAGTATGATGGCTGTGATGTCATTTGCAGAATACAAAACTTGCCTGTAAATGGGAAATAGTTTATAGGTATAAGAAAAACATTTCTAATGAAATGATAACAGTTGTGGTTGTGAAAAGAGCCCCTTTAACCCATTGTAGTCTGGAGACCCCAAAAGGGTAATTGGCAAACAGTGCAGACCCAGATCAAATGCCACAGAATGCTGCATCTGATCAGGGTCTCCACTGTTTACAATTAGTTCAGCCATTTTGCTACAGGAATATCTAAATCTCATAGCTGGACGTCTAATATATAGTGTGAGAGAGTCTAGTTAGTCTACAATGGGTTAATATGAGCTCTGATACCAACACCCGGGTTTTAGTGGAGAAATGTACACCTTTCTCAGCTAGTGCTACATCCATGCTATCAGTTCTTAAAAATCTAAAATAAACAGTTATTTAACACCTTGTAGACTAAATAGACTCACCCACAGACTAAATAGACTCACCCACACTATATATTGAAAGAGTTCAATTTCAATTTTAGGTAGGTCCAGCTATGAGATTTAATAGATATTCCTAGAGGAAAATGGCCAAACTATTTGCAAGTAGAGAATGATTAGATGCCACATTCTGTGGCATCTGATCTGCGTCTACATTGTTTGTCAGTTACCATTTTAGGTGTCTCCAGTCTACAATGGGTTAAAACTTGGCTAGTGAAAATAGCAATAAACCAAAGTGTCTTCTAGCTTTTATGTATTACTTGTACATTTTAAAGTTTTTTCTCTCTTTTGATAATTCTGTACAAACTTTAAATTTTAAATTTTTTTGTTTCGACAATGGGTATACATGTTTTTTGTACAAAATGTTTTATGCTTATTGCAGAAATATTTATACAGTTGACTGTCCTATCTCAAACACCTGAAACTCCAAATACTACTCAAACTGAAAATTCAGGGCCCAGTTGTTAAAAACTAACGATGTTGTTAGTTAACGATGTTGTTAGTTAATGTATTGTTAAAACTTTGATCATTAAATATGGCATATACACTAATATTTTTGCTGAAAAAAAATGTGATTCGAAAAAGCTACTCACATTTTTTTAGCAAAAATACCTGCGCATTAGATATTGTACTTACAAGAACAGTTAATATTTTGACCACTTATGAGCTTGTTCAGCTGACTACGCTTTTAACAACTGGGCCCTGGTGCCTTGGAGTTAAGATAATGAGAGTCCAAAATTTTTATTTCAGCCCCAGATTCACATGAAACCTCAATCCCAGTTTTCTAGGAAATACAACACAAGCCTTTCATAAAGTCATCTGCTAATGTTTTCATTCAGTGTTCAATGAGTTAACTTTGCAATATACCGAAGGTGCCATAGATTGATAGGATTGTACAAGAGCAGTATGAACAAAATAAAATAAGAAAATTTTCTATTGTGTTTTTATTTACGCATAGCTCCAGATAAGAAGGGGTAGCCACAAATTTTTTTTCTTATTTCTCCAAGAAAACATGCTGTGGGTACTCATAAGAGGAGCTTCTAATGAGAAACTACAACATATGTTTTTGTGGAGAAATAAGAAATATCAGTACTTTTCAGTTGAAAAGAGTGTCTTATCTGGAGCTATGTACCTGTCAGATAGTGAACACCACATCAGTCTTTATATACACCCTGTAACAAACACTCTGGTGAACAAATACAATAACAGCTGTGAAGTCTCTGTACATCCCGCAATATTTTGTACACAACTCGTTTGATAGGATATATCAACCATGAACTATTTGTTGTTGTTTTTTTTTTAATTTCATCACAAATTTAATTTAACCCTTGTCCTGCTGAATAAATTAAGATGTCATGCCCCCTTCTAATTTTCAGCCCATCAGATTACTAGATCCAGATTATTGCTATAAATTGAAATACTTAATTGCAAACAATGCAGATCCAGATCAGTTGGCTTCTTCACTGATCTGGATCTAAACTGTTTGATAAAGTGGGGCATATCAGGGTTCAGCAGGACAAGGGTTAACATTTACATGGAATGGACTCTTCTATCACAACTTTGGACTGGTCTATTTCCAATAGCAGGGTGCCTGGTTAGTTTTTATTACTATATTTTGTAGAAATTCCAGTTATTTAATGTAAATGGTGTTGACCCAGATCAGATACCACATTCTGCAGCATCTGCATCAGGTCTGCACTGTTTGCCAATTACCCTTGGGGGTTTCCCAACTAAACTGGGTTAAAGAGATCTTGAAATTTCAGTTAGAATATTCCTTTATCGCTTAGCATGCAATGGGCAAATTTAGCAGAGGACAAACTGATGATATTTCTCTTGTATTTAATATTTTACAAGAAAACAGGGCCCAGTTGTTCAAAGCATCGTTAGCTTAACGAGCTCGTTAAGGGTCATTTCGTTAACTGTTTTAGCGGATTCAATACACAATATACTCACATTTTTTCAGCAAAAAATATCAGAATATTTGCGTATCACTCAATATAAATTTTAACGAATCGTAACTAACGATATCGTTAGCTTTGAACAACTGGGCCCAGAATTTAAACATTACGTGCAAATTGTCTCTGCATGAAAAGTCAAATCCTTTTTGAATCACTCAGCAAGTGGAGGTTTTGTAGAACTCCACCTCAGTCTTCTGGGTGCTCTCTCTGCTTCACTGTTCAGTTCATTTTGGTCTAGCCTTCAAGGCTGAGACCCCTGTGTACACTTGTTTATATTTAGGCCACATACTGTTTGTAAATGAACATAAATCATATCCCTTCCACCCAAAAACGCTAAAGCTACAGTATGGTAGCTGACGGGCCGATGATGGCCCGATGTAGATTTACGTAGAATGCTAGCTGGGGTATTCCTAGGGAAGACTTGGGAGAGTATTTGCTATCCAACTAAAGAAACCTTGGATCTTTGGCTATGCAAAGAGCACCCAGCAAAGACTCGGACTGTCATAGAGCTCCAGCTAAATATGTTTCTTATTTCTCCACAAAACCATTATTTGTGGGTACTCATTAGAAGTGCCTCTGTGAGGCACTTCTAATGAGTACCCACAACCTGTTTTCATGGAGAAAAAAGAAACAATATTTTTTGTTTAAAAAAAAGTGCCTTATCTGGAGTAATGGACTGCTCAGATGCACAGACCGATGATGAGTTTTCAGTGGTAGCTCATGTCAGCAGGTACATTTATCACATTGCGGCTCACTCGTGATCTTGCCAGAATATGGTTTTCATGCTTATACAAGTAGTCCTTTTACTTATTCTTTGTATCACAAAAGCTGCAGACAGTCATCTAGTTTCTTCAGCCTCAGATATGCCTGAAAGATACACAAATTATTAACATCTTGTATGTAAAGGAGTCAACTTGTAAATCAGCCCAAGAAAAAAAAAAAATTCTTCGGGTTTGGCAGATTTCAACTCAGGACTTGTATGGCTCTTCACTGCACAAAGCCTTAACTTTTGATGGCCAGATATGACTTAAATGCATCCATGCAGTCTGATCAGAATCACTGGATGCTTAAGAATGTATCAAATCAGAACAAAGGCCCAGATGAGACTGAGCATATACAGGGTGATCTGAATCTGCACATGTTTGAAGACACTTTTTCGCTTCACCTGGCCCAAATAATGTTGAAAGAGACATTAAACACCATAACATCATAATCATCTTTGGGGCATATGTGACCCAGATTAATCTGCATGACAACACATTGATCAGAATTTTCTCTTGAGAATCAATTGTTAGTTTTGAATAGTTCAACAAACACTACGGCCTTGATCATACTGCACAGATGCAGAGGCTGATTCAGGCCTCAGCTGTTCCTCCTTTTTTTTATGCTATACCTATTAACCCACAAAAGACTAGAGATCCTTAAACAGGTAACTGGCAAACAGTGAGACCCAGACCAGATGCCCCGGCATCTTATCAAGGTCTCCACTGTGTGCAATTAGGTCAACCATCTTTCTTTAGGAATATCTACATCATAATGCCTGCCATACCTAAAATAGAAAATGGACTCATCCAGTTTTAAGTATGGGAGAGTTTATTCAGTCTTTAATGGATTAATGATGTAGGTTTCAAACAATTCTTCAAGTCTGATCCAAAAGGCTAGATCATTTTTGAGCATTGATTTTTCCAGATCCTTATCACACCCTTGCAAATGAAGCTTCTTTACATTGATATCATGAAACTGAACAAAACTACAAGAATTCTGCCAAAGGTGGTGTCGCACCTGGAGCGTAAAATATAGGTCAAGGTCACCGGTACAAGGTGATTGCTGAGTGAGGATGTCAAGGAGAAACACTATGCAAGGCATGAAGATTCTAGCAAATATAGTTGAAGAGATTGCAAGGGTCAATGAAATTGTTGACAGACGGACGGACAGAAAGAAAACCGGATGCCTCTATCGCACCATGCTAGCAGGTGTGACAATAAATACTTGCACTGAATGACATTCAAAGCACAAAATGCATGAATCTGCATAAAAAAAATGAAAACAAAAAACACTTCATCATATGTCCTGTAAACCCATCAGTGTATGCATTTGTGAGAATTTAACTATTCTAGAGAATCATTTTCATTAGAAAACAGAAAACGCTTTACACACTGTAGCTTGTTGGAACATAAATAATGCATAGTGTACAACAACAAAGCTATTGGAATAATACACACTTCAATAATTACATAGGGAGTTGTATAGTTACATTGCATAGATATTTTCCAGTCAAATGATAGCCAATACATACAACATGGATAGATGAATATACCAGCTAACTTTCTAGAGATGATTATAAATCATATTGACTTTTATTAACTAGATTGTCAAAAACTTGGAAAACAGACATTTTTATCATTATTATTATTACAGAGAAAAGAGGTAGATATATGCCAATTTTGAGTTTGGACTTGTTTTCTTTTTTCAAAATGTGACAAGATCATGGAGAGCTCAGGAAAGCAGTAGAACCAGTAAAATAATTGTGCGTTGTGGATTGATTTTGCATGCTGGGTAAAAACTACGGTTTGCATGAAATGTCAAAGCCTATTTTCTGGGAAAAATGAGAAAAATATCAATGTGTGGCCTGCTGTATTTGCCCAGAGTGCATCACGAAAACATGCCTATACAATTTCGACCCCCTTAAACCCCACCTTTATACAGTAAAACTGGGGTTTACAGGGGTATACATTATTTTTCTTATTTCTGCTCAAAAACATATGTTTTAAAAACGTAGATTGTGGGTACTCGTTAGAACCGCCTCGGCGAGGCGGTTCTAACGAGTACCCACAATCTATGGTTTTAGCAGATATATGAAAAATATCGGAGGTTTTTATCTGAAATTTTTCTGTTTTTGGAGGTGAAATTTTCTACATATTTGCATAGGTGTGTTTCCGTAATGGTGAGAAGTGTTATACAACCTTGAGCATGGCAAGCTGCGTATCACCACCCTCCTCATCTTCATCATCATTCATATACTCATTTAACTTCATCACAATATCAACATGGGCACCAATAAACAGGTTGAATAATGATTGTGCTTCTCCTAGCCTGAAATTAATAAACTTGTGGTAGAATGGGGATAAAACCACCTACTATACTTACCCTAAATATTGGGATACCATAACTACTTACCATACTTGTCCAAAAACTTGAAACGGTCCATTCAACTACCTGTTGATGTGTTCCACATTTTGCTGGACAAGTGGTGAATTGTTGACCCTTTGCGGCATCTGATCTGGGTCTTAACTGTTTGCTCAGGCCTGTCTGTCCCAATTCTTAGGGTTATTACAGTACCTTATTAGTCTGAAACGTTGACTATGTCCATTTTAATACCTGGTGATGTGTCTAAACAACTGCTGGAAGAGAGGCAACTAGTGTAGACCATGATAAGACTGCTCTAAGGACCAGTTTGATCATGGTCTGCTGTGTCTGTCACTCAGCCCACACTTTTTAGACACATTACCAGTCAGTTAAATGGACTTGTTCAAATGAAATGAAAACAGCAAGTGGTTTCAGTGCCCAAATATTTAGGCTGATTAAGCTACCAAAAATATACAGAAGGTAAAATAGAGTGTTCAGAATATTGTTTTTGTTTTTGACTTTGCAACTTAACCCTTATCATGCTGAATAAATTAAGAAGTCACACCCATTTCTAATTTTCAGCCAATCAGATTACTGACCAAGGTTGTCGATATTAATTTACATACTTAATTCTTCAGAAGCCAACTGATCTGGATCTACACTGTTTGCAAAGTCAGGGTATATCCGGGTTCAGCATGACAAGGGTTAACACTTTCTGTATCCTCATCAAAGCAATTCTAATGTACCCTCACTGAGATTTTGTTTGTACGTGTTTGTACGTGTTGAGGTTTTATGGCCAAGTCAACCCACTGGGGTCATGTCGAGGGTGTCAGTTTACCTAACCACAATTTTTTTTTCTCCTGGGCAGGCGTAATTCTCTAAGTGGTGAATCAGTGCTTGTGCACATTCTTTCACCAGAAACTGACAACTGTGATTCTTGAATAAGTGAAAGGGAGAGAATGACTGTGGAAAATATTTCATGATCAATCTCCACTGTTGTTCGAACCCGGGACCTCCTGATCACTAGTCGGATGAGCATGACTGAGCCACTGCGGTTGGCCCCTCGATGAAGATATGTTTTGGTATAAACAGAAAAAATATCTTTAATCAGCATCTCAATTACCGTCTTTGAATATTATATCAGCAATTTTTTTTTTTTTTTTTTTTTTTTTTTTATATCAAAATATCAGTACTTGTGATTGCTTTTTTTTTTTTTTTTACATTAAACAGTATCTGTGATTTGTTTTACATCAAACACTATCAGCCTTTGTATATTTTTTATCAGTACCTGTGATATTTTTATAGCAAACAATATCAGTACCTGTGATTTTTGATAGCAAAGTCTATCAGGCTGTCCACAGTCCTGTATCTAACACAGTACGAGATGAAAGCAGACTGATGAGGAGTGTCCAGTACCTCTGTGAAGTCTTCTGTAGCCAGAATATACTCATATGCAGCCTCTTGTACCTGAAAAAGAAATCAGCATTTGCCATTTTAGCTGTGCCACATGAAAAAGGATGACAGTGCAAGTTCCAGATCATCCTGTGCACATTGACAGTCTAATCTGAATCTACAATATTCACCCTAAATATTTAAACATATTTTATTTCAAAGCTTTGATATATACATATACAGTCGAACCTCGATGGCTCGAACACCGATGGCTCGTTTACCATGGCTAATTCGAACTCGTTTTTCAGTCCCTACGAAATTCTTCCGATAGCGCAAGAAAACAAATATTTAAAGAAATTTTCTTATTTTATCGTGAAATTGTATGTTGTGTGTACTCATTAGAATTGCCTCATTGCTCAGCAAGGCGATTCTAATGAGTACACTCAACATACAATCACTGCGTAGAAAATCGAAAAGATTTCCCTACATTATCGCTATTTGCTGAACTGGTGCCATGATTAACCCTCAGTGGCTCGAACTACCCATGACTCGAACGAATTTCCATGATCCCAAAGATGTTCGAGCCATTGAGGTTTGACTGTAACAAGAAAAAGTGCCAATAAGACTTATTAGATACTCCCTGCAAAAAGCAAAGTGTTACATGTGGATGAACAATATGAAAACAGTATACCTCCCCAAAAATTAGTTTGCTGGGCATATGATAACATAAGGGTAATAAGAAAGAAAACAAGCTGCTTGTTTGGTTCACTTTCCTAAATATTTGGACAGTAATGTCTGAGCAATCTATGTAGGTACAGATCAAGCTGCTGAAAGAGCAGACTGATCAGGTTCTACACAGTTTGCCATTCAGCCTTTAAATAGATTGTGTTGGGGTTTAACAACATGTCAACCCTTGTGGGTCATTTTGTGTCATCTCCCAGAGAGAGGGTGAAAAGAGATAAAAGAGATAGTAGAGATGAAAGAGAGGGACAGGGAAGAAAGAGGAACAGGAATGAAAGTGAAGAAACAGAAGAAATAAAGACATTCCCCAAATACCTTTACCTGCTACAAGGATACCAGGCCTTGCCCAACTGTAAGCCAATATCAGTTGAGCACCCCGGTAACATAAGGTACATGACACCTTCGCCACACCCAACCACCCCCACAGCACTTTTCAGACACATCATGCAGTATTCACATTTTAAGACAAGAATTGCATTAAGGTATTTTTTTGTTTTGTTTTAGTAACAGTTCAATGGTACTGACTTTCAAAGAATCGGACAAAAATTATAATATCACTGCTTCTACAAGTGCACTGCTAAGTTAAAAAGAGAATTAACTCCACCAATATTGTTCAAATAAAAAAAAATCCTACACTACATGAACATTTTCAACAAAGAGAAAACCTTTACAAGTTGAAACTAGAAATGTGTTAGTCAAGTACCATATCCCCAACTATATGCTTGTCCATACAAAATGCCAAAGTTGGAAAGGGGCACAACTCTTTAATCAGATTTTTTTTCAAAAGTTAAACAGGTGATCTACTCATCATCCATAATAAGCTCACCAAGTTTTAAGGCCCCAGCTCAAATAGTTTTCAAGATATCTTGCTCACAAGATTCATTTGATCAAATATTTATAAAACTTCACCAAACTTTAATGGGGTCATCTACACATTTAGTTCCAAACTGCTTGCAAAATCTGATGAGCCTAACTCAAGTGGTTCCTTAGATATTTTGCTTACAGGATTTTCATTTGATAAATAAAATGCCTAAATCTGAAAAGGGGTGTAAGTCCATCGAGAAGAATCTGTCAGACAGAAAAGAAAAAAAAAATATGAGTCTGCCAATTTTTCATAAGCAATGCATATATGAAATTTCAAAACCCTAGCGTACATAATTCCAAACATAAGAGAGGTTGCAAAAGCACTAAAATGCTTAAGTCTTAAAAGTAGCATAATTTGGACAAATAGTTATAAAATTTCACCAATTAAATCAGGTCATTTACACAAAGATCCATGATTGCCTGCCAAATTTCATGAACCTAGCTCTAGGGGTTCTTGAGATACTCCACTTACAAGATTTTCCTATGTTAAAATACATGTACTGGAAGTCTAAAAAAGGGGGCATAAATTGATCAAATATTTATAAAAGCTCACCAAATTTTAATCAGGTCATCTACGCATTGATTCCAAACTGCTTGCAAAATTTCATGAGCCTAACTTAAGTGGTTCCTTTGATATTTTGCTTACAAGATTTTCATTTATTAAAATGCCTAATTCCATCAAAAAGTATCTGACTGAGAGAAAAGAAAAAAAATACAGGTCTGATGGCTACTTTTTCATGTACAATGCATATATGAAATTTCAAAATCCTAGCATACATGGTTCCAAAGATATGAGGTCTCAAAAGGGTGAGGTACAGAGGAACAGGACATGCCCAAAGCAATATGGCCACCCAACTTTGTAGAATTCAAAATGCCAAACGTAAAGGGGCATAACTCTCATAAAATTAATCCATCTTTTTTTTCAAAAGTTATATCAGGTGATCTACTCCTCAGCCCCAATATATCTGTCAAATATCAAAGCCCAAGCTCAAATATTTTCTGAGATATCTTGTACAAATGGTAAATTGTGATGAATGGAATAAAACAATAAAGAACAGATGAACAAAGCAAAAGCAATATGAGCCAATGCACAACAAAATCGTACAAAATGGCATGTGTGCCCAGCAAAGACTCAGATCAGCCTGGGCATCCACCCAGTCTGATCAGAGTCTGCTATCCGTATAAAGCTTGGGTCCTTAGCTACCCATTTAGGACACATCAAAGACTTTGATCAGACTGGGTGAATGCCCAGGCTGATCTGAGTCTTCGCTGGGCACACATGCCATTTTGTTGGTTTTGTCAGGTGCTGGCTCATATACCCTCTCAACTTTTTCAAATCTGAAGGCATAAAGAAACACTTTTTTTTTAGATAGGCCCTCTGACTTCACTAGGGAAAAAGAGAAAACATGCAAACTATGTTCATTTTTTTATTGTGTTGGGGTTTAACGACACGTCAACCCTTGAGGGTCATTTTGTGTCGTCTCCCAGAGAAAGGGAGAAAAGAGGTAGAAGAGAGTAGAGGAGATGAAAGAGAGGGACAGGGAAGAAAGAGGAACAGGAATGAAAGTGAAGAAACAGAAGAAATAAAAACATTCCCCCTCTATCCTTACCCACTACAAGGATAGCAGGCCTTGCCCAACTGTAAGCCAATATCAGTTGGACGCCCCAGTGATGTAAGATACACAGCACCTTTGCACCACCCGACCACCCCAAAACTATGTTCATACCTTTACAGCTATGCCATGATTAAGACCATGTGTCAGAAGTGTTGTAATATTTTCTAAGATAGATCTGCAGTGTCCTTGTAACAATTCCTGAAATAGACAAGCAAGATGACATTTATACAGTAAATGTCCTAAAATTTCGTACACCAACTTGTCTGATAAAAATGGCACTTGCAAACAGTGCAGACCGAAATCAGACTACTGCTGTCATTTTCTTTAAACCATAATATATTTATATTTTTATTTCTTCACAAAATCATACAGCAGAACTCTGATAACTGAAACTCTGATAACTTGAATACCCCGGATAATTAATTAACTTTAATTTTAAGTCCCCACTGATAATTTTCTACAGAATTCAACCCTAGATAACTAGAACAATCAATAATTGGAACAAAATTCTTTAGTCCTCTACCTGTCTCAGTTTATAAGCTTTGACTGTATTTACTTATCAAGACTCTTCTAATGAGTGAAGTAAACAAAATATGAATGAGGATACCCCTTTTATCCAGCGCTATGAATTAAAGTTATAACAGAAAAACAGATAATTGTTTTTCCTATTTGTCCACGAAAATATGTTGTAAGGGGTTGATTAGAACCAGGATGCTTCTAATGAGTACCCAAAACATATGTTGTTGTGGACGAACAAAAAATAACAATGCTTTTTGGTTGAAAAAAAGGTGTATTATCTGAGTTATGCCTAAAACAGCCCAATGTCCCAACAAGAGAAAATGTATGTTTGTAGATGTGTGCCGAGTCTTCCCTGAGTATATATGCCTACATTTTCTCATGTTGCAGACCAAATGCTTTAACCCTTACCTTTATCTTGTCTGTTTTGAATATAACAGCAATGAGCAGGCATCCCAAAGCACAAGAAGTCAGTTCCAGCTTCCAGTAGGATTTGGACAGACCGTCCAGGTCAATATCTTTTAAAACAGGACAGCTGAAAAAAAAAAAAAAAAAAATGTAACCCATTTATGCCTAGTGGACTCTTCTACCTGAACTTTTTGGATAGATCCATTTCCAAGTGAAAGGATGTCTGATCATTTTTATTATTAGCATCTTTTATAGAAATTCCTGTACTTAATGCAAACAGTGTAGACCCTGATCAGCTGCCACATTGCAATGGTCCGGTTTATGGAACAGCTAGGCATAATGGGTCAACCACATCGAATGATAAGGGTTCTGTATGCAGATGCAACAGCCGATCAGCCTGTTTGAGTTAGCATGCAACTAGTGGTCTCAGTATGTACGGCTCCCATCAGGCATGTCCTTATACCATACTTACCCTAAATATTGGGACATCTTAGCATGCTTGTTCTATAATTTTAACAAGTCCATTTTACTTCCTGTTAATGTGACTAAACCTGCTGGATAAGGGGCACACAGAGTAGACCCTGATCAGATGCAAAATTCTACCACATCATATCTAGGTTTTACCTGATTACTCAGGTCTGTCTGTCCCAATACTTAGGGTAACTATGGTAATTTCTGAAAACCCAGGAATCCACCATTTTACAATGAATGCAGTGATTCTATTTATAGTTGTTGCTGAGCTGAAGTTTAACATGCCAGACAAGAATATTTCAGTCATGTCATGGTGTTGTCTCTGAATCTGAGGAACTCCTAACCAACCCGTGACAAATCACACAGTCAAGTCCAGCCTAGTTAATCAGCAGCTCTGCCGCAGAGGCACTAGGCAGCCAATCTATTTTACCAGTCCCATGTACAGGGCCTGTATTTATATTTGTACTTAATTGTTTGTGTTGAAGTTTTACGGCCCAGTCAAACGAGTGGGGTCATGTCGAGCGCGGTCAGTTTACCTAACCACACAGTTACTGGGCAGGCTTAGTCCTCTATGCGGTTAACCAGTATTGTGCACATATTTGTACTTAAAAATAAATTAGTAGACCATCTTCTGTAAAGGGGTGGAGCCTAACTTAGCACTGGCCTTTCATAGAATATCAACAGATAAAAGCAATCTGCTTGTCTGTTAACCTTTAACCTGCTCACGACAAATAACAGCAAAATAAATTAATTTAGCATATTCTTATTTCCTCAGAGAAAAGACTTTTGATTGTGTTGGGGTTTAACGACACGTCAACCCTTGTGGGTCATTTTGTGTCGTCTCCCAGAGAAAGGGAGAAAAGAGACAGAAGAGATAGTAGGAGAGATGAAAGAGAGGAACAGGGAAGAAAGAGGAACAGGAATGAAAGTGAAGAAACAGAAGAAACAAATACATCCCCCCTCTACCTTTACCTGCTACAAGGATAGCAGGCCTTGCCCAACTGTAAGCCAATATCAGTTGGACGCCCCGGTGACATAAGATACATGACACCTTCGCACCACCCGACCACCCCAAAACATTTCAGTAGAGTGTGCCTTATTATTTGTCTGCTGATTAAGCCTACAGAGTGCTTAAGGTTTGAATGATGATTTGGTGTTTTACATCCCTTTCAACATTATTTAAGTCATATTGAGACAATGGAAGAGTGATAATGAAGCAATGAAGTGCTGTGCAATGAAGCGCTGTACAATCATGATTTGAATCCAGCAGGATTTGAACCCAGAACCTTATGATCCAAAGTTGGGAGTGCTGATCACTCAATCACCAGGGCCCAGTTGTTCAAAGCTAACGATGTCGTTAGTTAACGATTCATTAAAATTTACATCAAGTGATATGCAAATATGCTGAAATTTTTTGCTGAAAAAATGTGAGTAGCTTTTGCACTATATCAGAATACTGTATATTGAATCCACTAAAATAGTTAACGAAATGACCCTTAACGAGCTAGTTAAGCTAACAACGCTTTGAACAACTGGGCCCAGGACGCTCCTAAATCTTAAAATTTTCACGAAATGGAACATGTTACTGGCAACACAGAATATCTTCATATTCTGTCATGTACAAAAGAAATGGTGTATATGTTAAAAGAAATGTACCAAATAATGAAACCTCCAGTACCGGTAATGCTCACCTCTCTATAACAGCCACCACCCTGTAACAGCCACTTTTCTGATATGCAAAAGTGCAATTTCCCTATATAGTAAATCTCTCTACAATGGCCATCTCCATACAACAAATTTTATTTGTTCCCAAAGTTGCACTGTGTGTTCAAACTGGCTTGAGTCTACACATACGTAGTAACATCTAAAATGACACTTATTTCAAGCCTTGAGATAATACAGTATTCGACCTAATTACTGCACTGTGCACTTAAGTTTTTTTTCAAAATTACTGGGAAAATGTGTGGTAAAATAAGTATATACTTACTAAGCCTACACTTTAAAACAAGAGGCCCATGGGCCACGGGTCGCTCACCTGAGTGACATAGCCACTGCAGATATGCAGATGTTATGCAACATTTTTCCAATCCTGTCATCGCAACTAAAGCAGTTCTTAATTTTGAAGAAGAATATATATGGCATGCCAGTCAATGGAGCGTGATTATTTGAACAAACTCTAAATGGCGGCCAGCTTGGATTTACGATTGGCACGATTTTAGCTATTTTTGATCTACAAGTCACCCTGATGCTTCCTAGCAAGTTTGGAGTCAATTGGCCTTTCGGTTCAGGATACGAAGCGAAAAATAGATTTTCAAGATGGCGGCCATCTTGGATTTCCAATCGGCACGATTTTAGCTACTTTTGATCTACAAGTCACCCTGATGCTTCCTAGCAAGTTTGGAGTCAATTGGCCTTTCGGTTCAGGATACGAAGCGAAAAATGGATTTTCAAGATGGCGGCCATCTTGGATTTCCGATCGGAACGACTTTAGCTATTTTTGATCTACAAGTCACCCTGATGCTTCCTAGCAAGTTTGGAGTCAATTGGCCTTTCAGTTCAGGAGAAGAAGCGAAAAATAGATTTTCAAGATGGCGGCCATCTTGGATTACCGATCGGAACGATTTTAGCAATTTTTGATCTACAAGTCACCCCGATGCTTCCTATCAAGTATCAAGTCAATTGGCCCAGGGGTGTAGGAGGAGTAGGCTTTTAAAGCAATTGTTGACGCCGCACGACTGACGACGCACGACGGACATTGACTGACCACAATAGCTCACCATTAGCACTTCGTGCTCAGGTGAGCTAAAAGGATCAGCAAAGAACTTATTTGCCGATATTTATGCAATTTTCTGATTTTCTGTATAAAAGCCTAAGTTGTTGGTACTCATTTGAATTGCCTCTTGTTGAGGCATTTCAAATGTGTACCAACATCATATGCTTTTATAAACAAGTACATGGCCTGTAATCTGAAGACTATGGCTTTGCTTGACTGCACTTATAGGGGTATGTGCAGTAATTAGAACGTATACGGTAGGACCATAACTTGTGAGGCACTTCTAATGCCACAAGAACATGTGGCTAACTGGTTTTTGTGGCAAACTAAGAATAAATATTTATCTGGATACCCTTGTATAAAGAGCTATGCCTTCTCTGTTCCCCAATATGTTGTTCAATATCCAATGATTCTGTTTGTGAAAGCCCTGATCAATACTGATACAATAAGACCCTTCTCTCATTGTTTGTTTTATCTTAGGTCACTTTCAGCAATTTTTCAGTCATATCACAACAGTGTCCGGATATGACAGGGAGCTCAACACTCATTGTGAAAGTGCTGCCTCATTTAAATATCATGCAACAGACACTATATTCCACTCAGTTACATTGTACTGACACATGGCTTACCAGTTCTGATTCCTAGCTCTACTTTCTTAATCCTAGTGCTGCTGAACCTGGATATGTCCTGCCTTTGCAAACAGTGTAGATCCAGATAAGTTGGCTTCTTCAGAAGCCAACTGATCTGGATCTGCACTGTTTGCCATTAAGTATGTGAATTTATACCAACAATCTGGATCAAGTAATCTGATTGGCTAAAAGTTAGAAATGGGTGTGGCATGTTAATTTATTCAGCAGGACAAGGTTAAATGCTGAGCCCTAAGCAAAACAGCAACTAGTACCATTTTATAGCTTTGATAGGATTCTGCAGGGACAGTAGACACAACCTCCCAGTCACAAAGTCGACACTCTACTAACTGAGCCACTGTACCAGTAATCATTTTACATGGCTCAAATAATTTTACCTTATTAGGAGGTTGAAGTAGTGAACACATGTATCAATCTGTTCTGAACTCAATGGGCAGCACACTGAAAAAGAAAACACAACCTACAATTTCTATACTGCAAGTATAATCCCTTGATAGGACAGCTGGATAACATCTACCATACTTGCTGGATGAGTAGCAAACAGAGCAGAATGTGGTTTCTAATCTGGTCTACAATGTTTGCTCAAGTCTATCAGTCTACAAACATCAGGGTCCAGTTGTTCAAAGCTAACGACGTCGTTAGTTAACGATTCGTTAAAATTTACATAGAGTGATACGCAAATATGCTGAAATTTTTTGCTGAAAAAATGTGAGTAGCTTTTGCACACTGCAAAAGCTACTCACATTTTTTCAGCAAAAAATATCAGAATATTGCATATTGAATCCGCTAAAACAGTTAACGAAATGACCCTTAACAAGCTCGTTAAGCTAACGACGCTTTGAACAACTGGGCCCTGGTATTACAGTATGATTGTTTATATACCACAGGATGAAATAAGCTGAGTCTCAATATTTAGTGTTACACTCAAAAATTAACCCTAGTCCTGCTGAACCTGGATATGTCCTGTCTTTGCAAACAGTATAGATCCAGATCAGTTGGCTTCTGAAGAAGCCAACTGATCTGGATCTGCTCTGTTTGCCATTCAGTATATGAATTTAAATCAACAATCTGGATCAAGTAATCTGATTGGCTAAAAATTAGAAATGGGCATGGCATCTTAATTTATTCAGCAGGACAAAGGTTGACTCTTGTGCCAATCAAAGCTGTAGATTTGGAGCTTAATAGCCCAGACACATATTAAGGTCATGACAAGCTGTGAGTTTACCTAATCACACTTTATATTTGGCAGGCTTAGTCCTCTTAACATTTAAGCAGTACTTGTGCACATTTTTCACCAAAACTGACAACAACCCTTCTTGAATCAGCAGAATGACCATACAAAATATTTCATGATCCATCTCCATGAGAGAATGTCGCGGGACCAGGCAGGGATCAAACCCGCGACCTCCTGATCACCAGTAGGACGCATATTTGACTGAGAGACTGGCTCAAAGCTGTAGAAGACAACATGCTAAAATATAATTTTATTCAATTCTTAAGTTAATGTAAATGGATACCACTAAAATCATCTGTGGCCATTTTACAAAGGGAGACAGGTAGTTGTGCCCCAAGCACTTGAAACCTTTCAGAAATTAGAGCTGCTTTTAAAGGAAAGCATTGTTACCAGACATAGCAAATGTATTCCTTTAACCCTTATCCTGCTGAATAAATTAAGATGCCACGTCCACTTCTAGGTTTCAGCCAGTCAGATTACTTGATCCGGATTGTTGCTTTAAATTTACATACTTAATGGCAAACAGTGCAGATCCAGATCAGTTGGCTTCTTCAGAAGCCAACTGATCTGGATCTACACTGTTTGCAAAGGCAGGGTATATCCAGGTTCAGCAGGACAAGGGTTAAAAGTAGCACCCAATGAGAAGGGAGGCAAATATTTTAATGGAAGTATTTCGTTTGATGGTGTATCCATTCTCCTTGAAGCAAATGGGCTGCATTATGCAAAAACGTGTCTGTGGGCATATGCAGACAGTGAAGGCCCAGATCAGCCTGCCCATCTGAGCAGTCTGATCAAGGCCTTCAATGCCTTCTAACAGAATCTTTGGATACTACAGAATGTACGAGTTGAGAGCAATGGCCCGGCTACTACTTTGTGCAAGCACAGAAAGATCTAAATCTGCCCATTTTGAGCATGTCTGAAGGCACTTCTTTGCTCAATGCAGCCCAAATAATACTCTGTATACAGTATAACTTACCCTTGTTCAAAGGTGCTGAAATGACCATCTGCCACATTTTACTGAAGAATGGCACAGACCACAGTTCTGGAACATTGCTTAGTCGGTGGAGGACATACTCCAACTGCTTCATCTACATTTGAATAATACAGAGGAATCATGTAAATTTTCAATAGGAAGTTATTCTTTACCACTCTCTGGGCAAATTCAGCAGACAACAAATTTGTCATATTTTTCTATCATATAGGTCTATTTTCTGGGAAAAATCAGAAAAATATTTCAAAAGGCCTTCTGCTGAAATTTTTACCCAGTGCTAAGCATTAAATTTAACCCTTAGCATGCTGCTGAATAAATTGACAAATTAGTGACTTTCATTATTTTCCAAGAAAATATGGCTAGAAATTACATGGGAATGATATCATCATAGATTGGTTGCATGAAGTGCCAAGCCCTGTTTTCAGAAGAAATAATACAAATGATATTTGTTAAAATGCAAAGCAAAATCTGTAGCAGATGATATTCCTTTTTATATATATATATTTTTTACATAGCAAGTCTTGACATTTCATGTAAACTATCTGCTTGGCAGACAATTCACAAATGTCAAGACTTATTTTCTGTGAAAATTAAAATAAAAAAAAAATAAAAATGTTGTCTGCTTAAGATGTAATTGGCATGTTAAGGGCTCATATTTAAATTCAACAAGCTAACTATTCAAAATCCCAATTGGTAAAACTTAAAACACCAGTGAAGCAGATGTAAAAGACTGAGCCAACCTATTTGTACAGAATTAGCTGAGCTATTGTTCAAGATAAGTATGGCGTTGAATTTTGCATGAGAATATGCTGACGTTTCCTCAATGCAAACAAATGTGTAAAAACAACATAATATTATATAAGTTACATTGTAATTTTGAAACAAGAACTGTTACAGTACAAGCTCAGCTTGCCTATTTATGTTATCATTATTATTGTTGGAATTGGCCAGAATTTCATAGTTGATCATATTGACTAAAAGTCGACTAGTAGACGGTATATTCATTCTCATTTTAGTTAAATGACAAATCAACCCTTGTGGGTCATTCTATTGTCATCCCAGAGAAAGAGAGAAAAGAGACAGAAATGCTAGTATATGTAGATGAGAGGAAAGAGAGAAATAGAGGAGTATAAGGGAAAAGCAAACGACAGTGTAGAAACAGAAGAAAAACTTATATTCCCCCTTTCCCCCCTCCTGCAGCAAGTACAGCAAGCACTTATCACCACCCTACCACTAAGAAAAACAATCCAGGCCCCAAGGTTATAAAACATTTTTCATGCTCAACTTAGTTGAGAATGAAAATTGTCCTGCTAATAAATCTCAAATTACTAACAATTGCAAATTCTTTCATACTAAACAGAGCTGAGCAGGAAACTTTCTCTGCTGATAAATGTGAAAATGCCAGCTATTGTTGGCATTTTCATATTTATTAGCAGAGAAAATTTCATGCTCAGCTGAAATGAGCATGAAAAAAAGTTTTACATATAAACCTCAGGGTCAGAACTTGATTAAGAGGCACTTTGACTGAGATCTACAGTGTTTGCTCAGGTGTATCTAATCCATTTATTCTGGATAAAAGCTGTAGCCTACCAATCCAAACTGCTGTAATCTTTGTAGGATACTGGTCCACAGGGGCTTGTCATAAAGATTATAATCCAGGCACAGACAAGATACTAAGGTCACAGCCTAAAACAAGAAAAGTATTTTTCAGTTTACAATATTTGAAGTTTTCATATGTATTAAAATAACAAAAGCAGTACTCAGTTCCAAAACTGATAAAAACATTTTAAGTCTATATATAGTAGTCAAGCCATGAGAAATGGTGTCTCCATGCATATACGGACAACGAAGGCACAGATCATTTTTTATGCTGTAGAGCAAAAATGTCAGTTAATTTCGTAACATTACCAATACAGACAATATCATAAGGGCCGTTACTTGTTTGGCAATAGACGCTACAAGACCCAAAATTTCTGTATGCCAGATCAGCTTGGCTAAAAGCTCAGTCTAATTGGAGACTTCACAGTCTGCATAATATATTTCTCTATTTACCCTACCTATTTTGACAGACAGGTATGAGCAAATAGAGTAGACCCAGATCAGATGGTGCAGAATGCAGCATCTGATCTGGGTCTATACTGTTTGCCATTCATACAGCAGTTTTTAGACAGATCAGCAGGTAGCAAAATGGACTTGTTCAAATTTTGGGACATGTATGGTAAGGATTTAAGATGTCCGAATACTTATGGTAAATATGGCAATCATACTTTTTTGAATGACAAGGGTCATGGGTCATACATAGCCCCTGATAAGGCTCTTTTTTCAAGTGAAAAGTACTGATATTTTTCTTATTTCTTCATGAAAACATATGTTGTGGGGACTCATTAGAAGCGCCTCACTGATGCGCTTCTAATAAGTACCCACAACATACGTTTTCAAGGAGAAATAAGGGAAGTATTATCTGGATACTCTCTCTTATCTGGCATACATGTCATAAGCTGTGGGATAAGGCAAAATTTTATGTGAGATTTGACAAAACTCTGTGAGATTTTCTTAAACATCACTTTGGAGCTCCCCCAATATAGTCTACTCTGTCTTTTTTTCATGTAAGAAGTTTGTGAAAACTACAATAGTATGTGATTTGTACATATTTTTTCAAATAATCTGTTGTAAAATGGTCTGAAAATTCTGTGAAATTTGAATTTTTTATTGGCATCGCCTTCCAGATGGGCCAAATTCTGTGAGATTTTATCTCACAGTGTGAGATACGGCATGTATGATCTAGTCCTATGGTCATAATTATGTCAGTTTGCAGTTCAGTTATAAGTAGATAAACAAGTACTTACTGTTTTCTCATGGCTGTGATTCTTCCAGATACCTCTCACCAGTCCCTCCTTTTGACAGGTTACAAATGTCTGCACAGAATGTTTGATATGGAGTTTTTCCAGACTCACAAGGTAGATCATGATATGCATTAACTCTCTATAATTAGAATAAAAGCATTGCAGACACTGCATGACACCCTGCCACTGTGGGCAACAAGTATGTAACCTTTCTCATGATATTAAGCAAAATCACAATTCTGACATCTAGGGCCATAACTCCATTGTAAAGTAATGATATTGGCCCAATTTTTATTTTAACCTATATGTAGTTCTAGTAAACATCAATGTGTATATAAAATTTGATAAAAATCCATCAATTCATTCTCAAGATATAAAGCTACCGATTCGGCTATGGAGTTCAGCTTATCTATGAAAACAAATGATCTGGTATTTCTCAGGCTCTTCTTGCTAATTTAACAGATAAACTTTCAGGGAACGTAACTCTGTCAAAATAATTTTATCCCCTTCTCCAAAGGGGCTCTATTCTTACAGAGCAGATCCCTGTTCAGAAGGGTATTAAGGCAAACTGAAAGTCAAAAAAGTTGTCTCCCTTGTAGAAAATGGCAGCAGTATCCATTTAATAACACTAAATTATCTTTTTATGTAATTATGTTTTAGGATCTTATCACACAATGCTGAAGAGAAATAACTCTTCTTCTGAGTGCAAGATGGTGCTAAATACAAGGGATGTTCGAAATGAATTGCTTATTGTCCTCTAGCTCGATATCCACGTGGGGCACGATAAAAACCAATACATACCTGTATAGGGCTATTCAATATCTACACAATGGTGTATAAATGTACATGTTAGACTAAGTGTAAGACATAAAATTTACCATTTGAATACACGCAGTCATTGACCACTGCAGTAAAAATGGTTGGTAGAAGCGTCGACAAAAAAGATGAAATACGGGCTTACATCAAAGCTCACTCAAAACTTGGTTGTTCTTTGAAGAAGTTGATGACTGAAATTTCTACTGCTTTTGGACCTTCTTGTGTGTCTTATGACACAGTTCGGCGGTGGAAAAAGAAATTTGAGTCTGGTGTAGAGTCATCAAAAATGCATCGAAATCAGGTAGGCCAAAATCTGCATTTCGTAAAGAAATCGTTTCCAAAATAAAGAAAATCATTGAAGGAGATGCCTGATTTACAGTTCGTGATATTGCACGAATGGTAGGCATATCACCATCAACGGTTCACCTTATTTTGAAGAAGCATTTGAAAGTCAGAAAGATTTCTGCTAGATGTGTGCCACATCTGTTGACTGACGAGCAAAAGAGGCAACGGGTTAAAGTGGCCAAAAAGCTGCTTCAAATGTTTCCAAAATATGACAAATAGCAGTTTGCCAATGTCGTCACAGGTGATGAAACCTGGGTCCATTATTTTGAGCCCATCAGAAAGGTTAGCAATAAGATCTGGGCCACTAAACACAGCAAACGCCCAATAATTGCCAAACGTTCTTTGAGTACAAAGAAGGTTTTGTATGCAATCTTCTTCTCTGGTGAAGGAGTCGCAATAAAAGTGCCAGTGAAAAAGGGCAAAAGCATCACCGGAAAGTACTACAAAGACGTAGTACTGAAGAAACTGAAAAAGTATTATCAGAAACGACGCCCTGCCACTGGTTTTAAACATGTCCGTCTTCTACATGACAATGCCCCAGCTCATACCTCCGCAATAGTTACGGCGTTTTTGAAGAAAGAAAAAGTAACTGTTTTGCCTCACCCCCCATATTCCCCAGACCTTGCTCCATGTGATTTCTTTTTGTTTCCGAAATTGAACGCATTCCTTGCTGGGCGGAAATACCAGTCCCGACAGGCACTTGGATCTGCCATTCATCAGTACCTTATTACTGTGCCCAAATCAGCGTACTGTGACGCCTTCAAGAAGTGGATAACTCGGCTGAAACTTTGCATTTCTAGCCACAGGGAGTACTTCGAGGGCATGAAATGAGTACTTTTGGGCTAACTTGAAATTTGAAGTCTCCAGATAGAAATAAGCAATTCATTTCGAACATCCCTCGTATAATATTAACCCTTGTCATGCTGAATAAATTAAGATGCCACGCCCACTTCTCATTTTCAGCCGATCACTTTACTTGCTCCGCATTGTTGATACAAATTCAAATACTGAATGGTAAACAATGCAGATCCAGATCAGTTGGCTTCTTCAGGGTTCCAGGTTCAGCAGGACAAGAGTTAAAGATATATAAGCCATTTAGCTCCTTGCATTCATGGGACAAACAATCAACATATGAACTGCAACATGAAAAAATATATCTTCTATCAGGCTTCTAGCAAAGACTCAGATTATCCTTCAGTCACACGGTCTGATTAGTCTTGAATGAGAGCTCTGCAGATGGCAAAGATTCACAAGTCTCCACAGGCAGACTGTGAAGATTAATCAAAATGTGCAGATGTGCAGCCTTATCTGCCTTTACTGGATTCATGTATGCACACATCTGAGGTACATTTTCTCACATCCCATAGAGCCTTATATTCTGACAAAATAGATTTTACAGAGCTTAAGAAAAGGCTTTTTTTTCTACCAAAACTGTTTATATTTTTTTCTTATCTCCACACATTCATATGTTGTGGGTACTCATTAGAAGTGCCTCAATGAGGCACTTCTAATGAGTACCCACAACATATGTTTTCATGGAGAAAAAAGAACAATAATACTTTAGCTACTCCTCTAATTTGGAGCTAAGAATATAGGAAAAGGAAAGCAAATGATTGTGATATTCCAATAAATAAAAACAGTTTACCTCAGATCCTCCATAGATTTGTTACACTGTGTCTTTAATATCTCATCATCATACAAGTGAAGAAGACATCGCAAGGCTCGGATACAGCCAATCATATCCTGATTATCACTCGGCTGCAAATGCACAAAATGAGTGAATGAATTAGAGGGAAAATGAAGGGCAAGAAGGAACAAATGAAATTTAAAAAGGTTACTGATGGAGACAAAGAACACATATAAACAACACTCGGATAGCCTTACCTTATGATTGGTTTACTCAGTGTATGGAACTATTTATTAAACCTTTGTAGAAATATCTACAGGTATATAATGATGATGATGATTTGGTTTTTAGGTCCCTTCCAACATCATTTAAGTCATACTGTGATAGTGGAAGGGTGATAAAGAAACATATTAGTAAAGTTTAATCTAATTTGCTAATTATTTTATTATGCACATTACTTGATTCTATAACCTCTAGCCTGAGAAGAAAAAAAACTAGTAAATCTGCATGAATGCATTTATTTCTGAAAGCAATAATTGGCATCATAGAAAACACCCTACATAATGTCTGTTTAGTCATAAAACCTTCTTTAGATTATTCCCCACCCTAAAACCTCTCCATGTTTGTGCTGTTAATGCTGCATATGCTGAAACATTCTAAGACTAAAAACTAATAAACTTACAACAATGAATTAAAAAGAAAATTGAGCTAGGGCACAGCATTTCTTACAATATTTCATGTGTGCCCAGTGAAGACTCAGATGAGCCTGCATATTGGCATAGGTTGATCATTCTTTGCTGTCAACCTGAAGATGCTTTCATTTAGAAAACACACCTATTCAAATACATTAAATATTTCACCTCCAAAACCTGAAAAAAGTTTTCACATAAAAAATCTGATATTTTTCATATTTCTGCTAAAAACATAGATTGAGGCAGTTCTAATGAGTACCCACAATTTATATTTTTGAGTAGAATTAAGAAAAATAATGTTTAACTGTGTAAACTTAGTTTAACTATATAAAAGTAGGGTTTAAGGGGGTTAAAATTATACAGGTATGTTTTCGTGATGTGGATCCTTGGCTACCCACAGAGTGCCCTCCAAAGACTCTAGTCTGACTGTGTGGATACACAGGCTTTTGCAGGGTGCACATGCAATTTCTCATGAAATGCCCTGGCTCAATTTAAAGCTATACAGAGATCTATTAAAACATACAAACCTTATAAGCATATTCAAACAGTAACATCATCTTGTCTTCAATATTTCCTCTCTTCACAAGGTGTATCACTCTGAAATATACAAGTAAATGTTTACTAATAACGCCAGACCGAATAAGATGTCATGAGAAAAAGGGCTATTTATAGCTTATGCAAACAGCAAAGATTCAGGTTAGCCTGCGTATCTGCACAGTCTCACCTGAACGGTTCCATAACCCTAGTTAAGGTGCTTTTTTTCAGTCCAAAAGTATTGATATTTTTCTTATTTCTCCACAAAAACATATGTTGTGGCACTCATTAGAAGCGCCTCACTGAGGCGCTTCTAATGAGTGCCCACAACATATGTTTTTTGTGCAGAAATAAGAAAAATATTAACCTGATACCCACTCTTATCTAGGCCTATGTCAGAAACTATGCTGTTTGCTCATGTAAGCGGTGGGTCATGGGGAAATTTCAGCCAAAAAACTGGACATGTGGCCCAGGCATATGTGACTAAAAAACTGATTAGATGGTAAGTATGAAGAGCCTATTTTTTGTGACACAGCTCTAATTTTCAAACTGTGATATTAACTCTTTGTAGTCAGGAGACCCATAAAAGGGTAATTGGCAGAGTAGACCCAGATCAGATGCCGCATTCTGCAGCGTCTGATCAGAGTCTCCCCTGTTTGCAAATAGTTTAGCCGTTTTTCTCTAGGAATATCTAAATCTAAGAGCCAGACTTACCGTAAATTAAAATTGGACTCTTCCAATATATGGACTAGTATGGGGGAATCTATTCAGTCTAGAATGGCTTAAATAAAACACATTTAACACTTCATATTTTCGAAATTAAGATAAGATTTGGAAATAATACTATTGTTTAAAATTAGTTAAATAAATGTCTGAACATCAACTGTTTATATTACAATTAATTAAGCTGCATCAAGAGAAAAAAAAGCTTTAAAGAATACACAAAGTGTGCAGATTCATATCATCCTGCACGTGCACAAAGTTTCATGGGGCATTTGCTCTACATTGAAACATTAGTATTCAATGATTCTGATTGTAGACAGTGAAGGCCCTGACCAGACTACACATCCACGGTCTGATCTGGGCCTTCACTGTCCTCGCATGACCCGATAGCTCATTTTCTCTTGGTGGGGCTCAATTATTGCTGTCAACAAAATTTGCTAATGCGCATTTACAAAGAAAAAGTCTACAAAACAAACAAAAATTCCCAATGTCTGCTTTTAACCCTTGTCCTGCTGAACCCGGATACATCCTGCCTTTGCAAACAGTGTAGATCCAGATCAATTGGCTCCTGAAGAATCCAACTCATCTGGATCTGCACTGTTTGTCATTTAGTATTTGAATTTGTATGAACATCTTGGATCAAGTAATCTGATTGGCTGAAAATTAGAAGTGGGTGTGGCATCTTAATTTATTCAGCAGGACATGGGTTAAATATATAGGTCAACTACCATATATGTCAGTCTCATTTTAGGGCTGGATTAAGGCTGTGCTAGTCTGGCTGCCTGGGATAAGTAAGAATCTCTGCTTGGCAATGACAAGTAAAAACTCACTTTGCTTTTCCAAAAACTTGTTTTATACTGCAAAAGATGTAGCCTCCAGACAGTAAACCTATAAACTGAACATTTTGAAAATTATCCAGCTAAAATGAGGTTTTAATTCTGATATGATTTAGCATTTTATGGTCCAATTAATACTGTTAATCCATTGTAGTCAGGATACCCATAAAAGGGTACTTGGCAAACAGTGCAGACCCAGATCAGATGCTGCAGAATGTGGCCTCTGATCAGTGTCTCCACTGTTTGCAAATAGTTTAGCTATTTTTCTCTAGGAATATGTAAATCTCATAACCTCACCTCCCTAAAATTGAAATTGGACTCTTCTAATATATATTGTGGGAAAGTCAATTCAGTATACAATGGGTTAAGGTCAAGTCTACTTGCCAGTTAACCTACTCACACTTTTTCCTGGGTAGGCTGAGTCCTCTAAGTGATTAACCAGCTTCTGGTAACATCGCGGGTTTGGGAACATCGCGGTAACGGTATTTCCCGCTGACGTAATCATGCGACGCCATCTAGGGCCCGTTCCAGTTGAAAAGTCCGCAACCCGGAAGTCAAGTTTTTGTTTACAAAACAAAAATGTGACAATGAATCGTTTCCTGGTAAGTGTACTTTATATTTGTATTTTTCTTGTAGATTACTCACTCATTAGAATGTCCGCATACCCCACATGTCCCTTATCCTTCCCTAGATACTCAGAAAATTAGTTCATGTTTGCGAGATTTTGCTTGTTGATCGTCTGCTTTCCCCACCCAAAATGGCCGCCTGTTGCGATCACGTGATGACGCCATGGGTTGCGTGCACAACTATCAAAGTTAAGCCACAAAATAAGGCTCCGTTGGGGAAAATTGCCTAATTGGCAATTAAGGAACTTTGCAGTTTGTGCCTGTTTATCAGTGTTTTCCTGCCAGTTTGATAAGATTTCCTACAAAATATAAGATGGATATATGAATATATAAATATAAAATGATAGCAAAAAAAAAAAAAAAAATAAAATAAATAAATAAATAATAAAATAAATACATTTTAAAGTAAATAAATAAATAAAATAAGAAAATATATAGGTAAGGCCAAATAAAAAAAAATGTGTGTTTAGGGTAACCCTACCCTACCCTACCTAATTTTCCTGATGAAACCTAGCAATTTTTTTCATGTTTTCTCAACAACAAAAAAATCTGCTAAACATTCCAATAAGGAGGGCTGAGCAAACAGTGTAGACCCTGATCAAACTGCTCCTAAAGGAGCATTTTGATCAGATCTACACTGTTTGCCATTCTATCAGTACTTTTAGAAACATTTAAGGAAAATCAAACAGACTTGGTAAAATTTTATGTGCATTATGTGCAAAGTCCAAATATAGTTGGTAATTATGGTATTATTCTTCATAAGAAAAAAAGTAAAAAAAAAAAAAATCCCTGCCTACCCTACCTATTTTTTTCTAAAATGTTTACCTAAACACACATAATTTTTTATTTGGTCTAAGTTGGTAACACATAAATAAATAAATTTCTTTGTTTATTTCAGGATCCCAAACCTAAGCGGCTGCGCCTCCAGTATGACAGGGCAAACCTTCAGCGTGCCTTTGATGCAACTGCCAGGGGTATGTCAGTATACCGCGCTGCCAGAGAGTTCAATGTGCCTGAATCAACTCTGCGTGACAGAACTAGAGGCAATGTGACATTAGACACTAGAGTTGTTGTTGATACTCTGTTTACAGTGAGTGAGGAAAAACAGCTAGTGGATCATGTTAAGTATATGGGTAGTATTGGGCATGGTTATAATAAATCAGGGATCCAGTATATGGCCAGAGATTATGCTTTATCATTGAATAAGCCAGTGAAATCAACAAGTGACTATCTAAGTAATGCATGATTTTATGACTTTCTGAAGAGATGGCCTGATTTAAAAATCGTTAAACCTCAAAAACTGTCATTAGCTAGAGCCAAGTCTGCCTCAAAAGAAACTCTTGACAACTATTTCAGAGAGCTTGGCACTATTCTTACAACAAATAATTTGAAAGACCACCCAGAAAAAATCTTTAATATTGATGAAACTGGCATAAGTACAGAACATTCACCTCCTAAAATTGTGTGCAGCAAAGAATCTGTAGCTCAGTCTGTGACATCCTCAAGAACATTTAATGTAATAATAATTGCTGGGGGAAATGCTCTGGGTAATCATATACCACCATATTATGTATTCCCAGGTAAAAGATGGAATAGTGACTTTTTGCATGGTGCACCTACAGGGGCTGATGGTGTGATGTCTCCTACTGGATGTCCAATTCATCAGTATTTATTAATTATTTAACCAAGCATTTTGTCAAGTATGCTGGAGTCACAGATAAAAATAGTGATCTAAAGACACTTGTGCTATATGATGGACATAAATCACATGCCTCATTGACACTGACAAACTGGGCAAAGGACCATAATGTGATTCTCTTTGTGCTTCCGCCACACTCTAGTCATCTTACACAGCCTTTAGACCTTGGTGTGTTCGGTCCTCTTAAATGCATGTACAATCGTGAATGTCATACTTACATGCAGAACAATCCTGGTATTTCAATCACCAAATATGCCATTGCAGAGTTGACTGCCAGGCCATATGTGAAAGCAATGAGCCCTGAAAACCTGACATCAGCATCCAAGAAGGCTGAAATATTCCACTTTAATAATTCAGTTATTTCTGTGGAACAAGTCGCACCTTCTATAATATACAAGGAGACTGAAGAACCTGAACCCGATCAAGATGCTGCTGCTGCTGCATCTGATGCAAATTCAGACTCTACTATCAATTACTCCACCCTGCCAGTTCCTGTTATTTCCCATAATTCAAAGCAGGCCCTACAAATACAGAAGCCATGTTCACCCCCTATAGTGAAAAATATATGTGAAAAAGGGGAGGATTTCTTCAAGAAGAGGACAATCACCAGTGTGGTCAAGAAGCCTAAACCTAAGTTTGTTCCACCCTTTCTTGCTGGTAGCTTAATGAAAAAAGCAAATATGGAAATTCTTAGTGCAGCTGCAAAGAAGTCTAAGTCCACTGTCAAAACTGTATCTTTCAAACCCACACTGAAGACCATGTCAGCAAAGACCCCTATCAATACTGTCTCAGGAAAATACGAAGTAAAAAAGTGCATCAAAGTTGTTTCAGGACCAGCCATATCTAAAAAGATCTTTGAGCCCATGCCAAGTACATCTGGCCTGAATAATAACAAAGGGGCGCCACTGGATTTAACATCTGAGGATAATGTTGACAGTGATTTTTCAGATGAAGAAAGAGAGACGTGTTGCAAATGTGGATTATGGAAGCCCCAAGCCTTTCGTGACTGTACCAGCCTTCTTATTGCTAAATGGGCTCAGTGTGACTTTTGTCCTCACTGGACACACCTTATCTATTGTTCAGAGGTCAGGCTTGTGAGGCGTGGTGACACTTTCAGGTGCCCACATTGCCTCACTAAATCATAAACTCAAAACACAGAAAAAAAAATCCTGTAAATATGTTAAGTTATAGTTAAAGCGTTGTTTTTCTACTGGAGATGTGTGAATTTCTTCCAAGTTCTTGCAGTCACAATCTCATATTAACTGTTAATACTTTGGTTACATTAGATGCCTAAAAATATTGACTTACATTCCCCTTATGGAGCCCCAACAGTTTACCGCGATGTTAGAATTCCCTCCCCTGACAGAACTTCTGCAATATGGCTGATATTTGAAATGGAATTAACACCCTGATGAGGCTTTCCATTCGATCCAATTTTCATGGACTTGTAAAGGAATAAATACCCTTTGCAGCTGCTGGATGATAACTTAAATGTAAGTATTGCAAGTTTATTTATTCTTAATTTTTCCGTTAGTACCGCGATATTCCCAAACACCGGGCTACTTTTTGCACAAACTTTTGCCAGTAACTGACAACTCCCCTTCTTGAATCAGCAGAAGAGTTAGAATGATAGTAGAATTGATTTCATGATCAAGTTCCACGAAAGTTACATGGCCAAGCTGGAATTTGAACTTACCATCCCTGGCTCTGCAGTCAGACAAAAAACCCACTATGCTATGGAGCCCTGCTAAGAATTAAGTTTTAACCGTTTCTCTTGACATGACTAAAATACCTTTTGAAGTTAGCTTCTTCATCATCAGACTTTTCTGCCCCTGTGTCTTCTTCTGTAAACTTTAGGTTTTCAAGGTTAAATGTCATGGTCTACAAAAACAGCAAAAGGAAATCATTAAGCCTTAGCATGCAGGCTAAAAATTTCAACAAACAACATCTTGAAATATTTTTCTTATTTTTTGAAGAAAATAATATTTGACGTTTCATGCAATGGAGACAATTTGCATGGAATGTCAAATCTTATTTTCTGGGAAAAATAAGTATTTTTCACAGAAAATAATATTTGATATTTCATGCAAATTGTCTCCTATGGAGAGAATTTGCACAAAATGTCAAATCTTATTTTCTGGGAAAAATAAGAAAAACAGCATCGGTTTGTTGTCTACTGAATTTGCCTAGAGAGTGGTAAAGGTTAAACAAATATGTTCTGCTAAATTACTCTGTGAGAATACGTACCATATGATGCACACTAAGTGAGGATTCAGATCAGCCAGCACATATACTATGTCAGAGTCTTCACTGGCACTCTGGATAGGCTAGGCTTCCTAGCTTTTTTCAAACAGACAGCAAAACTCAGATCAGACTGCATGGATACTTCATAAGACATTAATGCCTAGCATGAGGTCAAATAAAACTTACTTGAATTTTACTGGATAGGAGTACAAATTCCTTCAGTAAAATTTGAAAAGGTTGAATTACCACAGCTGCAAAAGTTCATAACCCATATTTGTTTTGTAAACCAGTCAAAGCAAAAATAATATGCCATCATTATTAAACAAATCTATTGGGAGAAATTGGATTTTGAAAAGACTTTGCATCTGTAAGCTTGTTTTGAGATTTTTCAGCTGTAGAAAGTGGAAGAAATGACAGGGATGCATGGATTATTGATTAGGTAATTGTAGATTTAGTGTAAGACTTTAAAGCTGGGATAAATTATCAGATTGATTACATGTATTTCAAGGTATATTTTAGTAAAGGTGAGTAAAACCCCTACCAAGTACCAAAATGGAGTTTTTCAAATTTTAGGACAAGTGTGGTAAGGAGTTAAGGCATCTAAAATATTTAGAAAATCTTGTACTCACTGTGTCAGAATCCGACTGATTTTGGTTTGAAGATTGTAGCCATTTCTGTATTAGCCCATTCTGTACAGAAATCAAATCTACCTTGTTGATACCTGCGATAGCTTCTGCAGCTTCGTGTATGTCTGTGCAATGAGATACAACATATGGTGGTAACAGGTAGAATGAGGGTACCATACTTACTCTAAATACTTGGACAGCCTCAGAAAACAGTGTAGACCCAGATCAGATACCACAAAAACAAGTGTCTGATCAGGGTCTACACTGTTTGGCACTGATCTAGCAATTTTTAGATTCATAAAGAGTTGGTAAACTTGAGTTGTTCAAATTTATGGATAAGTATGGCAAAGATGTTTAATGTGTCAACTGTTTAGGGTATATATGATATTCAATAATGATCAAACACACTGATGATATATATCTATGATCCATGGCATAAGAAAACTATTATTTCATACAGACATGTTAAATAAAATCTAAATGATCATTCTTCTGTATAATCTATACATTTTTGTTTAGATACAACACTTTCGTGGTCCACCTTTAAACCATGTTATATCTAAAACCATCTTATAATGAATCATCTTATAAAGTCGTTTCATTGTATAAATTTTATTCAAATATAGATATTTAACAACATAAGAATTGCATGTTTCTTTTGATAGTAGCAGCTTTTTACTCACCTGGTTTATTCTGCCCCACATCACAGTATGCGTCAGTGATACTTGGATGCTCATATAACCTTTGTATCAGTACACTGGGCTTGTCTGTCATCTGTAGTAGCTCCGCCTCCCCAAGACCATGCAGGCATAACGCTTGAGCAGATGCCATCTTCTGCCAGTGACTCAGAAACTTCAAATATGCAGCTTTTGCTTTCTCTCGCTTGGTACTCTAGATTTTAATTTAAACATTCAATTAGAATGCAAAGCTGTGTCTTCTTTTCACATAGCTCCAGATAAGAGGGGTATCAGGAAAATATTTTTTTTTTTATTTCTCCATGAAAACATACATTGTGGGTAATCCCCTGACACATGACATGATATTCCATTCAGTCACATTATACCTACTCTGGGCAAATCAGGTCTGATTCCTTGCTCTAGGTTCTTAATGCTGAACACCAAGCATAAGAGCAGCTAGTGCCAATTTTTTTTCCATTTAGTATGACTTGGCCAGCGATGAAATCCACTTCAGACACATAGCAGATGTGAGACAATAAAAACAAAAGAGTTAATTGCCAAAATTTTCTAATTCAGGACAGGACAGTAACCAAATTTGCAAAGGGAAAAGAGAGACAATTTTTAGGACTTGATACATTTGATAGATTTTCAAATTCTGTGTAACTTAATTTTTGTTTTTATGCTCATTAAGTACCTTCTGAAAAGGCATCTATTCTAAATTTCATGTTTTATTACAGTATTTGTCTTAAAATTTTGTACATGAACTTTTCTGATAAAATGGCACACACAAACAGTGTAGGCCCAGATGTCTACATTGTTTGCCTTTCCAGCAAATATTTTGTGAGACAAATGCATAAATGAACACAAAATTTTAGCAAGAAAAGAATGGAATAAAGTATTTAAAATTTTAGTGCAATAACAATATTGTACACAAGCAGTAAAATTAATGGTATTTGCTAAACAGATTAAATTACTTGAATCTTAAACTTTTCAGCCCAGCAGACCAAAATTAATACCTGTGCAAACAGTGCAGTTCCAGCTACAAGCCATCTCATCTGGATATACACAGTTTGCCGTTCTGTTTATGATTTTAGACTGAATCCCCTATTGTATCAGTGGACAAGTCCAAATTCAACAACGGAAAAGTCCACTTCAGAAACACAGGGATGAAAGAGTTAAGGTAAGACAAATGCTTACTTCTTCTGGTATACTAAGGTGCCACAACTCTGCCAGCTTAATACATTCCTTCAAGACTAAAACCTTCTCAGAACCTGGAAAACACAAGTTAGGAGACTATTTGAAGTTCTGAAGAGTACAGAGGAGGAAGATATATATGTCAATACTTCACATGCTAGGTAAATATTTCAGCAGATCACATTTTTAACCAGTTTTTTTTTTTTTTTTTTTTTACCCAGAAATCAGGATTTGAGAGTTCATGCAAATAGACTCTCATACATGCCATAAGCTATGGACCAAGATCTGTGAGATAAGGCAAAAGTTTGAGAGATTTGACAAAATTCTGTGAGATTCTCTTAAACATATCACTTTGGAGCTCCCACAATATAGTTTAAAGTCTTTTTTTTTTTATTTAAGAAGCTTGTGAAAACCACAAAAGGGTGTATTTTATGTTTATTTCTACATTAAACCTTTGTAAAATGGTCTGAAAATTCTTTGAAATTTGAATTATTGATGGGAATTGCCTTCATATGGGCCAAATTCTGTGCGATTTTATCTAACAGTGTGAGATATGGCATGTATGGTCTCTGTAGGAGATAATTTGCATGAAATTTCAAACCATATTTTCTGGAAATCAGTGAATTTGCACAGCAAGTTTCAAAGGTTCTTAAGCTATTGATGGTAGGGTCTGGGACAACTTTAAAATGCAAGTGGTTAATCACACACACACACACACACCACACACACACACCACACTACACCACACCACACCACAAACACGCAAGCACACACACACACACACACAGTGCTGCCTCAATGAAATGTCAGATCGCTGGTACACATCTGCAGATAAGATTTTTTTTAAAGATTTTCCAAAATTCTTTATTATTATGGGAAATGTTCAGACAATAATAGATCCCTTAATACTGAATTTAATACATGCTCTATTTGTGCAAAATCAAATATAACCTGGGCCCTGTTATTCAAAGCGTCGTTAGCTTAACAAGCTCGTTAAGGGTCATTTCGTTGACTGTTATAGTGGATTCAATATACAATATTCTGATATTTTTTGCTGAAAAAATGTGAGTAGCTTTTGCACTGCAAAAACTACTCACATTTTTTCAGCAAAAAATTTCAGCATATTTGCATATGACGATGTAAATCTTAACGAATCGTTAACTAATGATGTCGTTAGCTTTGAACAACTGGGCTCTGGTCATATTTGTGCAGTTTTATATACATAACTATTACTTTGGGTCAAAATTTTTGTTGCCTGCATATGGCATATGGCATAAAGGCCTTATTGACGTGTTGCGCTTCTGTTCAAGATGCAGAAGCCTACTTTTTGGGAAAAGTAAGACTAGTAATACTCAACTAGAGCAGAATCAATATCGAATATCAACAAAACTTAGCACACACCCATGGGTAGTTTTGTCACCATCCATTTAGCACAGGCTAAAGAGTTCTCACAATTCTTGACCAAGTGTAAAACTATGCTGACTTCCTCTAACAGTCTGTGATTGGCTAATTCTGGGCTCCAGTTCCACTGGCTCATGTCAGAGCCTCCATCAGGGCTCATGAATGTTTCTGCATATGTCCGCACCATATTCTGTACTGCAGTTAGGCATATTTGGTCATGGGATAGCTAAAACATAAAGAGAATACAATGTAACCTTCCTAGGCCAAAGGAAACAAATACGTGTGTGTTCGGTAACTCTATGATTGATTGAGTTGAGGTTTTACAGCCCAGTCAACCCATTAATGGAACTTCTGTTTAGAAGTTGAAAACAGATTTTCAAGATGGCCACAGTGGTGGCTATCTTTGATTTCCCATCGAAACGATTTTATCTTTTTTTGATCTACAACTGACCTCAATACTTCCTCCCAAGTTTTGATTTAATTGGCCTTTCTGTTCAGGAGATAAAATACAAAATAGATTTCCCAGATGGCAGCTGTGGCAGCCATCTTGGATTTTTGATCAGACTGATTTTAGCTCTTTTTAATCTACAAGTTGCCCCGATACTTCCTACCAAGTTTCAAGTCAATTGATTTTTCAGCTCATGAGAAGTAGTTCAAAACAGATTTTCAAGATATCCACCATGGCAGCCATCTAGGATTTTCGATCAGAATGATTTTAGCTTATTTTGGTCTGCAAGTCACCCTGATACTTCCTACCAATTTTTGAGTCAATTGGCCTTTTGGTTCAGAAGAAGTTCAAAATAGATTCTCAAGAAGGCCACCATAGAGGCGCTCTTGCATTTCCAGTCGAAATAATTTTGACCCCAATACTTCCTTCCAAAAATTTGAGTTAACTGGCCTTTTGGTTCAAGAGAAGTTCAAGATTTTCAAGATGGCAGCAGTGGTGGTCATCTTGGATTTCCAATCTGAACAATTTTAGCTATTTTTGGTCTATAAGTGACCCCAATACTTCCTACCAAGTTTCAAGTCTATTGGCTTTTCTGTTCAAGAGAAGTTCAAAATAGATTTTCAAGATGGCAGCCATAGCACCCATCTTGCATTTTCGATTGGAACAGTAATATCTATTTTTGATCTACAAGTCACCCTGATACTTCCTACCAAGTTTCAAGACAACTGGCCTTTCGGTTAATGAGAGGAAGTTCAAATTAGGTTTTCAAGACAGATGCCGTGGCGCCCATCTTGGATTTCTGATTGGAATGATTATAGCTATTTTTTTTTATCTGCAAGTCACCCTGATATTTCCTACTAAGTTTCAAGTCAACTGGGCCCAGTTGTTCAAAGCATCGTTAGCTTAACGAGCTCGTTAAGGGTCATTTCGTTAACTGTTTTAGTGGATTCAATATGCAGTATTCTGATATTTTTTGCTGAAAAAATGTGAGTAGCTTTTGCAGTGCAAAAGCTACTCACATTTTTTCAGCAAAAAATTTCAGCATATTTACGTATCACTCAATGTAAATTTTAACGAATCGTTAACTAACGACATCGTTAGTTTTGAACAACTGGGCCCTGGCCTTTCGGTTCAGGAGATGAAGCTCAAAACAGATTTTCAAGATGGCCATCATGATGGCAATCTTGGATTTCTGGTCAGAACAATTTTAGATATTGTTTGGTCTACATGTTGCCTCAATACTTCCTATCAAGTTTTGAGTCAATTGGCCTTTTGGTTCAGGAGTTGCTCAAAACAGATTTTTTTTATTTTTAGCTCAGGTGGCCATCTTGTTCTTCAGATTGGAATTATTTTAGCTATTTTGGTAGAGAGTCACCTACGCAACATTCCTCTGAAGTATGACTGAAATTGGCACAAGGGTGTAAGAAGAGTAGGCATTTAAAAAATTCAAACTGTTGACGCTGCACAATGTACACTGACTGATCACAATAGCTCACCTTGAGCACTTCCTGCCCTAGTGAGCTCATTAAGCCCGAAGAAGGGCTTTATTCAGTTTGTGAGTAATTGGCCAGAGTTTACACAGCGATAAAATCCACAAAAATAAAATTCATTCCTGTATGGGAAATCCAATTTATTCATATGACTTATATTTGTCAGTGTCATAAGCTATTATGGGGAATGGAAACATTTTACGGGAGACAACTCTGTTATCTTTTGAACAGGGTGCAGGAAAGCAAAAGGAAGTGAAAAAAGTTGTATTACTATAAGTTCTGAGTATTTGGACAGACAGATCTGGGCAAAGAAAGTAGACCCAGATCAGACACTGCAGAACACGGCGTCCGATCATAAACCTGTTTGCAACTCATTCAGCAATTTTAGACCCATTCACAGGTAGTAAAAATAGGCTTGATGAAATTTTAGGAGAAACATTTAAGGTCAAAGGTAACATGTGCAAATATTTTGGGTAAATACAGTATCCAAAACTTATCTAATTTATCCATAATTTCCTTTTGAGTCAAAGTGGGGTGGGGGTTCAACTGAACCCCACAAAAATCCTCTGGACAGGGAAGTGAATTATGTAGGACTAGTGAAGTCAATTTTCATTAGCTGTACTTACACAAAGTAATTTAGCAATCAACAGCCATGTATCAATAGTTTCCCTTTTAAGTTCAGGTGCTGAAATAGACAAATAAGAAAATATCATATAACATATATAGGACTCGTCATATAGGAGTATTGTGTGGTAATTCTGGGATAATTTTTCTTATTTCTCCATAAAAGCATATTTTGTGGATACTTATTAGAAGCATCTCTATAAGGTTGAGGTTTTACGGCCCAGTCAACCCAATGGGGTCATGTCGAGCGCTGTCAGTTTACCTAACCATACGTTTACTGGGCAGGCTTAGTCCTCTAAGCGGTTAACCAGTATTGTGCACATTCTTTCGCCAGAAACTGACAACTGCCCTTCTTGAATCAGCAGAAGGGAGAGAATGACTGTAGAAAATATTTCATGATCACTCTCCACGAAAGAATGTTGCCGACTTCGGCAGGGGTTGATCCTGCGACCTCCTGGTCTCCAGTCGGACAGCGCATCCTGGACAATTATGTATTGTTTGCTCAAAAAAGTCCAAATCAACTCTTTCTGAAATATCCTGGATCCAGTCCTGCTGTCTTTATGTAATTTCAAGCATGGTGTTGACTGACAGAAACGTTATTCAAAGGGTTTAACCCTTGTCATGCTGAATAAATCAAGATGCCACGCCCACTTCTAATTTCCAACCAATCAGATTACTTGATCCAGGTTTTTGATAGAAATTCACATATTTAATGACAAATAGTGCAGATCCAGATCAGTTGGTTTCTTCAGGCCAACTGATCTGGCTCTACACTGTTTGCTGAGAAAGGGCATGTCGTGTTTAGCAAGAAAAAGGGTTAAGTAATAGGTTATTTGACAGAAAACATTGTTTACTGAACCCCACCTCTTGAATAGCTCTTCCCTAGAGTACTGGTAAGATTGCATGCCTGAAGATTGAAAATAGCTGACTTACTTATTATTTTCCATGTATCCCCCTGCAGTAGTGGATGTATGGGAAGCCTAGTCTTACTTTCATGAGGAAGAGAGCTCATTACAATCTGGAGCTGGAAAAAACAAAACAAAAAAAACCCCATAACATTTCAATGCCTTCATTTAAGCTGCAAAGTCAGAAATCTTACCTTCAGACATGTGTGCCCAATGAGGATTCAGATCAGCCTGCCCATTTTTGCAGTCTGATCAGAATCTTCACAGGGTGCATTTTGGATAGCCAAGTATGCAGTCTCTACATGTGGTCAATAAAAACTCTAAAAACAGATGCTCAAGCTGATTCGAGTCTTCTTTGGGACCACGTTAGAAAGTATGTTTTCTCTCAATGTGGCCCATATGTTTTATTTATAGTCTTACCAGGTTATGTGCACTTCATATACTCATTCAGTACACAGGCTGATCTGAAACTTTGCTGTTCACATACGGGATAGGATAGCTCTTGATAGGGCATGTTTTTTTTTTAACTAAAAAAAGGGTTGATATTTTTATTTCCCTACAAAAACATGTTATGGCTACTCACCAGAAGTGCCTCAGTCTCTAAAGGTCATCACTGGAAAATTATGCAAATCAAAATCATGTCAAACTCAAAACACTGACCAATTTGTAGCAGATGGCATTCTTTTTTTTTTTTTTTTTTTTCAGAGAAAATAATAAATAAAAACGTTAAAACTATAATACCACGCCATTATCGTGTCACAGGCAGATAACTCCCTAAAAATTTGACAAAATTTGCCCACTAGTGATCCCAAACCAGATCTCCACAATATCAATGCACATACCAAGTTTGGTGAAAATCCATTAATATTTACTCAAGTTATCATCCGGAAATGAAAAACGGATGGACTGACGGACGTACGACTGACGGATGGACATGTGAAACCATAATACCCCACCACTATCATGTGGCCGGGTATAAAAATAAATCAAAATGTCCACTGCTATAGTTGTGGTAAATCATGTTCTGGGATCAAACTAAAATCTGTCATTTCATACATCCAGGGATCAATTTTAGCACTTGCTAACTTGCTAAATGCTGGTTAATTTCCTCAAAAAGCAAGCTACAATTTCCATCACTTGCAAATTCTAGCAAGTTGGAAAGATTCTCTTTAATTGTTGCTGAAGTTTTGCAATTTCTTTTCCAAAAGCAATGATGATATTTTTCTTATTTTTCCCAGAAAACAGGTTTTGACATTACATGCAAATTGTCTCCATAGGAGACAATTTGCATGTAATGTCAAAACCTGTTTTCTGGGAAAAATAAGAAAAATATTCTAAAATGTCTGCTGAAATTTTTACCCAGAGTACTAAGGTTTAAAGCCACATTTAACAGTGTTTATAAATGTGAAAAAGCAAGTTGGCTGAAAGGTTTAGCAAGTAAAAAATAATGCCACTTGCTAATTTTAGCAAGCTGTCAAAAAAGTTAAATTTGAACCCTGACATCCTGATGACATTTAAATCCATGTAAAGCACTGTTTTCAATCAAAAAATATTGATATTTTTCTTGTTTTTCCATGTTGACGTAAGTTGTAGGCACTCATAAGAAATGCCTCACCGAGCTACTTCTAAAGAGTGCAACATGTTTTTATAATTTCCTACAAGACTGCAGGTCTGTTCAGTCCTCCCTAGGCACTCTATGGGTAGCCAATTATCCATAGCGTCTTCAGGTGGACAGTGAAAACTAATGAGACTGCGTGGATATGCAGGCTGATCTACGTCTTCACTGGGCAAACATGCATTTTTGTAGGAAATGCTATGCCCAGTTCAAATAAGAACATTACCCTAAAATACTCTATAAACTAAGGACCTCGAAAATTACCTCTTTTTTGTCTCCTCCTGGTTTATATTCTATTTCATATTCTGAAGGCTCGGAATGTCTTGTATAGACTTTCAAGTACCCCAGTAACTTAAGACCCTGTTATAATAGAGATTAAAAACTAACACATAAGACAAGAATTCTGCAGATGGCAGTGTCATGCCTTCCTTCCTTATTTCATCCATCATATGTACTATATTTACCTTAAGTATTCAGACAGACAAGCCTTAGCAAACAGTGAGGACCCCGATCAGGGTCCAGTTGTTCAAAGCGTAGATAGCTTAACGAGCTCATTAGTGGTCAAAATGTTAATTGTTCTAGTGAGTACAATATCTAATTCACAGGTATTTTTGCTGAAAAAATGTGAGTAGCTTTTGCAAATGCAAAAGCTACTCACATTTTTCAGCAAAAATATTAGCGTATATGCCAAATTTAATGATCAAAGTTTTAACGATATGTTATCAAACGACATCAGTGTTTTGAACAACTGGGCCCTGATGTCTCATTATGTAACATCTGATAAGGGTCTACACTGTTTGCCACTCATCCACAGTTTGTAGACATCAACAGGTGGCAAAATGGGGCATGTTTGAATTTAATGACACATATAGTAAAGTATCAATGTGTCCTGGTACTTGGGGTAAATATGCTATAGATAATTTTACTGTCCTTTCGACATCTTTCAGAAAGTCCTTTTTTTGCTTGGCGCTTTACACAGAAGAAGCAAATTTCCAAACCTTTGTCATTTGTCGTAAGTACCTATGCACAAAGTTTTATTCTAGTCTTTGTTTTTTTTTGTTTTTTTTTTAATTAAATATTCTAACTTTTTCCCATTAGAAAAAATGAATGCAAATTATGTAGAAATCTGTAGGATATGCAACATGGAGGCAGATTTTCAGCATGTTCAGTTTTTTTCTGAAATTTTCACAATATTGTTGTGAAATATCAATAATTCAAACTCAGCAAAGAAAAGTAAAAAATATTTTCTTAGACAAAAATTCAAAAAAACTCCCTTTACTATCGAAATTTTGCCATAAATTTAATTTTAGGGTACATATTTGAAAACAAAACACAGAAACTGAAAAGGCAAATGGTTTCTAATAAGGTATGGTCAATCAGAACAAAGTATTTTCACTTAAAATAAAACACCAAGAAAAAAAAAACGTCTTTCCAAGTGATGTGGAAAGGAGAGTAGTAACGTGTATTTCTTCTAGATGAACATGCACAGAATAATAACTGTGGATACAGCAATCTTTTATTACAGGTATGTACCTAGTATAATTAAGCGGAACTGATACATTTTCAGGAAATAACTCGGTCAAATTTGTTTTCTCCCTTCTGAGACGGGGTCTCACCAACAAGTAGACATCTTTCTTAACCCTTATCATGCTGAATAAATTAAGATGCCACACCCATTTCTAATTTTCAGGAAATCAGGTAAATTGACCCAGATTGTTCACATAAATTCATATACTGCATGACAAACAGTGCAGATCCAGATCAGTTGGCTTCTTCAGAAGCCAACTGACCTGGATCTACACTGTTTGCAAAAGAAGGGTCTATCCGGGTTCAGTAGGACAAGGGTTAATTCTCCACGAAAATATGTTTTGGTACTCATTAGAAGTGCCTCACTAAGGTGCTTCTAATGTGTACCCACAACATGTTTATTTTTGTGTGTGTGTGTGTGTGTGTGTGTGTGTGTGTGTGTGTGTGTGTGTGTGTGTGTTACAATAAGAAAAATATTATGTGGGTATCTTTTTTTCTCTGGAGCTATGTCTTCTGGACTCCATCCTTCACCATCTCCCAAATCCCACCAAGCCAGTATTGTGGCCTATCAGTATCTGGATTTTTGCCAAATTACGTAGTGATGTATGCCAATTCTCAATACTTCCAACTCAACAGGTTTACTGTTTATTGTGTTGAGGTTGAACAACATGTCAACCCTTGTGGGTCATTTTGTGTCATCTCCCAGAGGAAAGGAGGAAAAGAGATAGAAGAGATAGTAGAGGAGATGAAAGAGAGGGACAGGGAAGAAAGAGAACAAGAATGAAAGCAAAGAAACAGAAGAAATATAAACATTCCCCCTCTTCCCTTACCTGCTACAAGGATAGCAGGCCTTGCCCAACTGTAAGCCAATATCAGTTGGACACCCCAGTGACGTAAGATACAGGACACCTTCGCCACACCCAACCACCCCCCTCAACAGGATTACACTTAATAATTTGGCACATTTTTCATTGGTCGCTAACATATTCAAATAGCATTTATATCTTATTAAATCCACAGATCAGGAATCTTTGATTTTTCTGAGTAAATTTCTAAAATGAGCCATTTAATGCATATTTTCAATGTAAACATTACCAAATGGAATTATAAGAAATAAATTTTAGTTTTGTGGACTTTATAACAATGTAAATGCCAGCCAGACACTAAAAAAATTCATATGCCTTAATAACCTTAAATATTGGGCCATATAGGCCCAAGCAAACAGTGCAGACCCATATAAGGCACTACAGAATATGCCATCTGATCAGGCTCTACATTGTTTGCCATTCATCAAGTAGTTTTTAGACATTTCAAAAGGGGAAACTTGGTCAAAATTTAGGACAAGTATGGTAAGGAGTTAAGGTGTCTAAATATTTAGGGTAAATATGGTAAGGCTGGCCAGTCAGAGCTGAAAAGATAATCGATTATCAGTTCTGCCATTGCGATCGATAATTGATTAGTAATCACTGAAGATTTAGTCATAATTTTACCTGTCTGTCTGAGCATGACTCTTACCAGATCTTGTACTTTACTGTATGTATTTTATCTGACAGGCCTGAGCAAACAGTGTAGATCCAGATGAGACACTGCAAACACCGCATCTCATCAGGGTATACACTGCCACTCATCCTGCTATTTTTAGACCCAATATTGGGTAGTAAGTTGTACTTGTTAAAATTTTAGATTAGGTATGGTAAGGAGTTGGGGTGTATGAGTACTAAGGGTAAATACAGTAAAGTAATAGACATAGAAATCAAATGATCGATTATTAGCAAATTTGTAACGATAATCATTTTTGTGGAATATTGATCAATTAATCAATTATCCGATTAATTGTGCCAGCCTTAAAATATGGTAAAGCCCTTCGGGATTTATTCAGCTTCAGAGTGATTTGTCAGCATTTAAATCTTGATAAAACCCCAAAAAATGAAATTCAATACCTTTTCTAATGGTATATCTTCAGTATCATCAAGTTTCTGCATCATTTCCAGGAGAAATTCCAATGTTTCATAATCATAAGAACTAGTGCGGTAATATATTTTAATTAGTCTGGTCAGCAGATCATCCTTTCTCTTTATCTCTTCGATGGCTGTCCTAGCTCTTGCTATAATGGCAGCTCGACTTGATCTATTCACAAATATCCCATCATCGGGAGGGACAAAAAGATGGTCCAGGTACAAAAGAAGTCCTTCATCTTCATCCAAACTAAATGACCTAAAATAATTCAAGAAGTTCAGTTAGTCACTGCACTGTCAGAAACCTTTACAATGATGTTGAGTTCTAGTTAAAAGACACGTCAATCCATGAGGGTCAGTTGCATCAAAACATTATGTCGAGGGTTGAGCGCAAGACTATAGTAACTCAAACATATTTCTGAAACCCTTGTTTAGGGGCAACTTGGACCCCTTTGTAAACAATGCAAATTTAGGTGCCATTGCTCATACAAGCAATGGCACCTAAATTTTCATTGTTTACAGAAAGAAATGTTGTAATCTTCATAATGCCTTCATGGTGAAGAGATTAGGTTTGAAGAAAAACAACCATCTGACTTACGCTAGTCTTGCGCTCAACCCTCTATGTTAATTTGGTTTCGTACTGAAATGGCTGTAATGAGTCAGGTGTGCAAGAAAGTATGAAACTAGAAGAATTTAAAAATCAAAATACAAAACAGTTATATTTTGTTAAAAAGGTTAATGTGCTTAAAAAACGATAGGAAGTTATCAGATGGTACATCCTGAAGTAAGTATCTCAAGATATTGGTGTAAAAGAAACCCATACAATGCCCCTAATCTACAATAACACACACTTGTTTGTATTCAGCTGCCCTCCAGATGGAAACATGAATTAAATCTCAAACATGAAAATCTCACAAACAGTTTTTGAAAGACAAAGAGATAAAAGTTGGGAATAAATATTGAATTCTGCTAAATTACCACACATACCCCTATAAGAGCATAGGCAAGCAATTTCCTGGTTTTCAAATTACAGCTTGTGTACTTTTATCCACTTCTTAATAAAAGAATATGCTGTGGGTACTCAAGTCCAGACAATTTGAGAATGTACCCACAATGTGTGTTTTTATAAAGAAAAGAAGAAATATTGCATAAGCATCACTGAAACGCACCTCACGAAGTCCTCTACTAATCTTTCTTTAAAGTGTGCCTTTTACTAGCTGGATATTTTATGATAAGATTTTCCAGAAGGTTTAGAAAACCTAAGTGCACAGTGCAGTTATAAGGTCAAATAACTTAAATCAGGGCCCAGTTCTTCAAAACTAACGATGTCTTTAGTTAACGATTCGTTAAAATTTACATCGAGTGATATGCAAATATGCTGAAATTTTTTGCTGAAAAAATGTGAGTAGCTTTTGCAGTGCAAAAGCTACTCACATTTTTTGCTGAAAAAATATCAGAATATTGTGTATTGAATCCGCTAAAAGAGTTAACGAAATGACCCTTAACGAGCTCGTTAAGCTAACAACATTTTGAACAACTGGGCCCAGATATTTACAGGTAGAAGTTGGTTATCAACATGAACCTCTTTTAAGCTGGCCCTCTCCAGATATTCATATTTTTAAGGTAGTCAGCCAAGATGAACTGTCTGTTCCTTTGTTGACTTGGAATTTAACGGATAAGTCAACACTGTTAAGGTCATGTTGAGCTGGTCGGTTAACATACTCACATTTTCCTGGGCAGACTTAGTCTTCTAAGTGATTAACCAGTATTTGTGCACATGCTTTCGCCAGGACCTGACAACTGCCCTTCTTCAATCAGTGGAAGGTGGAGAATAACAGTGAAAATGATTTCATGATCAATCTCCACCAAAGCTATGTGGCCAATACAAACTTGTGATCCCTGGACCTGCAGTCAGATATGCTACCATCTGGGATATGTTCCTGTAGCATTTCAATTTTTAATGAAAAAACAATTGTCATCAAGGCAAACTTCAGGCGGATCAAATAAAACTTTGTTTACTGACATTTGTATGAAAATGTAGTCAGTTAGGGACTGAAATCTTTTTCTCTTCCAGAGAGTGACAGAAAACATTTCTCAGTTTAATGCCTATGAAGTGACGACATTAAACTAGCATTTTGTATCACTCAATGAAAGCATAACAATAGCAATTTCAACATTTCTATTTTAATTTTATGTTATTATCTAATCTTTGTCCCCTTTTTTCATGCTGTAGTACAAATAAAACAAGAAGTGTCAATAAGCAGTGCTTATTATATACTCCCTCAAGACTGCCTCTTGATAAATTATTTAGAAGATAAGAAGCAGGAACCAACACATAATAGATGGATGGACAGACATATCGAGGGTTGAGCGCAAGACTATGGTAACTCAAACATATTTTTGAAACCCTTGTTTAGGGGCAACTTGGACCCTCATATGAGCAATGGCACTTAAATTTTCATTGTTTACAGAAAGAAATGTTGTAATCTTCATAACATCTTCATGGTGAGATTAGGTTTGGGGAAAAACAACCATCTGACTTACGCCAGTCTTGCGCTCAACCCTCGATATGGACTGTGAAAACAGTATACCCAACCCAAGAAACACAGTTTGCAGGGGGCTTGACAACTTACTGGCAGAATTCTTTCACCAGTTCAGTATCTGCAGTTTCACTCTGTGCTATAGATGGTAGAAGTTTGTGTTTTGAGCTCTTTGGTCCCAGTATAACACCTTGGAATGATATCTAAAGGACAGATAAGACGCAACTTTCACATCTGTAATGCAAAGCTTTACGTAAACCTACAGCATCAAATGTTATTTCAACTTTTAACCCTTAAAGGCTTAATACAATTACAGCAGACACCACGTTGAAATAGATATATATTTCTTATTTTTCCTAGAAATAAGGCCTGACATTTCATGTGAATCCTCTGCCTAGTAGATGATTCACATGAAATATCTTATTTTCTCTGAAAAATAACAAAATCTATTTCAGAATGTCGTCTGCTATGAATCTGCTAATCACTTTAAGGATTAATATTTAGCTAGGTCCAAAGGATATAATTATCCATCTCTCTTTGGGTGTCACTGTTTAAATAAATGTACATGTATTCTATACTTTTTTGTAAAAAATTCTATGCTGAAATCTTTAAAGCTACAGAAAAGAAAATTATATCAAATATATGCAAATTGATAAAATCAATAAACATAATTTCCAGATGTTTGTAAACATTTAACTTTTCATATAACATTTGGTAAATTTATAATACAATAAAACATGTTATAATTACACCTGCATCATTCCGTCAATCACAGCTGCAGATAAAGACATCTTTTAACAGAAAAGAGCTGATATTTTTCTTATTTCTCCATGAAAACTTATGTTGTGGGTACTCATTAGAAGTGCCTCTTGAGGCACTTCTAATGAGTACCCACAACATATGTTTTCATGGTGAAATAAGAAAAACATTACCTGGATACACCTCTTATCTGGAGCTATGAACTGGTGTCAATACTGTCTCAGTGTTCTTTTGCAAACAGCATTTAAACTTAGCACCCTGGATAAAATTTTCAGCAGACATAATAATACAATTATTGACAATTTAGGTATTGGATATGGCATGATATCCACCAGAGAATACCAATACTGACTGAGGTGATAGCCAAGGTCAATATTGGTATTCAGTGGTGGATACCAATGTCATATCCAATACCTCAATAGTCAATAATTGTTTTATTATATAGAAACTACCGCAGTCTCAAGCTGACAGAGCAGGTCATGAAAGTCCTGGAGAGGATTGTGGACAGCCTCATCAGACAGCTGGTGTCAACTGACGATTCCCAGTTTGGCTTCGTCCCAGGCAGAGGCACAACAGACACAATCTTTGTAGTCAGGCAGCTGCAAAAGAAGTATCTAGCTGCCAATAAGAGACTCTACATGGCTTTTGTAGACCTGGAGAAGGCATTTGACCAAGTGCCTCAGAAGGTCATCTGGTAGGTGCTGAGAAAACTTGGTGTGGAATGAATTGTGCGGCTGGTGCAGGGGATGTATGCCAATGCACGGAGCCATATCCGTGTTGGTGAGGGACAAAGTGAAGAGTTTGAAGGTCAGTGTTCACAAAGGCTCGGTACTCAGCCCGCTGCTCTTCATCATTGTGCTTGAAGCCTTGTTACGCGAGTTCCGCTCTGGGAGGACCTCTATGCCGATGACCTTGTTATCATTGCTGAATCGCTCGAGGAATGTGTCAGGAGGCTCTTGACTTGGAAAGAAGCAATGGAGGACAGAGGACTGAGAGTAAATGCAGGAAAGACGAAGATCATGATCTGTGGTACGGGCCTGGACCTCCTGCAGGCTAGGTTCCATGCGCTTTCTGCTGCACTGGAGTGGGCAGCAACAGCATCTTCTGCAATGGCTGCAAGCACTGGGTCCTCAGGAATGCAGTGGGCTCAAGCGCTTGACAAAGGATCCTGACCACAGATATACACGGTGCCAGGGAACTGCACGCCCCTTGGACAGCAGACCACAGAGGGAAGTCCATCGGACCTGACAAGCTGGAAGTGGTAGCTTCCTTTTGCTACCTAGGACACATGCTCTCAGCAGCTGTGAACTTTCAACCACAACACGTGTGAAAACCACCTGGAAGAAGTTCACGGAGCTGCTACCAGTTCTCTCTTCCCACCACCTCTTTTTCAAGACACGTGGCCGCATGTACAGCTCGTGTGCAGAGCGCAATGCTCAATGCTAGTGAGACGTGGCCACTGACAAAGCCAAACTCCAATGTCCGCAGCGAAATGACAGGGCAATGATCAGATAGATCTGCAATGTCAAGCCGCAAGACATTGTCACCACCAGATCCAATAAGCTACTTGCGCGGCTTGGCATTGAAGATCTGGACCTCATTCTGAAGAAGAGAAAGCTCCACTGGTATGGAGATATGGAACGTGCCAATGGTGCTGTCAAGACAGCCTCTGACATATAGGTTGATGGAAAGCGTGGGCCAGGGAGGCCAAAGAAGACATGGAAGCAGCCCACAATGAGGGATTGCAGAGAGTGGAAGCTCTTGGCTATCAACCCTCATGATAGATATACCTGTAGATCTGGTGTGAGATCTGCCATGCATGCAGCAAGCCAGCTACCTGGAAGGGGGCCAACTGATGTGGATGTTGCCCCTGAGCCTGCAGGTTAATCAAAATCCAATGATGATGATGATGAGTTTGTCTTTTCTCTTGATAACTATGGCAATAACAGTTAACACCAGACACCATTAATATAAAAAGCATGGGTAGACGTCGCTGTCACTACTGGTCTCACTAAAAGTTGATATTCACTGGTAGGCATGCGCAAGCTGGTGAACATCTGATATATTCACTGGGCTGAAAACCACTCTCAGCCAATGAAAGCTGGTTTATTTTTAGGTTATATAATAATTTAAAATATTTTCCTATTTTTTTCCCCGGGAAACAGGGTATGACATTCCATACAAATTGTCTCTAGTGAAGACAATTTGCATGAAATGTCAAATCCTGTTTTCTGGAAAAAATAAGAAAGACCTCATCAATCTGTCATCGGCAAAATTTGCCCTGAAAGTGGTAAAAAGTTTGTTTCAGGTTTCAACTGGTATCGTCTGCATCAAATTTTCACAAATATATATCAGTGGAAAATAATTCAAATGTGTAATGGTATTCACTATGGCAGACTATAATGATTCAATGTTTAAGGAGACGGGCTATGCCTGGCAGATTTCCCACCATTTTTCACAAAAAAGGCAATTTTTGCACCTTTCTGTTTGCTTTCCTGTACATCATTATCTAAAATTATCATCTGAATTATTGGCTTTACGGATCTAGGCAAGAAGCTATACAGAACATATACACTTTTTTTAAAACTAAAGTCCTCTGATAATCTCAAGAAAGTACTTAGGTGAATGGATATACTTGGTGGATTTTGAATGACTGAAATGAGATTTTACGGCTCAGTCAACCCATTAGGGTCATGTTGAGCCGGTCAATTTACCTAACCACACTTTTCCTGGGTAGGCTTAGTCCTCTAACTAGTACTTGTGCACATTCTTTCGCCAGAAACTTAGTAGATTTTCCACCATCTTTTACAAGGGAGACAATTTCTGTTTCTACTATTTGCTTTCCTGATCACCGAGTCCCTTCTGAAAAAGGGTTTACTCCAAATAGAAATGATTTACTCCCAAATTCTTTTCTTTTAGAGCAGAGACTTTCTCGGATGGGAGTTAAAACAATTTTGACAGAGCTGCCTCCCCTGTTAGAGTATCCATTCCCTTAAAGTTGCCAAACTTTTTTTTCTCAAAGTTTTCTTGTTATAGGTATAAGATTCTGTTTACTACCCATTGCAAAAACATGCCTATTCAAATATACTGAGAATTTTACCACCAAAAATAAAAAAAAAAGGTAAATTTTCAGATAAAAATTCTGATATTTTTTCATAGTTCTGCGCAAAACATAGATAGTGGGTACTCATTAGAACTGCCTCGGCACAATCCACAATCTATGTTTTTGAGCAGAAATAAAGAAAATAATGTATACCCCTGTAAACTCCAGTTTTACTATATAAAAGTGGGGTTTAAGGGGGTCAACATTATATAGGCATGTTTTCGTGATGCAAATCGGCACATTTTCACAATCATAACATGTCAATAAGACAGAAAATGGTCACCGCAATAAAATTATATTTACTACCCAGATCCGTACATTTTCATGAACATAATATATCAGAACAGAATACCATACCTTCATCTTACTTAGTCTGTAACCCCAAGATGCATTGGTTTCTAATAACTGACAATTATCAATCAAAGCAGGATCTTTTAAAAGTTGTCCCAGAGCTAAACCCATTGTTGCTACATATTTCAATCTCTTATACTGGTGTCCTGCAGCCTTGGTCAATTTCATCATAACATCCAGAACCTCACGTGTCGGGCGGGTAGATAAGAAAGTCAGTGCAAGATGAGCATCTATCTTAGAAGAGTTAAAGATCTGAAAAACAGAGAGTATTTAGAAATAAAAGGATCAAGTGGGCCTAAATTGGTCACCTCACATATACAATATACAATGGAACATCTTTATAATACCATCAAATATAAGACAGTTTTGGATATATGATAGTTTAAAGGTGGACCCAAAAGTGCTGTATCCAACATATAACAAGAGCTCCGCCAAGCGGGGCATTATACGCCCGTGGCAAGTAATAAGATGCAGCACATTAACTGGCTCCTGTATAATTCAGTGCTCCGGATATAAACTGTAAGTGGAATTACAAAAAAAAAAAAAAAAAAAATTAAAAAAAAATTCATTGGGGCATAATATCTGCTGATATTTGGTGAACTGTAACCTAAGGGTCCAAGCTGGCCAAGAAATTAAGGGAGAAGTTTGCTGCTTCTAGGGAGAAGTGTTTCTGACGGAGGACACACCACAGAAGCATGGCTATATTATAAGCTCATATGAGCCTTTGGCACACTATTACCTCTAAACAATATGCTGTGAAAAGTTTACAAAAACTTTCAAAGGGGCATAAATCTGCAAATATTTGGTGCACTGTAACCTAAAAATAATATGTGCTGCTCCACATCATCATGTAAGTATTTATGAAGTTTCAGCTTGATAGGATGTAAACTGTAGGAGGATTTAGCTGGAAACAAAATATTAATAGAAATTTTCAAAGGGGAACTCTGCTAATATTTGGTGGACTGTAACCTTGAAACAATATGCGCTGCTCCACATCATGGTCTTACTACAAATCAAGTTTCAGCTTGATCGGTTGTAAACTGTAGGAGGATTTAGCTGGAAACAAAAAATTAATAGACATTTTTGAAGGGGTTTAACTCTGCTAATATTTGGTGGACTATAACCTCGAAACAATACGCGCTGCTCCACATCATGATCTAACTGTACATGAAGTTTCAGCTTGATTGGATGTAAACTGTAAGAGGATTTAGCCATAAACTAAAAATTAATCAAAATTTTCGAAGAAGTATAACTCTGCTAATATTTGGTGGACTGTAACCTCGAAATAATATGCACTGCTCCACATCATGGTCTAACTATACATGAAGTTTCAGCTTGATCGGATGTAAACTGTAGAAGGAGTTAGCCGGAAACGAAAAGTCTACTGAAATTTTCAAAGAGGCATAACTCTGCTAATATTGTGTGGACTGTAACCTCGAAATAATATGCGCTGCTCCACATCATGGTCTAAATATACATGAAGTTTTAGCTTGATCGGATGTAAAATATAGGAGGAGTTAACCGGAAATGAAAAGTTTACAGAAATTTTCTAAGGGGCATAACTCTGCAAACATTTGGTGGACTGTAACCCCAAAACAATATGCGCTGCGCCACATCATGGTCTAACTATACATGAAGTTTCAGCTTGTTCGGATGTAAACTGTAGGAGGAGTTAGCCGGAAATGAAGTCTACTGAAATTTTCAAAGGGGCATAACTCTGTTAATATTTTGTGGACTGTAACCTCGAAATAATATGCGCTGCTCCACATCATGGTCTAACTATATATGAAGTTTCAGCTTGATCGGATGTAAAATGTAGGAGGAGTTAACCGGAAATGAAAAGTTTACAGAAATTTTCTAAGGGGCATAACTCTGCAAACATTTGGTGGACTGTAACCCCGAAACAATATGCGCTGCCCCACATCATGGTCTAACTGTATACCAAGTTTCAGCTTGATCGGATGTAAACTGTAGGAGGAGTTAGCCGGAAATGAAAAAGTTTACGGACGGACGGATGGACGCCATACCCTGTAACATAATACGTCCCGTTTTTCAAACGGGCGTATAAAAATATAAAAGGATAATGCCACCCTGCCCCCATTATCGTGCCATGTGCAGATAACTCTGTCAAAAATTGACGAAATTCGCCCAGAAGCAATCCAAAACCAGATCTCTTTAATATAACAATGCATGTACCAAGTTTGGTTAAAACTCCTTGACATTTACTCAAGCCATTGTCCTGAAAAGAAAATATGGGCATGTCTTGGGCAGATAACTCCGTCAAAGATTGAAGAAATTTGCCCATCAGCAATCCCAAACCAGATCTCCACTATATCAATGCACCTAACAAGTATGGTGAAAATCCACTGATGTCTACTCAAGTAATCCAGAAATGAAATGGGGACAGACGGAAGACTGACGGATGGGCAGACACACAGATATCCAAAGTAAAACCACAGTACCCTGCCACTATCGTGTGGCGGGTATAGTGGCGGGCTATAAAAATGTACCCCAGCAGGCAGACGACATTGAAACAACATCGATTCAATGATGATTCAACGTCTTGATGCTGAATTAATGTTGAATCAACATTTTTTCAATGTTTTGTGCCAATTGGGTATAGATTATACAGAAAAATGACTATTAATGTTCTATATAATCTAAACGTTTTTAACAAAAACAAACAAAAATGTGAAGATTATATATTTTATGGCCATTTACGGTCATTTTTCTATATAATCTATACATTTTTGTTTGGATACAACACAAATGTTTCGCTAACATGGTTTTTGCTTTCAAGTCAGGCAATAGTTACAAAGAGTTTGTGATGTATTAATGTGCTAACACCCAAGGTGGTGACATTTTTATACCAGACCTAAATGTTTAATGTTAATGGAAAGCCCATTCTTCTTTCAACCATCTATCCACTTCAGCAGTATCAGACTTGCCATTTAAAGATTTTGTATTTTGTATTTTAAAAAATAAGTTACAATTGCAGTAAATCAAAACAGCTATTTTGGCACATTTGAGCTACAACGAGAGAAAACCTTCCTTCAGAAATGCACAGCCAATAAAGACTCAAATCAGCATGCATATCCATGCAGTCTGATCAGTGTCTTCCTTGTCCACATGAAGGAACTTTGTATCCTTGGCTATCCAAAATGCACCCAGTGAAGATTCTGATCAGACTGCACGAATGTGCAGGCTGATCTGCATCTTTGCTGGGCCCTCGTGTCTGAACATACATTCTGACATCGTGGCTTCTCTGTGCAGATTTTAATTCAAATCATTTTGCTGGTTACGGAAATGTCATTTATAAGTTTTCGCATTTATATAAACCTTGTGTTAATGTGACCATATATTGCAAGTTGCTTCCACTGGTTTTAAAACAGTTTGAGAAAATGACATTCCATTTGTATCCCCAAATAAATGTACAGGGAAGCAAATCTGACATTGCCGTAAAAAGGCCAAAGGTCAACCTCCTAGAATAATTATCTCAATTTCTCTCTAAAATGTATGTTGAGGGTACTCATTAGAAGTGCCTCAGTGAGGCACTTCTAATGAATACCCACAACATATGTTTTTACAGAGCAATAAGAAAAATTATCCCAGAATTATCACCAAATACTCCTCAACAGATCCTTTGATCTAGTCTGCACTGTATCAGAACTGTCTTTTTACCCTCAATATTCAGACACCTAAACACCTCACCATACATTTCCTAAAACTTGAACCAGTCTACCTGTTAATGTGCTAAAATAATTGATGGGTGAATGGCAGACAGTGTGGTCACTAATTTTGCATACTATTCTGCAGCATATGATCGGGGTCATCACTACTGCTCAGGACTCTCTATCCATATGCTTAGATTAAATATGGTCTTCTGGGAACATTGTAAGTAAGACTAGAATGTGCAGTTGACGGCATGCCTTTGCAAAATCCCCATGCTCTGTTCTGATGTTGCTAGTAGCGTGATGAACAGACGCACAGATTCACTCTCACACACCCTCACCATGAGGGGAAGTCATGTAGCAAGTTTGGTTAACTTCAACCCAGTGATTTAGGAGATGATAGTATGACAGATAGATTGACAGACTGATGGATAATTGGACGGAAAAATAACGTTGCTCCTGACACCATTACCACATGAGAAAGTCATGTAGCAAGTTTGGTTTAATTCCACCCAGTGGTTTAGGAGGAGACAGTATGACAAATTGACAGAAAAATGGAGGGGAAAATAACGTTGCTCTCGCACACCCTTATCACATGGGGAAGTCGTGTAGCAAGTTTGGTTAAATTCCGCCCAGTGGTTTAGGACGAGACAGTGTGACGGACGGACAGACGGAGGCACTCACAATATCCCCATCACTTTTTTTTAAAAAGCCTGGGGATAATAATGGAATTTTGCTACACAAATAAAACAGATATTTCCCTATAAAAATATTCAAAGTTTTTATATTCGGTTTTACAGTTTTACTTTAATTTGCTATCATCGTATATCTAGCAAAACTCAAACCCAGAATGAATTAACCGATATAATAAACAGGGCCCAGTTGTTCAAAGCGTCGTTAGCTTAACGAGCTCGTTAAGGGTCATTTTGTTCACTGTTTTAGCGGATTCAATATACAATATTCTGAAATTTTTTGCTGAAAAAATGTGAGTAGCTTTTGCAATGCAAAAGCTACTCACATTTTTTCAGCAAAAAATTTCAGCATATTTGCGTATCATTTGATTTAAATTTTAACGAATCGTTAACTAACGACATCGTTAGCTTTGAACAACTGGGCCCAGAAAGATGTGTTTGAGATGATAGCAGAGGACAGAGGACAGTTTTATCAGCAAAGTCCTAACGTCCACTTAATGGAGTTAGTGACTGGATACTATTACATGTAGTGGATTTCTGCATTTTTTTTTTTACAAGGAAGACAACTTTTACTTTCTATTTACCTTTCTGCATATCAAGCCCCTTCTGAAAGGGGTTTACTCTAAAAGGTTTGAATTTGCTCCCCTTAGGAAAAGGGTCTACTCTAAAAGGTAAGAATTTGCTCCCCAAAGGAGCAAATTCTTACCTTTTAGAGTAGACCACTTTTAGAAGAGAGCAAAATCAAATTTGACAGGCTGTCTCCCTAGAAAATTTATCAACCCCCTTGAACAGAAGCATTCTGATTTATTACCTTCATAACTACAGCAGCCACGAGTTCCTTTAGCAATGACTGGCTTGTCTGATATAACTCCTGTACTTGCTTCTTGTCTGCTTCTAACTTCCTAGCTAACTCCTATAAAATGTTAAACTGACATAGGAAAACCCTTATTCAGTGCTATACATACTGTGTATTCGATCAAGTATTCAAAAAATGTTTCTAAAAAAAAAAATCTGTTGTCAGACAGGATTTCTCACCTGAAACTACCTTTGTTCATCAAATGAAAAATCTGACGTCTCTTTTTTGATTGTGTTGGGGTTTAAAGACAAATCAACCCTTGGGGTCATTTTGTGTTGTGTCCCAGAGAAAGGGAGAAAACAGATAGAAGAGATAGTTGAGAAGACGAAAGGGAGGGAAAGGGAAGAAAGAGGAACAGGAATGAAAGTAAAGAAACAGAAGAAATAAAAACATTCCCCCTCTACCCTTACCTGCTACAAGGATAGCAGGCCAAGCCCAACTGTAAGCCAATATCAGCTGAACGCCCCAGTGAGATATGCGACACCTTCCCTACACCCGACCACCTCCATCTGATGTCTCTGACATGACCTAAGGGTTCCTGCTGGCTGGGGGGAATGGGGTTGGGGTACTGCTTTAAACAAATCTTTGAAGAAGTAACTCGCACGTCCACATTTTAAATGCGAGGAACTTTGGACCAAACTCTAACATTAGTCAAAGTATCAACTAAATAGGCATTTTGGACATATAAATCTTTAGAAACTTTAACGTAAAACTTTAACATGAAAACTCTACTAAAGGTCACGGAGGCCGCGGGTCCTGCAATTAATAAAACTGAATCTAACATCACTCCAAGTATCAGCTATGGGCCAATATCTACTAACAGGTCAAACATGAACTAAATCCCACAAAGGGTTTGGTTTGTTTAGTTTTATTCAAGCTTTACATCACTCTCAACAAAATTTAGTCATACCCAGAGGAAAGACAGAGAGCTAAAGATAAGTGTGGGATCAAGATAAACTATTTTCTTATTTCTTGATTAAAAACACATGTTGTGGGTACTCACTGGACTCACCTCCAAGAGGTAATTCCAATGTATACTCACAACATATGTTTCTGTTTTAAGAAATAAAAAATCATATCAATACTTTTGGTCAAAAAACAATAACAAAAACACTTGTTAGAACTATGATACCCGTGCATTAGTTAAGCTGCTTTTTAGGGTATTTACCAAATTAAAATTTCTCAAAAAGCAATTCAATTTAAATGTATTGGGTAAATATCAAATGTCAGTACTTCTTGTTCTTATTAACAAAACAGGGAAATAATTCATTTATCCAAAAGGAAGTTCCTGATATCCAATTACATGGGAAATTGGTGGGTAAAAATGTCCAAAATTCCCAATTACTTTCAGACTTAGATGCCATGCCCACTTCTAATTTTCAGCCAGTCAGATTGCTTGATCAAAGTTGTTGATACAAATTCATCTACTTGATGGCAAACAGTGCAAATCCAGATCAGCTGGCTTCTTAGAAACCAACTGATCTGGAGTTACACTGTTTGTAATGGCAGGGCATATCTGGGCTCAGCAGAATAAGGGTTAACTAAGGCACTGGTTACCTCAGAAGGGATGGGCAGTCCCATGTTCTGTTGCTGTATGTACTGTGTGAGTGTATCTAACATGTGCACAGAGAAGATGTAGGCCAGCTGTTGATGACTGTTCTCTCGGAGATGTTGTACCACAGGCAGCACGTGATTACACAGGGACTGAATCTGATTGTTCTCTTCTTCTGTTTTATCCTCTGTTCAAGAGATTAAAAGTACAATTGACTCCATTCATCTCAAACACTGATACCTCATTTCCACGAAGTATGGGGGCACTTATCTACACACCATAACTGTCCTAAAATTTGAAATAGTCCATTCAACTACATCTTGATGGGTGTAAAAGATTGCTGTATGTATAGCAAACAGTGTAGACCGTCCCTGATCAGACACCGCATCCTGTGGCATCTGATTTGGGTCTACAATGCTTGCAAAGACATATCTATCCCAATACTTAGAGTTAATATGGTAACTCAAAGGACTGCTTCAGTCAAACTAAATAAAGGGTTATTGTTATCTTTGCATCATCATCTGTCACAGCTCCAGATCACAGGGAGTATCCACATACATGTACATGCCATATCCCTCTTATACCCCATAAAAACACATGTTGTGGGTAGTCATAGAAGCACCTCATTGAGGCACTTCTAATAAGAACCTACAGCATAATTATGTTTTAGTGGAGAAATAAGAAAAAGATCTATATTTTTCAGCTGAAAAAAAGTGCCTTGCCTGAAGCTATATTTCTGTTGTGGGAACTCATATGAGACATACTGACTTGATTCTACTGTCAGAACAGACTGTGAGAATGAAACTGCAGGTATGTTCATGTTTGAACAATTTGTATGCCAGACAAGATCATTTTAGATATAACAGTTAATCTGAAATGGACTTGACTGACAGGTTTGACACAAATGGTGAAGGACTGACTGACAAACAGATACAGAAAACCAGATGCCTATATTGAACCTGTTAAGTAGGTCTGACTAAAAAAACAACAACGTTTTGGTCAAAAAACAGACTCTTACCTACAGCTATGTGAAATATAAACTTGTAATAGTGTTTTCAGAGTAAACAGATGTCCTCCACCAAATTTTCAACTGATGTGACCTTAAAAATTAGGTTGTCATTAAAATCTGCTCAGTTTTTGTTATGTCCCAATTATTTATCCATGAAAATTTGGCAATAATCCAACCAGCCATTCACAAGATATTGTGCAAACAAGAAAGCGTCATGCCAAGCCCGAATCAATGTGGTCAGCACCAAAAACAATATGTGCCCCTCTGTGTTGGTGGGGGACATAATTTACCTTCTCCAGGAATGTTGAGTAGAGGATTTAGTGTTGCATACTGTGAGACTAGTGGTAAAATAATGGCCGAATTCATCAACAAGGCATCTTCCTGGAACACATCCAATGACAGGTCTCCAAACAACTGGTTATCCTTGTCGAGGCTATAATTGGTGTCACTTGTCCATTCACCCCACTGTAAAACAGAACAGAAAATTCACTACCATATTTACCCTAAGTACACTACCTCTTTATAACATGGTTCGTTATAACAGTTTTGGATATAACACGCTTCAAAGATGGACCCCAAAAATGGATAGATTATATTGAAAAATGACCATAAATGGTCATTTCTCAATATAATCTATACATGTTTTTTTGATATAATATGGTTGTTTAACTAACATGGTTTATGCTACGGACCCCAACAATAGTGTTATAAAGAGGTTGTGGTGTATTGGACCACCTTAACTCCTTGCCATACTTGTCCTAAAATTTGAACAAATCAATTTTACTATCTGCCATTGTGTCTAAAAATAGCTGGATGAGTGGCAGTGTAGACCCTGATCCCACATCACATTCTTCTGTGTCTGATCTGGGTGTACACTTTTTGCTTGGGACTGCCTGTCCTAATACTTAATAGGGTTATTACAGCAATTTTCTTAAAATTTTGAACACCAGCTTTTCTGGCAAAAGACCAATGGCAAATGTCCTAAAATACTGAACACTTTATTCCATACTATTTTAGCCTAGATTTTGTTTTTTATGTTGTTGTTTCTTAAAACATTTAGTTGAATAGCAAACAGTGAAAACCCTGATCAGACTGCTCCTTCTGGAGCAGTCTGATCTGGGTCTGCACTGTTTGCATATGCCATTTTGTCAGAAACTTTGATGTACAAAATTTTAAGACATTTACCATACTGCCACAAGGAAATCTTGCGTAAAATCCAGCTAGTCCATCATAAGAAAAAATTTAGGTCTGTGACTTAACATCAGGGTTACTGCATGGTGAGCATGTTCGGTGGGGTTTTACTGATCAAGATTGGACCAATATCTACCAACAGGCCAAATATGAACTAAACAACAACTTATGAAAATGTACCTTCGGACAGTTGCTCCTAACAAAGACTCAAATCAGTTTAAGCATCTGCAAAGTCTGATCAGAGTCTTTATTTTCCACATAAAGCAACTTCGCATCCTTGGCTGTCCAAAATATGCCCAGTGCAAATTCTGATCACTCTGCAAATGAGCAGATAGATCTGAATCTTCACTGGCTGCACATGTCTGAAGGTATGTTTTCTGACATTGTGCCCCAACTTAATAAGGCAAAGGTGTTTGTTTGTGTTATGTTTGACTTGTAAACCCAACATATATTCCAATAAATAAATACAATAAAAATATAGTTTTCAACCTATTGTAGACTGAATGAATTCCCCAGTGCTATATTTTGGAAGAGTCTAATTTTGATTTAAGGTATGTCAGGCTGTGTGATTTAGATATTCTTAGAGAAAAATGGTTGTACTATTTGCAAACAGTGGATACCCTGATCAGACACCGGGTTTTGAGGTGTCTAATCTTGGTCTGCACTGTTTGCCAATTACACTGTTAGGGGTTTCCTGACTACAATGGGTTAAGTCTTATTTGTCAGTATTCATTTAGTGATTCATGTTTCCCTTCCAAGTGTACAAAAAGACCCCTTTGACTTTGTGAGAGGTGTCACAAACAAAAACAAGTACAGAGTATTCACTAGATTTACTTATTTTAGAAAGTTGAATCTCGTACAGAAGCAACTCAGCATCATATTACACCACAACCTCTTTATAACACTATTATTGGGGCCCATAGCATAAACCGTGTTACTTAAACAACCGTGTAATATCCAAACCAAAATGTATAGATTATATTGAAAAATGACCATTTATGGCCTTTTTTCAATATAATCTATACATTTTTGGGATCCATCTTTGAACCGTGTTATATCCAAAACCGTGTTATAACGAACCGTGTTATAACAAGATTGTAGTGTATATGCACATGGACTTTGGTCTTTACAGATTATGCACTTGTTTAACCAACTGAAGCAAAAAAAGCCAAATCTTTCTGCTTCCTCTTTACAGATTCCTCTTTATACATCTGGCAAGCATTCCAGATAAAATAAGACTATCAATATAAATATGTTTTCTTGTTTCTTCAAAAGGAAATATGTTGTGGGTAATCACTTACCTGCTTTGCCAAGGCTATTCTCACCAGTACAAATATTGCTTTTCTTATTTAAGGTGAATGGATACACGTGACAGACTTTTTGGTAAGATAGACAACTTTTATAAATCCCTGTTTGCTTTCCTGCCAATCAGGTCCCTTCTGAAAAGGGGTCTACTCTAAGAGGAAAAAATTTGCTCCATTTGGGAGCAAATTCTTTTCTTTTAGAGTAGACCCTTTTTTTTTCAGAAAGAGAAATCAATTTTGACACAGTTTTTTTTCCCCTCTAAGTGTATCCATTCCCCTAATCTTGTTTATTTTTAATTTTTGAATATTACCAGAGTCCTGAAAGCTAAACAGTCTTACCTCTGCTGCTAGAGTACTGTCCCCTGACTCACACTGTCGACTGGTTGTCAACATTAACAAGCAGGTCTTGGATAATTCTAAATATTGACACAGCTTGTCTGAAATACATGAATACATATTATAAATAGGAAATTGAACAAACAGCAATATTTCATACATATTAAAACACACATGTAGGTCTCTATGTGCTAATTCAAATTCTAAATACAATCTGAAGAAAAAAAAAAAAGAAGCTTGTTTTAAGCCTTTCCTCTCCAAGTTTTATCTGACAACAATCAATGTTTGAGGCCATTGGAACAATCTGCATGTGGTTTATCAAAAATGCACATAACCAGCTTTAATACTTTATATCACCTGTACTAATAAATGTAATTTGCTGCAGTTTTCAAATTGAGTTGCTTACTTCAACTTGTTTCATTGTATACAATAAGCATACATCTCTATAATTACTGATCTTTAAACCAACCTGGACTACAGATACAAGTGGCCTGACTTGCAAGTCTGTAACATAGTTCTGGAAGTAGATGGAGTTTACCAGCATCAACATCATCTGAGTCAACGTTAGCTTGCAGGTATAGGAATGATTGTGCTACCTCATACAGGGTGGCTGCTGTCTCCTCTGTCGGCTCGGACTCGTACAACTCTCTAAAAAATAAATACTTAACCAGTAGACTTATTAAGGATTGGTTAGTGATAACTCAGGACAATTTTTCTCATTTCTTCACATAAACATACGGTTGAACCTCCATGGTGCCAACAAATTTGGGACCATAGAAATTTGTTTTTGACATGGGTAGTTAAAGCCACTGAGGGCTACTCATTGTGCCAGGTCAGGAGGCAAATGGAGATACTTTAGTGATGTCTTTTTAATCTTCTATAAAATAGCATGTTAAATGTACTCATTAGAATGATGCAATTCTAGTGCAATACATACAACATACATTTTCATGATAAAATAAGAAAATTTCCTTGAAAATAATTGCTTTCTTGAGCTATCGGAAGAATTTCCTATGGACTCAAAAACAAGTGTGAGTCAGCCAAGGTAAACAAGCCATCTGTGCTCGAATCATTGAATGAAGTTTTACTATGTACTGTGGATACTAATTAGAAGTGCCATCTCAAGGCCTTTCTTATGAGTACCCACAATATACCGTATTCGACCTAATTACCACACAGACCCTTATAAGTGCACAGCCAAGCAATTTCTTAGTCTTCAAATTACAGATCGTGCTATTTTATTTATTGCTTTATAAGAGCATATGTTGTTGGTACTTATTTGAATTGCCTTGACTTGTCGAGGCAATTCAAATGAGTACCAACAACATATGCTTTCATAAAGAAACTCAGAAAAAAATTGCATCAACATCATTAAATACGCCCTCATTCAGTTTCCTGCATATCTCTCTTGTAAGTTTGTCTTTATTAGGTAGATATTTTACTACACGTTTTACCAGTAATTTTGAAAAACTTTAGTGCACGGTATGGTAATTAGATCGAATATGGTATGTTTTTCTTATGGAGAACCAAAGAATATTACCAACATTTTACCATCACATACAACTCCTTAAAAAGTCCTCCAATTAACATTAAATGTGTTGATAATATAATCAGAAGAGGATAAAATGATATTTTTTTTTATTAATTTTCAGAATAAAGGGCTTCTCATTTCTAGCAAACTGTCTGGAGTGCTGAGGTGTAGGTAACCTCTGGCTCAAGACCGAGAGGTACAGAGTTTGAACTTTGACCAGCACATAGCATAGTATTATATATCAGTGTTATCTTTTATGTAAATTAACCATAACTGCTCTCTGACCTCATTCAGCAGAAAACAAACTGATAACATTTTTCTTACTTTCCCCTGAAGATTTGTTTGTGTTGAGGTTTTACAGCCCAGTCAACCCAATGGGGTCATGTCGAGGGCGATCAGTTTACCTAACCACACATTTACTGGGCAGACTTAGTCCTCTAAGCGGTTAACCAGTATTGTGTATCTTTCGCCAGAAACTGACAACTGCCCTTCTTGAATCAGTGGAAGGGAGAGAATGGCCGTAGAAAATATTTCATGATCAATCTCCATGCAAGAATGTTGCCGACCTCGGCGGGGGTTGAACCCGCGACCTCCTGGTCTTCAGTTGGAGGGCACATCCAACTGAGCCACCGAGGCCTTCCCCTGAAGATAGTTTTGACAATTCATGCAAACTGACTGCAATGGAGACAATTTGCATGAACTGTCAATGCCTATTGTCTGGGGGGAAAAAAAAAATTCTTAAAATGTCATCTGTTGAATTTTTTATCCAAAGCATTAAGCTTAGTACTAAGCATTAAGCTTATGACAAGAGTAGAGACCTGGGGTAAATGAAACCATGCATTAGGTCACCAAATACAATGTAGTTGAGAATGTGTAAACAAAACAGATAAATAACCAAACCTTTCACATTATCTGCCACAAACAGGGCCAACTTGCTCAAAACAAATGATGTCATTAGTATCATCAAAACTTTGGTCCTTAAATATGGCATATACACTAACATTTTTGCTGAAAAAATGTGAGTCGCTTTTGCATTTGCAAAAGCTACACACATTTTTTCAGTAAAAATACCTATGAATTAGATATTGTACTTACTAGAACAGTTAACATTTTGACCACTAACGAGCTTGTTAAGCTAACGATGCTTTGAACAACCGGGCCCAGAAGTTTTGAGCCTTGCATCTGTGATGAGAAAAACTGATTTTGTTTGCCATTCTGTTCTTGTTTTATAACTGTCACCCTTTTAGCAGAAACAGATGTGTCCAAATCCAGAGGTGGAAGAGTCTATTTCCAAAACTCAAGGATGAAAGGGTTAAGGCATATCAGACTACACATATGTGAAAGCTGATCTGAGTCTTAGCTGGGCACACATCAAACGGTGTATGTTCTCAAGTTAGGTTCATTATTATATAATTCAACTGCCATCTAGATTTTACCCATATCCTGCTGTTTTCATCTATTTCACTTTCATGGGGTAGGCCTATTTGTGCATCTCAGGACCTCCACAAAAAAAAAGGGGGGAAGTAAAAGTACCTTTTCTGTAGACCAAGATCAGAAGAAAATGCTGCAGGATAAGTATTAACATTTTTCTTACCCACATATTTCAACTGCCTTCTGTATATCACCATCATTGGCTGACTTGATGGCCAGCTGTCCCTGTATTGTTGTATGTGATATCTGTAGAACATCCGCTAACCTGGAAGACAAAAAAAAAATCAGTGAAGCAGGCGAACTTGACAATTGCTCTTTGCGTATAGTTTCTTTTCAGATATACTTAAAGGTTTTTCTACATGTATCAAAAGGGAGACAACTTCTGTTACATTCTGTCTGGTTTCCTGCACACTGATCCTTTTCTGAAAAGGGGCCATCTCTAAAAGGAAAGACTTTACTCCAAGGACAACAAAGTCTTTCCTTTCAGGGGTAGATCCTTGAGAAGCAAATCCTTTCCTGGGAAACAATTTGACAGAGTTTTCTCCACTGAAAATGAATTCATTCCCCTTAAGTGAAGAGAACACCCAGCAGGCATATAGCATTGAAACAATGTCTATTCAACGTTGATTCAACGTGATTCAACGTCTTGACGTTGAATCAATATTGTTTCAACGTTGTGTGCCTGCTGGCTTGAGCTTTCATTACCTTTATACTCTTTTAACTTTGCAACTGGACTCAATGAGAGAGGATTCAAATTCACAACCCCACTGAACAAAGCAATCAACAAGTTTGTTTGTTTGTTTGTGTTGATGTTTTACGGCCTAGTCAATCCAATGGGGTCATGTCGAGCGTGTCAGTTTACCTGACCACACGTTTACTGGAGAGGCTTAGTCCTCTAAGCAGTTAACCAGTATTGTGCACATTCTTTTGCCAGAAACTGACATCTGCCCTTCTTGAATCAGTGGAAGGGAGAGAATGACCATAGAAAATATTTCATGATCAATCTCCACGAAAGAATGTTGCCAACCTCGGCGGGGGTTGAACCCACGACCTCACGGTCTCCAGTCAGATGGGGCATCCAACTGAGCTACCATGGCCGGCTTAACTCTGTTTGTAGATCAGTCCAATGCAAATGAGGGGAGGGAGGGGGGTGTGCTTGTTCAATTTACCATAAGTATTCAGACAGCCAGGCATGAGCACACAGGGTAGACCCATTTCAGACACCACAGAAAGCTGCATCTCATCTCAGTGTTTGCCATTAAACCAACAGTTCAAAGATACATCCATAGGTAGCACTAGCCATTTGTTCTCCCAGACAAAAGAAATCTCATGTTTAAAATGAAAGTTTTCAATCCTAAAATCAGGATTAATTCTGGTCCCCACCCCTGATGTGCAAGACAGAAAGGGAAGTGTTGACAGACAGACAGACAGATAAATAGACAAGGCAATACAGATCAGCCATCACCATAAAATGTCAACAAATGCATCATACTGTTTATGTGAAGCTAATTATCTACAAGCAGTAGATTAAATAGGTTAAAAAAAGAGCTGCAATGTCTCTTACCTATAAACCTTGGCATAGCTCAATGTCTGAAAAAAAAAAAAAAACAGCAAAAATCAAGTGAAAGTAAATACATCAAGCCCTAATTAAAGAGAATAATGAATGGTGATCTCTTTTTTCATTCTTAAATAACATTTCAAACTATTGGGTCAAGACAGGATTCATTATAAAAAATACATGTACATATACATGTATGGCATGGCCATGCCTAAAATAAAAAGGATGCTTGATTGTATGCAAATAGTGCAGTCCCAGTTTTTCATGCCCATCATCAGCACAGCTGATTTGTTTGTTTTCAGGCTTTACGGCCATGTCAACCCAAAGGGATCATGTTGAGCGTGGTCAGTTTACCTAACCACACTTTTACTGGGCAGGCTTAGTTCTCTAAACTGTTAACCAATATTGCGCATATTCTTTTGCCAGAAACTGACAACTGCTTTCTTGAACCAGCGGAAGGGAGAAAATGACTGTAGAAAATATTTCATGAATGATGATCAAATCTCCATGAAAGAAAGGTGCCTACCTGGCTGGAGTTGAACTCGCAATCTACTGATCAACAGTCGGATGTGCATCCAACTGAGCCATCTAGGCCGGCTCAGCATAGTGACAGGGAAAATGAGTATCCAGGGCCCAGTTGTTCAAAGCGTCGTTAGCTTAACGAGCTCGTTAAGAGTCATTTCGTTAACTGTTTTAGCGGATTCAATATACAATATTCTGATATTTTTTGCTGAAAAAATGTGAGTAGCTTTTGCACTGCAAAAGCTACTCACATTTTTTCAGCAAAAAATTTCAGCATATTTGCGTATCACTCGTTGTAAATTTTAACGAATCGTTAACTAACGACATCGTTAGTTTTGAACAACTGGGCCCAGGTATATATTTTTTTTATTTCTCCATGAAAACATATATTGCAGGTACTCATTATAAGTCCCTCAGCTATGTGCTTCTAATGAGAACCTATAACAAATGTTTTCGTGAAGAAATAAGAAAAATATCAACACTTATCGTGAGAATAGTGTTTTATCTGGAGCAATGCCATCAAGGTAGTGTGAAGATTTACAATGTATGCTATAAGATATGATCCTATGGTGGCAAGTACATGGTTATAGATTTTGGTCAGAATGCTGATTTGTGTCTGTATATTGCATACATGCTTGAAAGCCCCTTCTTGCTTGATGCTACCCATGCAAAATGAGCAAATGCAAAATTAACAGCTCCAGTTAACCCTAGTCCTGCTGAACCTGGATATACCTGTCTTTACAAACAGTGTAGATCCAGATCAGTATGGATATACCTGTATTTACAAACAGTGTAGATCCAGATCAGTTGGCTTCTGAAGAAGCCAACTGATCTGGATCTGCACTGTTTGCCATTAAGAATGTGAATTTGTATCAACAACCTGGATCAAGTAATCTGGTTGGCTGAAAATTGGAAGTGGGCGTAGCATCTTAATTTATTCAGCATGACAAGGGTTAAAAGGATATCCAGCAAAATATTTTTCTTGTTTTTCCACAAAACCATATGTTCTGAGTACTCATCAGAAGCTCCTCACCTAGGTGATTCTAATGAGTACCCACAAAATGAACAAAGCAAAAGAAACATGGCCCCTCAATCTTTTGAAAAAAGTGTGAAAATGTGCAGATTCAGATCATCCTGTATAAAAAGCACAATCTAATTATAGTCTTAATTGTATGTCTATATTTTCTTCATTAACCAAAAATTCAAGCAGACAGCTTACAGAATTTTAACTCTTTCATTGCCATAGGCGATGATTATAGGCGATATATATTGCAAACAGTGTACATCCAGATGAGACGGCTCATAATGATAATCATAATGAGCTGTCGCATCTGGATCTATGCTGTTTGACATTAAGTCTTTCAACTTTACATATAAACTTATTTTCAAACGATAGTTTGTTAAAAAAAAAGCAGACGACGAATAGTGTCTGAAATTTGGTACTGTAAGAGTTAAACAATGAAGCAACAAGCAAAATTATAATAGATGATATCCAAATTCAAATTTATTTTTACTATCTTCCAGATAAAATAAGTCTTGACATTTCATGTAAATTGTCTCCTAGCTGATGATTCAAATGGAATTTCAAGTTTTATTTTCTCAACATTTCACATGAATCCTCTGCCTAGGAAACAATTCACATGCAGTGAAGATAAGAGTTTAAGCAATTAGGTATTTTGGGCTATTTATTCTCATCCATTTCTCATTGAATTGGGTATCAGGATTTTTCTTTTGGGTACCCTGGTTTGTTAATGGGTGCGAGAAATACTGGTATTTGGGTATTTATCCCATAAATTTTATTTGAATTGCTCTTTCAGGAATTTTAATTGGATAAATACCCCAAAATGCAGCTTATCTAAGATTCTGACATGTAATGTCAAGTCTTATTTCTCTGAACAAATTAAAAACAAAATGCGTTTCATGATGTCTGCTGCAGCTGCGATAGGCGCTTTAATGATTAAGAAACAATACTTTCAGATCAGAGAGTTACCTTGGCCACTGTTTTCTTATTTACCCCAAACATGCTGTGGAAAAATAAAAATATAGTTGACCCTTGTCATGCTGAATAAATTAAGATGCCACATCCACTTATAATTTTCAGCCAATCTGATTACCTTGTACCTACTTGATCCGCGTTTTTGATAGAAATTCGCATATTTAATGACTGTAGAAGCCAACTGATCTGGATCTACACTGTTTGCTAAGACAGGGCATATCGCGTTTAGCAAGAGAAGGGTTAACTAACAAATTGTGTATCTGAAGCAACAAGAGAGTCCTTATACTTACTGGGCACTGTTTTCTTTTCATGAAGAACTCTTTGGTATAGGAATAGATCACTTTCAGCCTGTAGTTTTCATCCTGGTACTGATCTGTGGTCAGGTACAAGTCATACTCCACCTAAAAAAATACGAAAGCAGCCACAATGTGAGAAAATTCTGACACGTGTATCAAACGACGACTCAAATCAGCCTGAGCATTATGATCAGTCTTCATTGTCTGCATGAAGACACCTTGTACCCTTGGCTATCCGAAATCTACCCAGTGTAGATTCTGATCAGACTGTGCAAATATGCAGACTAATCTGAATTTTCGCTAGGCACACACATTCTCTAAGTAGTTAACCTGTATCTGTGTATATATTTCTGCCACTTGAATCAGTGGAAGGACCATAGGAATGATTCCATGATCAATCTCCAAGAAAGTTATATGGCGGAGGTGGGATTTGTATCCCCTGGATCTGCAGTCATATATTCTACCAACTGCACTACGAGTGGCTCAAATTCTCAATAAAACATATGTTGTGGGTCAGGGCTCTGGAAATTTTGAAATCTGAATCGGTCCAGCCGATGACGATGACGTCATCAATGAGCCCATTTCCAAAAAAGAAAATATGTATATATCACCTGTCACGAAAACTAATGACAATTGGCAGTCTTATAACTCCTTTTAAATAATACAGCTCAGCTCCGTTATATAACGGAAGTCCGGGTATAACGAGCATGATCAAAACTGGCGTCATCAATAAATACAGTCAGGTATGTAAAAAGAAAGAAAAAAAAAAGAAAAAAAAAAGGTTTTGTTTTATTTCCACCTCTGCAGGGTTTTCCTAAACTATTAATAAACAACTGATTCCCGTCTTGTATAAGCGCAAAGACGGCGGGAAACAGGAGAGACAGAACGAAACGACTTTCATGGACCTAATTAGGTCTAATAAAAAAGGCCTGCGCCACGGGCGGTTTTGCAGTTTTCAATGTTTCAAGATTTGATCAGGCTGCACTGATCAATCTTGTCTAGCGCAAGTGGTGCATTACTTATTTTTACCGTGAAATCTACCTTGAATTATACTCGCGTGTTACGGCAATCAAGAAAAAAAAAAAAAAAAAAGAAGCAATCAATAATACCCAGATCAGACGCTGTTGTATGCGGCATCTGATCAGGACGTACACGGTTTGGGAATTCATTTATCGAATCTGGGACCGACAAACCGTGTTGATCAAAACAAAAAAGAAGAGGAAGAAAACGGGTGCGTTCAAGCTGTGCATTCTTTTATATCTCTCAGTAAAGCGACCTTTGATCTTTTTGGACACGCCGACTGCACCTGGATGTTTTGCAGTCTCAGTGTATTCACACGTGTCACACAAACGGATTAATTATCAGACTACCGTTACTGATGATTCGTGTTAATCGCTTGTTTACCGCACAAAGGTCAGTGAAGTGTTGATTTTTTTGACAATGTTTGGATAATGACGTAATTAATTTGTGCTGCAGTAGGTTGCCGTTATTCAGCTGTCTCTCCAATATACATGTCGAATGACCGTTTAGAGCCTTTTAATTACCATAATATCGCATTTAAAAGGTGCGCGGACGTTGTCAGTTTGGGAAGACTTGACCGTTTGTAGACATCTTGATTCGTGAAAATTGGTTGGTTGGGGATAAAAGGGGTTCAAGATACAAACCTGTTGGACCGATTTATTAGCATTTTGGGGTGTTTGAAATCGGTCCAGAATTCTAAATTTCGGTCCAGATCGGCTATTTTTCCGGTTTTCCCGAGCCCTGTTGTGGGTACTCATTAGAAGCACATCATCAAGGTGCTTCTAATGAGTACCCACAACATATGTTTTTATAGAGAAATAAGAAAAGTTAACCCAGATTTATCATCAAATACTCCTCCTTAACAAGTCATCAGTTTGTTTGCAAAGTAAGAAGAGATATCAGTAAATTTCATATGCTGACTGAGCAAACAAGGTGCTAGCAGTGAAACTATGCAAATCCTGTGCGCATGTGCAGTCTGATCTGAATCCATGCATTCCACTAACAAGTTAATATATTTTGCTGCTAGTCATGATAACACAGCCCATAGCTCCAGGTAAAGCACTTTTTTTTTCAACTTAAAATACAGGGTCTAGTTGTTCAAAACTAACGATGTCGTTAGCTACAGTATCGTTAAAACTTTGTTCACTAAATATGGCATATATGCTTATATTTTTGCTGAGAAAATGTGAGTAGCTTTTGCATTTGCAAAAGCTAATCACATTTTTTTCAGCAAAAATACCTGTGAATTTGATATTGTACTTACTAGAACAGTTAACATTTGACCACTAACGAGTTCGTTAAGCTAACGATGCTTTGAACAACTGGACCCTGATATCTTTCTTATTTCTCCATGAAAAAATAAATTGTGGTACTCATTACAAGCGCCTTGCTAAGGAGCTTCTAACAAGTACCCACAACATACATTTTTAAGGAGAAATAAGAAAAACATTATGTGGATATCCCCACTATATCTGGTGCTATGATATTCAGATCTTACCTGAAGAGCCAGTAAGTTTGTCAACATGTTCTCCTTTTGTTTCAGGTCTTGGACTTCTAGTGGGTCTGCAAACAGAAAATGGTGTATTATATAAGGTTCAATATAGCTGTGACTTTGTGCTCTGGGCTTATTATTTGAGATCAACTTTAAATGTATTTCAAGTTTCATTAAAACATACGTTGTTGGCACATCTAATGAGTACACACAGCCATGCTCTTGTGGAGAAATCTCTTACTTTTGGCAGAGAAAAGTACCCTGTCATACTGTCTAAGGTCCATATATCTACTTGTTTATGTTTTGGCCGTAAAAGTTATGCACTTTTTGTTTGTTTGTTTGTGTTGAGGTTTTACGGCCCAGTCAACCCAATGGGATCACTTTTTGGTGGCCTAAACAAAAACAAATAATTCTCCATTTTCAGTACTGAGACAAATCCATGCATCATTCTTCAGAATGGCAGGTACATGTTAAGACGTACAGACCTTAGACAACATGCTAAGGCACTTTTCTCTATCAAACGAAAACAGAAAACCCTGCTCTAACAGTCTGTGACTCTGCTCATTCAACCATAGCCATAAACATTATAAGCATGAAAATGTCTTTTCAGGTATACAAAATGTGCAGGGTCAGGTCATCTTGCAGATCAACAGTTTCATCAGGGCCTTCTCTGTCAATATGATCTACAGACATAAGAAAAATATTAGGTGGATACCCCCTCTTATACTGAACTAAGACCATAATGTTTTCCTTATTTTTCTATGAGAAAATACCGTGGATACTTGTTATCTGACTGGGATATTCTTATGGGCAACCACAGCATTTTTGTGGAGATATAAGAAAAATGCCAAAACAACAAGTGTGATGATGATGAACTCAGGTTTAACTTCAACCCATGAGGGCCTTTTTTGTTAACTCATTTATGCCTAGCTCCCTTAAAAGGGTTATTAGCAAACAGTGTAGGCCCAGATCAGACACCGCAGAACACAGCGTCTGATCAAGGTCTATACTATTTGCATTACATACAAGAATTTCTATAGAACATTGTAATAATAAAAACTACCAGACACCCCTTCTATTGGAAATGGACTGATCTAAAGACTTAAGGTAGAAGAGTCCACTCAACATAAAAGGACTAGTATAGTATACTAACTAGGTTCCTGTTTGGTAGCAAAAAAAACTAGGAATGTGTCCACAGTACATGGATGCCCCCGCTGTGGGGGTACCTGACTATAAAACTGCAAAATTCTATCTGATACAAATGCCTTAACCTGAGTCTAACAGGATCATGTACGTAAGTATGTACGTACACACATTCATACAGTAGGACGAATGTACATACAGAAAACAGAAAAACTATATGCCCCCGGCATCATCCGATGCGGGGGCATAAAAATCTTGGGCTATGAATTATTGTTCTCTTACCATGTATATGAATTTGAAGATATCTAGAAATGTGGATAGCTGCTTCTGTAAATAACCTTTTGTCTTCATTGATCTGTCAGTATAAACAAAGAAACCTTCATGCATGGGAGAAAATAGCTCTTCAAAAAAAACAACTCTTAGAAAGAGATAGTTTCATGAATTGAGCAAAATAAACATAAGGCCCATGGGCCACAATTCGCCTACTTGGTAAAAACAGCTATTGCGTATCTGCAAATACCATACAAATTCTTCCAGAATTGTCACAGCTACTAGGACACAAATTAAACCATACTGTAAAAAGGTCCATCATCCTAGTATCATCATTTGAACAAATTTAGTAGACTTTGAGTCCCCAGTGCTGCAAACCAAGATTCAGCCTCAAATTTTTTATTGTGTTGGATTTTAACGACCCTTCTGAGTCATTTTTTGTCCTTTCCCAGAGAAAGGGAGAAAAGAGATAGAAGAGATAGTAGAGGAGATGAAAGAGAGGGACAGACAAGAAAGAGGAACAGGAATGAAAGGGAAGAAACAGAAGACACAAAAGCATTCCCCTCTACCTTTATCTTCTACAAGGATAGCAAGCCTTGCCCAACTGTAAGCCAATATCAGTTTGACGCCCTGATGACGTAAGATATACAACACCTTCGCCATACATATATAGCCCAGGGTCAAGGGCAGACAGATAACCCCCAAAATTTCGATGGTACCTAAACAGTTTTACTTCTTTAATCGTATGTTGTAAGTTTCAGCCATTAGTCTTTAATACATGCTGAGAAAATGATTTTTCAGCATTTTCCCAATACAAATGTATGAGGGCGCAAATTTGACCTTGTTGTAAAAAAGGTCAAAGGTCAACCAACAACCATCATTTGTATAAATTTGGTAGACCTTGAGTCCCCAATGCTATATACGAAGATTCAGCCCAAAAGCTTTCTTGGTTCTGGAGAGGACGTTTTTCAAGTGCTTTTTACCATATATGGGCATGGCAGCCATCATGTTCAATGGCACGGAACCATTCATACAAATTTTCAATACCCTTTCAACCGGAGGCCCTCTCTGAAAATCTGGTGAAAATTGCTGGTGCAGTTTCAGAGAAGAAGATATTTAAATATTACACAATTTTATACGTGTATATAGCCAAACTGCAAGGGCAGATAACCCCCAGGGGACAAAATTTTGATTGTAACTAAAAAGTTTTATTACTTTAATCATATATTGCAAATTTCAGTTATTAGTCTTTAGAGAAATGACTTTTCAACATTTTCCCTATACAAATATATCGGGTGCAAATTTGACTTTTCTGTAAAAAGGTCAAAGGTCAATCTACATCATTTGAACAAACTTGGTAGATCTTGAGTCGCCTATGCTACATACTAAGATTCAGCCTCAAAGCTTTCTTGGTTCTCCAGAAGAAGATTTTTTAAGTGTTTTCACCATATATGGGCATGGCAGCCATTTTGTTCAACGGCACGGAACCATACAAAAGATATTGTCAATACCCTTTCGACAGAAGGCCCTATGTGAAATCTGGTGAAAACTGCTCAAGCAATTTCAGAGACGAAGAAATTTAAAAATAACACAACTTTGTGCTCAGGTGAGCTAATAAAAACTACAAAACCTGATTTTTAAGTACAAAACAAAATCCATTCATCATTCAATTTTTCAAACTTTGTCAAAAAAATTTTCAAAATTTATTCACTGTTTCTCTGATCCAATTTAGAACCATATAACAGAATATTTTTGCTGCTGTAGATGTTTATAAGGTTTATAACATAGTGTCTCAAAAGCTGTTTTAAATGTTTGTATTTTTAAATCTTATGAAAGCAGGTACCTAAAAATATAATTAAATAGGCAACATACTCTTTATTTGTTTTGTGTTGAGGTTTTACAGTCCAGTCAACCCAATGGGGTCATGTCGAGCGTGGTCAGTTTACCTAACCACACGTTTACTGGACAGGCTTAGTCCTCTAAGCGGTTAACCAGTACTGTGCACATTCTTTCGCCAGAAACTGACAACTGCCCTTCTTGAATCAGCGGAAGGGAGAGAATGACCGTAGAAAATATTTCACAATCAATCTCCACGAAAGAATGTTGCTGACCTCGGCGGGGGTTGAACCCCGCGACCTCCTGGTCTCCAGTCGGACGGCGCATCCAAATGAGCCACCAAGGCCGGCAACATACTCCAAAATGTGTTTCAGGAAGTAGAAAATTTGTCAAAAGTATTTTTTTTTCATTTCATTTCCTCACCACCCCCCCCCCCCCCCCCCCCCCCCCCCCCCCCCCCCCCCCAATTTTCCTTCATGCAAACTATCTTCTATTAAAGGACATAATTCACTTGAAATTTTTACCTTATTTTTGGGGAAAGATGAAAAGTACCATAAATTGGCCCGCACCATGTGTCTTTGGGCATATGCAGACAACAAAGGTGCAGATCAGCCAGTGCATCTGCCCAGTCTTATCAGGGCCTTCACTGTCTTTTAATAGAATCACTGGATACCACAGAATGTATGAATGGAGAGCAAAGACCCAAATGATATTTTAAGCATGCACAGGATGATATGAATCTGTTTGAAGGCACTTTTTTGCTTGACATGGCCCAATTTGTGTTGATTTAATCCAAAGAGTGCTAAAGGTTAAAAAAGCAATGTTAATTTAACTCTAGTCCTGCTGAATAAATTATGATGCCACACCCACTTCTAACTGTCAGCCAGTAAGATTCCTTGATCCATATTGTTGATATAAATTCACATACTGAATGGCAAACAGTGAAGATCCAGATCAGTTGGCTTCTTCAGAAGCCAACTGATCTGGATCTACACTGTTTGCAAAGGCAGGGTATATCCTGGTTCAGCAGGACAAGGGTTAACTGGAATAAATTAGGTCTGCTATATTTTACTTGCAGCAGAATAGAGTAATGAACTATTACCTTGTCTTGTATTGGTGCTATATCAACAGTACAGTCCAGTTTGATGACAGTGTATGTGAGAAGTTCCCCTGCTGCTTGTATCCCTAGCTCAGTTGGCAATGACCTCAGGAGTTCAATACCCTCCACTATCTGTAATACAGGTACACATACAAAGAATCATTTTTATTACATTTCTTACACAGAATTACCTACTTTTCTTGATGAAAGAAAATGTGATAATCACTCATTAATGGAATTATTTTGTTTATAAGAATTTACACTGTCAACATCAATATATAACATCTGAATCAAAGTTTTCAAGGAAATACCTTTCATACAGCAATAAGGTTTGATTTTACAGAGAATTTAATTTCAGCTTCAAAATAGTTAAGCATGACATTTCAGTACATGTGTATTTTCTTTTTGAAGCAAAACCAAAATGGTGACTGATTTTCAACACAAAACCATGCTCTCAGAAATTCATGGGTTTGTTAGAATTTGACATTTTTAACATTTCAAAGACAAACTATGGATTTAAATCTAATAAACAGTTAATTTGGTTGCTTTGATCGATTACTGAGAAACTATTCTAAGTCTTTTCTGCAAAAAAAAAAAACTTGTTTGCTATCACTCACTTATTTTTAGTGACTTATTTGTCCGCAACTGATCAAAGCAACCAAGTAACACTGGGGATTTAGTCAGACTGCGTACACATTCAGGGGAGGCAACACTGCCAAAATTGTTTTTGTCACACTTCTCAAAATTGGTCTATTCTAAAAGTAAAGAATTTGCTCCCAAAGGGTAGCAATTTCTTCCTTTTTAATTTGGGTTGGAGTTTTATGGCCATGTTAAGGTCATGTCAAGCCAGTCAGTTAATAAACTCACACTTTTTCCTGGGCAGGCTTAGTCCTCTAAGCAGTTAACCAGTACTGTGGGTGTGGGGATTGCAGTAAACTATAGTTTGCACATCCAATTACACATTTTCTTGCATTGTAGCCGATATGAACAATAACTTATCTACAGCACAGTTATTACTGCTACCTATTTTGAATTTGAATGCTGGCTATATTGAAAGGTGTTCAATAAAAATACACAAATACAATCAATGGCAATCAATGCTGACATACATCCTCAACAGACTGTTCAAAAAGTGTATCTCTTCTGATCTACACCAACTGGACAGGTTTACTGTAATTATCTTACTGGGGCACCTTATTTCCTTAACTCTTTCCTCGCAAGTGACAACTTTTGTCTACTGATAACCTTTGCAAACAGTTTGGACCCAGATCAGGCCCGACCTTTTGTCGGGCCTGAGCTGGATCCAAACTGTTTGACACGCTAATGGTATTCCTGAAAGATTTTTTTAAAAAAGTTAATTAAAAAAAAAATCCACAGACAACAAAAAAGCATGCAAAATTACCCAGCATGGTGATATGTCTAACAAATACTGATGGAATGACAAACACAAACAAGTTATATGCAAGTTGTTAGAAAAAAAACTAGTGAAATTTTGGAGAAAAAAAAAACACAATGAGGTCCTTATTTTTACACTTAATGAATAAAGGAAATTTCATATTTTTTTAGGGTGACAGTGCATATAAAATGGTTTTTGACGCCAAAAATTAGAGTCTCGCTATAAAGTAGGGAGACTTCATTTCTGCAAACAGCATAGACACTGATCAAGGAGCAGTTTGATCAGTGTCTACACTGTTTTTGCTCTATCTGTCCAATTATTTAGGGTAAATACTGTAATTTTCAGACTGAGTTGTTCCAGAAAAAATCTCATAAATCTGAAAGTTTTAAATGGTTTATTTTTGCATGACGGGAGAAGCATAAGGTTTTGATCTTACCCTGTCTGTTGCTATCAGCTGCCGGAGCCTAAAGGTATATAGTAAGCCTGTCTGCAGTTTCACACCACATGACTTCATGACCTCTATCGCATCCTCCATACAGCCGGGCTTATCTTGTGTCAGCATGATATACATCAACCGCTGTAAGAAATTACAGATACCGTATTTACCCACATCTCAACTCCATACCATATCTGTTCTAAAATTTGAACTAGTACAATTCACTACCCGATGTTGTGTCTAAATATTGCTGGATGAGTGGCAAACAGTGTAGACCCAGATGAGACGCCACGTTCTGCAGCGTCTCATCTGGGTCTATACTGTTTGCTCAGGCCTGTCTGTCCGAATACATATGGTAAATACGGTAGTTACTTTTTAAAGGGATTCAATACACTTTGTAGATTTTTGGCCATTTTTACAAGGGAAATAACTTTTGTGACATTCTGTTCCCTTCTGAAAAATGGGATCTACTTCAAAGGAGAGAGGAGAGCAAAGTCTTTCCTTTAAAAGTAGACCCCTTTCCAAAGAGGACAAATCAATTTTGACAGTTACCTCCTCTGATATTGTATACATTCTCCTGAACATTTAATCTACTGAATTTAAATTTTAGCAGACATTTAATGGGAAACAGATACACTTTCAAGGGAGACAACTCTGTCCAAATTGATTCTGTTTATGGAAAATGTGTCTACAATGAAAAGGGGTCTACACTAAAGAAAATAATTTACTCCCCTTGGAAGCAAATTATGTCCTTTTAGAGTGGACCTCTTCTCAGAAGGGGATTGGTGAGCAGGAAAGCAGATGAGATATCACAAAAAAACATGTCCCTGAGAAGAGTGGTAGCAAATCTACCAAGTGAGAGCAGTTCCCCTAAAGTAATTTGCATTTCTGTGGGTAAATAAGTGAACTGTTAACAGTGTCACCTGACAGTATATAAAGAGAGACAAATCTGTAAAATTTGTTTTGCTCCTCTGAAAAAGGGCTCTACATCAAATGAAAAAAATTGCTCCCCCTTAGGAGCCAATTCTTTCCTTTTATAGCAGACCCCTTTTCAGATGGGATTACATGTACAATGTAAATATACAGGAATACAAACAGGTACTCACACATTTTAAAACATGGCAAAAAATCTTCCCAGCATGTCAATCCCTTAAGAATGAAATTTAATCCAGTTTTGTGAAAAAAAGAAAAAAATGTGGTATCACAATTTTGGAAAATCTGAGAAAGAATCAGTCTACAACTATTTTATAACCTTATTATGAAGCAAAAACATACTTCTCCAATGCTAACCCTTAACATACAGCACTCTGAGTACAATTTTCAGCAGACGACAGATTGAATATTTTTCAAATTTTTCCCAGAAAACAAGTTTTGACATTTCATGCAAACTGCCTCCAATGGAGATAATTTGCATGAAATGTCAAATCCCGTTTTCTTGAAAAAATAGGAAAGAATATCACCCACTTGTCATCTGCTGAATTAGCCCAGAGAGTGGTATAGGTTAAAGAGCATTATATCACTAAAAGCAGCTATCACGGCTCTAGACAAAGTAGTAATTAACTCTTTCATCAATGCATTTCTGAAGTGGACTCTTCCATCCTTAAATATGGACATGTCCACTGATGCAAATACGGGTATCAGTCTAAAAAAATCAAAAACAAAATGGCAAACAGTGTAGATCCTGATGAGACAGCTCATAATGAGATGTCTCATCTAGATCTACACTGCTTGCACAGGTATTTCTTTTGGTAAGCCAGGCCGAAAGGGTTAAGGATATTCTTTTGTTGGAGTACTGCGATCTTGTAAATTGGGTCAAGGTCACCAAAATGTAACCAAGTCTTCACACTGTGCCAGTGACGTATCTATACAGGTTTGACCAATAGGTAAATGCATTCATCAGTTCAGCAGACAGAATGTACACAAAGCTGTTTTGGTTAAATATTTTACAGTATTGTGACCTTGAAAATAAAATCAAGGTCACCAAATCCAACCATGACTTCACACTGTGCCAGTGATACATCTGCATAACTGCTCTATACTCAGTCATCAACTCAGGAGACTGGGTTCAACAAGCAATTTTTGGTTCAAATTTGAAAATATTGGAGTACTGTAACCTTGAAAATGAGGTCAAAGTTACCAAAATCTAATCAGCTCTTAAGATATATCCTTGAAAGTTTGATGAATATCTACTGGCTGGTTCATGAAATATCATGCATCCAAGAAACTGTTATACCCATGCCAATGCCAAAGGGATCTGGAAACAATGTTCACTTCCACCTCCAATGAGCAGACACAAAATGCACTTTTGTCCAAAGCTTTATTTGAGAGGTGTCTGCTGTATGTAGTATTTACCTCGGCATCAGCTCCTTCAGGTACTTGAACATTTTTAAGGCCATATTTCATCATCAGCTTTCTAACATGGACTCCATCACATTGCTCCTTCAACCTGCTGACTCTGAAATACACAAGAACCTTTTTATTACACTGTTGATTATAGCCTGGGTTTGGATAAAAATTACTGTATTCAACCTAATTACCACACATACCCCTATAAGTGCACAGTCAAGTAATTCTGTAGTCTTCAGATTACAGCCTGTGTACTTGTTGTCCACTTCCTTATAAAGGCACATGTTGTGGGAACCATTTGAATTACACTGACTTGTTGATGCAATTCAAATGAATACCCACAACATATGCTTTTAGAAAGAAAATCAGAAAAAAAACACAAAACATCGTGTAAACACCAACAAATAAGTCATTTGCTGATCTTATTTTACTTTTAGTAGGTGGATACATATTTTACTACAAGTTTTCCTAGTAATTTTGAAAAAAACCAAGCGCACGGTGCGGTTATTAGGTTGAATATGGTATATTAAAAGGGCACCCCAAAACTGTTGTATCAAAACCAAAAAAATATAGATTTTATATACAAAAAGGCGACCATTTATGGCCATTTTTCTATATAATCTTTACATCTTTGCTTTAATATGTGTCATAACAAAAATGTACAGATTATATAGACAAATAACCATTTTCTAGGTAATCTTTACATTTTTGTTTGGATACAGCATGTATTTCAGTTGTTGTTGTTGTGCAGACTTTTCAAGCTACCAGACTGGGTAAGAACATGAAGGCACTACACATTGCTCCTTCAACCTTTTTACTCGGACATATACAAGAACCTCTTGCATGATGGTGGATGTGTGTATGAAGTTTCATCACCCTAAAGGCCTAGGTGTTCACAAAATGCACAGACATGACATTGTTCAGCCAAGTGTGACAGATAGGTCAAGTTCAGAAATGGTTGATGGCAATAGGCTGCATCATAGCAAATAAGTGTATGAAGTTACATTACTGTAGCAGCCTTGATGTCTGAGAATCGGAGTTAGTCACACACTAAACAGTGTTCAGCCAATTGTGCAAAGTAGGTCAAGGTCAGTAATGGTTGATGGCAGTGGACAAGGTGTGTCATGGTGTGTATGAAGTTTCATTAGTGTAGAGGCCTTGGTGTTCCAGAAACAGAGCTGAAGTGTTTAGACTAAACATTGTTCAGCCAAGCATGAAAAGTAGGTCAAGGTCAATAACAGTCAATGGCAGTGGAGTGGGCAAAGTGTGTCATGGCAAATGTGTATGAATTTTCATCAGTGTAGATACCTCGGTGTTCTTGAAATGGAGCTAAACCCATTGACTAAACATTGTTCAGCCTTGGCTGAACAGTAGGTCAAGGTCAGTAAGGTCAATGGCAATGGGCCGTGTGTCATGGTAAATGTATTTTCATTAGCATAGAGGCCTTTGTGTTTGAGAAAAGGGGTCAAACTCACTGACTAAACATTGTTCAGCCAAGTGTGAGAAATAGATCATGGTCAGTTAGTTGTTGGCAGGGGGCAGGGTGCATCACTGTTGACATATGTGTGAAGTTTCACTAGCATAGAGGCTTCGGTGTTCAAGAAACAGTTCTAAATGCACTGACTTAACGCAGCCAAGCGTGAAAAGTAGGTCATGGTCAGTAACAGTTGATGGCAGTGGCCAGGGCATGTCCAGGCAATGTGGTTATGAAGTTTTCATTAGCCAACAGGCCTCAGTCTTTGAGAAATATAGCTAAATGCACAGCTCCAAGCAGTTAACCTGTATTTCTGCACATTCTTTCACCAGAAACTGCTGCTGCGTGTAATGAGGTAACTTGACGGATTTACTAAAGCAAACTTGTCAGGATTTTTTTTTTTTTTTTTTGATTTGGGTTTTACGGCCCTTTCAAGAATATTTCACTTATATCGAGCCGATCCCACATATGACCCGAGCGAGGCTCGAACCACAGCGGTGAGAAACCTAATGAATTAAGAGTCAACTCTCTTATCCACTAGGCTACGGGGGCCCGCTCAAACTTGTCAGGATGACACCACCAGATTGTCGTTTGAAAATATTCAGTGAGACTAACCAATCTGGGAAGTAGACTTCACAAATACAAAACTGAACTCAGAGGGAATTCCTTCAAAGCAAAGACTGTTTTAAACGTTAACTTTTTATCTAAAACTATGATTTACAAATGATTTCAATAAGCATGCAAAGATAATGAAAAGAATATAAAATTTACACATAAGACAAATACAAGTGGCTAACTTAACCAATGCCAGTCTTTGCCAGTAATCTAAACAAAAATCTGGGCAAAATTAAAATTTGGTACTAAGGGGTCTACACTAAAAGGCACTAAACTAAAAACAACATGCAGGATTCAGAGCCAAACTAATGGTAAAAGGAAGGGGTGAATAGTTATAAAGATAGTTTGGAACAATTTTGCTTTATTTATCTTGAATGCTCTCCAGAACACTTTAAATATTCAAAACTCCCCCTCATCTAAAGGCAACCAAGTAATTATCTAAAATCTTTAGTGCAAAAACTAACATAAAAGTTCTAAGTGTGACCTTGACCCCAAGGTTATGGTCATGAGAGTTGATGCTGCTGCTAAAACTTTGAGACCAGTATCTATTACCATACCAAGTATAAACTAAATCCATCCAAAGGTAAAGAAGTAATGAGCTCTAAAAAATTAAAAACAAAAACTTAACATAAGAATTCAAAGTCTGTGACCTTGACCCCAAGGTTATGGTCATGAGAGCTGATGCTGCTGCTAAAAATTTGACACCAGTATCTATTACCATACCAAGTATAAACTAAATCCATCCAAAGGTAAAGAAGTAATGAACTAAAAACTTTAACACAAAATCTTTAACATCAAAATTCTAAGTCTGTGACCTTGACCCCAAGGTCATGGTTATAGGTCCTGATGTTGCTGATAAAAACTTTAAAGCAATATCTTTCACCATACCAAGTCTCCAGTAAATTTATCTGAAGACAACCAAGTAATGATCTAAAATCTTCAGTGCAAAAACTAACATAAAAGTTCTTAGTCTGTGACCTTGACCCCAAAGTCACGGTCATGTATGACGATGCTGCTGATAAAAACTTTTGACTAGTATCTATCACCATACCAAGTATGAACTAAATCTATCAAAAGGTAAAGAAGTAATGAGCTCCTAAAAACTTTAACACAAAAACTTTAACATAAGAATTCAGTCTGTCACCTTGACCACAAGGTTATGGTCATGAGAGCTGATGCTGCTGCTAAAAATTTGACACCAGTATCTATTACCATACCAAGTATAAACTAAATCCATCCAAAGGTAAAGAAGTAATGAGCTCCTAAAAACTTTAACACAAAATCTTTAACATCAAAATTCTAAGTCTGTGACCTTGACCCCAAGGTCATGGTTATAGGTCCTGATGTTGCTGATAAAAACTTTAAAGCAATATCTTTCACCATACCAAGTCTCCAGTAAATTTATCTGAAGACAACCAAGTAATGATCTAAAATCTTCAGTGCAAAAACTAACATAAAAGTTCTTAGTCTGTGACCTTGACCCCAAAGTCACGGTCATGTATGACGATGCTGCTGATAAAAACTTTTGACTAGTATCTATCACCATACCAAGTATGAACTAAATCTATCAAAAGGTAAAGAAGTAATGAGCTCCTAAAAACTTTAACACAAAAACTTTAACATAAGAATTCAGTCTGTCACCTTGACCACAAGGTTATGGTCATGAGAGCTGATGCTGCTGCTAAAAATTTGACACCAGTATCTATTACCATACCAAGTATAAACTAAATCCATCCAAAGGTAAAGAAGTAATGAGCTCCTAAAAACTTTAACACAAAATCTTTAACATCAAAATTCTAAGTCTGTGACCTTGACCCCAAGGTCACGGTCATGGGTGCTGATACTGCAGATAAAAACTTTAGCCCAGTATCTATCATCATACCAAATATGAACTCAATCCATGTACACATAAAAAAGTAATGAGCTACTATAAAACTTTAACACAAAAACTTTAACATTTGTGGACGCCGACGACGGGGGAGGGGTAGTAGAACAGCTTACCGGAACTTTTTGTTATGGTGAGCTAAAAATGAATTAAAAATTATATCAAAATCAAGAGCTGTAGTTTTAGTATTAACAGTTCGGAAACTTGGGCGCAGAATGGCAAAAACCTGACAATGAATCTGTATATAAAGAGCAGAAATTCCTAAGCAACCACATGACATTGGTCATTTTACAAATAAGGAAATCGCATAAGACTTTCGACCAGTCCATTTTCAGAGGTGTGTTATCCTCACTGTCACTGACAAGTTTTGAAGTTAAAAACATTTACTGATTTAAAAATGACGAAAAATATTTTCCAATAGCTGGAAGACACAATTTCCCAATCAAAAATAAAAAGACAGTAATTTCCTTCTGCACTTATTATTCGCTGCTCTGAAACTCTATGCAACCCTTTGTTTTTAATAGCATAGATCAGCCTAATAAATTTAAAACATTACCAACAGACTATCTATAACATAGAGAATAAAATGTTAATTAAATGTCTTGTAGAAAGACATTGCGAACCAGCACCATATTTGCATTTTACTATTTAAAAATTAAATTTTCTACCAAAGTAATAGTGAAGTAGCAACTTATAAAATCAAGTTTTTCCCATGCACTATTTTATTCTTAAATCTGAGAAACCTGGAGATTCCTACACTTAGCTCATTAATATTCATAAGCTATTTGTTCATTTTGGGATGTTGCCATTTTTTGGAATTATTCTGCTACATATTTTGGAATAAAGGTATTAACCTTCAAAAAATCTGTTTGTATATTAGTTATTTCACTACATCTGAATCTATTATAAAAGTTTTGCAACAGCCAATTTCTTAAAAAAAAACTGTATTTGTATTCAAAATTCCCAGATAGAAAGGAATCTGGGTCAGTTTATAGCCTATAAATAGATTCTGCTAATGTAAAAACAAATCTTGTAATTTGTCAAAAACAGTATACACTGCTTAAAACCAATTCATGTAGATCTTTAGTTTCCATTTTTCAATCATTTCAGCACTCAAACACTTATGAAAAAACTCAGAAAATCAATATACAGTATAACCTCAATGTCTCAAACACGGATGGCTCTTTTACCATGGATGATTCAAACTCTTTTTTTCAGTCCCTATAAAATTCTTCCAATAGCTCAAGAAAACAAATATTTAGGGATTTTTTCTTATTTTATTAAATCGAAAATATTTCCCCAAATTATCGCTATTTGTTTCCTGAACTGGTGTCATGATTAACCCTCAGTGGCTCGAACTACCTATGTCTTGAACGAATTTCCATGGTCCCAAAGATGTTCGAGCCATTGAGGTTCGACTGTATTGATTTTGCTATCCTGTTCTGTTTTATCAAAAAAGCCTAAAGTCAAGCTCAAGTGCAGAGAATCATGAATGAAATTCCTTCTACACAATAGGTTCTAAAAATAGATCCACAATTACTATACACTGAACCTTCGGAATGATGCTGGTATTACAGTGCACACAACTCTTTATCATTTAGATCAATTAATGTACATGTTCCTATAAATCCAAGAGAAAAATCGCACTTTGATCTAGGATATCTGGATAAGAAAACCAGCTTGCATTCACATTGATACTTTTGTCACAAACTATACTAATTCATTAATACAAAACAAATAATAAAACAGTACAATAGTCCTAAGCCTGCTAAAGTTTAATGTCCACTAGCAGTGATATTTTTAGACACTTTTTCAAACATACTACTGGGAAACTAACTGCTAGGTCTGTACTGAATTATCTTTCTTTATTATCATCAATGTGGAACCAAAAATTGAAAAAAAAAACAAAAAAAAAACAACAACTATACAATCTAACAGGCTCATGGCATCACACATAAGGAATAATTGGTGACAGATAAACCACAACATGATCACATTAAAATTCAGGTCCTTAACAATGCACCTTTTCCAAAAGAGAAAATGTATAGGAAATGCATTTTTTTCTGATTTCTTCCCTGAAATCCATAATCTTAACTTCGAATTTAATAGTTAAACTTTTGTAATTATTTTGAATTTACATCAACAACATTCAGTTAAATTATTTACATCCAGATATGGACTAAAATACTCTTTTGGCACACGCAAATGAATTTTTGCACCTTGTATATGATTGTCAAAATATCAGTTTAACTAACAGCTACTTTCATATCACTGAATCAGGGAATAATTGTGAAAAAACATGACTAGGGTTGCTGTTCGAAAACAGCAAATTAACCCTTGTCCTGCTGAACCCAGATATAGCCTGTCTTTGCAAACAGTGTAGATCCAGATCAGTTGGCTTCTGAAGAAGCCAACTGATCTGGATCTGCACTGTTTGACATTAAGTATGTGAATTTATAGCAACAATCTGGATCACAGAATTTTCAGACCATTATACAACAGATTTTATGAAGAAATAACTTTCAATGTTTCAATGAACTAAATGCTTCTCAGGGTAAAAGGACTAGGGTATAGTTGACCATTCATCGGTATTCAAAATAATGAATCTATCTTCTGAAATAAGATAAAGTTCAAAATATTCAGAGCAGGTGAAGATTTATGCATGACACGTATTTTGGCTATATGCACAACCGCAAGTACATAAACATAAACATTAACATTAACATAAACATTTACTAAAATCTCTGTGATATGTAATATGTATGCATCACTTTGTCATCAGCAAAATACATGACAGGCTCATGTATGTTTTTGAACACAATGTGGCTGAATGTTTGTCATTAACAATGCAACAAAAAATGGTAACAATAACAAAAAAAATGCCAAGGTTTACATCACCGGACATCTAATGTGCAAACACCTAGGTTTACAACACCAGAGGATAAAATGGCCTTCGACCCCCACGCCAGTCCAGGAGCCAGGCATGCACCAAAATTCCATGAAAAAACTATTCCCATAAAAACATCTTAATACACAAAAACTGGACCTCAAGAAAATTTTCTAAAAGTACAAATGCGAAGGAAAATGAGAGAGGTAAAGAAAAAACACAAACATCATGTTATACTATATCTGCCTGTATAGAAGTCATCATGTCCATCAGAAAATTTAATTAACTATTTTTGTGCCTTTATTATATTCTGAAATGGCATCCTCGCTACACCGCTTCCAGATCTGCTGTGTACGAGTGAGATGTCTATTCATTTCAGGAACAGACACCACACTGCGTTTCCTTATAGGTGGATCCGGAAACAGTGCAGCCTGAGATCCACGCCAGGCCTGCTCAAATCCAGACAAAGCAGATACATGTAGGACACTGGATTCTGGGGTTAGAAGCTCACCAGACAAACAGTCATTGATCTTTAAAAGTTCATCATTTTGTTTCCTAAGCTGCTGATTCTCCTCCCTAAGCTCCCTCAACTGCTGTGACTCATCATCATAATCCAGCTCCTCACTCGATGGTGAAGAAAAGAGTCCATCCGAGGAAGCAACAACAGAAGAAACCCTCTTTCTGCCAGCCTTAGTCTCCAATGAAATAGCAGACACCTGATCAGTTTAGTGTTCCAGCTTTGTCTGTGTGGCTTTCCGCATCATAAGTTCTCTTGAAACTGCTTCCTCATTTTTATGAAAAAGGCCCAGGACACCCATTTCAGCGTTGATGCCGCCAAATTCCAGCAGCTTTGACTGCCACAAACCCACAGTTGCACTGAAAAGGAGCTGCCTCCTGGGTATGTTGCTAATACAGATTGACAAACACAGACTCAAAGAAGCCAAGGAAGTTACATAGTAGACATAAATACATTGAATTCCCCATCCTGAAACGACAAATTCAGAAACACCGACTCAACAGCTTGGCTGGCACCAAACACAAGGCAGAGGTTTGGCTATAAATCTATGTTATTTTTTTCAAATAAGTTTTTTTTTTTTATATATAATCTGACTCTATGGGTGACTGGCATTAGTTTTACAGATTCAAGAAAAATTAAATTACAGTACTGTTCTTTAAATGCTTCTGCAGTCTTACAGCCCACTTTGGCAATTTGTCAGAGTTGCACTTCTTAAGTCGATCACGATGTACCATCAGTGTAATTCGTTTGCCTGTAATCTTGTATACAGAGGGACTGCAGCACTTTGTGACTATAAAAGGTCCAGAGTATCTCTTATCAAGATTTTTACCCATGGCCACCCTTTTATATACCACATCTCCCACCTTGTAAGTGTATTCAACAGTTTGACTACCATAATCCCGTTTCTGTCTCTCAGCAGCTGCTCGGAGATTTTTCCTGGCAATATATTAACACTCTTCCATCCTGTCTCTGAGTTGGTTTGTGCTTTAAACCCCCCGGTGGTTTATTCTACTGACCATTCTAAGGCAGTGGTTCCAATCCAAAAATTGATGGCCAAGGCTTACCCGGATATAGGCTCTACAGTGACCTTTAATCAAATGACTATACACCATCTTCTTCAGGGATTGCCTGATCAAACCATTGCTTATGAAGTCCTCATAAAGAAACCAAGGTGTCTCAAAGATGCTGTAGATATGATAACATGGCATGAGTGTTGCAAGGAGACAACACGGAAGAAATCTGGATTAAGGCAGCTAAGCTCTTATGTTTAGGAGTAATCCACATGTTTACAGGATATTAATGATACCTGTGAAGCTGAAGTAAGACATATAAATGGTAAGAAATTTGTGACTGAAAAACGTCTGATCCAGTTTGGGAGGGATCTAAAGGCAACCATTGAAAAGCTTTTTAGAGATAGAAAAGACAGCATGGATGACCTAGACAGTAAAGATAAAAATGAAGAAGAACTGATGCCCTAACGGCAAGAAGAAAATATAATTTGCTACTTCTGTTTACAAGAGGGTCATATTGCTCCTCGATGCCCACTAAGGCATAAGAACAGAAACAGAAGAAACAGCTATGCAGAAGGATTCACTAAAAGAAAAACAGTCAGAAAACATGAAGGGCCTGAGTCCACTGGCCAGGACTCAGGCCCAGTGTTATGCAAGTCTTCAGTTGATGTCGATGAAATGGCCAAACCACTATCTCATGTAAGCCTTAATGGACAAGAGTTAGGACTTGCAGAGAATATTTCTGCTGCTACAGCTGAGAACGTATATCTACCCGATACGTCAAACCAGAGTAATACGAAAGAATGTAAGGATTTGAAAATTATAATAGAACCGGTAAGAGCTGTCACTATTAAAACACCATTAACTGTGCAGGGACTTCCAACTAAAGCTATTGTAGATACTGGGGCTGAAATGACAGTATTGAGTAAGCAGCTTTATGATTCATTCCCGATAATGTAAAACCGAAGTTGAAGATGGCAAAACGGGGTTTAATTGTTGCTGAAGCTGGTCATGAAAACTTGTGGCGTTATTGATGCTGACTTTAAGATAGGTGACTATAAATTTACTTGGCCTGTTAATGTGGCTCCAATAAGAGACAAAATTCTGTTAGGCTGTGATGTTACTGAAGCCATGGACATTACTGGCAGCACCAAGTGTGGTATACAGATACTGGGTTGATTGTGAGGTAATTTGAGTTCAAGAAAACAGTGGAAAAGTTAAAGTATCAAGAGCTGTTACTGTACCTTCATCAGAATTCATTATGAGCGGGGTATGTGACACTGAAGAGAATTATGAAGACTAAACTTACATTTTTGAAGCCTCTGAAGAAGCAATGAAACAGTTACTTATTGCTAGGAGCGTAATAAAGCTGAAGTCAAACAGAATACCAGTGAAGATGATAAACTCTTGTGTATCACCAGTTAAACTAAAAAAAGGAATGATACTTGGTAACCACCAGGCTGTTGGAAGTGTAATGACAACTGGAGAAATCCAGGATATAGCGCAGCATGAAGAGGGCATCTCCATTTGCAGCCTCAAGAACAGCAAACTTCAGCACAAAAAAGTTGAGCTGGAAGATATCTGTAGTCATCAGAAAGGAAAAGCATCAGAACCAGATGAAAACAATCTTATGCACTCTTCAGAGGTTCAGAATAGACGCATGCTTAGATTGACTCGTCTGCAAAGATCTATTCGACAAATGATCTGCAAAGTTGGCTGAAGAGGACAGACATAAGACAGCATTTATAACAAAGTAAAGCTTGTTTCAATACATTGTTATGCCTTTTGGACTCTGCAATGCTCCTAGTACGTTTCTGCAATAAGGTGATTAGGAATCATCATTTTACAGTGGTTACAGGGCACTTTGGCATTAATAAGTTTGTTTGTGTTGAGGTTTTACAGCCCAGTCAACCCAATGGGGTCATGTCGAGCGCGGTCAGTTTTCCTAACCACACGTTTACTGGGCAGGCTTAGTCCTCTAAGCGGTTAACCAGTATTGTGCACATTCTTTCGCCAGAAACTGACAACTGCCCTCCTTGAATCAGTGGAAGGGAGAGAATGACTGTAGAAAATATTTCATGATCAATCTCCAGGAAAGAATGTTGCCGACCTCGGCGGGGTTGAACCCGCGACCTCCTGGTCTCCAGTCAGACGGCGCATCCAACTGAGCCACCGAGGCCGGCAGGCATTAATAAGACTTACCAGAAAATGCAACAGACATTTTTATTGGTATCAAAGGAGAAATGACACAATACTGTACATAAAGAAGTGTGACAAGTGTAACAGAACCAAAACTCTGTGCAAAAAGCCAAGAGCCAAGTTAAGAAACTATGTTATGGGCTATCCTTTGAACCGAATAGGTATAGATGTAATGAGTCAATTACCGCTAACAAAAGTCTATTATAAATTTAAAGAAATTGAAATAATAAAACAGTATAAGAGTCCTGAGCCTGCTAAAGTTTGATGTCCACTAGCAGTGACATTTTCAGACACTTTTTCAAACCTGCTATAGGGCAACTTACTGCTAGGACTGTATTGAATTACCCTTCTTTATTATCATCAATGTGGAACCAAAAATTAAACTAGAAATGTGTCCACAGTACACGGATGCCCCTGCTGTGGGATACCTGACTATAAAACTGCAAAATACTACCTGGTACAAATGCCTTAACCCGAGTCTAACAGGATCACGTACGCAAGTACGTACATACGGAAAACCTAAAAACTACATGCCCCCGGCATCATCCAATGCGCGGGCATCAAAAATAAATAAATAAACAACAACAAAACAACCTAACAAGCTCATGGCATCACACGTAAGGAATAATCGGTGACAGATAAACCACAAAATGATCACGTCATTAAAATTCAGGTCAACAACACTGCCATCTGCCCTTCTTGAAACAGAAAAAGAGAGAGAATGACCATAGAAAATATTTCATAATTAATTTCAAAGAAAGAATGTTGCCGGAGAAACCAAGACAAAACACTGTTGATGCCGTCAATGATGCCAATACCAATGATGACACCGGACGATGATCCCTATGTCGCTCCTGCTTGCTAAAGAAAGTGCGACAAAAAAAGACAATTTCTGGATTCCAAATTACATTTTCCTTTAGTCAAAATCATATGTCGTGGGGTTAATATCAATTGACAGTCTCTTTGCTTTCCCCCATCATTCTGTTCCGAACATTATGAAAATTACTTTGTTATTATTGTTTGTTTGTTTTATTTGGGTTTTATATCATTTTCAATAACCTTTCAGTACTATCGCGACACTGGATGTGGCATGGAGCTCAATGCTCACTTTCAGAGTGCTGCTTCACTGAAATATCATGCCCTAGACACGAGGCACACAACATGATATTCCACCAAGTCACAATATACAGACACTGAGCCAACCAGTTCTGAATCCTAGCTCTAATGCTGAGCTCAAAGCAAAAGAGCAGCTAGTACCATTTTTAAAGTCTTTGGTATACCACAGGTCGGCCACAGATTGAATCCACAATGTCTCTGTCATAAAGCCGATGCTCTATCAATTGAGCCACTCTGCTGGTAAATTGCTATTAACTTTACTGATAAAATCCGAGTGACCTGTTTCTTACAGATGCAGACAATAGCAATGATGAAGTCATTTCTGTACAAGTGTTTGGGAATACAAACCTTGGATGTTTCAGTTTTAGCCCCTGCTGGATGAGATCATTTATTCCCTGGGACCAGGGAATAGGTGCCCATTTCATTACTTCAAGTATCCCTTCTATCTTTTGCTGAAAAATGTAAAGAAAACAAAATAAACTAGTGTTTTCAGAGCAAACAGATGTCCCCAAATGTGACTGTTCAGTTTTTCTACTGCTGTGACCTTGAAAATTAAGACAAGGTCACCAAAATCTAATCAGGTCCTTGTTATGCCCCAATATTATATCCAAGAAAATTTGGTAAGAATCCAACCACTGATTCACAAGATATTGTGCAGGCAAGAAAGTGTCACGTCGATGCCGAGGGCAATGGGATCCACACCAAAATCAATATGTCCCGCTCTCAGTAGGTTGGGAACATAATAATTGTGCCAAGAGAAAAGTCACCATTTGGCATATGTAGACAGTAAAGGCCCAGGTAAGTCTGTGAATATGCAGTCTGATCAAGATCTTTGTTTAGCTTACAGAAATATTAGATACTGTAAACTGTATCAATGAAGAAATGACGCTGATTTGATGTTTCACCTCCTTTCCAACACTTTACAGTCATGTCAAGATGACGGGAGGGTGATAATGAAAGGCTATGTCATGAAGTGCCATACAGTCACTACTTGAACCTGGGACCTTGTTATCTGAAATTGGGAGTGCTAACTGCTCAGCCACCTGGATACTTCCTCAAATAATTAGCTGGGCCTAGTTGTTCAAAACTAACGATGTCGTTAGTTAAAGTATCGTTAAAACTTTGACCATTAAATATGGCACATAAGCTAATATTTTTGCTGAAAAAAATGTGAATAGCTTCTGCATTTGCAAAAGCTACTCACATTTTTCAGCAAAAATCTGTGTGAATTAGATATTGTACTTACTAGAACATTTAACATTTTGACCACTAATGAGCTCGTTAAGCTTATGACGCTTTGAACAACTGGGCCCTGGATTATTCAAATCTAAACATAATGCTGCCTAGATGACACTTCGCAACATATTGGGACACAGAATATATGAGCAAGTGGTGATTCACATTTCAGCTAGCATTTTTATACCCTACCACATCAGGACACAGTTGGAATATTTGCAACCATTTTGTACATTGGAGACAACTCTTATGAATTCCTGTTTGCTTTCCATCACAACAAATCACTTCAGAAAAGGGGTCTGCTTTAAAAGGAAAGAATTTCCCTTTAGACCAGACTCCTTTTCAGATGGGAGGAAAACACAACTCTGACTGTATAACCTCCCCTTAGAGTGTATCAATTTCGCTTAACCTCTCACTTAAAAAAAATCGCAGGTTGCTGTACAATGTTTGGAAATCAACAGATGCTCAAACCTGAGAGTACCATATTTAACTAAATATTTGGACATATTAAGGGGACAAGATAAATTGGTAGCATTTCTGCCATATTTTCACATGGGAGACAATTTTGTTACTTCCTGTTTGCTTTTCTACACATCAAGTGCCTTTTGAAAAGTCTACTCTAAAATGAAATAACTGGTAAATTCTTCTTTTTAAAGTCGACCCCTTTACACTATGCTATATCTAAACAATTTCAGTGCTTATTAAGATTCTATTATTTTTAGTTAAAATCTGTAATTTGAATATTATATATTCAAGGCAGGTAACCTACGTCATAGTCACTTGACCTAAATATTGAAAGTGACTATAAAAACTGGATAAATTTCTCAATTCAAAACAGTATGTTGAAGTTTTCATTACTTACTTAGTTTTTATAAGGCAAAGGACATGCTCATATAAGGTAGCAAACTTCAAGTTATCTATCCACGCAGAAGTGATCTTGTGAAACCTTGTCGATTCTGAGAGCATTCAACTACAAATGTGTTTTATCGTCGGATACAGTAACACTCATTTCGGAAAATTAACCATGACAATGAACAAGTGTCATATTTCACCACCTACAAGTTTAGCAACATGATACGTCTTTAAATTCCTAGAATTAATACATTCTGTTAAAGTGGAATGGATATGTCATCAATCTGAAGCACAGACCCTGAATTATTAAAATGATACCCATGACACACACATGAAAATCATCAGATACCCTTTACATACTCACCAAGCTCTTCTAGATTTCAGTGATTGCACTTCCTTCCTTTTCTTGAAATTGTTGCAGTCATATGAATGATAATTTCACAATGTCCACATTTAGCTTATCCATTAAGCAAACAGAAATTTGTCAAAAGCATATTTAATCCCCTGCTGAATCCCCAGGGTCTATTACACTCTGTAATTAACACCCAGGTTATGAATACAGATAACCCTCATTATCTCAAACTACAAGATACCAGAACTGTTGGTCTGAGTTAACAGTAGTTTGATACAAAAGTTGAAATGTAAGGAACACAGAGCATTCAAAGCCAATGTAATATACTGCACTGGATTCAGTTTGACTTCAGCAATAGTTTGAGTCATCAGTGTTTGAGATAAAAAGAATCAATGTACAGTTGTACTTTTATTATTTGTCCACAAAAATAAATGAGCTGCAACATGAGAAAATGTACCTTCTGACATGGGTACCAAAAATGTGCATATCTGGCAGTCTGATCAGAGTCTTTGCTATTCACATGATGAAACACTACATCCTTGGCTATCCAAAAAGAAGATTCTGATCAGACAGTGCCAATGCACAGGCTGATCTGAATCTTTGCTGGTCACTTGTCTAAAGGCAAGTTTTCTGACATTATGGTTCAAATGTTCTCTTATCAGAATTGTACCTACTTCAAGATCAGTTATACAGCCAATGATAGCAACAGCTTTAGCTTCCCAGGATGCTTCACCTGTGTAACTTCGGATCTGGCTTGATCTTTCTAACAAATCCTGGAAAAAAATTATATGGCAAATATGTGTAACTTCTGATCTGGCTTGATCTTTCTACAAATCCTGGAAAAAATTTAGCAAATATGCACATAGCTCAAGATAAGGCATCTTTTATTAACCAAAAAATATTGAAATGAGCCAGCGCACAATAAATCCTCAATAAGAACTGTGTGACCAGCAAAGAGCCTGTACATCCACCCAGTATAACAAGGGTCCTCGTTAATTATTCTTTAGCTAGCCTGGAGGCTGCTGAAGGCACATGTGATCAGCAAAGACTCTGATTGGACTGCATGGATGTGCAGTCTGATCTGAGTCTTCACTGGCTGCACAAGTCTTAGTGTAAGTTTTGTTGTGGGTTCACTCATATTTCTTTAACCTTGGTTGAGACGCTTCTTGGTTCAAAACTCACAACACGGTTTCTGAAAAATATTTACCCGATATCCCCTTTTCTCTGAAGCAATGGTCTTGAAAAAGAAAAAAAATAATTTGATTCTCTCAACACAACAAGACGGCCCTTATGTCAAATGCTAAGAGCCAAGGCCAGGTAAGCCTGTGCATTTGAGCAGTCTGATAAGGACCTTCATTATATATTTCTCATAGTTCATCTGTCATTACTGACAATGACCAATCCTAACCAACTGTGTGATGTGTTATTATTTGTGTGTTCTAAGATGGCTGATGAGACCAATTTTAGTTCTAAACTACAGAATCATGGATACTGACAAATAAACAGAGGAATAAAACCTAGCACTGATCTGAGCCCTAGCTGTTAGTAGTTGGAATTTTTTGTTTTGATTTGGGTTTGTCGCTTTCAACAATCTTTCAGTCACATCACGACGGTGTCTGGATGTGGCAGGGAGCTCAATGCTCACTTTTAGAGTGCTACCTCACTGAAATATCACTCTCCAGACAGTGTATGGAATAAGCGCCCTTCATTATCCACTTACAGAATCACAGGATACCAAAAACAACAAGAATTCCGCGGAAGGCGTCATCGCACCTGCTGGCGCAAAAGTCACAGGAGCCTCAATCAGAATGTGGTTATTAAATAAGTTTATTTCATTCTCAGTAGTGCTTACTTGGAAAACTGGATTGAAAAAAATGTAGACAAAGTGCCTAGTGGGGCACATATATTCCAGGCCAGTCCCATTCCCTCAAATGGCTATATCTTCAGCACTGACTTTTCGTATTATACAGCCCAATGATAATGGAACTTTGATGTAAAATGTGTAAAAGTCACTGGAGCATGAAATATAGGTCAAGGTACCTGCTAATTCAGTACATCAAGGAGAAGCAGAATGCAAGGTATGGTGGTTGCAGGCCTTATAGTTGAGGAGTTATCAAACATCAACGTAAAATGTGTCAAATATAGGTCAAGGTCACTGGGTCAAGGTACCTGCCAAGCCAGAGCAATGAGGTGAAGCACTATGCAAGGTTTAGTGGTTGTAGGTCTTATATTTGAGGAGATACCGAACATCAATATAAAATGTGTCAAAGTCACTGGAGTGCACAATATAGGTCAAGGTCACCAGGACAAGGTACCTGTCGAGTCAGTACATCGAGAAGAAGTGCTATATAAGATTGAAGGCCTTACAGTTGAGGACATATGGAAGGGTGACGTAAAAGGTCTAAAAGTCAATGGAGCGTGAAATATAGGTCAAGCTCACCCAGTCAAGGTACCTGCAGAGTCTGTACACTGAGGAGAAGCACTATGCAAGGTTTGATGGTTGTAGGCCTTATAGTTGAGGAGATATTGAACATTGACGTAAAATGTGTAAAAGGCACTGGAGCGCAAAATATAGGTCAAGGTCACCGGGTCAAGATACCTGCCAAGTCAGTACATATAGGAGAAGCACTATGCAAGGTTTGGTGGCTAGAGGTCTTACACTTGAGGAGATCTGGAACGTTGATGTAAATTATGTCAAAGTCACTGCAGCCAAAATATAGGTCAAGGTCACCAGGTCAAGGTATCTGCTAAGTCAGTACATTGAGGAGAAGCACTCTGTAAGGTTTGATGGTTGTAGGTCTTATAGTTGAGGAGATATCGAACGTCAACGCAAAATATGTCAAAGTCACTGGAGCGCAAAATATAGATCAAGGTCACCGGGTCAAGGTACCTGCCAAGTCTGTACATCTAGAAGAAGCACTATGCAAGGTTTGGTAGTTGTACGCCTTATAGTTGAGAAGATCTGGAACGTCAACGTTAATTGTGTCAAAGTCAATGGAGTGCAAAATATAGGTCAAGGTCACTGGGTCAACATATCTGCCAAGTCAGGAGAACTTCGACATAAGAGAACTGTTCAGAGACAGACGGACGGACGAAGGGACAGACGAATGGAAAAGCGGGCACCTATGTCGCAAAGTCAGGAAGTCAGGGAGATATTTCATACAAGGTTTGACGGTTGTTTAGTCTTGTAGTTGATTAAAATACTAACTTTGACATAAATGTCGAACTTCGACATAAATGTTGACAGACGGACGGACGAATGGACAGACATAGGGAAAAGCGGACGCCTATGTTGCAAAGTCAGGAGGTCAGGGAGATGTTTCATGCAAGGTTTGATGGTTGTTTAGTCTTGTAGTTGATTAAAATACTAACTTTGACATAAATGTCGAACGTCGACATAAATGTTGACAGACGGCTAACGGACGGGTGGACGGACGGACAGAAAATCGGACGCCTATATCGCACCCTGCTACAAGCAGATGCGATAAAAATACACCAGAAAACAGAAATCTTGTCTGGAAGCCTGCTGACTCTTACCTTTATGTACTTTGAGAAAATCTTATCTTGGTTCAAGCCATGCTCTTTCATGTATGGTCTGATCTGTCGTTCCAGGGTAGGCATAATCAACTCAAGGGCTACAACTTTGTCAAGCATTCTGAAAGCTATTGTCTCTCTAGTCTCCTGTAAAGGACAGAAAGAGATAGTAACAAAGTGGCTGAAATTTGCAAAAATAGGAAGAACATCAGTTGCTTTTTTTGTGAGAACAGAAGACTGAAAGTTATCATGTTCATTTAATTAAGTGAGATAAAACAATGAGTAAAGTGGTTAATTCTAAAATTCTACAGTTTGTAGACTTCATTTAGGGTGGTCTCCAGGGTGGATACTAGGGTGAATGCAAGGCTGGACATAAGTACACAGACAACAAACAAACGGAAGGATAGATGGACAGAGACTGGCAAGCCAAAGTAGCCCGTGCAAACGCAGGTGCAACAATAAAGGGGAGACTGACCACAGAAATTATTTCAAGATCAATCTCCATGAAACTTACGTGGCTGAGTTGGGATTTGAACTTGTCATCCCTGAAGCTGTAGTCAGATATGTTACAAACTGTGCTATGGACGCCTCATCTATTACAAGAGCCTTGAGGTTAAAATATTCAGTATCAATTTAATGATGCTTTGAGCAACCAGACCAAAAATACAATCATCCCTATCACAGCTTCAGATAAGAAGGTTATTCAGATAAATATATTTCTTATTTCTCCATGAACACATATTGTGGGTACTCATTAGAAATGTCTGTGAGGTGTTTCTAATGAGCACCCACAATTTATGTGTTCAGAGAGAAATAAGAAAATTATAATTTTTGGAAAGGAAAAGCACCTAATCTAGAGCTATGCCTCACAGAGATGCTTTTAATGAGTACCCACAACATATGTTTTCATGGAGAAATAAGGAAAATCTCAATCCTTTTAGGAAGAAATCCTTTTAGGAAGAAAAAAAACAACACCTACCATAATAACGCTTAGTATTGGAACAGACAGGCTTGAACAAACAGAGCAGACCCAGCCAAATGTGACGTCCGATCAGGATCTACACTGTTTGCCATTTATCTGAAATTTCGTTGAGACATCAACAGGTAGCAAACTGTACATGTTCAACTATTAGAACAAGTATGGTGAGGGGATAGGGTGTCCCAATATTCAGGGTTAATACAATAAGCTGGAGCAATGCCCTATCTTACCTGGAGAAACTGGGCGAGAGAAAGTCTACACTTGTACTTATGAAGAACATCATCCAGTTGTTGTAGCTTCACGATCAGGCTTTGAAGGGGTTGAAGAACAGTTTCATACTGTAACCTCGTCTGAAACACAGTTTAGGCATGAAATTAAAAAAAGACTTTAATTCCACAGACATTTTTGACTAAGTTTTACTTAAATTAAAACCCCTCTATGAGTTTGTTTGTTTTATTTAGGTTTTATGTCACTTTCAACAATCTTTCAGTAATATCACAATGGTGTTTGGATGTGGCAGTGAGCTCAATGCTCACTTCTGCCTCGCTGAAATATCATGCACCAGAAACATGTCTTGACATTCTAAATGGTCTCATTACACTGACACCACCCTGATCAGTTCTGATTCCTAGCTCTGCTTTCTTACAGCTGAACATCAAGCAAGACAACTAGTATCATTTTTAAAGTATTGGTATGACTCAGCCAGGAATCAAACCCACAACCTCTTGGACACAAAGCAGATGCTCTATCAATTGAGCTACTGTGCCTGTGCCTCTCCTTGAGGCATTATCTTTTACTAGTAAATATCCAGATCAAGCTAAAAAGCTGCTGATCAGTTTGTTTAAGTTGGGAATTTTACAGCCCAGTCTACACTGTTAAGCACATGTTGAACAGGGTGAGAATAGCCGCTAATAATCAATCCTGAAATCTAAAAATTCAGTCAAAAAACTACTAATATTTTTCTTATTTCTCATTAAAAACATATGTTGTGGGTACTCATTAGAAGTGCCTCAGAGAGGCACTTCTAATGAGTACCACAACATAGGTTTGTTTGTTTTTTTAATTGAGAAATAAGAAAATTATTATGTGGACACTAGCTCTTATCTGGTGCTATACAACTAATAAGTAGTTTTTAAAGTTATTTCAGGCATATATTAACCCAAATAACTACTTTTGACACAAAAGGATGGTCTTGTGAACAAAAGTGAAATTTCATGCTTAAAATGAAAGTTCTTAATCCTTAAATCAGGATTAATACTGAAGTTTCCCATACCTGGTTAAATCGGTCAGTTCACCTACTCACACTTTTCCTGGGCAGGCTTAGTCCTCTAAGCAGTTAACCAGTACATACTGTCACCAGTGACTAACAACTGCCCTTCTTGAATCAGCAGACAGGGAGAATGACCATACAAATGATTTCATGATCAATCTTCATGAAAGTTATGTGGCTGAGCTGGAATTGGCACTTGCGACCCCATTTTTTTTTTTTGCAGTCAGGGCCCAGTTGTTCAAAGCATCGTTAGCTTAACAAGCTCGTTAGTGTTTAAAATGTTAACTGTTCTATAAGTATAATATCTAATTCACAGGTATTTTTGCTGAAAAAATGTGAGTAGCTTTTGCAAATACTCACATCTTTTCGGCAACCATATTAGCGTATAGGCCATATTTAATGATCAAAGTTTTAATAATACCTTAACTAACGACATCGTTAGTTTTGAACAACTGGGGCCAGATGTGCTACCTGACTATGCTATAGAGCCTGGTTCCCAGCGAGAGAAAGAAAAATAACTGGACAAATGAGATAAGGGCACCCAACCCTGAACTTGCTTCTGGTGATAAAAGAGACATGCCAAAAGCCAATAGTGGCTACCAAAAGCTAATGGCGGCAAGGTCAACCCTCTGAATGTTTCAGCAGATGCGCGCACCATCCAACTCACCCAAATATTTAGGCAACAAATTCTGAGATACCTTATTTGCGCTGTCTTGAGCCATACAGGTATTTTCGTCTATCACTACCTCCGTCATCTCTCGAAGTCTTGTATACACAAAATGGGCAAACGTTATTGCAGTACCTGGCCAATTTTTCTGAAAATAAATACTAACTGTTTCATCAGATTTAAAAAAAAATAAATGAAAAAATGATGGAGCTTCTTTGAAGCCGATGTCACAGGGCCGAGTTGTTCAAAGCATCGTTAGTTTAAAGAGCTCGTTAATGATCAAAACGTTAAATGTTCTAGTAAATACAGTATCAAATTCACAGGTATTTTTACTGAAAAAATGTGAGAAACTTTTGCAAATGCAAAAGCTACTCACATTTTTTCAGCAGAAATTTATGTATATGCTATATTTAATGATCAAAGTTTTAACAATATGTTAACTAAAGACCTCGTTAGTTTTGAATAACTGGGCCCTGATCACTAAAATGTAAAAACGAGCACCAGAAGAGCGATAGTTGTGGTCCTTGTTTATCTCAATGAGATAAAACAAGCAGTAAAGTTTTACAGTTTGTAGACTTCATTTAGGGTGAATGTTAAGGTGGACACTAGCATGGACGAAAGTAAACGAATGAATAGATGGAAGGAAGAACAGATGGAAAACTTGCACGCCTAAGTCACCCATGCTTATGCAGGTACTATAAAAACAACAACAACATTTGTTTGAATATCTAAAGCTGCTAGACAGACAGACTGTCCTAGTTAAATTTGCAACATACAGTGAACCCTCATTACAGCGACAGAATTTGTTTCCAAAGATGTTGCCATTAAAATGAATTTGCTGTTGTAAGAAAATCCTTAATGGACAGAATGATATGAAAGAAAGCCTTCCTTTATTCTTATTTCCTCATAGAACATCATGTTTTGGATATTTGTTAGAATTGCCTCAATGAGGCAATTCTAACAAATATCCAAAACATATGTTGCTTGAAGTTTTAATGCAATCATTTTTGCATAATGTCTCATTAACTGTCACCTCTTGACCAAAGGTTTCGTTACATTCAAATTGTCATTTTAATGAATTTTGTCATTGTAGTGAGTGTCGGTATAAAGAGGGTTGACTGTAACTGCATCAAAATACATTTTACTTACATATACTCATAGCTCTTTTTTCAGCTAAAAAGTAGTGACATTTTTCTTATTTATCAACAAAAACATATGCTGAGGGTATTCATTAAATGCCCCTCTCCAAAGCACTTCTAATGAGTACTCACAATATATATTTTTGTGGAGAAAAGAAAATATTTTCCTGATATTCCCATTTATCTGGAGCTATCTAGTAGATGTTAAACTTGAGGTATAAGCAGTGTACAATAATAACAAAAAAAACAAAAAAGAGTCCAAATGTCCATATACCTTAAATAATATGTAGCTAGCAAGCAATATGGTAGTTATTTGTGATTTACGAGGACTTGATACACTAGGCAGATTTTCTGCCATTTTGTACAAGGTAGACAACTTTTCTTGACTTCTTGTTTGCTTTCTAACACATCAGTTTCTTTCTGGAAAGGGGCTACACTCTAAAAGGAAAGAAATTGCTCCATTTGAATTTTTTTTTTCCTTTTAAGCTACAGTGTTGCTTCTAGGATTTAAAAAAATGGGGCCCTGGGGCCCCCTCACTTCCCAAAAAGGGGTCCTCAAATTTTAAAAAGGGGGGGGGGGGGGGGGGAGGGCATCATCTATTTTGTTACAGCTTCCTAACTGACGGATTTTCTTTTTTTTTAAACCACCTTCCTTACTCCTCCGCCCTGCACCTCCCCCCCCCCCCCCCCCCACCCCCACCCCCAGGAAAAAAATGAAAATTTCGGCATAATGGCCCCTAGCCTAGGCAGTTTTCATTTCACCCCCCACCCACTTCCCTGGCCAACTGAAAGTGTGGGGAAAAGACAGAAGAAGGCAAGCTGGGGCCGATTTCATTTATCCTAATGAAATCTTGCCTGCCTATAAATGGATAGATGAATGTAAATATTAAATGTAGACATACCTGCTTAAAATCTTTTTGCAAGGCCTCTGCCTTCAGTGCATCCGTGTGATCAGATGTACTGGCGTGCCGAACGGATGTGCTAGTCCTGTAGTTTGTACATTCCGATGATGTAAAAGCATTGTTCTTTTGATGCTTTAGACACAAACTACACTGCATTCCTTTGTCAGTATTTGTGAGCCACGGCCATTTTGTCAGCCACGAGTCCTGAAAACCCTTCGTCTTTATTTTCTTAGAACTTGGGGGTCCTTCAGAATTTTGTTCATTTTTTGTTCAGAATTTTGTTCATCACCTTCAATACATTGTGTTCTTTCATCATTTTCCTGCCTAGTCTGAGTCTCAACAACAGATTCATCAGTTTTCTTTTTAAAATTGAAATCAAACAGTCCGCTTCATTTTGTTTTGTTCTTTAATATTTCTAAGCACATGGTCAAGAAATTTTCCCACTCCAAATACGAACTCAATGATTGGTCAGCAAGGCTGCTGAATCAATTTGTTAACCAATCGCTGCTGCCGATAAATTATTGCGCAAGGCAAAACTAATACAATGAAGGTTGCACACCACTAATAAATTTTTACACTGGGCGCAACAAACAGCGAAAAATGCGTGACGCTATTTAAATGTGCGGTACTGGGGACGCAGGGGCATGATATTTTTGCGTTCTGAAGCGAATTTTCGCGGGATTCCCGTGATCCCGCACCCTAGAAGCAACACTGAAGCTACACTCTAAAAGGAAAGAATTTGTTCCCTTTGAGAGTTTTTTTTCCTTTTAGAGAAGAAACTTTTCAGGAAGACATACAATTTTGACAAAGTTACCTCCCCATGGAAAGTGTATCAATTTCCCCTTAATTCAACTGGTTATAGACTCTATTTGGCCTTAGGGGTGCAACAATAAAACTTAATTTACCTTGTCTACCAATTCCATATTTTTTGTCTTCTCAATGATGAAATTAACAACCAGTCCCTGAAAGCAGACACATATACTATCAGATCAAAAGAGGTTTAGGTGAATGATTTTGCGGCCATTTTGCAAAAACGGGAGACAACTTCTGTTGGCAGTCGCATCCTAAGTATTGGAAACTTACAAAAATTGGGGCTACTGTTAAAGGAAAGAATTTGCTCCCAGAGGGAGCAAATTCTTTTCTTTATCAGTATCCCCAGTTCAAAAGGAAGACAAATACTTATAAGTGCGTCCACAGTTCCTCGAACTGCGAAGCGCTTCGGCGTGCAGACGCACTACTATAGACTATCAATGTGACCAGTGATGTGTGTGACCAAAAATGTGATGGTCCAACAAACACTTGGGTGGTTCGGTGCTTATCCTAAAAAACAATAAGCATTCCGTGATTTGGCAGAGACTACTGACACGGCGGCCGTGCCGAAAATAGTAACAAAACAGCCAATAACACCAAGTAGTCCAATTGCAAGGGGTTGAATCACGTGACTTATGACGTCAGTCTGCAAAATTTGCTATCGCCGCCATTTGAAATTTTTCTTCACTTCAAATTTTATTTCTATCTATTCTCTGTCTATTTACAAGCTAAGCATGATTCATTTTGTGCATAAGGTACACTTTGATGTAGATTTTTAGATAACACATAGACTTTATGCTTTTTTCATGTGATAATCTTAAAAACTTCGACACAAGTAAGCGAATGATAGTATATTGTCGTTGTACCTGTCATCAACTTACACTAGTTTTCGATATTAGGAAAGCATGGCCCCCGCCCACTGGGGCCCGCGAAATATATGGGCTGCCTAAAGTCTCCATGGCAGAGCTGCTAGTAACTAAGCAGGACCCGAATTCATGTGATCAGGTCGGGTAAAAGTCCCACAAATTTGGAGGCAATGTCTCTGAACTACTGAAATATTGTTTTGGACGTTTTATCGCAATTCATGCAGTGGATTAGAAGTCAAGCGTGGTCTGAAATCAAATTCAGTTAGATCTGGCCAACCCACCTATGAAGCATGTAATGATAATTTGGACGCACGGATATAGGTAGCACCTATTAAAGCTGTCTCATCTGGATCTACACTGTCTGACATTCAGTCTTTCAACTTTACATATAAACGTCTTTCAAAGTGATAGTATGTTTTAAGAAAAAAAAAAGCAGACGACAAATGTCGTCTGAAATTTGGCACTGGAAGTGTTAACGATGCAATGTTTGTTTGTGTTGAGGTTTTACGGCCTAGTCAAACCAATGGGGTCATGTTGAGCGTGGTCAGTTTTTTTGGGGTTTTTTGGGGTTTTTTTTTGTTTCATTTATTATAATTATTTTTTTTTTTTTTACTTTTCCCAGAAAACATGTTTACATTTCATGCAAATTCTCTCCTTTTTGTCTCCAGTGGAGACAATTCACATGAAATGTCAGATCCTGTTTTCTAGGAAAATAAGAAAAATGTCACCAATTTGTCGTCTGCTGAGTTAGCCCAGGGAGTAGTAAAGGTTAAAAGCAAGTAATCTCAAGCAATAAAGTTGTTATTTGAGCCAGAGGACAGCATTTCCTACATGATTATATGTGTGCCCAGCAAAAAAGGCAGATCAGCCTGTGCATCCATGCAGTCTGATAAGCATCTTCACAGGGCACTCTGAGGGTAGCTAATGACCAAAAGCAACTTGAGGCAGACAGTGAAGACTGTCTCAAACTGCATGGATGCGAAAGGCTGAGCTGAGTCTTTGCTGGATGCACATGCAATCTTGTAGCAGATGCTGTGCCCCGGCCCATTTTATCATTTATTTTCTGAATTATTTACCAAAGCTTCTGGTACTTCTCTGACCACAGTAGGTATAAGGCCCACACTGAGATGGCCTTGCAAGTTTGCTGCTGGGGTGTCATAGGAGATGGTTGACAGAACTTTCCGAATAACATCACTCGAGAGCTGTGACTCGGCTGTCCATTCAGCCTGAAACACACAAAAATATAAAAATGCATCATTTACAACTGAATAGCATATATTAACCCTTTAAGTGCCAATCACAACTGCGGCAGATGATAATTTTATTTATTTTTTTTTTAATTTTCAGAGAAAACAAGTCTTAACATTTCAGGTGAATTGTCTGCCAGGCTGATGATTCATATGAAATATTGACTTTTTTCTCCGAAAAATAAAAAAAAATAAGAAAATTTAAAATGTCCTCTGCTACAAATTTTGCTTGGCACTTTAAAAGTTAACAGCAAGATATGACCCATTTACAGAAAAAAAAAATTTTGGTTGGTTGATAGTAGTTTTTACTTCATTATGGTACGTTACATAGGACTTAAGGTCTGTTTGACTGTTACACACACTTAAGGCTTTGGTCAAAATTGAAGCAAATGATTTTCTAAATATTTTAATATTTTTTTCAGGGCCAGAGAAGTCCAGCCATTTCATGTGCATTGTAGCATTTCTGGTACATCATAGGAGTGTATTCCTGTTTCCGTTGTGGAATAAAGTTGTGGAATAAAAGTTATTCTGGGACAGAAAAAGATAATGGGAAATTCAGGTGATCTTTATAATGAAAAAAATTCCATAGCAAATGACTGCCATTTGGACACAAGATAACTTGTATAAACTGGATTCAAGCTCAGTTTATAGAAGTTTTGGGGTATTTGTTTGTTTGTGTTGAGGTTTTACGGCCCAGTCAACCCAATGGGGTCATGTCGAGCGCGGTCAGTTCACCTAACCACACGTTTTCTGGGCAGGCTTAGTCCTCTAAGCGGTTAACCAGTATTGTGCACATTCTTTCCCGCCAGAAACTGACAACTGCCCTTCTTGAATCAGCAGAAGGGAGAGAATGACTGTAGAAAATATTTCATGATCAATCTCCACGAAAGAATGTTGCCAACCTCAGCTGGGGTTGAACTCACGACCGCCTAGTCTCTAGTCGGACGGCGCATCCAACTGAGCCACCGAGGTCGGCAAAGTTTTGGGGTAAGAAAGATTTATGTGCAGAAAAATATTTTAGGGGAATGGAAACACTTTCAAGGGAGACCATTCTTTCAAACTTGTTTCGCTCCCTTCTAAAAAAGGTCTTCCCTAAAAAGAAAGAATTTGTTCCCACAGGGAGCAAATTCCTTCCTTTTAGAGTAGACCCCTTTTCATAAAGGGACTGATGTACAGGAAGCAAACAGAAAGTCACATAAGTTGTCTCCCTTATCAAAATAGGCTGATAATTTTCCAAGAGTATCTGGTCTCCTTGATTTAAATTTATCGGTAAGTAATAATTAAGCGTAACACCTTTAGAATCTGTCCGCCACTTAATCTCACCCTAACTGGCTGTACATATTCTAGATATAGGTATGTTAACATCCCTCAACTAACCTAACCCTGACCATCAGCGACCAAGCTCCAAGTTAACCCTAACTTTTTGTGAGGTTGAAAGGTGTGTACACTCACATGCTGAGGTGAGAAAATGATTTTGGTCAAATTCTAAAGTCTAGCCATATAAGCTTACAACCTATCTTACCAAGAATATGGTTCAGGTGCAAGAAACACTGCCTTGTTGGGTTTGGCCATTATTTTAAATAAGATTTCCCAACAAATACTGAAAGAATTTATATTGAACACACCTGATGCCTTGTCCATATGATAAAGCCAATGTCAAGATGGCCTCTGTCCATCCAAGATAGTGATTCCTGTAGCAGATCTGATCTCATGAACTGTTCCCATTTTTCTCCACTGAAAAAAAGTCAACTGAACAATAACATTTGGTTATAAACAAGAGATATAATGACAAAATTAGCATATTCTAAGCAAACTTGCAGCAGATTGTATTCTACCAGAATCTATCACCTGGTTATGGTGATAGAACATTGAAATACTTAAGTTTAAAAGTGTGAGTCCCATGGTGACCTTGAAAATTTTGTTATGTCATCTAAATATATTAAAAGCAATTAAACCCTCCCAGTTATACTATATACAAAGTCTGACTAGAACCTACCAACTGGTTTTGGAGCTAGCTAGGTAATGAAATGCTTTAACTAAGTCAAAACTGTTTTTGTTTGTTTGGTTGGTTGAGGTTTTACAGCCCAGTCAAACCACTGGGGTCAAGTCGAGTGTGGTCAGTTTACCTAACCACACTTTTACTGGGCAAGCTTAGTCCTCTAAGCTGTTAACCAGTACTGTACACATTCTTTCGCCAGAAACTGACAGCTGCCCTTCTTGAATCAGCAGAAGGGAAGAATGACCTTAGAAAACATTTCACGATGAATCTCCACAAAAAAATGTTGCCCACCTGAATGCTGCATCAAATTGAGCCACCGAGGCTGGCTAAAATTGTTTTAGCCTCTGATTAGGGTGTACACTATCTGCAAGACATAAAGTGTTTTTAGACAAACCTACAGGTAGTAAGATGGATTTGTTCAAATTTTAGGAAACATGGTAAGGATTTATCGTGTCCAAATATCTATGATAAAAACTGTACAGGTGAAATGGTTCTTAAGGCGGAGAACTTGGCAATAGTTCTGGAATAATTTTTCTAATTTCTCCATAAAATATACATTGTGAGTACTCATTAGAAATTCCTCGGAGAGGGGCTTCTAATGAGTACTCTCAACATATGCTGCTAATGAGTACTCTCAACATATGCTGCTCTGGAGAACCAGAGAAATTATACCAGACATCACCAACTACTCCTTAACCCTTTTTTTTTTTTTTTTTTGTCATGCTGAATAAATTAAGATGCCACGGCCCATTCTAATTGTCAGCCAATCACATTGCATATCCAAATTGTTGCTACAAATTCATATACTGAATGACAAACAGTGCAGATCCAGATCAGTTGGCTTCTCAAGAAGTCAACTGATCAGGATCTATACTGTTTGCAAAGGCAAGGAATATTTGGGTTAAGCAGGACAAGGGTTAAGAAGTCCTCTTAGATAACTATGAATACCTGAAAGAATGTTCACCATAAGCCATTTTAAATGTAATCAGTCGGTGCTGAGTCTCTAGAAGCTACAAAACAAGAAAAACAGGAAAAAATAACTGAAACTTTGTAAGAGGAAGTATACATATTCAAGGGAGGTAATCCTGTCAAAATATTTGCCTCCCTTCCCAAAAGGATTTACTCCAATGTTTTCCTATCAGAATAGACCCCTTTCAGAAGAGGACAGGGGCACAGGAAAGAAAACAGGCAGTCACAAAAATTACAGTGTGTGTGTGTGTGTGTGTGTGTGTGTGTGTGTGTGTGTGTGTGTGTGTGTGTGTGTGTGTGTGTGTGTGTGTGTGTGTGTGTGTGTGTGTGTGTGTGTGTGTGTGTGTGTGTGTGTGTGTGTGTGTGTGTGTGTGTGTGTGTGTGTGTAGAGAGAGGCCTAACAAACAGTGTAAGCCTACAACAGATGCTGCAAGATGCACCATCTGATCAGGGTCTCCACTATTTGCCACTCATTTAGAAGTTGTTTTACATATCAAAAGCTAGTAAAATGAACTTGTTCAAATTTTAGAACAAGTATAGCAGGAAGTTAATACTTAGGGTAAACAGGATACCATAATTTTATTATCATACAGCAATTGAAATAACAGTTAAATAAGAAAAAAATCAGGAAAAGCAAATAAAAAAAGAACAAACTAGACATGTCAGTAAGCAGTGTTTTCTAAATATCTAAAAAAAAGTGTGCAGGACTGCATCTCTGCATTCATTTGCATAGGGTAGAAACAAAAAAATTGTAGGTTTGTTGTCCCTTTCACTCCATCAATTTATTTTTATGTCAGTCATGTTATATTTTCACTATTTTATTAGCCTTCATGTTTGAAGAACCAAATGTCAATACTATTGTTTAATGTCACCAAAATAACAAGGTATCTAGAGTGCTAATCATGTTCTGTTGTTTCAAATGATCAGCTACTTACCTTAGTCATCAACACCTGCTGCTTGTCTTTAACTGTTGGATCTTTAATGGAAACATCTGCAACAGCCTTGTCCAGCTTGAAAACCAACAAAAGCTAAATGTAGTAGTCATTTACAAGCATCACAATCAAAAACAAACACTCTTTCTTTGCATTTTCATAATCAAAATATAACTTCTACTTTTATTTCTATTTATTTATTCATTGTTTGTTGTTGTCTTTTTTTTTTCACATTGGTGCCTATTCAAGCTATTTTGTACCAGCATTCCCACCTTGCAGTGCCATAAAACAAAAATATTCTGCTTTGACGATCCCATTTTGGCTTCATTTTCTATATTTTGCTACTAGAATTCCATTTACACTGACTTGTTTTGTTTGTGTTGAGGTTTTATGGCCCAGTCAACCCAATGGGGTCATGTTAAGCGTGATCAGTTTACCTAACCACACTTTTACTGGGCAGGCTTCGTCCTCTAAGCCATTAACCAGCATTGTGCACATTCTTTCGCCAGAAACTGAAAACTTGAATCAGCGGAAGGGAGAGAATGATCGAAGAAAATGTTTCATGATCAATGTTTCATGAATGTTGCCAATCTGGTGGGGGTCAAACCCACAACCTCCTGATCACCAGTCGGAGGCGCATCCAACTGAGCCACCAGGCCGGCAAACTGACTTGTAACAGTTATTATTACATCTCTACATTCTATTAGAAATACCAAAATTGTTATTTTAAGTCTTATCACAACTTAAAAATTATTATAATTATAAGATCAATTAACCAATCAAATTGCAAGCTTACATCTGCATCATTATACATGTGAGTACATAGCATATGACTTTAGGCACTTCAAGGGGACATAATATGAGGCATGTAGCAGTGAGAGATGGCTGATGCCAGCGCAAAATAAGATACAACCGGAAAGGAATAACCCTGGTCCTGCTGAAACCGGATATATGCTGCCTTTGCAAACAGTGTAGATCCACATCAGTTGGCTTCTGAAGAAGCCAACTGATCTGGATCTGCACTGTTTTGTCATTAAGTATGTGAATTTGTATCACCAATCCAGATCAAGTAATCTAATTGACTGGAAATTAGAAGTGGGCGTGGCATCTTAATTTATTCAGCATGACAGTGAAATGCTACTTTGGGAAATCAGATAAAGTGGCTGTTATAGAGAGTTGCTGTTGTCAAGCAGTGACCATTCATGGAATTCCATTGTACTTATATCAACTGATAGCTTTGATTAGACTGCACAAATCTGAAAGTAGATCTTGGCATTTCCTTATTGCAAATCTATTCAGGCCCCTTTATGGTACCAACATGTTTATCCCCCAAAACAACCACTTACTGTGTAGTAGCCAAAATAACCTGTACATACCCTTGATTTGCAGTAGGAAAGAAGTGACTGTGTGGCAGTGAAACTTGGTAAGGCAGCTCTAATACAACTCTCTGCTGTGTGCAAGTCATCCTACAATGTATCAGGAAAACAAAAAAGTTGACTCATTATCTCAAACACTGATAACTCGAACTACTGTTAAAGTCAAACTAAATAAAGGACAATACTTATTAGCTTGCTATATGTTCTTTACATTTCAACTCCTTCTAATTCAAACTACTGTTATCACAACCCAAGCATTTTGATCCTTTGGAGTTTGAGGTAATGAGTGTTGACTGTAATTGAAAGAGCATTACAAATCAGCTGTGTCATGGGAAAAATGTTTACAGGGTATATTTGGACAGCAAAGACCCTGATCAGTCTGTGCAGATGCATCTGCGCAGACTGATCAGGGTCTTTGCTGTCCACTACCAGAATCAATGGATACTATAGGATATATACAGGGATCAATTTTAGCACTTGCTAACTTGCTAAATGCTGGTTAATTTCCTCAAAAAGCAAGCTGCAATTTCCATCACTTGCTAATTCTAGCAAGTTGGAAGGATTCTCTTTAATTGGCGGAACCTGAGGCATTGTTGCTGAAGTTTTGCAATTTCTTTTCCAAAAGAAATGATGATATTTTTCTTATTTTTCCCTGAAAACAGGTTTTGACATTACATGCAAATTGTCTCCTATGGAGACAATTTGCATGTAATGTCAAAACCTGTTTTCTGGGAAAAATAAGAAAAATATTTTAAAATGTCTTCTGAAATTTTTACCCAGAGTGCTAATGTTTAAAGCCACATTTAACAGTGTTTATAAAAAGCAAGTTGGCTGAAAGGTTTAGCAAGTAAAAAATAATGCTACCTGCTAATTTTAGCAAGCTGTCAAAAAAGTTAAATTTGAACCCTGATATAATATGTATGGTAACAGAATGTGCTGCCTCAATGGCTGATCTGGATCTTCACTGTTCCCACTTGCACAAAAGTCACCGCTCATGGTGAAGCTAAACACTCTCATGGTGAAGCTAAATACTATCAGCTGGTTATAGGATATGTGAACAGTGAAGACCCCTGCTAGCCTGCATAAATTTGTAAGATACTATACACAGGCTGGTGTAAGCCTTCTATGTTGACTCTACTGTATTTAGATTGATTTCATCTGAGTTGGAGTTTTACTGCCCAGTCAAAGTTATGTTGAGCCGGTCCATTACCCTACTCACACTTTTCCTGGGCAAACTCTGTTCCCTAAGTGGTTAACCAGTTCTTCATGCACATACTTTTGCAAGTAAAATATACTGTATTTATACTGCAAAAAAACAGACCAGTTATACCATAATAACTTTATGTATCCAAATTATCGCTTGGCATACTGTATAAATATATCAGTGACAATATTCTGAAATACATTGTATATTTCTTATTTTCTCCAGAAAAAAAGAGTTTGATATTTTATGCAAATTCTTACCTGCACGAAATGTCAAGCCCTGTTTTCTGGGAAAAACTGGAAATATATCACAAATGTGTCATCTGCTCAAACTGCCAGTGAGAGCTATTCAAATGTTAACTTCTTATGATACTTAACAACTGTTTGAAAAAGTCCAATTTACAATCTAATGAAGTGTCTAAAATAGCTGGTTGATCAAATTGTTTTTTGTGCAATTTGATCTGTCTACACTATTTTCTTAGGCATGTATGTTCAAAAAACATGTCCGCATGTCTAAACCTCCCCAAATACAGCAAAAATAAGAAATATAGAAGTACATGCAATATTTACACAGTGGCCTAGCAGAAGCAAGCGATTCAGCCAAAGAGTACAGGTTTTTTTTTTTTTTTTTTTTTTTTTTTTTGTATTATTTATCCATGAAAACATATATTACCTTTGATGATGTGGTTATTATGTGTCTCATAGTGTGTATCTTGGAGAGATGAATCACAATATGAGAAAATGTAATTTCTGATGTGCACTCAATAGAAGTTCAACATTACGAAAACATGCCTATTCAAATATACTAAAAGATTTACCACCAAAAAAATGAAAATTTTCAGGTTAAAAAAATTCTGAAAATTTTCAGATTAAAAAAATTCTGATATTTCTGCTCAAAACATAGATTGTGGGTACCCATTAGAACTGCCTCATTGAGGCGGTTCTAATGGGTACCCACAATCTATGTTGTTTTTTTTTTTAGAAGAAATAAGAAAAATACTGTATATCCCTGTAATCCCCAGTTTTACTATATAAAAGTGGGGCTTAAAAGGGTCAAAATTATATAGGTATGTTTTCCTGATGAATCAACTTGGGCATCAGCAGTCTGATCAGTCTTCGTTGTCTGAATGAAGAAACTTTGCATCCTTGGCTATCCAAAATGTGCCCAGTGAAGATGCTGATCAAACTGATGTAGATCTACACTGTTTGGAAAGGCAGGACATATCTGGGTCCAGGTCGAGAGGTTATAAAACTTTTTTCATGCTCAACTCAGCTCAGCATGAAATTTGTCCTGCTAATAAATCTCAAATTACCAATCATTGCAAATTCTTTCTTGCTAAACATAACTGAGTATGAAAATTTCTCTGCTAATAATTCATATGTATTAGCAGAGAAAACTTCATGCTCAGCTGAGTTGAGCTTGAAAAAAGTTTTATAACCTCGGGGCCAGAAGGTTTAAGTCACTGCTCCCCTCCAACCCAACTCCCTCTCCCCATAATCAATACAAAGAGCATCACATAAAATGAGCCAGTGCACGACAAAACCTACAATAAGACATGCGTGACCAGCAAAGACTCAGATCAGCCTGTTCAGCCACTTACTATGGTAAGGGTTTTCTTTTATCCCTCTATGGATAGCCTGGAGGATGTAGAAGGCACCTGCAATCAGTGAAGACTCTGACTAGACTGTGCAGATATGCAGGCTGATCTGCGTCTTCCCTGGTTGCATAAGTCATATTGTAGCTTTTTTTGTGTACTGACTGAAAATATCTTGAGTCAGTAGAAGGGAGAGAATCTCGGAAAATATTTCATGATCAATCTCCAGGAAACAGGGAATCTAACCTGATCACCAGTCCATCAAACTGAGCCACCAAGGCCTGCTTCAATTTTCAGCTATGTGATTTAGATATTCCTACAGATAAATGGCTAAACTACTTGCAAACAGTGGAGATCCTGATAAGATGCCACATTCTGTGGCATCTGATCTGGGCCTGCATTGTTTGCCAATTACCCTTTTTGGGGTTTCAATACTAAAATGAATCATGGGAAAGAATTTGCAGATCTGAAGCAAATTCTTTTCTTTAAAGGTAGCTTCAATTGACAAAAGAGGTAAATACTGTACTTTCAGGTTAGCTTGATCTCCTTTGGAGATATATTCAAAGACTGAAAAATTACATTTGCTTATTGTCATCTGCAACACATTACACATTAGGATACAAACCACAATTGTCTCAAGACAGACCCAGAGCTGATCTGTCATCTCTGTCACCTCCTCGTCAGAGTATTTCCCAACATTCCATGGTGACAACTGATTGATCAAGTAGTTAGCCTTCACCTTGTGAACCAGCTGCAATAGAATAAACACAGTTCTGTTATTACCCTAAATAGTCAGACACTGCAATTCAGACTCCTTACTGTACTTACCATATTCTACCTAATTATCGCACTGTGTGCATTTGTTTTTCAAAATTACTGGGAAAACTTGTGGTAAAATATGTATGCACCTATACTAAGGGTACACTTTAATAAAAAAAAAAAAAAAAAAAAAAAATTCAGCAAAGCACTTTTCTATTGTTGCTTATGCAATGTTTTTGTGGGTTTTTCATCTGTTTTTCTTTATAAAAGCACATGTTGTTGGAACTCATTTGAATTACCTCGACTTGTTGAAGTAATTCAAATGAGTACCAACAACATATGCTTTTATAAAAAGGGAGATAAAAGAACAATCTGAAGACTACAAAATTACTCGACTGTGCACTTATAGGGGTATGTGCCGTAATTAGGTAGAATACAGTAACCTAAAATCTGAACAAATCCATTTGATTACTTGATGATGTGTCTAAATTTGGGTATAAATCAAAATCATTTTGTCTCCTTTCTAAAGAGGGGTCTGCTCTTGAAAGCAAATTCTTTTCCTTTAGAGTAGATGCCTTTTGAGAAAGGGCTTGTGTCAAGCAGAAAGCAGACAGGAAGTCACGAAAGTTATCTCCCTTATATATAATGGCAGAAAACCTACAATGTGTATCACGTCCCCTTAAACGTTAACAAAGATAAATGATCATAGAGACAGGTAGAGAAGAGAAAGAGAATGCAAACACAAGCTCAAACTATAAAGCCTAGGTTAGAGTATAAGCCAAACTTTGCTTTCAGTAAAGTGCATTGAAAACATAATATTAGTATCTAGCATGCTGGGTTAAAATTTCAGCAGACAATATTTTGAAATATTTTATCTTATTTTTTCTAAAATATAAAATTCAACATTTCATGCAAACTGTCTCCTGAGGAGATAATTTGCATGAAACATCAAAATCTATTTTCTGGGGTATAAAAAGAAAGAAAAATATCATCAATGTGTCACCTGCTGAATTTACCCAGAGAGTGGTACAGCCTTGTCACTTTTACCTCAATGTCTAACTGGAACAGGTTAGCAAATTTCTCAGCCTCCTCAAACTTGTTCTTCTGTAATATTCTGTACAACCTGCAAACCAATAGACAAATGAGACCTGATATTTATTTGTTGTGGTTTTAATAATTAGCATGCTGGATAAAAAAAATTAAGAAGACAACCATTGGAAATACTAGAAATAGGCTTTGACATTCCAAGCAAATTGTCGTCTAAGGAAAAATTAGTCTGAAATATCAGAACCTATTTTCTGGAAAAAAAAAAAAGAGAAAAAATATTGTCAATTTGCCATCTGAAAAATCTGCCCAAAAAGTGGCAAAGGTTAACAATGGGTCAACCCTTGTGGGTCATTTTGTGTCACCAAAGGGAGAATAGTGACAGAAGAGACAATAAAGGGGACAAAACACAGGTACAATAGACACTGAGGGAAATGTAAATGATAGTGGAGGTAAAAAAAGCTGATATAATAAAACTGCAAGTCATGCACCATGCCCCACCACACAGGGACATATTCCCTATGCACTTCTGTAGTATAAGGGCTGAAAACAATCTAAGTTAAACATGAAGAGAAGCAATAAACAGTTATTTCATAACTCAAAAAAAAAAAAAAAAAAAAAAAACACAAAAAAAACACCAAAAAGTCTAAGTTAAAAATGCAATAAAAAGTGATAAAAAATAATTTCAGGATTCTGAAAAAAAACAATATGCATATCTTCAGACCATCCTAAAAGCATGTGTAAAGTTTCAAAACGATCGGCCTGAAAATGTAGGAGGAGTTGCGCGTACAAGGTACATACTCTCTATACATTTCTGTAGTATTAGGGCTTGAAAAAAGTCTAAGTTAAAAATGAAAAAAATGTAATAAAAAATTGTTTCAGGATTCTGATAAAACAATATGCATATCTTCAGACCATCCTAAAAACGCCTGTAAAGTTTCAAAAGGATTAGCCTAAAACTGTAGGAGGAGTTGTGGGCAGAAGGTACATACTCCCTATACATTTCTGTAGTATTAGGGCTCGAAAAAGGTCTAAGTTAAAAATGAAAAAAATGTGATAAAAAATAATTTCAGGATTCTGAAAATACAATATGCATATCTTCAGACCATCCTAAAAGCACCTATAGAGTTTGAAAAGGATTGGCCTAAAACTGTAGGAGGAGTTGCGGGCAGAAGGTACATATTCCCTATACATTTCTGTATTATTAGGGCTCGAAAAAAGTCTAAGTTAAAAATGAAAAAAATGTGATAAAAAATAATTTCAGGATCCTGAAAAAACAATATGCATATCTTCAGACCATCCTAAAAGCGCCTGTAAAGTTTGAAAAGGATTGGCCTTTTTTTTTTTTTTTTTTTTTTTGATTTGGGTTTTACGGCCCTTTCAAGAATATTTCACTTATATCGAGCCGATCGTTCATCAAAGGTGGGCGAAAACCGGAGAACCCGGAGAAAAACCACCTGACCATCCGTAAGCAGAACTTGGCTTTCCCACATGTGACCCGAGCGAGGCTCGAACCACAGCGGTGAGAAACCTTATGGATTAAGAGTCAACTCTCTTATCCACTAGGCTACGGGAAAGGATTGGCCTAAAATTGTAGGAGGAGTTGCGGGCAGACGAATGGTTGGGACGCTGACGGATGGACACTCAAAATTTCAGAGGGTATAACATAATACCCTGCCACTTTTTTGGTGGCGGGGCATAAAAATGCTCCTTACCCCACTGCTGCCAGCACAGCAGACCTGATCTGAAAAACTGAGATGGTGAATCCACAAATCAGATCAATGGTTCAATTACATGTTAAGATGGTATCAATATAGATATCCCTATTTTAACAAATAGATTTTTAAGCCATAACATCAGGAAAATAATTTATTATATACTTACCACTGATACCGCTTTCAAGCAATTAAGTTTCCTACAGTCTGACCCAAAAAGCTGGATCGTTTGAAGTCTTGATTTTTCCTGATCCATATCAAAGCTTGTTTAAGCTGACCATCAAGGTGAAGCAACATAGGCATAAGATTCTTATGTCTTTAAATGATTCACATGGCTATTAAAGTGCAATTCAAAATTGTAACAGACAATAAACTTCACTTTTTTTTTCTTTCTTTTTTTTTATAATCTAAGAAAAAAAGGTTATGCAGACAACAGATAAAAAATCACCCTTTACTTTTATAGAGAAATAAAAATAATAAAAAAGACTATCATCTGATGCTGTTGTGATTATACATAAGATAATATTTCTGGAGACCAGGAGGTTGTGGGTTCAACGCCCGCCATGGTTGGCAACATTCTTTTGTGGAGATTGATCATGAAATATTTTCTACGGTCGTTCTCTCCCTTCCGCTGATTCAAGAAGGGCAGTTGTCATTTCTGGCGAAAGAATGTGCATAATACTGGTTAACCACTTAGAGGACTAAGCCTGCCCAGTAAACGTGTTGCCACCCATGGCGGGGGTTGAACCCACGACCTCCTAGTCTCCAGTCTGACGGCGCAAGATTAAAGGTTAATGAAAAGCATTCAAGGTGTGTGGATACATGAGGCCAGAGGTAAAACTTTTTTCATGCTCAACTCAGCTGAGCATAAAGTTTGTCCTGCTAATAAAGCTACAATTACTAACAAAATTAATGCAAATTCTTTCTTGCTAAACATAGCTGAGCATGAAAAAAAAAAAAAAAAAAAATTATAACCTCTGGGCCTGGAAGAGTTTTCACCATTTTTTGACAAGGGAGACAACTACTGGCTACTTCCAATTTGCTTTCCTGTACACTAATCCCTTCTGAAAAGGAGCCTGCCCTAAAAGTAAGAATTTGCTCCCAAGTGGAGCAAATTCTTTCCTTTTAGAATTGACCCTCTCAAAAAGGGGACAAGAAAATTTTTGACAGTTGTCTCCCTTGACCATGTATCTAGTCCCTTAAATCTTTACCTTGTTTTAGGGTCAGTTTCATTCAAGCATCGAAATCTGACGGTGGAGACTGTACCTGGCTGCCTGTTAACAATATAAAAGAACAATTACCAATCTTGCAAGCACCTTGCCACAGAAAACAACCTCTACAAAGACAGCCTTTCTTTTTTTTCCTGTAGCTTTCAGCTGTCTAGTGTATGATCACAGCTTGAATTTCAGATATGTCAGCTTTTTATTAAAGGTTATAACATGATAACTGTCATAGCCACAGAAAATTTCAGCTTAAAATAACAAATTTTCCAATTTTTTTTAATAGTTCATGACTTTTCACTCAGTTTGAAAATTTTTCATATTTCCTTGACTTTTCTAAGCCGGTGGCAACCCTGAAAGAATTCAAGCTGACACAGTGATCTTAAAAAAATATTAAAGCATTTGAGCCATACCAGAAGAAAAAGGGCTATTCACACTTTCTGCCAATTAAGTCCATCACCACTGAGCAGATCATATTTCATTTCTTTTGGGATCATTGGGCCAATTGTGGTATCTTTGAAAATGGAGTTCTGCTCATGTATACACTAGAAGGCGTAAGTAGTGTTGCAAATTTCATTACTGCTTATGAAGCGTCATTTTCAAATGAGCCAGCGCATGACAAAACCTACAGTAAGACTTGCGCAACAAGTGAAGCCTGTGCATCTGTGCAGTCTAATCAGAGTCTTCGCTGATCGCATGTGCCTTCTACTACGTCCAGGTTAACCAAACAAATACAGTCGACTCTAATTATCTCAAATTCCAAGGGATTCTCTGAAACACTTCGAGATAACCGTACCTCAACATATCAAGAGTTGCGGAAGTGAGGAAAACAATAAATCGAACCACATGTAACAAATGAATATGTAATTTGACTCCTGAAGTTAGAAATATATATAAAATAATGTGGAAAAGAGGAGAAATTGCTCCTTAGGAGCAATTTCTCCTCTTTTCCGCAATATTTTGTTACCTGTTCTTAGATTTCCATATTAAAACAGGGACCAGAATTTCACTTCGAAATAAGCGGTTATTCGAGATAAGCGAGGTTGAGATAAGGAGGGTCAACTGTAAAAGGACAAATGAGAACCCTTGTCATACTGGGAGGATGTACAGGCTAATCTTTGCTTGTTACAAAGGTCTTATTGTAGGTTTTGTTGTGCACTGGCTCAAAATTTACAACTGGCATAGTTATAGCTTCAGACAAAAGGGGTATCCACACACCATAGAAATTTATTCTTGACATGGGTAATTCGAGCCATTGTGCCAGGTCAGGAGGCAAATAGGGATAGTTTAGGGATGCCTTTCAATCTTCTATAAAAACCCATTGTATACTGAATAGACTCTCCCACACAATATATTGGAAGAGTTCAATTTCAATTTTAGGTACGTCCAGCTATGAGATTTACATATTCCTAGAGAAAAATGGCTAAACTATTTGTAAACAGTGGAGACCCTGATCAGATGCCCGCACTGTTTGCCAATTACCCTTTACGGGTCTCCCGACTACAATGGGTTAATGGTATGTTAAGTGTACTCATTAGACTGGCCTAATCGAAATGGACAATGACCATTAAGACATTAATCCCCCTTAAATAGAAGTTGGAAGAAAATGGGCCCAGGGGTTTCAGAGGAGGCAGTTCAAAGGTGTTGACAGGCAGACAACAGCTGGTAAGTGATCACAATAGCTCATCCTGAGCTTTTGGCTCAGGTAAGCTAAACATATTATAGTCATCTGCTGAATAAGCCCATAGTATACTAAGTATTAAGTTCAAGGAAAATTGCGGAAGTGACCCTTGAAGAAAGATCAGACTTGTGACAACACATTTCAAGTTTTGAGAAAACGTATACTTACTCATCATTAGAGGAGAACTCTGTCAAGAAAAGAGCGTCCTACAAAAGAAACAAGAATCTGCTACAGGTGGCATTCTAAAATACTTTCTTTCCATCCAACTTTTTTATTACAAGATAATTTCAAGAAAATACTAAACCTTTCAGATTCAACAGCTTGCATTTTATATTCATCCATTGCTACTAGATATTAAAGCCACTTTTTAACCAAAATGTACTGATATATAAATATACATAAAAATCTTCCAAATGAGCCAGGGCATAACCCTGTGAAGACTCAGATAAGACCATGCATATGCACAGTCTGATCAGGCTTCTTAGGGCAATTTGGCTGGCCAAAGATTCAAAGCTTCTTCAGGCAGATAGTGAAGACCCCAATCAGCCTACACATGTGTACAGGCTGATGTGTAATCACTGGGCTGACATGCAATCTTGTAGGAAATGCTGTGCCTTGGCTCATTTGGAAGATTTTTATTTTTAGTTTTGGACCAGAACAAAGAGTTTTGTGCTCACTGTGTAATGTTTTCTAAGTAAATAAGAATTTATTGATACCTTGTGGTTATTATCCCCACACTTTTGAAAAAAGCAATGGACATATTGTGAATGCCTCCATCCATCCTACTGTCAGAGCCCAGGAACGAATATAGACATTTGTTTTAAAATTACGGTCACTTCAGTGTAAATCAATGAGGTTTATTCCCTAGACACACAAGGCAACTGATTTGTGTGTTGAAATTTTCGACACATAAGGGTACTTTGTACGTAAGCAGACACAAAAGTATACATCCGTCAAGAGTCCACCTGTCTGTCCATCACGCTATCTCCTCCTAAGCCAATAGGTGGAATTTAACCAAACTTGCTACATCACTTTCCCCTCATGGTTAGGGTGTGTGAGAACAACAATATTTTTCAGTGCATCTGTCATCCATCAATCTGTCATGCCATCTTCTAAACCACTGGGCAGAATTTAACCAAACTTGGTACATAACCTCCCCTTATGGGCAGGGTGTGCAAGAGCAAGTCCATCTGTCCATCAGTCAGCTATTAGCAACATTAGGAAGGAGCGTCGGGATTTGAGGTGGCGTGCAATTGACTGCGCATTCTAGTTTATTTATATATTTTTATATCTTTTAGATCCGTTTTCTTCAATACAAACCTGAAAAGTGTTACATTTTGCCAGCATACTTGGTGCATTCAACTGTAGGTTGTAGACTGTTTCCCACCCTGGCAAACTCTGCACCTTAAGATTACACACTCCATCCTCAGGCACAGTCAAAAATACCAACTTTGTATCCCTCAGACTGAAAAGCAAAAAAACAGGAATATAAATACTCTGAAGGGAACCACTGAAGTTGTTATTGCCATATACAAATACCCCAACAAGAGCTCCCCCAAGCGGGGCATTATACACCCGTGGCCAGTAATAAGATGTAGCACATAAACTGGCTCCTGCACAATTCAATGCTCCAGATAAAAACTGTAAGTGGAATTACAAAAAAAAATAAATAAATAAATAAAAAAATTTCATTGGGGCATATCTCTGCTGATATTTAGTGAACTGTAACCTAAGGGTCCAAGCTGACCCAGAAATTAAGGAACTTCTCCCTCCTGGGAAAATAGGGAGAAGTTTGCTGCTTCTAGGGAGAAGTGCTTTCTGACGGAGGACACACCACAGAAGCATGGCTATATTATAAGCTCATATGAGCTGATTTGTTTTTCCTATACTTCAATATCGGACCAAACAATAACAAAACAAAAATAAACAACCAAAAAAAAAAAAAAAAAAAAAAATGCTGCAAGAAATTGTTTTGTAAACCTTTAACTTGTTTAATACTGATTTTATTTTAATTCGTCAAGGGAGCCAAATCAGAAGAATATTAAAAGAAAAAAAAAAGAGAATTATGTATTTATAAAGATTTAATAATGACAACCTTTCCTTGCAAGTCTAATAAAAGAAGATGTTAAAAAAAAAAAAAAAACAAAAAAAAAAAAAAAACAATATCTTGCCCATATGAACAAAACTTATTTGCAAAAAATATACCAATTATATAATAAAATTTGCACACTATTACCTCTAAACAACATGCTGCGAAAAGTTTACAAAAACTTTCAAAGGGGCATAAATCTGCAAATATTTGGTGCACAGTAACCTCGAAATAATATGTGCTGCTCCACATCATCATGTAACTATTTATGAAGTTTCAGCTTGATTGGATGTGAACTGTAGGAGGATTTAGCCAAAAACAAAAAAATTAATAGAAATTTTCAAAGGGTTTTAACTCTGCTAATATTTGGTGGACTGTAACCTTGAAACAGTATGCGCTGCTCTACATCATGGTCGAAATACAAATCAAGTTTCAGATTGATAGGATGAAAACTGTAGGAGGATTTAGCCGGAAACGAAAAGTTTACTGAAATTTTCAAAGGGGCGTAACTCTGCTAATATTTGGTGGACTGTAACCTCAAAATAATATGCGCTGCTCAACATCATGGTCTAACTGCACATGAAGTTTCAGCTTGGTTGGATGTAAACTGTAGGAGGATTTAGCCAGAAACGAAAAATTAATAGAAATTTTCAAAGGGGTATAACTCTGCTAATATTTGGTGGACTGTAACCTTGAAACAATATGCGCTGCTCCACATCATGGTCTAACTACAAATCAAGTTTCAGCTTGATCGGATGTAAACTGTAGGAAGAGTTAGCCGGAAACGAAAAGTCTACTGAAATTTTCAAAGGGGCATAACTCTGCTAATATTTGGTGGACTGTAACCTCGAAACAATATGCGCTGCTCCACATCATGGTCTAACTATATATGAAGTTTCAGCTTGATCTGATGTAAAATGTAGGAGGAGTTAACCCAAAATGAAAAGTTTACAGAAATTTTCTAAGGGGCATAACTCTGCAAACATTTGGTGGACTGCAACCTGGAAACAATATGTGCTGTACCACATCATGGTCTAACTATATACCATCTTTCAGCTGTAGGAAGAGTTAACCGGAAATAAAAAGTTTAAAGAAATTTTTAAAAGGGGCATAACTCTAAAAAAACATTTGGTGGACTGTAACCTCGAAACAATATGGGCTGCGCCACATCATGGTCTAACTATATACCAAGTTTCAGCTTGATCGGATGTACACTCTAGGAGGAGTTTGCCGGAAACGAAAAAGTTTACGGACGGACGGACGCCATACCCCGTAACATAATACGTCCCGTTTTTCAAACGGGCGTATAAAAACTTCAAAAACAGCAAGACAAAACGAAATAATGAAATCCCAAACATATAATGAAGTTGACACAGGAGTCCAAACCTGACAATCTGACCAGTGTTATTTTTGCAAAAGTGGGTCATAGTGACCTATTTTGTGGGAAGTGACCTGTGGTAGTGAATTGCATGCAATGAATATATTTTAGGGGTCTGACAGCTGTGCAGTTCAAGCCTGAAAACCTGACCACTTGACCAGGTATTAATCTTTGCAAAAGTAGGTTACAGTTACCTAGATCTGTGGCAGATTACCTGGGAGTGGTGAGATGCAGAGACTTATGAAGTTTGAGTGGCTTACATAAATGGAAGCAGAATTACAAATCTGACCCAAAAAGACCTCTCTAGGTATCAATTTTTGTGAAAGTAGGTCACAGTGACCTAGTTTTGTAAAAGGTTCTTGGTTTGGTGCAATGCATGCACTGATGAGGTGTGAAGTAACGTCCTTATACAAGCAAAGATATGTCCTTCTTGCCAAAGTATCCACAAATGATGATGCTGATTAGGTGTTTTATGTAACTTTCAACATTATTTAAGTCATATTGAGACAATGGAAAAGGGATAATGAAAGGCTCTGTGCAATGAAATGCAGTATAGTCATGAGATGAATAAGAATTCCCCCACAAGAGGAATTTGATTCCAAATTGGGAGGGCTAACCATTCATTCAGCTTTCCAGACACATTACGCACAGTGGCCACCCTCAGTCAGAAACGAAATTTCACTGACCAAATTCTATTTTTCCCGTATAAAAAGTCCTGAAAATTTAATGGACTTTTACTCATCTTCCAGTAGATAAATGAGTAATTCTTAAAACATAAAAACATACACCCTAATAATTATTCAGCTCAAAAAAATAATGTTTTGAGGTTTTTAGGCATATATAAAATTTTTTTCTAAAATGAACATTACTTTGTAGTGATGCTGACCGAGTGAAGTGAGTGAGAAAAAAAAACAACAAGGTTTTCAATCACTCAAAATGAATAAAATATCTGCCACAGCTAAACAGTTTTGGGTCAAAATCAGGAAATCCCCTGACTTTCTTGGTCTTTTAAACTTCCCTGACCATTTTGCAAAATTCCCTGACCTTGAAGAAAAATAAGATTTTCCTGACTTTTTCCTGACCAGTGGCCACCCTGCATGACAGAACAAACTGGTGTATTAACTAAAAGACCAATGCACTTGTCTTATACCAAGTATATCTCAATCTTAAGTAGACGAGATAATAACTGAAGTAAAATCATACACAAACAGCCAAGGCCAGACCAGCCTGCACATCCAAGAACTTAACTGTATATCTACAAAAAACAGAAATGTGAGAAAGATAAGAAGGTGTATCAGCTAAACAAAAACATGTGGGTACTTTTTAGACAGAAGTGCCTTGCTGAGAAATAGCCTGAGCAACCAGTGTAGACCCAAATCAGATGCCACAGAATGCTGCTTCTGATCAGGGTCTACACTGTCTGCCACTTATCCAGCAGCTTTTAAACCAATCAACAGGTAGCAAAATGGACTTGTTCAAATTTTAGGACAAGTATAGTTATGAGTTAAAAGAGTCCAAACATTTAGAGTAAATAAATAAGCTCTTCTAAAACTTTGTTTACAAATATTAACCCTTGTCATGCTGAATATATTAAGATGCCATGCCCACTTCTAATTTTCAGCCAACCAGACTACTTGATCCAGATTATTGATATAAATTCAAATACTTAATGGCAAACAATGTAGATCCAGTTCAGTTGGCTTCTTCAGAAGTCAACTGATCTGTATTTACACTGTTTGCAAAGGCAGGACATATCCAGATTCAGCAGGACTAGGGTTACCATATGTAGTCCCTAATCAGACATATATTTCTGGCTGCAGCTTAAGGGGATTAAATGCACTCGGTAGATTTTTGGCCTTTTGTTACAACTGAGATTGTTTTATAACTTCCTGTTTGCTTTCCTGTGCACCAAGCGCTTTCTGAATATTAGGGGGAGTAAATTCTTTCCTTTTAGGGTAGACCTCTTTTCAGGAGAGAGGTAAAACAGTTTTGATAAGAGTTGTCTCCCTTGAAAGTATATCCATTTGCCATAAACTGTGCTCACCTGTTATTCTGTGATGTGTTGGTTTCTAGCAAACAGAAATCAGATACCCTCATATCATCCCACTGCCGCAAACAGACTAACATGTGAGAATCCCAAAGACTTATATGATTCTGAAAAAAAAACAAAAAAAAAAAAACATAATATGGTAAATGTCTTAAAATTTCCTACATCAAAGTCTCTGGTAAAGTGGCCAATGCAAACAGTGAAGACCTGGAGGAGCAGTCGGATCAGTCTATATTTTTTGCCTTTCCACTAAGTACATGTATTAGAGAATAAAATGAATAAAAAAGTAAAATTTAGGCCAAAGAAGTAAAAATCAGTTCTTAAATTACCGAAGTCAACAGTCACCTCAGTTCCGTGGTCAGTGGTCACCTAATTTCATTCCAGTTAAAGACAAGTCCTTAATTCAACTGTCACAACTGATTAGTCCACTTTTTCTCTCAGGTAAGATGACCAAATAAAACATGAAATGATAATACCCGGCCATTATCATGTCATGGGCAGATAACTGTCAAAAATTGATGAAATTTGCCAGTGAGCAATCCCAAAGCAGATCTCCACAATATCAATGCACATAATCAAATTTGCTGAAATCTTGAAAGTAAAATACGGATGTATTATGGGCAGATAACTCTAGTAAAAATGGATGAAATTCTGCCATTAGCAATCCCAAAGCAGATGTTCACAATATCAATGCACATACCAAGTTTGGCAAAAATTCATTGAAATTTACTAGTTATCGTCCAGAAATGAAAACAGCGACGTGTCCGGGGCAGAAAACTCTGTCAAAAATTGACGAAATTTGCCCATCAACAATCCCAAAGCAGACCTCTATAATATCAATGCACACACCAAGTTTGGTGAAAATCCATTGATATTTACTAAAGATATCATCCGAAAATGAAAATATGGATCTGTTATGGGCAGATAACTCTGTCAAAAATTGACAAAATTTGCCTATTAACAATCCCAAACTAGATCTTCACTATATCAATGCACACATCATGTTTGGTGAAAATCCATTTACATTTACTCAAGTTATTGTCCGGTAACAAAAATACGGACACATATGGACATACAATAGATGGACTGACAGATGGACGGACACACGGACAACCAACGTGATACCATAATACTCCGCCACTATTGTGTGGCGGGGCATAACGAAAAATGAGTGTCGGTATCACCTTTAATCCTTTTGATCACCAATTACTGTTCACTTCTGTGTAAGCAATTATCGTACAGGTAAAGTCACGTGAAGCGTTGCTCAAAAGCATTGCCCATCAACCAATCCCAATGACACTTCTGGCTGACAATACACCACAACCTCTTTATAACACTATTGTTGGGGTCCATAGCATAAACCGTGTTAATTAAACAACCGTGTTATATCCAAACAAAAATGTATAGATTATATTGAAAAATGACCATTTATGGTCATTTTTCAATATAATCTATGCATTTTTGGGATCCATCTTTGAACAGTGTTATATCCGAAACCGTGTTATAACGAACCGTGTTATAAAGAGGTTGTGGTGTATTTAGCAAAAGTCCTGATCAGAGATATACATTTTTGTTCATGCATAACACTGATCACATAAGGCATTTTTTTCATCCAAAAAATGCTGATTTTTGATTGTGTTGGGGTTTAACGACACGTCAACCCTTGTGGGTCATTTTGTGTCGTCTCCCAGAGAAAGGGAGAAAAGAGATAGAAGAGATAGTAGAGGAGATGAAAGAGACGATTAGGGAAGAAATAGGAACAGGAATGAAAGTGAAGAAACAGAAATAAAAACATTCCCCCTCTACCCTTACCTGCTACAAGGATAGCAGGCCTTGCCCAACTGTAAGCCAATTTTAGTTGGACGCCCTGGTGACGTAAGATACACGACACCATTGCCACTCCCGACCACCCCCGAAAAAAATGCTGATACCTTTCTTATTTCTCCACAAAAACATATGTTATGGGTACTCATTAGAAGCATCTCTGCGAGGCACTTCTAATGAGTACCCACAACATATGTTTTTGTGGAGAAATAAGAAAAATATTTTATTGGATACCCCCTCTTATCTATAGCTATGGACTGCATGTATGCAGTGCTCAGACTGATAAGCATCTTCATCTTTTCCTAAATTACAATGCCAAATATACTGGTGCACAATGCACCGCACGATTTAGTTTCATTCACTTTTGAAATTCTTTTTGATTGTCTGTTTACTTTCACGCTAGCACACATGAATCAGGGAACCAGTCAAGAATCTACAAATACTTCACTGAAATTCCAATGCAAATTTTCGTGTGTCAGATGAAAACACCACACAAAATGCTTCCCTTTGTTCCTGCTTTGAACATCATCTGAAACCTGTCGTTAATCTATCAACAAACAAACAGGATCATAATTAACACAAGGTATTTGCATTCATACATAATTTGACACAAGCAGGGAAGAGACCTCATTCAGTCATTGATACCTAGGACAGTTAATTTTAGACCAATTCTGTTACAGCATGGTTCGGTTAACTAGCACATTCCAATCCTTGGCCTCAGGCTTACGCCTTATAATGGGGTTTGGGGTGAACATAGAATATTTTACAGATATTTGTTACGAGAATTACCATAAGCATTCAAATCCCTTGCCCATTTTTTACAAAGGGGATCCTTTTTGTCTAATTGCTGACTACATTAACTTGACACTTAGTGGCTAGATAGTCAGGCCAATTCTTACACCTGGGTCATCTCCTTAAAGCAACCAATTTTGGTCCTTTCCTTGAGTGGCTGTTGAAGACAGGTTTTTACTGTATAGTGTAGTTATTTCAATACATTAACTATGTTTTGTATTTACAGATTTATTATTACACAAAATATAGCAAAAACTATTCTCCTCTGTACTGTAGTACACATTTAATGAATTCAATGATATCATACAATGTTGTAAACAACAAACATATAAAAAACAAATAAACAGAAAATGCTACATTTACAAACTCATAGCTCCAAATAAGATAATTCTTCCAATGAAAAAGTGTTGATATTTTTCTTATTTCTCCACAAAATCACAGGTTGTGGTACTCAATAGAAATGCCTCTAATGAGTACCCACAACAAACACATGTATGTGCAGAAATGAGAAAAATATCCGGATACCGCTCTTATCTAGAGTTTAGCTAAAGTGACAAAACTGCTAACATGTCATGTACTTACATTAGAATCAAGGGCAAACAAATAATGACCATCTGTTGTCATTTTCCCATGTACTAACTCAGCATCTGAAAATATTGGATGCATGACATGTGAAAAAAGGTCCTCAGGGCATTTGTGAACACCAAAAAATAAACAAAGCCCTGACTGGCCTGCACATTAGTACAGTCTAATTAGGGCTGTCTCCATCAATACAATCTCATAGCTCTAGCAAAGCCTTTTTTTTTTCAGTTTTTCGGTCAAAATGTATTGACATTTTTCTTATTTTTCCATGAAAACATATGTTGTTGGTACTCATTAGAAGTGCCTCATCAAGGGATCGCGCCTCAATCCCCTGATCACCAGCTGCACACCCATCCAACTGCGCCACCAATGCCGGTGGAATATCACTAGAAATTTATGGCAATCTCACCCAGTCTATGTCAGTTTATCTTATACACAGAGTTTCCACAAAAAATAACAGCAGTGTTCTAGATATGCTAATTTGTTTCCTATAACGACTATCAAGTTAAATGACCTAAAATTTTGTGCACAACAGTTTCTGATCAAATGGCATATGCAAACAGTGTAGACCCAGAGCAGTCTGATCAAGGTCTCTACTGTTTGCCATTCAACTAAGTATTTAAGAAACAACTGTAAAATAAAAACTTGAAACAATAATACCATGCCACCAGAGCTCAAGAAACTGACAATCATGTCAGGTAACATCATATTAGGTAGTAGCTACTTCCATCTAGAGGTTCAGGAGATATAGCCTTTAAAAAATTTTTAACAAAACCTTTAAAAAAAATCTTTAATACCAACCCTGATGCCTGTGCCTCCTATAGCTCTTTCTGTACTTTCGTACAGGTGAACTAATAATGATATATCTCTGCATATTGCAAAATCTATTATTATAACTCCAGTAGCTGATAAGATAGTTTTTGCCATTTTTGCTCAAAAATTTATTTTCTGCATATCATAACTTATGTTTTTGTGTAAATATAACAAAACAAATATCTTCTGAGTATTGAAAACTCCTTTTATCTGAACAGCATAGCTCGAAATAAAGCACTTTTTTCCACCAAAAACTATTGATATTTTTCTTATTTCTCCATGAAAATATATTTGTAGGTACTCATAAGAAGCTCCTCCCTGAGGTGCTTCTAATGAGTACCCATAAAGTATGTTTTCATGGAGAAATAAAAAATCAGTGAGGCCTTTCTACTAAATACCTACAAGGTACGTTTTTTGTGGAGAAATAAGTAAAATATTACGTGGATACCCGCTCTTATCTATATTTATAAGTGCAGTAAATAATACAGTACCACATTTGACAGAACAGCTGCTTAATGTCCTCCTGTCTAGTTGTTATGTTCGACCTAACACTTACCATTTTCTAACATTGATTCGGCTTCATCTTCTAGTTCAATCTGACCACCACTGTAATTCCACTTGGAGAGAATGCTATCACCACCACCCTGAAACAACATGATGATAATTTTGTATTTTATGTCCTTTCAACATTATTTAAGTCATATCCAGAGGATGGAAGGGTAACAATGAAAGGCTCTGTGCAATGATGCGCCATACAGTCACGACCTGAACTCCGCCTCCAGCACGATTCTAACCCTGGACCTTGTGATCCTGAGTTGGGAGAGCTAACAACACGGTCACCTGGGCACATGATGATCATGAGTTCAGGGTTAACAACTCATCAACCCATAAGGGTCACTTTATCCAAATGGTATATTTATTAGGTTTGGTACTGAAACAGCTACAATACTGAGTCAGGTATACATGAGAGAACAAAACTGGCCCCAAGGTTATAAAACTTTTTTCATGCTCAACTCAGCTGAGCATGAAATTTTCTCTGCAATAAATATGAAATGCCAACAATAGTTGGCATTTCATATTTATTAGGAGAGAAATTTACAAGCTCAGCTATATTTAGCAAGAAAGAAGTTACAATTGTTAGTAGTTAGAGATTCATTAATAGCAAGACAAATTTCATGCTCAGCTGAGTTGAGCATGAAAAAAGTTTTATAACCTCGGGGCCTGGATGAAGAAACAAAATGAAAACTACAGTACAACCTCCCTACAACAGCCATCTTTGGGAACAAATAATGTTTTTGTTGCGGTTTTACAGCCCAGTCAACCCAATGGGGTCATGTTGAGCGGGGTCAGTTTACCTAACCATATTTTACCGGGCAGACTTAGTCCTCTAAGCGGTTAACCAGTATTGTGCACATTCTTTCGCCAGAAAATTGGGATCACATAAAACTGACTGTTTTAGGTAGATGACTGTTTTGTAGAGGTAAAATATTTAGTATTAAAAAATGCAAGGGAGACCATTTGCATGGCCTGTTTTCTGGGAAAAATAAGATCAAATTCAAAATGTCTGCCAATTTTTTTTTTTTTTTTTTTTTTTTTTTTTGATTTGGGTTTTATGGCCTTTTCAAGAATATTTCACTTATATCGAGCCTATCGTTCATCAAAGGTGGGCGAAAACTGGAGAAATCAGGGAAAAACCACCTCACCATCCATAAGCAGAACTTGGCTTTCCCACATGTGACCCGAGCGAGGCTTGAACCACAACGGTGAGAAACCTAATGAATTAAGAGTCAGCTCTCTTATCCACTAGGCTAAAGGGGCCCGCAAATGACTGCTGAATTTTTCCCCATGTTCTATAATGAGTACTATGATTATCTTACCAAGGTATATATGTAGTTTTTAAACAGTGTAATACCATTAGTGATACTGTGCTGTGATTGGCTGTTGACAATCTTGATCCTGTCTTTGACCACATCCTCAATCTCAGCACCTTCTGAAACATAAGTAAGTACCACATTCACCCTAAATATTTAAACACCTGAAATCCATAGCTCCAGATAAAAGGTATATCCACATAATAATTTTCTTATTTCTCCATGAAAACATATGTTGTGGGTACTCATTAAAAGCGCCTCCATGAGGCACTTCTAATGAGTGCCACAACATGTTCTCAGGGAGAAACAGGAAAGAAAAAAGTCAGTATTTTTCTGCTGAAGAAAAAGACTTATCTGGAGCTATGTTAAATCCTTACCATATTTCTCCTAAATTTTGAACAAGTTTATTCTAGTACTTTAATACGCCGCCACATGATAGTGGCAGGGTATTATGGTTTAATGTTGGACATCCCTATGTCTGTCCATCCGTCTGTCGTCCCTCCATCCGTATTTTCATTTCTAGAACTTGAGTTAATGTCTATGGATTTTCTGCGCCACAGGATAGTGGCCAGACATTTGGGTTTCCTGTTAGATATTCATGCTCCTGTACAACGGTCTGTCCTATGTTTATCCATCCATATTTTATTTCCGGCCAACAACTTGAGTAAATATCAATGGATTTTCACCAAACGGTATGTGCACTGACACTGTGGAGATCTGGTTTAGGATGGCTAATGGGCAAATTTCATCAAATATTTAACAGTTCTCTGCAGCCACTGATATGGCATCTGATCTGGTTCTACATTGTTCAGACCTTCCTGTCAGAATACTGAGGGTAAATAGAGTTTTGTTGGTTGGTGTGGAGTTAACGGCCCAGTGAACATTGTTATGGTCATGTCAAGCTGATCAGTTTACCTAACCACACTCTTCCTGAGCAGGCTTAGTTCTCAAAGTGGTTAATAAGTCCTTGTTCGCATTCTTTCACCAGAAAAGAGAGTACATTATCAGACAAACTATTGCAATGCTCCTCAATAGGGTTTCCTCACTTTTCTCCAGATAAATTTCAAGGACATTTCAAGGTTAGGATGAGACTTTCAAACCTCCATCTTCCCTTACCATCACCACGCCCTGGACTGAAAGTCTTCCATTCATAATTACAGCTGTTCTTGTACAAAGATTCAAACTTCAAATAATGTTTTACTATGGGTTTGTTAAAGATCTGGGTCCAGTTGTTCCAAGATAATGACATTGTTAGTTAACAATTCGTTAAAATTTACGAGTGATATGCAAATATGCTGAAATTTTTTGCTGGAAAAATACTCACATTTTTTCAGCAATAAATATCAGAATATTGTGTATTGAATCTGCTTAAACAGTTAACGAAATGACCCTTAACGAGCTCGTTAAGCCAAATACACTTTGAACACTGGGCCCTGCATGCTGCATGAAAATTTCTGCTGACAACATTTTAAAATATGTTTATTTTGTCCAGAATGTAGGCTTGACACTTCCCGAGGAGAAACTTTGCAGGAAAATGACAAAGTCTATTTTCTAGGAAAAATAAAAAAAATATTTCATTATGTTGTCTGCATAGTTTTTTTACCCAACATGCTAAGCATTAAGCTTCAATATGGTGAGTTCTTTGGTTCCTTGACTAGTCTAAATATCAACCATGGTCCTGCGGAACTGGGATATACCGTGTTTTTTTAAACAGTATAGATCCAAATCAGTTAGCTTCTAAAGAAGCCAACTGATCTGATCTGCACTGTTTGTCTTTTAGTATGTGAATATGTAACAACAACCTGGATCAAGCAATCTGGTTGGCTGACAATTAGAAGTGGGTTTGGCATCTTAATCTATTCAGCATGGCAAAATTTCATTATGGTATGTGTTTATTTTTCCTTTAAACTCTTACCTTCTTTGAACACTTCAATATCGGACTGGACTATGACTTGACCATCTGCAGTCAGAATCACCAAATCTGCTGCGCCTTCAAAATAAAGATCCAAAATTACTCAAATTACTAGCTCTGTGTATTTGTAGATATTATCTCCTTACAAAAATACCATACTTGTTCTAAAATGTGAACAAGTCATTGATGTGTCTATGAAAATGCAGAATGAATGGAAAACAGTGTACTGATTAACTGCAGATAACATAGGCTTAGATATGAGTGGGTATCAGGTTATTATTTTTCTTATTTCGCCACGAAAATATATGTTGTGGTACTCATTAGAAGCGCCTCAGCGAGGCGCTTCTAATGAGTACCCACAACATATGTTTTCATGGAGAAATAAGAAAAATATCAATAGTTTTGGATTGAAAAAAGCGTCCTAATTAGAGCTATGAGATAAGGTACTTTTTTTAACAAAAAGTATTGGTAGATCAATGTCTAACAGAGCTTTAGATAAGCGGGAGTAAATGGTATTTCAGCGGTGAATTTTTGAAAATCAACATTGAAATTGAAGTTGAGGGGGTAAAGATACACAATGAAATGTTGGATTTCAGCATTGAAATCAAATTTAGAGGGTAAAATTTTTCAGTGAACTTTACACCTTTCAATATAAAGCAATTTCTCTCACAACTGATTTTTTTTGTGAGCAGTAGTAGTACGCTAAATCAGAAAGGGTTTAACCCTTAGAGCACCAATGACAAATGCTTTTCTAGTGTTTTTTTTTTTCTAGTTTTTTAGTTTTTTTTGTTGTTGTTTTTTTTTTTCTTTTTAAAAAAAAAAAAAAAAAAAGGGCTTGGCATTGCATGTGAATTGTCTGCTAGCAGACAATTCACATGAAATGCCAAGCTTTATTTTCTCTGAAAAAGTATGAATATTGTATGCTACACTTATGCTTGGTGCTTTACAATTTAGGCATTGCAAATGGGCATTTAAGCAATAAGCTTCAAAGCAGAGGGTAAAATACTCATTGTACCAAAACCTTATCTAGGGCACTGGTTTAAGATATACATGTTCTTGCTTTCTTTCACCCAAGCAAAACATGAGTAATATCAAGGACTCAAGATTTTATCTTTTTCTCATCGAAACTTCACAATAACTTTTTAACATTATGCATGTTGGGTAAAAATTGCAGCAGAAAATATTTTAAAATATTTTTCTTATTTTAACCAGAAAATAGGCTTTGATATTTTATGCAAACTGTCTTCTAAGGCATTTTCATGAAATGTTCAAGCCTATTTTGGGGGAAAAAAAGAAACATATTTTAAACTTATTGTCTATTGAATCAGCCCAGAGAGTGTTAAAGGTCAAACATCAATTGTTTAAAAGCTTTCCAGGTTCAAAGCAGTCCATTGGCTGTAGTCACTGACATATAGCTTCAAGAAAAAAACATGTTACACTTTATTATGCTAAAAGCAAGCTGTAAGCTGACACAAAGTACCATTAAGAAGCAGAATTACGGTATTTACCCTAAGTATTGAGCCACCATATCTACTGGCCATACTTGTCCTAAAATTTGAAATAGTCCATTCTACTACCTCTTGATGTGTCTAACATATTGCTGTACGTATGGCAAGCAGTGCCTATACTGTTTGCAAAGGCCTATCTGTCCCAAAACTTAGGGTTATTATGAGGTAGCAGAAAAAGAAAAATACAAATTTGAATACCAGTTCTACCATATTTACCCTATGTATTTGGACAGACAAGCCTGAGCCAACAGTGTAGACCCAGATGAGATACTGCAGAATGCTGCGTCTCATCAGTGTGTACACTGTTTGCCACTCATACAGCATTTTTAGACAAAATATCGGGTAGTAAATTGTACTTGTTCAAATTTTAGAACAAGTATGGTAAGATGCGGGGTCCAAATACTTAGGGTTAATACGTCATGCTACAAGTTACTATAAACAGTTCTGATACCACAGCAACTTTCAGGTTTTTTTTGTAGTCTACAGAACTCTAGATAAGGTGCTTTTTTAACCAAAAAGTACTGGGCCCAGTTGTTCAAAGCTAACGATGTCGTTAGTTAACACTTCGTTAAAATTTACATCAAATGATACGCAAATATGCTGAAAATTTTTGCTGAAAAAATGTGAGTAGCTTTTGCAGTGCAAAAGCTACTCACATTTTTTCAGCAAAAAATATCAGAATATTGTATATTCAATCTGCTAAAACAGTTAACGAAATGACCCTTAACAAGCTTGTTAAGCTAATGACGCTTTGAACAACTGGGCCCTGATTTTTATTCTCTCTCTTCTCAACAAAAACATACATCAAGGCACTTCTAATGAGCACCAACAACAATTTTTTATCAAGAAATAAGAAAACTATTTATCTGCTTACACCTCTTGTCTAGAGCTCCAGCTATTATTTCAATAGGTAAAGGTAATATAGGTAAAGGTAAAATAACAAAAGTAAAAATGACTTGAAGTAATTACCCTATTTACCCTAAGTATTGGGCAGAGCTGTGGAAATACCATGCTCAACTTGTCCAACTTGTCCTATTTCCCTGAGGACAAGTAAGAAATTTTAATTTACTTGATCTGGGACAAGTAATTCACAGATCTAGCTAATGAAAGTATCTAGATTATAAGCTATATATATTTCTTATTTCTCAAAGAAAACGTATGTTGTGGGTACTCATTAGAAGCACCTCAGTAAGGCGCTTCTAATGAGTACCCACAACATATGTTTTCTTTGAGAAATAAGAAAAAATGACAATTTTCGGGCAAGTAAATCTTGGTTGGACAAGTGGATTTTGACCATTTACTTGTCCGTGGACAAGTAATAAAATTTGATAATTTCACACACCTGGTATTGGAACATCTTATCTTCTTACCATACTTGTACTAAAATTTGAAATAGTCCTTTTTACTACCCACTGATGTGTCTAAAGTATTACTATATGTATGGCAAACAGTGTAGACCCTGATCATATGCTGCATTCTGCTCAAGCCTATCTGTCCCAAAACTTAGGGTTATTACGGTAGTTTGTGAGGCTTCTAACATGTAGTTTGTTGTTGGTGAGACTACGAACATGTAGTTTGTTGTTTGTTAGACTTCTGAAATGTAGTCTGTTATTTGTGAGAGACTTCTAACACATAGTTTGTTGTTTGTGAGACTATGAACATGTAGTTTGTTTTTTGTGAAACTTCTGAAATGTAGTCTGTTATTTGTGAGAGACTTCTAACATATAGTTTGTTGTTTGTGAGACTATGAACATGTAGTTTGTTGTTTGTGAAACTTCTGAAATGTAGTCTGTTATTTGTGGGAGACTTCTAACATACAGTTTGTTATTTGTGAGACTATGAACATGTAGTTTGTTGTTTCTGAGACTTCTAACATATAGTTTGTTTTCAGGAGAGTGCTCATATAGTTTGTTGTTTTTCTTATTTTTCCATGAAAATATATGTTGTGGGTATTTATTAGAAATGTCTCTGTAAGGCACTTCCAATGAGTACCACAACGTGTTTTTGTGAAGAAATAAGAAAAATATCAATACTTTTAGGTTGAAAAAAAAAAAGGCAGAGCTACAGTACAAGTTTCGCGAAGGTTATATCGTTCGCGCTCCACGATAAAAAATTTTGCTCGTTAGCGCCAAACAAGCGTGGGATGAGCGTGGGTTTAGCGCAGGTTTAGTGTGGGTTTTGCGTGAAGCATGAAGAATGGAACGCGAGGTTACGTTACTTACGTAATTGTAGCGCGAAACGTACTACTGGCACGGGCGTGACAAGCGTGGAAAGGATTAACGACAGTAGTAAAATATTTCTATCACAGGTGAGTCTGTGAATAAAGATCGATTCACGGTACTTTTGCAGTAGATTTTGATCTGTTGACAGAAAACCACAGCACAATAAATAAAATTGCACATTATCTACATGTATGTTTGGACTTGCGCAATCTGAGCCGAGTCTTCCTTGTTTTATATCATTTCGCTTATTTGTGATCTCAATGCCTACGCGACAAATACAAATTGTTCGTCGGGAAATTGAGATTCCCCTTCAACTTAATTAATGTCCAGTCGGGGAAGTATTTCACAATCTGGGCCCAGTTGTTCAAAGCTAACAACGTCGTTAGTTAACGATTCGTTAAAATTTACATTGAGTAATACGCAAATATGCTAAAATTTTTGGCTGAAAAAATGTGAGTAGTTTTTGCAGTGCAAAAGGTACTCACATTTTTTCAGCAAAAAATATTAGAATATTGTATATTGAATCCGCTAAAACAGTTAACGAAATGACCCTTAACGAGCTCGTTAAGCTAACGACGCTTTGAACAACTGGGCCCTGGCAATAAAAGGTTTCTTTTTTTTTTTTTTTTTTTTTTTTGTTAGCGGTTTAGATGAGTTATTGCAGCCAGCATGTACAGCCCGACGTTAACCGGAGTTCTTTGGTGTAATTTGACTTAATACCTGGCCGATTTTTATTTATTTGTTTTTCCATCATATAGTACAGTCAGCGTGGAGGTTATATCGTCCATTCTCATGCGGATGCGTAAGTTGATCTGAGTCTGCACTAGTCGCAAAGGTCTCATTGTACCAAATGAGTTTTCCGAATCGCCGCACTCCGTGTCCCCAAAAATTAGGTTCATTCCCTTGTTCTCTTAAAATATTTACCAAAGTTGCAATGATACGCCACCAGACGACGACACACAATTCTGGGACGTTCGCATTTCCAGTATAGATTACAAAAATACAAGTGGAGATACCCGGAAGATGCAACAGTCACATTCCCTTGCACCGCATGAAGAAACCACATACTCGTAACGGTAATGTCACGAGAAATCGAGGCGGATACCGCTAAGAGAAAAACACACTTATGTGCATTAAATTATAGAGAATTTTTTTCGTCAGAACTGCATATGAAACTGGCATGTATTAAAAGCAGAACCTAAGTATTGGGACAGAAAGGCCTATGCACAGTGTAGACACAGATCAGATGCCGCAGAGAAAAGGTGAATGGAACTAGTGAGGGGAAACAGGGAATATGGAAATTTGGAAACACTTTTAGGACATAAGACGTGCGACCATTGAAGACTCAGATCATCTTCCGATGCAAGGGCGGTCAGATTTTGCCGATTATGGTGACAAACAGGCATGTATATGTAAACTTCAGTTCTTGAAGAGATTACAAATCTCTGGTTAAATACATCACCATTTCAGTGAAGGTTTAAATGCGTTCTGTGGTGTCTGATCTGGGTCTACACTGTTTGCTCAGGCATGTCTGTCCGAATATGTAGAGTAAGTACGGAAATTAGATCAAATCGAACCCCTTTCAGAAACTGTCCTGGATCCGCCCCTGATTCATAAAAAAAAAAAAAATAAAAAAATGCTGTGTTCGACTCGTAAAAGTCATTATCAAGGCATATGCAATTAGCTCCCTTTAAACAGTAAAACCTAGAGTGAGGGCCTTACCCCGCATTTACCTGGGTATAAATAAATATTGGCACTGTTATTTTTTTTACATCATCTATATATTGAGAACATTAGATTAGATTATTAAAATACCCAGAAAATGCAACAGTCACAAAGCAACATTCTTTCCCTTGCCCCACATGAAGAAACCATGTGCTCGCAGCAGTAACGTCACGTGAAATCGTGGCGGGAAACCACTTCGGGAGAAAAACACAACTTAATTTATAGAGCCTTTTCTCGTCAGAAATGCACACAAAACTGGCACATATTAAAAATATAAAGAACCTAAGTATTGGAACAGATAGGCCTATGCAAACAGTGCAGACCCAGATTAGACGCCGCAGAGAACAAGGGAATGAAACTAATTTGGGGGAACAGGAATCATGACAATTTGGAAAACACTTTTAGGACGATGAGACCTGTGCAACCAGTGAATACTAAGATCAACCTGCGAATCAGTCTTTGCTGTTTGTATGAGCTTCTTTGGCCTCTGGGCTTTTCAAAATCATCCTCCAAGTGTATGCTTTTCTTAATTAAAGCCAATATTGGTGTCTTCAGAAGGTGTCTTTCACCTTCAAGCTAATGACAATTCAGATGAGTGAGTGTTTTACGTCCAACTAACAGTTAGGTCATGGAGAGATAGGGGCCTTGGTTTACAGTCTCATATGAAAGACTGAAGAAGCCTGGGATCGAACTCATGACCCCTGCATGGGTTACAAGGCGAGCAGCTTTAAAACTACACCACTGAGTCCGAGGCACCCTTTCCTAATATGTCATACTGTTAAATATTTTATAAATGAGTCGCAGATATTGCACCATGCCCCGCCACTGTACTAACATCAAGCAAGTGTCATAACTCTGTTAATAAATTAATAAAGTTTCAAGAAAATATCTTGAATTGTTTTCAAGTTACAGAGCGAACACAAATATATTACAGAAATCACTATGATATTCTCGATGTTCAAAGGGCCATGACTCCGAATGTAGGCTCACTCATCAACGTATATGAAAGAAAAGAAGGGCAGTTGTCAGTTTCTGCTGAAATGATTAACAGCTAATGTCTGCCTGCCCTGGAAATGTGTGCGGGTTCGACAAGACCGAAATAGTTTTGACTGGGCCGTCTATGTCTGTACAAGGTTATCATGTCTGAAGTATAATTTACGATGTACGTACATTGAATATGAGCCCGCGCCGGACAAAACCTACAATAAATACAATACTAGAATGTATGTACGACCAGCAAAGACTCAGGTCAGTCTGTGCATCGACCCACTATATAAAGCAAGCTTCTTGGATAGCCCTGAGTCCACCGACGGTGCATACTGTATGATCATCGAAGGGTCTGATCCTCGGGGGCGGGGGTCCTATATATGGCATAGTATGGATGTGCGTGCTGAATAGCCCCCTTTTTCAGCACTGCCAAGTATATGATTGGCCCCCTTTTTTCAACAAAAAGTATATGAATGGCCCGATTTTTCTGGAATCCTATGTGAAAGGGTCCATTTTTCTGACATCCTGGTATATGCACATGTTTTTTGCTCAGAGAGTTTTCGAGGCTGCTTATCCTCTTGGTAGTACATGAATTGACTGTGATATTTGTGTAACAACCAGCAAAAAAGTGGGTACAAAAAAAATCAAATAGGTCAACATTTTAGATGATCAAGTGTATGAATGGGTCCGTTTTTTTCAAAGGCCAGGTATATGAATAGGGTAGGTTTTGAAATACTGGCTCGCACACCCGTACCAAAATTACCCCAAAGTTACTGCACCCCCCCCCCCCCACTCCGCACCCACCCCCCAAAACTCCAAGGTCTGATCAGAATGTGCTATTGCAGTCACACTGTTGATCCCGCTTTGGACAGTCCGGCTGTCCCTTTCTGCTTCCCATGACAAATGAAATGTATCCATACTCCTTAAGGCCTCCCTTAATACTTGAAGCGCTCAGCACATTCAGCAGACGGCATTTTCATATTTTTTTCTTTATTTTCCAGTGCAAATAACGGGGCAAATAAGGCGAGACATTACATGTGGACTGTTTGCTGGGCAGACGATTCACATGAAAAGTTCAGCCTTTTTGCTGTAAAATACTGAAAACAGATCGGCATCAGCTCTAAAATTTTCAGCAGCACTCCAGAGGTTCAAGCAGTTTTCTTGGCAGCAGCAGCACGTGCTAACCTTGAAAATAATGAGTGAAAGGCGGGAATTTCCGACTTAGGAAGAGAAGCATGATAAATTGGTAAACAAACAATAAGATGGTTTGAAAAGGGACATTTCCGCTGCTAAAGTGACACGGGGAAAAATGAGCCAGCCTGAATATAGAATTTGTCAGGTTTAGGGGAAAACGTGATTGTCGGTATGTGTACATTCTGCTAAGATTCTTCTAGGGACCGTGTGGAATACGTAAGGCGAACAACGAAGACCCTGACCAGATTGTGCAGATTATTTTGGGGCTTCGCTGTTGGGAAGAATAAAATTTAAACTAAAACACTACAAAATCACACATTACTTTGTAGTTTATTTGTGTTCTGACTAAACATAATAAGTCAATTATAAATCATTATTCTATTTTGTTGTACATTTCATGGAGATTGATCATGAAATATTTTCTACGGTCATTCTCTCTCTTCCGCTGATTCAAGAAGGGCAGTTGTCAGTTTCTGGCGAAAGAATGTGCACAATACTGGTTAACCGCTTAGAGGACTAAGCCTGCCCAGTAAACGTGTGGTTAGGTAAACTGACCGCGCTCCACATGACCCCATTGGGTTGACTGGGCCGTAAAACCTCAACACAAACAAACATGTATGTTAGGAGAAATGTGCACATACTTTTTTTATATTCAAAATTTTACGTTCAGATAACTCGAGCATTTTTTACCTGAGACTGCTTAAGGTGAGCCTGGATAAGAGTGGAAGCTAGCGCGAGCGTGATCGTTTTCACGCTGCATGATATCCCAGCGCGAGCTGAGTGCGGATATAGCATGGGTTTAGCGCGGGTTTAGAGTGGGATAAGCGCGGGAATAGAGTGGGATTTAATCTTTTCCGCGATTGCGCATTAGAGCGAACGATATAACCATCATGATAGCTGTACTGTATGCAATGTCACATGCTAAGAGATCTAATTTCCTATCACCATGGATCCAATATAAACAGATAACTGAAGCTCTAGTTGGAGATCAGAACAACAGCATCTACTGATTACAAGTTACAACTGGCTACAGCAGAGGACTTTTTAAGGGGTAGTATTTGGTGAAAATTCTTGGATAATTTTCTCCGATTCTCCATAAAAACCTGTCAGACACTTCTAAATGAGAACTTATAATACATGTTTCTATGATAAAACTGAGGCATTTCTAATGAGTACTAACAACATATTGCTTCTAATGAGAATCTAAAACATGATACACACAACGTTTTTCAGGAGAAATAAGAAATATTCTCCCCGATTTATCATCAAATACTCCTCCCTAACAAGTCCTATGGACTAGAGGATACAATACGCTACAAGTTACAATTGGCTACAAGAGACAGACAGTTTTACTTACCTTTCCCATCTGTTAATACATCTGCACAATACGGTAATATCAAATGTATAAAGGTTGCCCGTGGAAACAAAGAAAACATAAAAGAATGAAAACTGAACTCTTGATTTAATTGAGACTCTTCTTATGGCAGTATTGTAATTTGCAGGGCTGCATTTGAACCCCTAGCACAAGATTAAGCTAAACTCAATTTTCAAAGATACAAGAATGTACTCAGTGACCCCAAGGAAAATAATCAAAGCACTGAAAGCACTGGTAGGTCGATTGTCTCTGCATGTAGGCTGGGAAAATGGTTCTGAACGGGGATTTAAGACTGCTTCATTTAACCCTTACCTTCCTGTAATTCAAGCAAACAGTGCAAAACCTAATCAGATGCTGCATTCTGGGGCATCTGATCTGGGTCTGCACTGTTTGCCTTTGTCCAAGACCAAGTTTTACATATATCCCTCATTACATGGCACTCTGACATCACAGTGACAAGAATAGCGTGGCTATAAATGACTGTTATCTTGATTTTGCACAAATACGTGGTTTGATTTCATTGATCGTGGAAATTTTGGTGTATGTATACTTAGGGTCGATTGTAAACACACAACTGACCCAAAAATAAAAGCTGCACAATGACGAAAAGCATTTAACTTTACTACATCATTATACATGTCGAAAGTATAACAGGGAATGAACTTTTTTCAAGTGAATTAACCCTGACAAAGAAATATTTACTTCCCTTCACATGGGGAAGAGGTTGAACACTTCCATTTCAAAGTTATTTCCCTCAAAACTGTAGTCATTCTTCTTATTATATAACAGACTGGGCCCAGTTGTTCAAAGCGTCGTTAGCTTACCCAGCTCGTTAAGGGTCATTTTGTTACCTGTTTTGGCGGATTCAATATACAATATTCTGATGTTTTTTGCTGAAATATGCACTGCTTATATAACAGACTGGGCCCAGTTGTTCAAAGCGTCGTTAGCTTACCCAGCTCGTAAAGGGTCATTTTGTTACCTGTTTTGGCGAATTCAATATACAATATTCTGATGTTTTTTGCTGAAATATGCACTGCAAAAGCTACTCACATTTTTTCAACACAAAATTTCAGCATATTTGCGTATCACTTGATGTAAATTTTAACAAATTGTTAACTAACAACGTCGTTAGCTTTGAACAACTGGGCCCTAGTATATAAATACAGTTGACTCTCGTTATCTCGACCCCTCTTATCTCGATCCTATCACTTATGTCGAACTGATTTCTAAGTCCCGATTATTTTCCCTATGTATTTATTGTATTTCAGCTTCGCGTATGTCGAACTACCTTTATGTCGACACTTCTGCTATCTCGTCCATCATTTTCAGTCCCTGAATATATTTTTCACAGTTTTTACTACCGCGTATCTCGAACTCGGACCATGACGAAGGAAAAAAATGTAAGATGCGGACCGCCGGTCTCTCAGTTAATGAAAATCATAATAGGCCATTGATAAATAAATCAATATTTTAATTTTCCCCTTTGTCCAGGTAATTACAAACAACACAAACAATGTCTAAAATCTGTAATTATGAAATCACGTGCGTGTCGAGTCGGGTTTGACACGCGGCGCTCAACACCGTCTCGTGTCATTGATTTGTAAAATAAAAAGCGGCCCAGAATAGTGTTATGGAAGATTAATCAACGAAGTTTCTTTAATTTATTGTTCAGATATGCTCTTCACCATTGGGTACTGTCCGTCTGAATGATATAGCGTCTTCAAGAAAAGTCAGTGCGCGACAGGTTCCGACTCAGATCAGCCTGTATTGATCAAGCTAGCTAAGTCTGAATCTTCGCTTGTTACTCTTTGGTCAGGCGGTGCTCTTTGGTAAGCCCAGATAAGGCTCATGCGTATAATGGAAAATTCGTGGGCGTGCAGGCTGATCCGAGTCTTTGACAGTCGCACAGTCTCAAGTTCTAATAGGAGTTGTCGTGCACGGCCTTAAATAGACGAATCACACGTGGGTACCGATGTTAACCCTTCCGACCCTGTAGACTGGTACGGATACCCGCACAAACAGTGTAGGTCCAGATGAGACGGTTCATAACGAGCTTTCTCTGCAGGATCTACAGTTTGCCGCGCTGAGATGGTTCGTTTATGCCAGGGGAGACAATCCAAACTAGCTTACAGCTGCCGCTTAACATTGTAAGCGTTTTATGCAAAAGCGGAAACCAGTCAACTCTTTATCGAGTCGTCTATGCGAAGGGAGCTAATCCAAACCAGTTCATAACGTATTGCTAACACAACCCGGAAACCAGTAATTTATTTATAGCTCATATGGAAATCCAAATGCAGGAGTATTAAAAGACAACAAGAGACGTTTGAAATTTATTATTATTAACATTTGTTGATGATATTATTTCAAGAAAACCATTGCATCTCCTAAAACAAACAGTAACAATGCAAACTGAAGTATGCGTGAATTCTTTAAATTGCCATATACATGTGCCTTCCAAGCACGTTTTGGCGAACAGAGGCGAACAGTCGCCATACCTATGACGTCACAATTTGGTTGTCTCGAACTACTGATAACTCGAACATTTTTATCAGGTCCCGTGAAGTTCGAGATAACGAGAGTCGACTGTACATGTAATGATAAATTTTTGTAAGACCAAGATTTGATTGATTGTCCCATGTTTATGTGGATATGTTTGTTTGAGTTAAAAGTTTTATGGCAAAGTCATGTCAAGCTGGTAAGTTAACCTACTCACATTTTTTAACAGGCTTAGTTCTCTAAGCAGTAAACCAGTACTTATGCACATAATTTTGCCCTTCTTGAATCTGCGCAAGGGGGAGAATGACCATAGAAATGCCAAGGTTTTACTGCCCAGTCAACCCATTAGGGTCATGTTGAGTGTGGCCAGTTTACCTAACCACACTTTACGGCCCAGTCAACCCATTAGTGTCATGTCGAGTGTGGCCAGTTTACTTAACCCAGGAAAATCCTGGGCAGATTTAGACCTCTAAGCAGTTAACCAGTATTTATGCATATTCTCTGCCAGAAACTGACAACTCCCCAGCTTAAATCAGCACTGCCCTTCTTAAATTAGCGGAAGGCAGAGAATGACTGCAGAAAATATTTCATGTTCAATCTCCATGAAAGACTGTTGCCGGAACCAGCGGGGACTGAATTCCTAATCACCAGTCAGACGCACATCCAAATGAGCCACCGAGGCCGGTTGTAGAAATGATTTCATGATCAATCTGCATGAAAGATATGTGGCCGAGCTGGGATTCAAACTTGTGACCATTAGATATGCAGTTAGATGTGCTTCTGGCTGTGCTATGGAACCCGGGCAGTTTTTGTGGAGGAATGAGGAAAATTATCAATATATTTTAGTTCAATAAAGCATCTTATGTAAGAGGGCACAGCTGTAGGTAAGAGGGATATTATTTTTCTTATTTCTCAATGAAAACATACACTGTGAGTACCACAACATGTTTTCGTGAAGAGGTAAGAATTTTTTTTAATTTGATACGGGTGGGTAGAAAAAACCTCTGTAAAATTTTCAGCCGACTACAGGTTGATTTATTTTTTCTTAGAACACAGGTTTGACATTTCATGCAAATTGTCCCCTTAAAATGTCAAAATCTATGTACAGGGGAAAAATTAAGAAAATATCACTATCTGCCAAATTTGCCCACATAGTGCTTAAAGTCAAAAAGTGTTAAAAAACAAAAAACATGTACAGTCAAACGTCAATGGCTTACACATCTTTGGGATGATGGAAATTAGTTCTTCACAGGGATAGTTCAAGCCACTGAGGGTTAATCATAGTGCCAGATCAGGAGGCAAAACTGGAATAATTCAGGGATGTCTTTCAATATTCTATAAAATAATAGTAGTATGTTGAGTGTACGCATTAACATTTTGTTTGTGTTGAGGTTTTACAGCCCAATCAACCCAATGGGGTCATGTCGAGCGCGGTCAGTTTACCTAACCACATGTTTACTGGGCAGGCTTAGTCCTCTAAGCGGTTAACCAGTATTGTGCACATTCTTTTGCCAGAAACTGACAACTGCCCTTCTTTAATCAACATCCCCTTGATGAGGTCTACAGTTTGCCACTCATCCAGCAATATTTTAAACACATCCATGGGAAGTGGAACAGACTTTTCTCAAATTTTAGGAGAAGTAAGGAGTTGGGGTGTCCCAATATTGAGAGTAAATGCAATAAAAATCCAAATACCTGAAAATAATATTTGTTTGAAAGATTTTCCATCTATTCTCCTCTCTTCTGGTACCAAAGTCTGAAAAGCAAAGAAGCAGAAAAATACATGAGAGTGGAAGCAAGAAGGTCATGAAAGCATTACAAGTTTTGTAGTCAAATCAATATCGAAAAACTGAAAAAATTGCATTATAGGGCCCTAAGGATAGTGCACAATGATTACCAAGCTTGCTTCATATGAAGACCTACTTTGTCATGTAAATACAACCTTACACCTGGGAAGAATGAAATCAATTTCTATAGAAACTTATAAATGTTTGAATGGAGCTGCACCTAAATACATACCTGACCCAGAGCTGTGGAAATACCATGCCCGACTTGTCCAACTTGTCCCATTTCTCTGAGGACAAGTAAGGAATTTGAATTTACTTGTCCTGGGACAAGTAATTCATAGCTCTGGCTAGATAGAGTATCAAGATTATGATATATATTTTTCTTATTTCTCTAAGAAAACATATGTTGTGGGTACTCATTAGAAGTGCCTCAGTGAGGTGCTTCTAATGAGTACCCACAACATGTTTCCTTAGAGAAATAAGAAAAAATGACAAGTAAATCTTGGTTGGACAAGTGGATTTTGACCATTTACTTGTCCGTGGACAAGTAATAAAATTTTATAATTTTTCACCCCTGCCTGACCTTGCAAATATAGAAATAATAAATATAATTTCAGGTATGAAAACATGGTATAGCTACTTACAGTAAGAATTAGCAGGTACGGAAAGAGCAGTTTTCATTTTGAGACTGCCCGAGTGTGGAACAGCCTTCCTAATGAAATTAGATGTGCTGAGAATTTCAAAGAATTCAAGAGGCTGGTCCACACTTGGACAGGCCCACAATGTAAGTGTTCAATGTGCCATTTATAAATTTGTTTGTCTTTTTACTTCAGTTTTTGTTTCAAGCTTTTTATTGTTTGTTTTTGTTGAGGTTTTACAGCCCAATCGACCCAATGGGGTTATGTTGAGGGGGGTCAGTTTACCTAACTACACTTTTACTGGGCAGGCTTAGTCCTCTTAAGCGGTTAACCAGTATTGTGCACATTCTTTCACCAGAAACTGACAACTGCCCTTCTTGAATCAGCGGAAGGGAGAGAATGACCACAGAAAATATTTCATGATCAAATCTCCATGAAAGAATGTTGCCGACCCAGCGGGGGTCGAACCCACAACATCCTGATCACCAGTCGGATGTGCATCCAACTGAGCCACCGAGGCAGGCTTTAAGCAACAATTTGCATGAAATGTCAAATCTTGTTTTCTGGGAAAAAATAAGAAAACAATCATCAATTTGTCAACTGCCGAATCAACACAGAGTGTGGTAAAGGTTAGTTTGCTGCACTAGTGATCTCTGACTGATATTTATTTGCATGCTGTGATGAACATAATGTGCTTGAAATTTACAAATGTAGGTTATAATGTTCTATTACTAAATTAACTTGTTTGTGTATGCAAATCATTCTTCTGTTCTATAAACTTGTATATGTCTTCATCAATTTTCATTTTGTAGCTGTTATATCCTTGTATTACTTTTCTACTTTGTTTGTCAGAAAATAACTTATAAGCTTATGTAAATTGTTGTACAAAACCGACATTAAATAAAGTTTCTTGTATCTTGTGTCCTCTGATTATATGCAACCCAAGTTCACAATCTTGAACTTTCACAGGTTTTATCATATATGGTCCTGGTGTTATAATTTTTGCCCTTTCCCCAAAAGGATGCTTCACATGCAATTTGCTTACAACTGGCCCCGAGGTTATAAAGCTTTTTTCGTGCTAAACTCAGATGAGCATGAAATTTTCTCTGCTAATAAATATGAAAATGCCAACAATAGATAGCATTTTCATATTTATTAGCAGAGAGATTTTCATGCTCAGTTATGTTTAGCAAGAACGAATTTGCGATTGTTAGTAATTTGAGATTTATTAGATGGACAAATTTCAAGCTCAGTTGAGTTGAACATGAAAAAATTTTTTTATCACCTCGGGGCCTGGCAGGATGGTTTCTGAGAATATGATTAGAATGAACATGACTATTTTCCTATTTAAGTCTATGCAATCTATCAGCTGCCTGGACAACAAAAATAGCTAATTCCCATAATGACCTATCAAAGAAATCCTTAAGAAAGAGTGGTGGTTGTAGGGGTGAATACCTCGCAGATTTTCTTTTCCATATATAGACACCAGGCAATCATTTTTATTCTGCCTTAAAGACTGATTAGTTGCTAGTATCTCATGTGTAAGTGATTGCTATAAAATTTCAAATATCAAAACTGCAAACATTGTCAGACAGGGATTACTCATTTATTGGACAAAATGCAGTTAGTGCAAATACTGTTGCTTTCAACTGAGACTCGTGAGAAGCATAAATTTCAGGTCCCTGGCTTTGTTAGCAATCTGGCAAGTGATCACACTTTAGCTGGAAGTTCTACATTAGAGGCTGTGCTAGTCATGCTAAAGGCATCTATAAATGTTTTTTATACAGAGTGGGGTAATGGGGATGCCTTGAAGATTAGACATACCTGCCCAAGGAATTTGACAGACCTTTGAAAAACAGGGGTGGGATTTTAGACACCTGAACTGGAAATTCTTCAGGAAAATAACTGAAAAATCTGAAGCCCAACCACAGATTTTCTATACAACATTAGAATGCAGGGATAAAAAATTAGATATAAAATTTTCAAGGTTGGCAAAATGCCGGCAAATATGAGTATTTTCCATGCCGGTGGTATTTACCGGTAAATACCGGCAAATACTGGTAAATGCCGGCAAATACTGGAAATTGGCATTTACCACCCTGGAAGTAAGACAAAACCCTACCCTCAGTATCAACCTATGGACAATGTCTGTAATAGGGGCTACATAGTTGACTTAGTATTTACATTATACTGATTGCAGTTTAACTCTGGTTTAAGTTTACTTTAATATTAAATTCAGTTAAGTGAAATCTAGAGAAAAAAAAGCCTGTTTCATACCTGCCAAAGTACTCATCAGGTGGCTTGTGGCTACCACTACAGGTTTTTATTTTTACTTTTTCTTTCTTTTCATTCTTTTTTTCTTTTGTTTTTTGTTTTTTAATCTTTTTTTTTTCTTTTTTAATTTTTTTTTGTATCTTTTCATTTTTATTTATTTTTTTAACTTTTTTTATCTTTTTTTTTTTTTCTTCAATATTTTCAATAACACCTTTTTACTTTCACCTAGACTTATTGTCTATATGCATTCATTTATGACATCTTGCCCCTGGCTATCAAGTACCCTCTTGAACAAACAATTGTCCTGGGATTTGTTGTTTTAGTAATTAGACCATACAGGTAGTCTTGCTAATTACATGTACACTAAAACTCCTAAAAATTTTGAATATAGTAAAGTGATGTAAATATCCTAAACTTTGCAAAACATACTTTTACCATACAGAAGTGTGTTTAAAAGATGCAGATGGCCTGGCAAACATTTAAGATCCTGATCAGACTGTTCAGTATGATCTTGGTCTGCTCTTTTTGACATGGTCTGCCAGCACAAAAACTTAGGGTCATTATGGTAAATGTCAGTGGCCAGGTGCACAGGTGAATTTCTACTATTGAGATAAAGGCCTACATGATTTTTTTTTTTTATTTAAAGACCATTTGTTGCTTAAATAATTTCAAAATTTTTGTCTTAGACTCACTTTTTGGCAGTGTTACATGTTTACATTGAGATTTCTTCTATTCTTCAGGGTGGTAACCTTATATAATTAATGATTTTAACATTCTTACTCATCTAGTTTGCTTATACTATTTCAATGCAACTTGTTTAAAGACTTCTGCAGTTTTTTAAGGCCAAAAAAAATTTCAATTTGCCGGTATTTGCCAGTATTTGCCACTTGAGGAGTATTTTCCAGACCGGTAAATACCGGCAAATGCCACTGGTAAATACCGGGGGTGGAATTTGCCACCCAACCTTGAAAATTTGCCAGTTTTATCACCAAACATCATTCTTCATTATTGTCATTGTCAATGACATCAGCAACATTGCATAGTGATTATAATTAATGATGTTGACAATGTTTTATCCGAACTTTCTATCTATGTACGTGTACCACAAATCGTCATCATTTTGGTGAAATGGCAAACAGTAAGCAGTAAAGGATCAGTCTGTTCTGAGTCTGCCTGATTTGCTTATACCATTTATCGGAAAAGTTGGTGTACAAAAATTTGGGACAATTACTACAACTTACAATAGAGAAGACTATTTCTGTCGACTCAGCATCTATGACATACAGGATCCCAGCTGACACACCAACAACAATGAGACTACCATCTGGACTCCACTCTATCTCTTCTATCTCATGATCTAAACAAAAACAAATTAAACCCACTTCAAAGAGGAATGGATACATGTTCAAGGGAAATAAATGTAAAACGAAAATATTTACCTTTCTTCTCACTAGGGGCTACTCTTAAAAGAAAGAATTTGCTCCCGGATGGTGCTTATTGTCTCATTTCGAGTAGCTTCCATTTTTGAAAGGATACAAGCATTATGGAGCTAAATTTGTCTGCAGAAGTTATCTCCCTCTAACAATAAGACAGTGTCAATAAGCAGTGCTTATCAGATAGCTCCCACAAGGTATTGACTGCCTTCTGATTTATTTAGCAAGATAAGTAGCAGAAACTAAAATGTAATGGATGACACAGACAGACAATCTGAAAACAGTATACCCCGCCACCACAAACACAGTCTGTTTGTGGGGTGGGTGGGGGGCAGAGGTGGGGGTGGGTGTATAAAAATGGTCACCAGATCTTTGAGTGGCCAATCCTCTTATAACTTTCACAGTCACTATAAGTAAGGTTCAAAACAAAAGTGATATCCAGCAGAAGATAATTTCTGAAAATTTGAAAAAAAAAAAAAAAATGTGGGAGTTTATTCAAATGACACTGCATAGCAGTATGGCTGCACATGATTCTAATTATATATATAGGTAAAAAATACACTTTTATGCTAAAGTACCAGAAATTTATCCTGCCAGTTAATTATCACCAAAAAAATGCTTTTGCTTGAGTTGGGAGTTTTACAGCCTAGTCAACACTGTTAAGAGTAAGTTGAATCAGTCAGTTAACCTACTCACACTTTTCCTGGGCAGGCATAGTCCTCTAACAAGTTAACCAGTACAAGTGCACGTTTCTCCAGTAACCAACATCTGCTAATGATAGTAGAAATGACTTCATAATCAGTCTCCACAAAAGTTATGTGGCCAAGCTGGGATTGAAATTTGCAAACCCTGAATCTTCACATTATAAAAACATGCCTATTCAAATATTCTGAAAATTTTACCATCAAAAAATGAAAATTTTCAGCTAAACAATTCTGACAGTCTTCATATTTCTGCTCAAAGTATGGACCTATGTTTTGAGCAGAAATATGAAGACTATCAGAACTGCCTTGGCGAGGCAGTTCTAATGCGTACCCACAATCTATGTTTTTGAGCAGAAATAAGAACCCCTGTAAACCGCAGTTTTACTATGTAAAATTATATAAGCATGTTTTCATGATGAGTTAGATGCACTACTTACTAGTCTATGAAGCCCAGCTCCATGAGCCTCTTGTTTGTGAACAAGAGAAAAAAAAAATGAAAAGTGTATACAGTAGTATTCATTAACCCATGTCTTGCCTAACCCAGATATACCCTGCTTTGCAAACAGTGTAGATCCAGATCAGTTGGTTCTGAAGAAGCCAACTGAGCTGCACTGTTTATCATTCATTATGAGAATTTATATCAACAACCTGGATCAAGTAATCTGATTGGCTGAAAATTGAAAACAAGAATTCCGCGGAAGGCGTCATCGCACCAAAGTCACAGGAGCCACAATCAGAATGTGGTTATTAAATAAGTTTATTTCATTCTTAGCAGTGCTTACTTGGAAAACTGGGTTGAAAAAAATGTAGACAAAGTGCCAAGTGGGGCATATATATTCCAGGCCAGTCCCATTCCCTCTAATGGCTTTATCTTCAGCACTGACTTTTCGTATCATACAGCCCAATGATAATGGAACATTGACGTAAAATGTGTAAAAGTCACTGGAGCATGAAATTTAGGTCAAGGTCACGGGTCAAGGTACCTGCTAATTCAGTACATCAAGGAGAAGCACAATGCAAGGTATGGTGGTTGTAGGCCTTATAGTTGAGGAGTTATCAAACATCAACGTAAAATTTGTCAAATATAGGTCAAGGTCACTGGGTCAAGGTACCTGCCAAGCCAGTGCAATGAGATGAAGCACTATGCAAGGTTTAGTGGTTGTAGGTCTTATATTTGAGGAGATACCAAACATCAATATAAAATGTGTCAAAGTCACTGGATTGCACATTATAGGTAAAGGTCACCAGGTCAAGGTACCTGTTGAGTCAGTACATCGAAAAGAAGTGCTATATAAGGTTTGGTGGTTGAAGGCCTTACAGTTGAGGACATATGGAAGGGTGACGTACACGGTGTAAAAGTCAATGGAGCATGAAATATAGGTCAAGGTCACCCAGTCAAGGTACCTGCAGAGTCTGTATATTGAGGAGAAGCACTATGCAAGGTTTGATGGTTGTAGGCCTTATAGTTGAGGAGATATTGAACGTTGACGTAAAATGTGTAAAAGGCACTGGAGCGCAAAATATAGGTCAAGGTCACCGGGTCAAGATACCTGCCAAGTCAGTACATATTGGAGAAGCACTATGCAAGGTTTGGTAGCTAGAGGTCTTACACTTGAGGAGATCTGGAACGTTGACGTAAATTATGTTAAAGTCACTGCAGCCAAACTATAGGTCAAGGTCACCAGGTCAAGGTATCTGCTAAGTCAGTACATTGAGGAGAAGCACTTTGCAAGATTTGATGGTTGTAGGCCTTATAGTTGAGGAGATATTGAATGTCGACGCAAAATATGTCAAAGTCACTGGAGCGCAAAATATAGGTCAAGGTCACCGGGTCAAGGTACCTGCCAAGTCTGTACCTCTAGGAGAAGCACTATGCAAGGTTTGGTAGTTGTACGCCTTATAGTTGAGAAGATCTGGAACGTCAACGTAAATTGTGTCAAAGTCAATGGAGCGCAAAATATAGGTCAAGGTCACTGGGTCAACATATCTGCCAAGTCAGGAGGTCAGGGAGATGTGTCATGCAAGGTATGATGGTTGTTGTAGAATTGTAGTTGATTAGAATACTAACTTTGACGTAAATGTCGAACTTCGACATAACAGAACTATTAAGAGACAGACGGACGGACGAACGGAAAGACGAATGGAAAAGCGGGCACCTATGTCGCATAGTCAGGAGGTCAGGGAGATATTTCATACAAGGTTTGATGGTTGTTTAGTCTTGTAGTTGATTAGAATACTAACTTTGACATAAATGTCGAACTTCGACATAACAGAACTGTTAAGAGACGGACGGATGGACAGACAGACGAACAGACAGACGAATGGAAAAGTGGGCACCTATGTCGCAAAGTCAGGAGGTCAGGGAGATGTTTCATGCAAAGTTTGATGGTTGTTTAGTCTTGCAGTTGATTAAAATACTAACTTTGACATAAATGTCGAACGTCGACATAAATGTTGACAGACGGACGGATGAATGGACAGACAAACGGAAAAGCGGACGCCTATGTTGCAAAGTCAGGAGGTCAGGCAGATGTTTCATGCAAGGTTTGATGGTTGTTTAGTCTTGTAGTTGATTAGAATACTAACTTTGACATAAATGTCGAACGTCGACATAAATGTTGACAGACGGACGGACGGACGGACGGACGGAAAATCGGACGCCTATATCGCACCCTGCTACAAGCAGGTGCGATAACAAACCAAATTATGCTGCTTTGTTGGAATTTCATTTTTTTTTTCTCTGGCATCTCTGAGTGGTTACAGTAAGTTCAAAATACTTAAGGGGAATAGTTGGTTGATTGGGTTTGAGTTAAACAGCCCAGTCAACATTATTACAGTCTTGCTGAGACAGTCAGTTTACCTAACCACACTTTTCCTGGGCAAGCTTGGTCCTCTAAATGGTTAGCACATTCTTTTGCCAGAAACTGACAACTGCCCTTCTTGAATCAGTGGAAAAGAGAGAATGACACTGAAAATATTTCATGCTCAATCTCTATTAAAGAATGTTGCCAGACCGGGTGGGAATTGAACCTGCGTCCTGATCACCCAGGCGGTCAATACTTTGCCAAACTTGTTAAAAGTAGGTATATCTGTTCTCCTACAACTATCACAATACTTTGCCAAACTTGTTAAAAGTAGGCGTATCTGTAAACTGATATAAAAACATTAATATTATTATTTATAAGTTACTTTTTTAATTAAATCAAAATAAACAATATGATACAAATTTCACCATGCTTCACACCTGCCAATCTTTTTCAAAGAAAAAGAAAATAATAGTAATAATCATAAAAATCATAATAATAATAACAACATCAAGAATAGTGGCATAAAATAAAAGGAATACTTACTAATATTTATGTCATTCACTGCAAATAAATACAACACCTACAGGTATCCCATATTTGGAAGATAAGAGGAGACATCTTTGTCGGAGAGAAAGGGTTTGGTTAATAAATGACTATATTACAGAGGGCTTGTTAAGGAGCAGAATGTGGTAACAATTCTGGGATATATTTTTTTCTTATTTCTCCATAAAAATTACGTTGCGAGTACTCATTAGAAGCACCTCAGTGAAACACTTGTAATGAGTATCTACATGGGTTTTTTTGGAGATCTTTCATTCTGATTTTGAGTTTATGGCCCAGTGAACACTATTAAGGTCATGTTGGGCGAGTCAGTTAACCTACTCACACTTTCCCTGGACAGTGTGTAAACTTGTATGTAAGTCCTCTAAGCAGTTAACCAATACTTTCGACCAGTACGTAACTGACAAGAGTTGCTATTCTTGAATTAGTGACCATAGAAATGATTTCATGACCAAGTTCCGTAAAGCTGGGATTTGAAATTGCAACTCCTGCAACTGTAGCCAGACTGGCTACTCAGTGGGCTATGGAGGTAGAGAATTGGAGAAAATTATCCCAGAATTACCATCAAATACTCCTCCTTAACATCTCCTCTGCTATTACCAAAGCCTAACAAGGAGGATGACTGAAGAATTAGACTGGAATGCACAGCAAGACTTGTTAGGTCACCCAGCACCGAGGATGAAACCATTGGCATCTTTGTATTCAGCTGCAATATAAAGCATACACCATAATAACCTTATGTATTGGGACACCTTATCTGCTCACCGTACTTGTCCTAAAATTTTAAATAGAACATTTTCCTACCTCTTGATGTGTCTAAAATATTGCTACATGTATTTGCAAACAATATAGACTCAGATCAGATGCCACTTTCTGCAGCGTCTGATCTGAGTCTATACTGTTTGCAAATGCCTATATGTCCCAATACTTAGGGTTATTACAGTACATGTATATCATATTAACCTTATGTATCTGGACTGACAGACATAAAATTTGTAGTGGATGACATTCAACTTTTCTAATTATTTTTCAGAGAAAATTAGGCTTGAAATAAAAGTGAATCATCTGCAAACCTTAATTTGGAACTCTGAAAAAAAAAAAAAAAAAAAAAAAAAAAACTATTTCAAATGTTTGTGACTGGCATTTTTAGGTTAAACAAGAGGACCATATGGCCCTGGATCACTCACCTGAGCTCAAAATAGCTTGTGGAAGTGATGGTGTCATAGTTTGAGAGATGTCGATTAAAGGTGGCTTCTTTGTTTGGTTTCCATGGCAAAACTTTATAGTAAGAATTTTGTGAAGCACCAACAGGAAAAGAAGACCATGTGAAGCACAAGCAGGAAAAGAGGACCCTGTGAAGCGCCAATACGTAAAGAAGATCCTGTGAAGCACCAGCAGGGAAAGAGGACCATGTGAAGCACAAGCAGGGAAAGAAGACTGTAGACCCTAGGAGCACCGGCAGGATAGAAGACCATGTGAATGGTCAGCAAGGAAAAAAGACAATGGGAGGCACAAGCAGGGAAAGAACTGGGTGAAGTGCCAACAAGAAAAGAAGACCATGAGAAGCACAAGCAGGAAAAGAAGCTTCTGTGAAGCGCAAGCAGGGACAGAAGACCCTGTGAAGCACCAGCAGGAAAAGTAGATCATGTGAAGCATAAACAGGGACAGAAGACCCTGTGAAGCACCAGCAGGAAAAGAAGACCATGTGAAGCATAAGCAGGGAAAGAAGACCCTGTGAAGCACCAGCAGGAAAAGTAGATCATGTGAAGCATAAGCAGGGAAAGAAGACCCTGTGAAGCACCAGCAGGAAAAGTAGATCATGTGAAGAATAAGCAGGGAAAGAAGACCCTGTGGAGCACCAGCAGGAAAAGAAGACACTGTAAAGCACCAGCAGGGAAAGAAAACCATGTGAAGCATAAGCAGGGAAAGAAGACCATGTGAAGCACCAGCGGGGAAAGAAGACCATGTGAAGCACCAGCAGGGAAAGAAGACCCTGTGAAGCACCAGCAGGAAAAGAAGACCATGTGAAGCATAAGCAGGGACAGAAGACCCTGTGAAGCACCAGCAGGGAAAGTAGATCATGTGAAGCACCAGCAGGGAAAGAAGACCCTGTGAAGCACCAGCAGGAAAAGTAGATCATGTGAAGCATAAGCAGGGAAAGAAGACCATGTGAAGCACCAGCAGGAAAAGAAGACCATGTGAAGCATAAGCAGGAAAAGAAGACCCTGTGAAGTACCAGCAGGAAAAGAAGACCATGTGAAGCATAAGCAGGGAAAGAAGACCATGTGAAGCACCAGCAGGGAAAGTAGGCCCTGTGAAGCACCAACAGGGAGAAAGAAGACCCTGTGAAGCACCAGCTGAAAAAAAAAACATGTAAAGCACAAGCAGGGAAAGAAGACCATGTGAAGCAGCATGGAAAGAAGATCTGTGAAGACCCAGCAGGGAAAGAAGTCTTATTGCTCTGGCAGCCATTTTGTTCAGCTGAGTGGACCCATTTTAGCACCTATGGTAAAAAGGCATGAGGAACATTTCTGTGAAATCATTTTGACATCAGGTCACTGGCCTAGGAGTTGTTGCTCAAAGGTGTTTTTTTTCTGATTTTAGCTCTGGCTGCCATTTTGTTCAGCCAAGGGGAATCATTTTAGCAATTTTGGTAAAGGAACATAAGAGGAACATTTCTGTGAAATTATTTTGAAATCGGGCCACTGGTCAAAGAGAAATGCCATTTAAAGGTTTTTCCATTTGCAGCTCTGGCGGCCATTTTGTTCAGCTGAGCAGAACAATTTAGCGATTTTGCTATTTAAAGGGTCATAAGAGGAACATTTCTTTGAAGTATTCTGAAAGCGGGCCATTGGCCGCAGAGATGTTGTTTGGCCACTGGCCGCAGAGATGTTGTTTAAAGGTTTTTCTATTTTTAGCTCTGGTAGCAATTTTGTTCAGCCGAGCGGAACCATTTTAGCAATTTTGGTAGAAAGAGATAAGAGGAATATTTCTGAGAAATATTTTGAAATCGGGCCACTGGCCAAGGAGATGTTGTTTGAAGATTTTTTCTATTTTTGGCTCTGGCAACCATCTTGTTCAATGGAGCGAAACAGTTTGAGCAATTTTAGTAAAGGGCCATGAGCGAAACAATTCTGTAAAGTTTGGAGGAAAATGGATAAGTAATTTAGAGGAAATGCTGTTAAAAGGATTTGTTGACAACGGACGACGTACACAGGGTAATCACAATAGTTCAACTTGAGCACTTTGTAGTCAGGTGAGCTAAAAAAAACAAAAAACACTACAGTCTCTTTTCTTGTGAGTCGCATGTAAAATTAAGCCTTATTTTAGAAGTCTGAAAATTAAAACAATGAAATATGGTCTATGCAGCTGTAATTAGCGCTACTCAGCACTAGAGTATTTTAAAATATATATAACAAAAAAAAAAAAAAAAAATCAAACAAACAAAAAAATATATGAATTTCCATTTTAGAAGTCTGAAAAATAAACAAAATTGTGTATTTCAAAATGTTGTCTGCTACAGCTGTGACTGGAGTTTGTGTGTTAAAGACAGTGAAGTCTGATTTTAGAAGTCTGAAAAAAAAAAACAAAAAAAAAAAAAACTAGAAAGGGTTTTTAGACCCCCCACTAACCCCACCAGTTATCATTCTAGTTGGCTGTATGTCATCTCGTCCTGTCTACATTTCTACCAAGTATCATAATATTGTGAAGGGTATTCAAGTTACAGAGCTGACACAAAATTAAATTCAAACACAAGAAGGGGATAAAAAACAAACTAGAAATGTTTCCAAAGGACACCAATGCCCCAGCCTGAAAAACTTAAATACCAACTGCTAATGCTGGACGAGGACGGACAGACACGGGTAACAATATATGCCCTTTCCACCATTCTTTGAATGGCGGGGGCCAAAAACTTGTTATTTGCTTTCATGCTTTGTTAGTGTTAAAAATAATGACATTTCATTTTAGAACTCTGAAAAATACAAAATGTCATCTGTTATAACTGTATCTGGTGCTTTAGTGTTAAAAAACAAACATACTTTGTTTTCTTACCTGATCTCTACAAGATACTGTTGCAATGGTATCAATCTGATACAAGGCCGTCCCTGTCTCTTTCCGAGGTCCAAAGTTAGCCGTCTCATCACCACCAAAGTCTGTGTCAATTACATCCCACATCTTTCAATAATCTGTTGTTTTACAATAAAATTACAGTCATGGCTACTGATATATCTTTCTTATTTTTTCATGAAAACATAGCATTCTTATTTTTCCAGGAAAACATATGTTGTCTGTTTATTTGTTTGTGTTGAAGTTTTACGGCCCAGTAAACCCAATGGGGTCATGTCGAGCGCGGTCAGTTTACCTAAACACACATTTACTGGGCAGGCTTAGTCCTCTAAGCGGTTCACCAGTATTGTGCACATTCTTTCGCCAGAAACTGACAAATGCCCTTCTTGAATCAGCGGAAGGGAGAGAATGACCGTAGAAAATATTTCATGATCAATCCCCGCGAAAGAATGTTGCTGACCTCAGCGGGGTTTGAACCCGTGACTTCCTGGTCTCCAGTCGGACGGCGCATCCAACTGAGCCACCGAGACCGGTTAACATACATGTATGTTGTCGAATTGTTTTTTTTTTGTGGGGGGGGGGGGGGGGGGGGTGGGGGTGGGAAGAGGCAGTTTAAGGCCCTTTAAAGAATATTTCACTTATATCGAGCTGACCGTTCATCAAACGTGGGCAAAAACCGGAGTACCCGGGGTAAAACCACCTGAATATGTTGTGGGAACTCATGGGTACCAATAACATAATGTTTTCATATAGAAATAGGAAAACTACTACTTTTTAGATGAAAAATCACCTCATCTGAAACTATGTACATTCCACATCTTCAACGAGCTGCAGTTTTACAATAAAATCAGGGTCAATGAGTACCAATAACATAATGTTTTCATATAGAAATAGGAAAACTACTACTTTTTTAGATGAAAAATCACCTCATCTGAAACTATGTACATTCCACATCTTCAATGAGCTGCAGTTTTACAATAAAATCACAGTCAAAGCTACTGGTAAGGATATCTAGTACAGCTCATGATGAGGGATACATCCAAGCAGGGTTGTAGGATTAAATCAAGTTCTATCATTAGTCTACCAACAAGTAAATGGTCAAAATCCATTCGCCCATCCAAAATTTACTTACCTGAAAATTGACATTTTCTATTATTTCTCGAACAAAACATATGTTGTGGGTACTCATTAGAAGTGCCCCCAGTGAGACGCTTCTAATGACAGACTACCTACATGTACAACATGTTTTCTTCAAGAAATATAAAAAAAATATATCTTACAAACTGGATACTCTTCTTTGCCAAGACAAGACAATGTAAACTGAAATTTCTTACTTGTCCTCAGGGAAATTGGACGAGCTGGACAAGCCTGACACGGTATTTCCAAAGTCCTGTATCTAGCATAGCTTATGATATTAAGAGGGATATCCAGCACAGCTCCAGCCTCCAGATATATATGGGGATATCCTCATTCCATGTCAAACCTAATTACTGCGCTACTAAGAGCAACAGATAATTTTTTTAGATATGTGGGTATTTTACTCCTCAAAATTCAAATAACTGGGTAAAATCATATTTTCAGTTTTTGATTTGAGTAATTTTACCCCCAAAATACCCGGGGTTTTCTGCAGAACAAGGGAACACCCAATTATATTCAGGGAACAAGGCAACATTGGCAAACATTTCAAGAGAACAAGGGAATGAACCTAATTTTAGGGAACAAGGAATATGGAGATTTGGACAACACATTTGGGACAATACCTTTGTGACCAGTGCAGACAAAGATCAGCGCATCCACACAAGTCTGGACTATTGGTCAAGGATCATTGTTTCTTTATTATGATGACAGGACAAACCCCTTGAACCTTTCTGCAGGAGGGAGTACAACCTACCACCCAAAACCAAAGCCCTCCAAGGGGTTTTGGGGAACAAGGCCATTTATTTCAGGGGAACAAGGGAACTAGTCTAAAACTGAAGGGAACAGGGTAACAAATGCAATTTTGGGGAACAGGGAACATAGAAAATCAAGATTTTGATTTTGGAAAACAAGGGAAAATGCCGATTTTTTTCAGGGGAACAGGTACCACACTCCCACCGGGTCCATAGAAACACCCCAAACTACCCCAAACCACCATTAAAAACCCCCAAACCAGTCTTATATGATAGGGTAGAGTCAGATTAGGTTGCGCAGATATATATCTAGTAAGTAAGAAGGGCCGGGGTTATGTACAGAACCCCACACTGCCAAGGTAACCACCCCAAACCTCATTATAGTGTGTTCATAATTGATTAAAGCACCCCAAACTGCCTTATTTCACCCCTGTATGACAGTGTACAGATTGATAGTAACTTGCATTTCGCCCTGTCACATTAGACCTAAGGATAAAATTTTATCCTTAGTTTCCAGCTGGTACCGCACAAGATTATTACTATCCATAATAATGTACAAGTGACACGTGGAGGTGTGACTAGGTCTTGCTGCAGTAGATACTTTTGTATCAATTATTCCGCCACCTCTTCAAAAGCAAACTTTGTTATTAAGTCTATCTTCCCTGAAAAATAAGAAACAAACAAAAAAATAAATAAAATAAAACAAAATAAATAAATAAATAAGGGAAGTATTGCTATTTGGTTTTATTAACATGTTTGAGGCTGTTTGGGGTGGCTTGATTGGCGGTTTTTGACATACTGTATTCTACCCAGTTAACCCAAACCCACCATGGGCCACTTCAACACATCTAACTCATCTCTATCTGACCCTACCCTATCATACAAGAGTGGTTTGGGGAGGGGGGGGGGGGTTGAGGGTGGTTTGGTGTGTTTGGGGATGGTTTGGGGTGTTTTGGGGTGGTTTGGGGTGTTTCTATGGACCGCACCCCTACCCCCTGGCACACCTGGGAGGGCCTCAAAACCACTGCATTACGAAAACATGCCTATATAATTTTGACCCCCTTAAACCCCACTTTTATATAGTAAAACTGGGGTTTACAGGGGTATGCATTATTTTTCTTATTTCTGCTCAAAAACATAGATTGTGGGTACTCGTTAGAACCGCCTTGCTGGGGCGGTTCTAACGAGAACCCACAATCTATGTTTTGAGCAGAAATATGAAAAATATCATATTTTTTTTACCTGAAAATTTTATGTTTTTGGAGGTAAAATTTTCTATATATTTGAATAGGCGTGTTTTCGTTATGCTATTTCTCAGTGAATCATTACGGCCGTGTAGCCTAATGTGGCGCATCTGCCAATGCTGCTCACTCAAATATTTTCTCCCAAAAAATCCCAAAGTATCATTTTGTGGGCGTATGTGATGAAACATATCAAAAGGTACATGGCCATTACAATCTGCATGGGGAATCAGGATTTTATTTCAAAATAATGAGGAAAGTGTTCTTTTCACTAAAACCAAAGGACCCTTTTCCCTGAACGTGAAATTTAAATAAAGGTGGTTTTGTCAGTGTGAACAATGAAATTGCACAAATATATTCTGAATTGATTAGTGATTATAGAAATGCATCTTTAATCTTAAAATATTCTTTATGTCCAAGGCAACAGGCAAAATTCTAACAGGTGCGCGACATTGGCAAGACATTTTTATGACCAGTGATTTTTTTACCTGCGAGTCCCGCTTCATATACTCACAACCTTGTCTCTGGGACTCACAAAAGTTATAAATGTGAGTCCCTAAACTCACAAAATATAATAGAAAACTGCTTGAAAATATGTAAAGGACTCTTGATTTTACCCTGGGACTCATTAAATATCAATCATGTGAGTCCCTTGGACTCGGTAGAACCAAAAGGTAAATAAATCACTGTATGACACACAAACAAGGGGGTGATGAAGTTGAGGGATTATTATCTGCTAAATTTGAAGAAGAAATTAAATGAAAATAAACTTGTTTTATTTATAATATATTATTCTTCATTCTAGTACATTTAAAAATTAAAACTGGTCCAGTGAACATTTTTTAAATTCAGCTCAACTTGTAACTTGTAACTTGGGTGTAGTAGAATCAGGTAAGTCCTATCGACTTTTCATAGATAGATCTACATCTCTTCTTAGCATAACTATTTAAAAACTAATGTGCTTTCGACATCTTTCAGAAAGTCGTTTTTTGCTTGGTGCTTTACACAGAAGAAGTAAATTTGCAAACTTTTGTCATGATTTAATGCAAAACCATTTGTCGTAACTATCTATGCACAAAAAGTTTTATTCTAGTCAATGGTTTTTAAAAAATCATATATTTTCACTTTTTCCCATAGTAAAAATGGGGTACGTACAAACACCGGATTGGACCGGATCGGGCTCAATTACCGGATCGGACCCGGTTTTCTGTGCTATGGTCATTTTTTCTTCGATATTTTATTCTTTATGCACAGTTGGAAGAGGTTTACAGCATACAAAACTATTTTTACCTCACACCTTCATTCCAATATAAAAAGAAACGGACCAAACATAACTCCACCCATATATATATAGCCAAACGGCTAATGTAGGCTATGCTAGGAGCCTGTAGCATTTGCATTAGGTTCGGATGACAAGCCAGCACCAAACAGCGGGACAACGTCGGACCGACAGCGATACGTTGTTACGTCGTATCGCCGTCGCCGTCGGCCAACACCAGACGTCAGCCCGACGTCGGTATGGCATTCCATGTTGACTGTGCAGATTCTAAAGCATGAGATTATCTAGCAACAAATCAATGGCCCGTTCTTCTTACCCAGCAGGCACAAGTCGCAATGGCAACGTCAAATCAACGTTCTTGCAACGACGTAGATGTGACGTTGCATAAAAGTAATGACGTTGCATGTACCTTGATCTGACGTCACAATTACAGCATGTGCCTGCTGGGTATATTCTTTGACGAGGCGGTTCTGGCGAGTACCCACAATCAATGTTCTGAGCAGACATACGAAAAAAAATCTGCCCTTTATGTAGGGGAGGGTGTGGGGGCCGTAACTGATTGAAATTGTTCCATATACATAAGGGCTCTGGAAATTTTGAAATCTGAATCGGTCCAGCCGATGACGATGACATCATCAATGAGCCCATTTCCAAAAAAAAAATATGTGTATATCACCTGTCACGAAAACTAATGACAATTGGCAGTCCTATAACTCCTTTTAAATAATACACCTCAGCTCTGTTATATGACGGAAGTCCGGGTACAACGAGCATGATCAAAGCTGGCGTCATCAATAAATACAGTCAGGTATAAAAAAAGAAAGAAAAAAAAAACAAAAAAAAGAAAAAACGGTTTTGTTGTTATTTCCACCTCCGCAGGGTTTTCCTAAACTATTTATAAACAACTGATTCCCGTCTTGTATAAGCGTGAAGACGGCGGGAAACAGGAGAGACGGAACGAAACGACTTTCATGGACCTAATTAGGTCTAATAAAAAAGGCCTGCGCCACGGGCGGTTTTGCAGTTTTCAGTGTTTAATCAGACTGCTTAAGCAAGTGGTGCATTACTTATTTTTACTGTGAAATCTACCTTGAATTATACTCGCGTGTTACGGCAATCAACAAAAAAAAAAAAAAAAAAAAAGCAATCAATTATACCCAGATCAGACGCCGTTGTATGCGACATCTGATCAGGACGTACACGGTTTGGGAATTCATTTATCGAATCTGGGACCGACAAACCGTGTTGAACAAAACAAAAAAGAAGAGGAAGAAAACGGGTGCGTTCATGTGGTGCATTCTTTTATCACTCTCAGTAAAGCGACCTTTGATCTTTTGGACACGCCGACTGCACCTGGATGTTTTGCAGTCTCAGTGTATTCACATGTGTCACACAAACGGATTAATTATCAGACTACCGTTACTGATGATTCGTGTTAATCGCTTGTTTACCGCACAAAGGTCAGTGAAGTGTTGATTTTTTGACAATGTTTGGATAATGACGTAATTAATTTGTGCTGCGGGTAGGTTGCCGTTATTCTGCTGTCTCTCCAATATACATGTCAAATGACCGTTTAGAGCCTTTTAACTACCATAATATCGCATTTAAAAGGTGCGCGGACATTGTCAGTTTGGAAAGACTTGACCGTTTGTGATTTTTTAGACATCATTGATTTGTGAAAATTGGTTGGTTTGGGAAATGTTGGACCGATTTATTAGCGTTTTGGGGTGTTTGAAATCGGTCCAGAATTCTTAATTTCGGTCCAGACCGGTTATTTTTCCGGTTTTCCCAAGCCCTGATATACATATATGTGCACAGGCGTGTTGTCGTAATGATGGAGACACTAGGTTCGTATCATTTACATTGAGCACTTCCAATACAGGTTTTTTAAAACATGACAAATAAACGACCATATAAGTTTGAATCAATTTTTTATTATAACATAGTTTATTTGCACTAAAAACATATATACATTTGATGTAACGTGCACACAACAAATATGCAACATCGTATCAACGTCGACGCAACGTTACTACATTGCATCGAAGTCAATGCGAGGTTGCATAAAAGTCATGTGTCCATTTGGTATACTGTTATTTACAATCAAAAAAGTATGACCTATACATGTACTGAATGATTTCAGATCCTTACAGACAAATGGAAAGAGAGAGGAACGACTAACAGACATGGGATGTTGAAAATAAAGAAAGAGAAAAAATGACCGCTCCTACCCATGCGGGCTCCTCAACAACGAGGATCGGCATGCGCGCCACTTCTTTACCCTTTATTTTATTTTCAACTTTCTATCCAGCGTTCAGCAATGTCGTATCAACGTCGATGCAACGTTGGCACATTGCGTTGACGTCGATGCGACGTTGCATAGAAGTCAAGTGTCCGCTTGGTATCCCATCATTTACAATCACTAAAGTATGGCCTGTACATGTACTGATTGATTTCAGATGCTCACAGACCAATGGAAAGAGATAGACATGGGATGTAAGAAAATGAAGAAAGAGAAAAAAAAATGACCGCTCCTACCCATGAGGGCTCCTCAACAACGAGGATCGGCATGCGCGCCACTTCTTTACCCTTTCTTTTATTTCAGACTTTCTATCCAACGTGCACAAAACAAATAGGCAACGTCGTATCAACGTCGACGCAACGTTAGCACTTTGCCTTGACGTCGATGCGACCTTGCATAGAAGTCATGTGTCTTCACTCTCTATCCTATATATAACTATTTTTGATTGAGTAACTGCGTGAGCAAGAATCACATTACCAGTAATCAAACACAAAGTTCAAAAAGCTTATCTATCAATCTGTCAAGTGTCATCCAAAACACATATCACTTTTAATTGAATGATATGATGAGCTATTTTTTCTTCTTCTAATTAATGCTGGGGATTAAAATTAGTGATTGACTGATATGTGTAAATGATGCTGCGTGTGATAAATTAATATAGTGATTGACTGATATATGTAAATGATGCTGCGAGTGAGGCAAAGTGGCGAATCCGCTAATGAAATAGCATCACATATATAATTAGAAAACTAATACAGTATTAAAAATAACAACTAGAAAGAAAAAAATAAAAAAAAAAATAAATAAAAAAATAAAAATAATAGTCAAAATAGGGTCCAATCCGGTAATTGAGCCCGATCCGATCCGATCCGGTGTTTGTACGTACCGGTAAAAATGAATGCAAATTATGAAGAAATTTGTAGGGTAGGTAACTTGGAGGCAGATTTTCAACAAGTTCTACTTGTTCAATTTTTCTGAAATTTTCACCAAGATTGTTGTGAAATATCAATAATTTGAATTCAGCAAAGAACAGTAAAAAATATTTTCTTAGACAAAAATTCCAAAAAATCACCTTACTATAGAAATTGCATAGGTCAGACCAATTTTTGGCGGTAAATTTAATTTTAGGGTACATATTTGAGAACAAAATACAGAAACAGAAAAGACAAATGGTTTCTGATAAGATATGGTCTATCAGAACAAAATATTTTCATTTAAGAGAAAACGCCAAGCAAAAAACGTCTTTCCGACAGATGTCGAAAGGACAGTAACTTCCGGTGCTATATTTAAGTTCATTTTAATGGTGTAATTTGGTCAGCAAAAATATCCATATTGATGTATATATTACTTATATATGGCAGTCGTTTTAGTAAATATCTCCAGTTTGGTATTTTTGATCCCCCATGAATCTATCATAATGGGTTTTGAAACTAAGCACACTTGCAGTGATTTTTTTCCCTGCGCATCCCGAGTCCTGTACTCACATTTTTGCTTTGGGACTCACATTTTAAATCTCAGTGAGTCCCAGGACTCACAAAGTTATAGTGGAAAATTCTGTAATGGACGCAATGATTTTCTAGTAGGACTCACTTTATATAGCCCAAACGAGTCCTGGGATGCATAGGTATAAAATTGTAAATAAATCACTGCACTTCAACTTGATGAGTTTACAATATCTTCTGTTAGATCATTCCATCTATTTACCACTCAGCAAATTCTTAAGTGCGCTGAATTGGCCAACAGCAGTGTAATGTGACGTACATTTTGTGAATGATCTATATAAATAATCAAGGAGAACTCATATAATTATGTGTAATCGTTTTACACATACAGCTTTCAGTAATATGCATAACGATGATATTAAATTATTACCTTAGGGTAACTGTTGCAAAAAAAATTCTCAAATAGCGCGCTCATATGCCATTCGTTTATAAATCGTGCCTTTCGTACGATGTTCGTGTTGGAAAGGGGTCTTGCTATTTACCGACAACAACCGACAACAACATTTTCATCTACCATTATTTTTGTATTATTTTAAGTTTGGTTTTTAAGAAAGTCATTATAATATTTGAAAATGAGAGCAGAAATTTCCCTTAGAAATTCCGTCATTTTGTCTGTTTAACGGAGGCAAATCGTATTATAATTAATGCTTTAAAACGACAAGTTATGATAGGAGCGAATTTGCTACTTTGGAAAGAATTTGATCCAAGAGGGAGCACGTTCTTTCACTTCTGAACAGCGGCCTTATTAAATGGGCACACGATTACTCGTATCTGGAAGACAGATAATCATCTTTGAAAAAAGAAAATCTCCTAAAACTTCATATAGGTACTAAAATTCAGCTTTCGCAATTAGCCTAGTATTTTCTGATGATTGTTACTTATATCAATGCTATTTTTTTTAATTCAACATGAAATAATGATAATCAAGAACTTAAGTGCTAATAAAAGAAACCTATTTCGATTTCTCTGAAAGTCTCATTAGATGGTGGACCATATAGTCCAATTATGAGAACATTATCACGATATAATGCCTATATAATTTTGACCCCCTTAAGCCCCACTCCTATAAAATAAAACTGGGGTTTATAGGGGTATACATTATTTTTCTTATTTCTGTTGAAAAAACATAGATTGCGGGTTCTCGTTAGAACCACCTCGTCGAGGCGATTCTAACGAGTATCCACAATCTATATATGTTTTGAGCAGAAATATGAAAAATATCCGAATTTTTATCTGAAAATTTACATTTTTTGATGGTAAAATTTTCAGTATATATATTTGAATAGGCTTGTTTTCGTAATGGTCAGATTTCCACCGAGATTTCCCCACTATATGTTTGTCTTATTATTCATAAAATTTATAAGAAAAAAAAAAACAACAAAAAAACATGTTCCACACTAGACTAATATGTTACATTAACAGGGTGTGAGGCCGTGCCAGAGGTCTACTAATTGCATTAGAAGTCCATTTATTTATAGTCTGCACAGGCCATGTCTTAACTTACAGGTTGTAAGACTGCACCAAGGGTATGTGGCATTTTGTGCACAATTACTAAAAACATAAAAAAAAAATCAGCTTTTTATCAGTCTGTTCTTAAAAGAAAGTATTTGATTCGGAGGGGGGAGGGGGGAGGGAGTGTGTGTGTGTGTGGGGGGGGGGGTGGGGGGGTTGGGGGAGGTGTTGGAGGGTATTTATTTCCTATTTGAGAATTTCAACAATAATTCCTGATTCTAGAATTAATACTTACTAAAGATAATAAGTAAAATCTCGATGACTCGAACACCAATAGCTCGTTTACCTTGAATGATTTGAACTCGTTTTTCAGTCCCTACGAAATTCTTCCGATAGCTCAAGAAAACAAATATTTAGGGAAATTTTCTTATTTTAAATTGAAATTGTATGTTGTGTGTACTCATTAGAATCGCCTCATTGAGGCGATTCTAATGTGTACACTCAACATACCATGATTGTTCAGAAAATCAAAAAGGTTTCCCTAAATTATCACAATTTGCTTCCGGGCATGGCGTCATGAATAACCCTCAGTGCCTCGAATTACCTATGCCTCGAATAAATTTTTATGGTCCCAAACATGCTCTAGCATCATTCAGGTTTTACTGTATTATTTCTTTTCTTTTATTGTTTCTTTCGCTCCAAACATAGATTCTGAGTTGTCATAAGAGCCGGCGCGCGACGAAACCTACAAAAAACTGCGACCAGCAAAGACTCAGATCAGTCTGCACACTCGCACAGTCTGATCTTTCACTGTTCGCACGACTACGTACTTGACAGAATGGCTGGATGCACTGGCTGATCTAAGTCTTCGCTGTTCCTTGTATGGGCTTCATAGCGCGATGGTTGGAGAGAGGGACATGGATGGGCGGATGAGCTCTTACACGACCATGTATGTATGTATGTATGTATGTATGTATGTATGTATGTATGTATGTATGTATGTATGTATGTATGTATGTATGTCCCATTATTTATTTATGTATGTTAAACTTCTGTCCCTAATTTACTTCATTAGGTACTGAAATGAATACACGCGTGACAATCAAGATACGTCACTAAACTTGAGAAATTCCATTTGATAAATCGCAAGGGCTTGTGTTTCTAGGCTTTGATTCCTTATACAAGTCAGAAAATGCGAAATGAAACTGACATTACTTAGTTCCATCATTTTTTCCGTGTTATGAGCATTTTTTACCAATACTAAAATTTGTCTACTTTCCATGCAAGTGCATACATGCACATCAGTTATTGATGTTTGGTTTTGTCGGTGGTGGTAAATGGAGTTGCATTCCTTTTATAGAACTCCGTTATTCATCAATTGTACTGACTTTATTAGCCTAATTCTTTTCAAAACGGAAAAAAAATCTTAACATATATAACCGTTTTGAACATTATTTTATTAGAATAATTGAAAAGTAGTTGCGGTCATGGTACCTAAGCCGTAATCCAAACTCATAAATCCATAAACGAATGACAAATCAGAATGTTCAGACCAGCAGACATGGACCCCAGAATAAAGGGTGTAATCAGGCGTCCGCGGATAATAAGCATTACTTGGAAAGCAAGCTTCGCCCACCACGCTCATAGGCCTGAACGAAGAAAATATCGGTAGAAGCGTATGTCCGGGATTTGGGAAGTCTACTTATGGCGCGTCACTGGCAAAAACATCAGAAACAATTCTGGAAACTGCCACACTGTAGTGATTGACCAGATCATGATGTCTCCCATAGAACTTCTTAAATGTTGCTTCCAGTTTTTTTTTTTTTTTTTTGTTTTTTTTTTTTTGTTTTTTTTTTTTTGATACCCCTGGCTCAACAACTTTGTTGTGAGCACTTTCCCACGCTCCATGAAGTCCTGATAATTAGAACAGGTTCTGGCATAACGGATTAACTGTGAAACGTAAACGCCGTATGCTGGTACAGAAGGGATATTACTGCTAAGGAATGGAAAGTTAACAGTGGGAAAATTGAAGTCATTCCGTTTGTAGTAAAGCCTAGTAGTAAGCTTTCCATTGTCAATGTAGAGATAACAATCCAAGTATAAGGAGGAGGCTGCAGTCTCCGTTGTTTCCTTTATTTCAAGTTCACGTGGATAGATGAATTCTAAATACTTTGCAAATTTTGTGTTTTTCAGAGACAATACATCATCTATATATATGTAGGTGGAACTGATTTGTTGTGCAAGGTGTTTCTTGCCTGCTTGGAGGAGACTTTGTACAACCTCCGCCTCATACGAGTATAAAAACAAGTCGGCAAGTAACGATGCACAGTTAGTACCCATCGGTATGCCGATTGTTTGCTGAAATATCCGTCCGCCGAACTCCACAAAAATATTGTCGATTAGATATTCCAGCATCTTTATGACATCTGCATCTGAGTATTTTTTGTGGCGCATCAGAGTGGTCCTGAACAAAGTATGTGTCTTTGTAGCCATTGACAACATACTGAAATCGACGGTTACCATTCTTGTGGAAGAAACACTGGTTGATAATTTAATTTAGATTTCAATTTATCATGAGGAATAGTAGTGTAAAGAGTAGAGAAAGCGAAATATTTTATACTGTTGACGGAATGAAGAGATTGTGCCTTTAGGTTTTCTAAAAGCTCTTTGGAGATTTTCAGGAACCACATCTGATTAACACCACTTCTGGCATATGCAGTGTCACAATACTTCTGAAGGCCTTCTTTAACTGCGGTTAGGATTCGTGTTAGAATCTGAGAAAGAGGCTTGGCTGAGCACTTAGCTGAACCCGCAATATATCTCTGCTTGTACGGATTCTTGTGAAGTTTAGGAATCCAGTACAGTTTGGGAAGGTCAATATCTTCCTCTGGGAGGGAAATTCCAAATGTCAGCATCATCGAATGGTGGTTTTGTAGAATTTCTTCCTAAGATTGGAAATAATCAAAATGCTTACAGTTTTTGAGATTTTAAGGTTTGCTTATTAGCATCTCATTAATATTCACGAGGAACTACAAGGGCATTATTGTTTTTTATGAATAACATTGAAAATGTTTTATAAAATTTATTTGAAAATATTCAAGGAATGTATGCAGACATATATATGCAGGGCTACAGTGCTTATACATTTTCACAATCAGTTTGAGTTTTAAATGAAATTTTATTTTAAAAAATTAGATTTAAGTAAAATTTTCAAATTTATCTAAATTTCATTTTCTGAAGTTATTTTATTGAAAGTTTACAAAGATTTTGTCATAACCTTTCGGAATGTAAGTAAAATTTTAAAATTTATCTAAATTTCATTTTCTGAAGTTATTTTATTGAAAGTTTACAAAGATTTTGTCATAACCTTTCGGAATGTAATTTTCAACAAATTATTCATTCTTGGTAAGTTTGTTTTGAAGATAGCGACCTGTATCTTGCATTTTTAATATTTAAGTTTATTTTAAAATTTAATTGAAATAGTTTTCATCATGTAAAAAATGCTAGCTGGAAACATAAAGTTTTCATATTCAATAGTAATAGAATATTTACTCTCTTTTTTTATCAAAATTAGTAGTATGGAATAAAATTGTGGGGGTTAAAATAAAATTTAAATTTCCAAATTTCCAAGTAGAATTTAATAATAACCAATGACATCACAGAATAGTGCATTGTGGGATAGCTTTTATACGAACTTTAAATAGCAACACAAGTTAATAAGACTTTGAATGCATGTAACTTTTGAACCAATAGGAATTTTGGAATGAATGCGGTTTTCAACATTATTCTCGTCACAACAATATCTTTAATTTGAAATATTATTCTGAAATTAGGGGATATGTCACCTTTAAAACATTACTTTTAAGCATTTTGTATTTCTATACAATCGTGTTCCTCATGAAAATCTGAAATGCATACAAAAACTACGATTTCTATCTTGAGTATTAAATCTGTTATTTAAAAAATATCCTTTTTAATGATAATTCCTAATTTTGGTTTCCTTACGAACAGGCAAAAAAAATTGCATTTACTATAAAATTATTCACGGTGATAAAAGTGGCATTGCCGGAAAGATATTAAGTTGATAGATTCCTTTTTTTGTTATAGAAAGCAACGAGCTTTTGTAAATGGTGAAACTTCTGAGTGGGCTCCAGTTTTTTTTGTCGGGTTTTCCACAATGGATCGTTCTTGGTCCGTTGTTGTTCTCTCTGTACATTAATGGTATTTCCACAGACATTGACTCAGAAATAAGACTTTTTTTTTGTAACTGTATTTGCGTGAAATTAGAAATGCAACGGACTCACTGAAACTTTAGTAGCATCAACTGGGATTAAGAGTGGTTGGGGCGCAGGCTGATCTGGGCTTTCGCCGCCCGCATATGTCTTGTAACCCAATAACGCGCTGCGAGGGTCACATCTATCCGGATACATCTTAAATATGCAAATTCTGAAACTGTATATCTTCCGTCTTTTAAAATCCACTAAAATTGACCAGGTCAACAAGGTACCTGCTATCTATGCACTTTGATAGCAAATGAGTGTGAAAAAAACCCCGAGTTGGTTCAAAACGTGGAAAACATATAAAACAAGAGGGCCAAGATGGCCCTGTATCGCTCACCTGATTACCACACGTTTCGAGTAAATTGGCCTTTTGGTTCAATAGAAGAAGTTCAATATAGATTTTCAAGATGGCGACCATCTTGGATTTCCGATCAGAATGATTTTAGCTACTTTTGATCTACAATTAAGTCACTTAGATACTTCCAATTAAGTTTCGAGTCAATCGGCCTTTTGCTTCAGGATAAAAAAAGTTCAAAATAGATTTTTAGCATGGCTGCTAGGGCGACCATCTTGGATTTCCGATCGGAATGATTTTAGCTTTCTACAAGTCACCTTGATACTTCCTATCAAATTTCAAGTCGATTGGCCGTTCTGTTCAGAAGAAGTTCAAAATAGATGTTCAAGCTGGCGACTGTGGCGGCCATATTGGATTTCTCATCAGAAGAAACTTTACTATTTTTGAACTACAAGTGGAACAGATACTTCCTACCAAGTTTCGAATAAATCTGCCTTTCGGTTCAGGAGAAGAAGTACCAAATAGATTCCTAAGATAGCGGCCATGGCAGACATTTTGGATTTCCGATCGGAACAATTTTGGCTATTTTTGATGTACAAGTCACCTTAATGCGTTCTATCAAGTTTCGAGTCAGTTGGCCTATCGGTTCTGGAGAAGAAGCGAAAATAGATTTTCAAGACTGTAGCCATGACGGCTATCTTGGACTTCCACTTGAAACGATTTTAGCTACTTTTGATTTAAAAGTCACTCTGGTGCTTCCTACCAAGTTTCAAATCAGTTGGGCTTTTGGTTCAGGAGAAGAAGCAAAAAAAAATAGATTTTCAAGACGGCCACCACTGCGGACATCTTGGATTTCCGATCGAAACGATTTTAGCTATATTTGGTCTACAAGTTACTACTATGTTTCCTACCAAGTTTCAATTTATTTTGCCTTATGTTAAGGAGAAGAAGCGAAAAACATATTTTCAAGATGGCCGTAACGGCGGCCAACTTGGATTTCAAATCGAAACAATTTTAGCTAGTTTTCATCTACGTCACCCGATTCTTCCTACCAAGTTTCAAGTCAGTTGGCCTTTTGTTTCAGGAGAAGAAGTTAAAATTAGATTTTCAAGATGGCGGCCATGGCGGTCATCTTGGATTTCCGATTTGAACAATTTTACCTAGTTCTGATCTCCAAGTCACCACAATGCTTCCTACCAAGTTTCAAGTCAATTAGCCTTTTGGTTCAGGAGAAGACATGAAAAATACATTTTCACGATGGCCGCCACGATGGCCATCCTGGATTTTTGCTCGAAACGATTTTAGCTATTTTTGATCTACAAGTCACCCTGATGCTTCCTACCAGGTTTCAAGACAATTGGTGTTTCGATTCAGGATAGAAGCGAAAAATAGACTTTCAAGATGGCCACCACGGCGGTCATCTTGGATTGCCGATCAGAACGATTTTAGCTATGTTTGATCTACAAGTGACCTCAATGCTTCCAACGAAGTTTCAAATCAACTGGCCTTTCAGTTCAAGAGGAGAATCAAAAAATAATTTTTTAAGATGGCCGCGACGGCCATCGGATTTCCGAACGGAACGGTTTTAGTTGTTTTTTATCTACAAGTCACCCCGATGCTTTATACCAAGTTTCAAGTCAATTGGCCTTTTGATTCAGGAAAAGAAATAAAAAAATAGATTTTCAGGATGGCCGTCTGGGATTTTCGATCGGAACAATTCTAGCTCTTTTTGACCTTCAAGTCATTCTGATGCTGAAGTTTCGAGCCAATTTGCTCAGGGGTGTAGGATGAGTAGGCCTTTAAAGCAAGTTATTGACGCCGCATGTCGGACGACGGACGACGCACGACGGACGACGGACATTGACCGATACAATAGCTCACATTGAGGAGCACTTCGTGCTCAGGTGAGCTTACAAGATCTATTCCAAAAGCATTTGCACATCTGCAAATAATGACAAAAGCAAAAAAATGGCCTTGATCTGTAAGAAGTTGTGCACACTAGGTACCCATCTTCTATAGACTATAGCAGAATTAATGAACAAACTAACATGATGATTATACTACAAGCACATGCATATAATGAGACCGTGATAAAAACACCTGTAAAGTTTCAAATAAGATCGGTCGTCATTACGAAAACACGCCTATATAATTTTGACCCCCTTCAACCCCACTTTTATATAGTAAAACTGGGGTTTACAGGGGTACACATTATTTTTCTTATTTCTGCTCAAAAACATAGATTATGGGTACTCGTTAGAACCGCCTCGCCGAGGCGGTTCTAACGAGTACCCACAATCTATGTTTTGAGCAGAAATATGAAAAATATCAGAATTTTTATCTGAAAATTTTCCTTTTTTTGGTTGTAAAATTTTCAATATATTTGAATAGGCATGTTTTCGTAATGTTGAACCTGTAAGTGGAGTTGCGCACACGAAGTTTGCGCTATCTATACACTTTCACAGAATTAGAGCACAAAAAAAATGACAACGTTCAAAATGCGGAAAAAAGTTTAAAAAAAAAAGAGAGCATACATCTTCAGAACATGACAAAACACCTGTAAAGGTACACTTTGATAATATATAGTATTAGAACACACACAAAAAAGATTATTTTTTTTTTCAAAATGCGGAAAAAATTGGAATAGATAAATACAATGAGGAATATACCAAAAACACATGATTATCTTCATCCCAGATCAAAACACACATAAAGTTTCAAAACGATCAGCTTGAACTGTTAGCTTAGAAGCTACCCACTATCTATTGGCCGGTTCGATTTAGCTCTTCTGGTTTCAGAAGGAAGACTGGAAGGTCTGCCAGCTGTTCGTGTGACACATTCTAAAATCGGAAGCCTTTGGTCTTATTCTTCTGACTGTTTGATTCACACAGCCACCAGTTTTGGAAGTTTTTCGAAATATCCAGCGGAAGAGGTTACGTGGTTGGATACAGCATCAAATAGATCGAATTTAGCAAAAGGTAATTTGCACAGACGGTGTTTGTGAGAAAGCCACATTGAAGTTGATTGCAAAAAATCAATTTGATGTTTTATAATGACCGTTGACCTTCTGCCGCGCAGAGTGGATATTTTCATTTTAATTTTGCAGTGTCCAAAAGCTGTTTAAGATAGTAAAAATTATCAACTAAAATGTTTCTTTAGTCAACTTTTTTCTGCAATAATGGGGCCAAAAGCAGGGTTTTTTTTTATTATCTTGGCTATAGTATATTCTATTTGCAAGCATATCTTCCATTATCTGTTTTTAAAGCCAATCGTCCATCTTCTATTTACCTTCTGTCATGTGACAGACATTCTTCTGCTTCTGAAATTCCGCTTCCAGAAGAGCTAAACCGACCATAAACACTTTGACAGAATGAGAGCACAAAAAAATGACTAAATTCAAAATCGGAAAAAAGTAAAACAAACAATATGAGGATTAAATAAAAGCACATTGCATCTTCAGACCATGATCGAAACACGTGCGAAGTTTCAAAAAGATCGGCCAAGAACTGTAAGAAGAACTGCACACGCACTATCTGTATATACTTCGATAGATTAGAGCACAAAAATGACTAAGTTAGAATATGAGTGAGAAAACCCAAAGCACATGCACATCCGCGGCGCAAGCTGACCACATTCATATGGATATGGCCAATTTCCGCCCCGATGGATACTTTTCACATGAAAATGGCTAACATGTCCCCCTTTCAGTGGCATTGCCATTGACTGAACAATGCATTTCTTTCAAAGTCCTCTATCACTGTGTATACTTTATATTAAGTACCTTGAATAGTTCTTGATTCATATATACTGAAAGGAAAAAGAAACGCAGGGTAGAGTTTTTTCCTTCTTATTTTAACCATTTTTTACGGTGTTTACTATAGCCATACACTTTTACAGATTGTCCTGTGAATGTGAACCGCGGGTATACGAGTCTTTAGTCGATGTGCTATCTACCCAGTGTGTGAAATCATTCAACCGTGCACTGCACAGTGCATTGCACGGACAATACGGAAAGCCAAAATTTCGTGCAAAACAAGCATGTTTAAACCTTCAGCACAAGATTTCCTCACACCATTTGGTACACTTCAACAATACACAACGCTCTTCGATTCTTTTACCGATTTTTCTTTTCATTTTACGCTACTTTGAACTTTTTTTCAATCATGGTACGATTGACTGATGTTCAGAGGGGTAGGGCAATTGCGTTGCTGATGCAGGGTCAGAGGCAACAGCAAGTTGCCAATCATTTTGGGGTTAACATCTCAACAATTGAACGTCTTGTTAGACGTTTAAGGGAGACAGGGCATTTAGCAGACCGACCGCGGTATGGGCGTCTACGCGTGACGTCGCGACATCAAGACAGGAAAATCCGTCTGGCACATTTGCGGAATCGTCATCTCACTGCTACCGAAACTGCCCTTAATACAGTAGGTACGCATAATCGACAAATTTCTCCGAAGACTGTTGGAAGTCGATTGCGTGAGATTGGTCTTCGAACTCGTCGTCCATACGTTGGTCTGCCTCTGACCCAGGCACGTAGGTTGCGTCGTATGGCGTGGTTGACGGCGCATGCGCCCAGGCTATTTCCGATGAGGCAGGAGACGAGTTCTTTTTACGGACGAGTCTAGGTTCACTCTCTATCGCGCAGATGGTCGACGTCGTGTGTACCGACGTCGCGGAGAACGCTTTGCCGACGCCTGTGTTGTCGAACGGGATCGGTTTGGGGGTGGCTCCGTTATGGTCTGAGGAGGCATTGCTCACGGGATAATATCACAGTTGATTATTGTTGCGGGCAATATGACCGCAGTAAGGTATAGGGATGAGATCTTGCGTCCTGTTGCAGTCCCGCTTGTGCAACAACGTAATCTGATTCTGCAGCAGGACAATGCCCGACCACATGTTGCCCGAGTTTGTCAGGATTTCCTGGCAAACAATAACATCGCACCACTAGCATGGCCACCGTACAGTCCAGATTTGACCCCAATAGAGCACATGTGGGATGAGCTGGACAGAAGGGTTAGGAAGAGCCGAAATCCCCCCGCAACTCTTGCAAAGCTAAGGAATGCGTTGATCGATGAATGGAATAACATCCCGATGCGAACTGTCAATGCTTTGGTTAACTCTATCCAAAGGAGAATTAGGACAGCAACGGCAGCAAGAGGGGGTGGGGGCACACCCGATATTGATTTTCAGTTTGATTTTGATTTCAAGATTTGGGGGGTAGCTACCAATGAACTTCAATAACTCGAGACTTGTTGATCACAAACCAATGAAATTTGGAACTTTTGTTCCATACATGTACCGTTTTGTAATCATAGTAAAATATTTAACAAACTTTTTCAAACTTGAATGAAATTTAGGAATAAAATTTACCCTGCGTTTCTTTTTCCTTTCAGTATATATATATGGAAAGTGTAAAAGGGGAATAATAGTAAAATAAGGCAAGACCTATTTATGGTTCTTAGACACTGTATTTCCACTGAATGTCACCTTTGTATACAGTTTGAATTAGTTCCCTTCAGCACTTCTGGAGCTAGGCTATGTCAGGTATGCGCCGGACAAGAAAATTCAATAAAGGAAAATAATTAAAAACAGTAAGCAAGGTAGAGTTAAAGTTCTTGTATACTGCGCTTTCTCTCAAGGTTCTTTATCATTTTATGAAGTTTCAACAAAATAGTTTTGGACTTATGCTCTGGACAAAAGTGTGACGCACACACGGACATACGTAGACACGGACGGACGGATACCATTACCGTATCCCCTTCGCCTTCGGCGGGAGATAATTAAATACTTACCAGATACCCTGCTATTGGAAAAAGACCGTTCCGAAGAGTTGTGGTAGAAGAAACCACTTGACGTAAATGGACCAATGAATAAACACTAAACGCAAGGGAATCAAAGCCATGTTTCTAGGTGATCTGTTGAAGCGGAAACCTGAAAATGAAATTGGAAAATATTAAAATAGTGATTTTGCAACCCAGAGTCACTTCTTCAGTGCCACGGAGATTTCATGCTAGATGTTACTTAAAAGGGAATTCTGAAGACTATTTCGGTTTTGATAGATGGTCTAGGTCTGCAGTGTTGCCAGTCTCCCGAATGTCCCAGTCCAGGTTTTACAGATAACCCTCTATCAACAACACTCTGACGTCACAGCAACAAGAATAGTGCGGTTATAAATAACCGTTACCCGACTTTCGTCTAACGCGCGGTTTGATTACACTGGCCAATGCTAATCACGTGAACAACTATGGCGTCTGTATACTATGGTCCGATCGTAAACAATCGACCAAAAATGACACCACCGTAATTAGTTTGCAAAACTAGAAGAGTCTTACGTGTCTTTCTACTTTTACACGTCTGATATAATCAAGAGAAAGGTGTAAGATTGAAGTAATGCTTATGCTTCATGAATATGGTAAATATGAATGCAAACAATAAGCAAACGCAAAAGAAAATGCATTCCTCATTTCAGGAGTGATTTTCAATCCAAAGGACACACTTCAAAACAATAAACGCATTCCGTGTTCACATCATTCCATATAGAAGCTACCTGTTTGGTATTTTCCTCCCACATAGTTTATATATACGAAAAAAATAGATAAATACAGACACTATCATGCAGTTTCTGCGATTGTTCACCTCCGAAATCAAGTCGCCTCCAACATCGAGATCTCAGGTTTAACTGGGTGCAGAAAGACGGCGGGTTAGCTGGATACGGCAGTTGAAATTTCGAAGTAAAAGAAAAAAGTAAACTGTATATTTGTTGGCTCTGAAATTTTATATCACCTAGCACAGGATGTTTAGTGTCGCTAAAAAAATGGTCTTTCCTTACATTTCCTTAAATTTAAGTGCAACTCAATCAGCTGCTAAGGCCGAATCGACGAGAAAATCTGATCAGATTTGACCTGCATAAAAGCACTTTTAGCAGCGAAAATCTGACTAGTTTGGATTTAATTTCAATGTTTACATCACAAACTAATGGACCTAACTCCAGATTCCGCTCCCTTTTTATACCCCGACATTTATGCCGAAGGATATGTAATTTTGATCAATTTTCGTCTTTCCGTCCGTCTGATAGTCCATTCGTATGTTAGTTCGACCGTTCGTTCTTCCGTGGCGTATATAGAAATCTGCCTCAACATTTTTAAGAGCTCATATGGCACAAGTTATTTGTAGACCCGGCTTCTATTTATGGTAAAAGTCCCTGCTAAAAGCAGCACCCACTCCGCGCTCCTCGGAGGTTGACACTATTAACGAAGAACAACAAATGATCTAGACCATCCGAATAAACTTTCTTCCCCTATTTTACGAAGGTTCCACATGAAATTGGCTTCCACTGGCCAAATGGTTAATATTTGGTATGATGATAGATACTGATTAAAACTTTTATGCAGTACCATCACCCCACTCCTACGTGACCTCAAGGTCAAGGTCACAGACAGAATTTTTATGTTTAAGGATGAGCCCTCCCAGAATAGGTCCATGTTCCCTTGTTCTCTAAAAATAATCGGCCTTGTTACTTCGTTCCTAAAGGTGATTTTCAAAATGTCCATGTTCCCTGTTCCCCAATATTAGTTTCATGCCCTTGTTCCCTTGCAATATTTGCCAATGTTCCCGTGTTCCCTGAAAATTAAATGGACATGTTCCCTTGTTTTCCGAAACCCTGGGAGGGTCCTTAGGATAATCCGCGGGCACACACACAAATTGAGCGCTTGCCTCACACTTTCGATTTAAAAGGTTAATTCAAACGTATACAAAATGCTAGCCTAGCTACTAGGCCAATATATAAGTATGATTGTCACTTTGTTTACTTATTATTTTTTTTTTCATTTACATTCTACTTTTTGATTCAATGTTTAGCTAGTCTATGGGTGAACTTTTCTTCTGTGGTTGTCTCTGAAATATATCCAGACCATATTATCTGTAGACTAGCCACAGAGCTCAATAAGCCAAAAAATATAAATATATATTTCTAAGCCTTGGGCAAGGCTAACAAAATGCATATTTAGAGGAACAAACACACTTTGTCGCACTTATACACTCCTCCTTCATACAATGAAACATTTGTATCAAATGTTTTCCACTATTCCCAGGCTCTTTTGTGACTCCGTTGCCATTGCATTGGGCTTCGACGGTAGTCACCCTGGCACCAGGCATCAAATGTAGTAGGAGGAGTAATAGATCTGTAAAGAAAACATTCCTGTCGAGTGACCCGACCGGGGATCGAACCAGGTACCCCTGGATCTGTAATCGAGCGTCATAACCACGAGGCGAAAAGGTCAGGACCAATTAGACTGGTCAATTTTGCGCTCTATATATTTACACACATATCGATTATTTGTTCTTCGCTTTGCCGCACTACTACAAAATCACTACCTAACAAACATCATATCTAATCGAAACACCGGTTACACGATTAAAGCCAAAAAGAAACTTTAGGTTCAGTGGAAAGAAAGCCAGCTCTTTTAGCATAAAAAGAAACTCGTTTATCAAAGATATTAAAACTGCTAAATTTCCAACCATTTGAAACACTAGGCTAAACATGTTCTCGTTGCACCAACGGTTACAAAATTCAAAGACTCAGTAATTTCTTCTTCGTCAATGTGTGATGATATTCTGTATTAAGTCTCTTAGAAAGTAAATAGCGAATTATAGAGTCAGAAATTATTATTATTATTTTTTTAAAATTCCCAGTAATGACAATCCCGGCTGGCTGACCACAATATTTGAGTCCTTACAATCTCAGCAAACAGCCATACTACAGTCGAACTTCGATGGCTCGAACATCTTTGGGATCATAGAAAATTGTTCGAGACATGGTTGGTTCGAGCCACTGAGGGTTAATTATGATGCCAAGTCAGAAAGCAAATGGCGATAATTTAGGGATTTTTTTTTCCGATTTTCTACACAATAATTGTATGTTGAGTGTACACACAACAAACAATTTCACGATAAAATAAGAAAAATTTCCCTAAATATTTGTTTTCTTGAGCTATCGGAACAACTTCGTAGGGCCTCCAAAACGAGTTCGAATTAGCCATGGTAAACGAGCCATCTGTGTTCGAGCTGTCAAGATTCGACTGTAGTATCAATATCCGAGTAATCAAGATCTGAAACCAGTTTATTAACCCTATAGTCCTGCTGAACCGGATATGTCTTGCCTTTGCAACAGGCTTTAGACGGCAACTGATCTGGATCTTCACTATTTGCCATTAAGTATGTGGATTTATATTAAAAATCTGGATCCAGTAATCTGATTGGCTGAAAATTAGAAATGGGCGTGGCATCTTAATTTATTCAGCAGGACAAGGGTTAAAATTAGATAGGCTATAGTAGGCTACGATGAAAAAAGATTGTTATATTTATAACTAATAATGGGAGATTCGGTAGTCCTAAAATAACCTGGAATAGCGAAGATTACGGATTTTTATTACATTTTCAGCAGTGATTTACTGAGATTTATCACTGAATTATAATCGATAATTCACCGAGTGAATGGTTTCATTTCGAACGTTTCGACGTCATCATTGCGAGGCGACGTTGCTGACGTAGTTGGTAACAACAATAACAATAGCTGACGTTTCGCGTAAATTTTGATAAAATCATGCAAATCAGACTGCAATTTTCACGTCCAGTTGGCGTTTTGAGGTAAGACCTGCAACATAAATATAAAGTATGATTTTCTTGATAATCCAGTTCAACTTTCGTGACATTTTGTGTCTGTATTTCAAGCAAAGGGTGATTTTTGCATTAAAGTGAAAACAAGATGGCGACTGATTTTCAAACTAAACCACGCCTCTTGAAATTCATGCACTGACTAGGACTATTTTGGTAGGAAATCATAACGGCTGAATGTAAAAATTCAAAGGTAAAACATGGATGAAAATGTAATAAACAGTTAATTTGGTTGTTTTGATCGATTACGGAGAAATAATTCTCTTGTGTTCTAAGATTTGTTTGTAAAAAAAACTCGCTCGCTTCGCTCACTCGTTTCAGGTGGCTTCTGGAGATGCCGCCTGATCTGGGTCTGCACTGTTTGTCATCAAGTATGTGAATTTACAACCTGGTTCAAGTAATCTGATTGCCTGATAATTAGAAGCGGACATAAAATTTGGGTTGAAGATCTATGAAATACATTTCAGCTTTAAAATCTGCTTTGAACATTCTATAATTTATACACTTTGGGCTGTTGTAAACATCTGAATTACATTTTTGTGTGAATTGCATTTGAAGCCTAGTTTCTACTTCTTTACATAACCAATTAATGTTTGTCACATTGTTACTCAACCATTTATAATTCAATCCAACTTCTTGTAATATTTTTTCAATATACAAAATCCACTTACATGAGTATATGTTATTTCTGTGCAAATATAATGAGCATATACAATTTCTATGCAATTTTTGTATTCTTGCCATTTAAAAGTTTTGACCAAAATTTTATCATTCTAACCTTCACTTTTATTTCTAGGGGATATCGGCCAATTTCTCCATAGACCACGACTAAAGGAGTACTACTTTTCAATTTTAGTATGCTTCTAAAAAAATCTAATTGAATCTTTTCAAGAAGTTGTAAATTCTCAAAACCAGAAACTTCAGTACCATATAAGAGTATGGGTACAATTGTTTGGTCAAACAATTTTAATTGGCAATCAACAGGTAAGTACAGGTTAACAATTCTTTTTCGTAACAAATACATTGCTTTACATGCAATATTTGATACATTCTTAGTATGCTGAACAAATCTTCCATTTTTAGAAAAGAGAACACCCAGGTATTTAAATTCTTTTACAATTTCAATTTCTGTTCCATTAATTTTAAACGATAATCGTTGATTTCTACTGTAATCTCCAAATATAGTTATCTTTGTTTTATTTGTATTTATATCAAGTTTCCATAGTTTACAAAAATCATGAAAGGCTGTAAGTATGTCCTGGAATTCTTTTGGATTATCCCTTAGAATAATAGTGTCATCAGCATATAGAATAACAAACAAAATAAGAAATATCACGAATTCTTCATTTTGGACGTCAATTTGAATACCTCTACAGCCAGAAAATTTTCCAGATCATTGAGATAAATGGCAAATAGCAATGGTGAAAGATTTTCGCCTTGTCTGACACCGTTGTCGCAAGTGAAGTACGCAGATGAAATTCCATTTATCGTTATACAAGACTTTATTTTGCTATACATGTTTTTGATAACGTTTAATATTTTCTCTTCTATCCCATGTTTTAATACTTTCTTCCATAGACCTACCCTCCATACGTTATCGAAAGCTTTCGTAAAATCTACGAAGCAGCAGAACAGTTTTTGTTTTTTACTTTTAAAATATTCAATAAGACTGTATAATGCCATAATATTGTTAATTGTTGAGTAGTCTTTACGGAATCCACGTTAATCTCGAATTAAGTATGGATGTAAAAACTTTGCCTATACAGCTTAATAATGTAATCGGGCGATAGTTTGCCGGATCATTCTTACTGCCTTTATTTTTGTAAATGGATATAATATTTCCTTTAGGCCAATCACTTGGGACAATTCCATTATCAAGTATGATATTGAATAAGATTTTATATGTAGGCATAAATATATTTTTAGTAGTAATAATATATTCATTTAAAATTTCATCTATTCCACTGGATTTATTAAGTTTTAATAATTTGATCGCCGTTTGTAAATAATGCAATAACGACAGAAGCAAAATGAAGAATTATCTGTTATCAAAGGTATACGAAGTGAGGCTGACAGTTTAAATTTTATCTATCCAAACTAAGATAACAGCTTGAATTTTGTACCGGCATGTTTTAATTTATTTAAAATTCTATTTTCTTTCGAAAGTTTCTCGAAGAACACACTGATACTTTATACCATTTAGCTCCTTACAGACAATCGCGTTTTATTCTAAATTATATTTTAAACAACTAGTATTGCATAAAAAGCAGTGTCGCCCGTTATTAACAGCCGTGCATTTACCGGCGAAAAGCCGTGTATTAACAAGGCAATTCACGCGCTGTTAATGCACGGCTACGCAACTTTCAGTATACTTGTACCTGGGCCACAGAATTGCTGCCGTTACGAGATTCATTGTGCCCGGCCCTAGAACGAGCATAGTCTGTGGAAATTGCGTTCGCGAGACAACAGTGAAAAGGCGAAACAAAATAATGCAAGCAATAACGCGAAATGTAGCAAATGTTTTCAGTTTTTTATGCAATAATAGCGATCGAACATAGTTTTTCAATGCATTAACATTCGCCAGGTCCCTTGGGAGGTGTTGAAAACCGCGGCCTTCGGCCTCGGTTTTCAACACCTCCCACGGGACCTGGCGCATGAAAAACCATGTTTGATCCCTATATTAAATAGATCTTGCTTTGGACTTGCTCATATTACGTTGCAAACAGGCAAACTGGACGCGGGTAGTAATGTCACGAATAAATAATAACATTTGTGAATACCATCAATTATACAGATGAAAGTTTTGGTCAACAAAGAATAAGCAGTTTAGTTGAAGAGTCTTCAACCACATGTGACTGATACGAGCGTAACTAATAAATTCTACCGAGAGTTTGCTGCAAAAAATCTCTGGTACATTAAAACAAGGCAATAGTTAACATCTGCGAGTCCGATTTCTCGATTAGGTGACTGTTACCCTGCAACCAGAGTTCTAACAAGCAAATTCCATAGGGATTTATGTCCCCCGCTTTATTTTTATTTGAGCTGTTAAAATGAGTAAGTTAGCCAGAGGACCATTGGTCCTGCACCACTTACCTAAGTATTGAAGCAGGAAAAAATGAAGCTAAAAATGTGGAAAAAAAAAAAAAAATAAAAAAACATAATTTTAAGATTCCAAGAGCACACGTATATCCTCAGACCACAAGCAAAATGCCTGTAAAGTTTCAGAAGCATTTGCTTAAAGCTGTGGGAGGAGTAGTGCTCACAAAGTACCTACTACTAAATGCACTTTCATAGTATTGAAGCATGAAAAATGTCTATGTTAAAAGTTAAAAATGTGAAAAAAGTAAAAAAAAAAAAAAAAAAAAAAAAGGAAACCTCACGGTTCTGTAAAAAGCATATGCATATCTTCAGACTATGGTTAAAACATCTGTATAGTTTCAGTGGGAATGGTATATAGAGGATATTCAAATGTTTGGAGTGAATATGACTTTTATTTCATCGAGTGAAGTGAAAAAATGTATATTTCATGAGTGTCGAAGGCACGAATGAAATATACATTTTTTCACTTACCGAGATGAAATAAAAGTCATATTCACGACAAACATTTGAATTTTCTTTTTATTATATACATCACTTTCGATAGAAGAGATGCAAAGCTTGCATTTGCAAAGGGAAGTCTGACACGCAGTTTTGTCCCTTGGCGCCATGACGTTCATGTTTTGTTTTGTTTGGTGACGTTAGATATGACGTCAGAAACGCGCATTGGCGTGTAAAAATAAAATAAAAAGAAAATATACTCTTTTTCAGTGAATACCATAAAAATTTTCATCTCGTGTAATGAAAACATTAATGTTAATAAGAAAAAAGTAGATCCAGATCTTATATTTTTCACTGCTCAGAGGAGTGAAAATATAAGTTTTATATTTTCACTAGTGAAAATATAAAACTTATATTTCACTAGTGAAAATATGCATTTTATTTCATTAATAATTCTCTATATTTCATTACTTTGTATATAATAAAAAACTGTATCTATAGTATTGAAGCTTCTATAGTATTGAAGCATGAAAAAAAAGTCTAAGTTAAAAATGTGAAAAAATTGAAACAAATTACATCAAGATTCTGTAAAAACCACATGCATATCTTTAGATCATCATTAAGTTACCTGTGAAGTTTCAGAAGGATCTGTATAAAACTGTAGGAGGAGTTGCGCTCACAAGGTCCCCACTACAAACTCGGAACCACGCAAAAAAGTCTGTTAAAAATGTGAAAAATGTAAAAAAAAAAAAAAAAAAAAAACATTATAAGGATTCTGTAAAACGCACATGCATATCTTCAGATCATGATTAAAACACCTGTAAAGTTTCAAAATGATCGGTCCAAAACTGTAGGAGGAGTTGCGCTCACAAGGTACCTACTACATATACACTTTCATAGTATTGTAGCATGAAAAAAGTCTAAGTTAAAAATGAGAAAAAAATTGAAAAAAATTAATTCAAGATTCTGTAAAAAGCACATGCATATCTTCAGACCATGGTTAAGATAAATTTGAAATTTCAGAAAGATCGGTATAAAACTGTAGGAGGAGTTGCGCTCACAAGGTCCCCACTATAAACTCGGAACCATGCAAAAAAAAGTCTGAGTTAAAAATGTGAAAAAAGTGAAAAAAAAAAAAAAAAAAAAAAAAAAAAAAAATAATAATAATAATATAAGGATTCTGTAAAACGCACATGCAAATCTTCAGACCGTGATTAAAACACCTGTAAAGTTTCAAAAGAGTCGGTCCAGAACTGTAGGAGGAGTTGCGCTCACAAGGTACCTACTACAAACTCGGAACCACGCACCACGCACCACGGAAAGCCGAATACCATGTCCCCTCGCTTTTCTTCGAAAAGGCGGGGGACAATATAAGCGGCACCTGAAAATGAATTTACCTGTGAAAGCTGTGACAGGTGTATGTAGCATTTATACACACCTACAAGCAACTATCATTTAATGAGCCGCGGAGGAGAATAATATACACCCTTTCACCAGTTCACCAGAGGTGTTTGTTTGCGCACGTAATTATGCCCCCAAACTTTGAAAATAATTGGGGGACATATTGCTTCTGCCTTGTCTGTTCGTTCGTGCGTTCGTCACGCTTTCTGGGTGCATACATAACTTAGGAATGCTTATGTTTTGGAATTTCATTTATGGATTCCTCATGAAGAAATAGGTGACCCGTATTTTTTTTATCAGACTTATCCCCGTTTAGAGTTATTGCCCTTTAAATTAATCAACATTGAAATCTCGTTAGCAAGATATCTCAAAAGGTATTTGAGCTAGAGTCTTGATATTTGGTATACTGATTGGGGCTGAGGAGGAGATTACCTGATTAAATTTTCAACAAATTTTATGAAATTTTGTTGGATTTATGGCCCTTTGCAATTTTTGGCCATTTGTTGCTTTCATGTTCATAAGTTTAGGACCATGTATGCTAATGTTTTGAAATGTCATATATGTATTCCTCATAAAAAAATAGGTGACCCGTATTTTTTTTCTTATCCGTATTGTCTCCCATTTTAGAGTTATTGCCCTTTTAATAAAATAACATTGAAATCTCGATAGCAAGATATCTCAAAACGTATTTGAGCTAGAGTCTTGATATTTGGTTTACTGATTGGAACTGAGGAGGAGATCACCTGATTAAATTTTCAGCCAGTTTAATGAAATTTTGTTGGAGTTATGGCCCTTTGCAATTTCTGGCTATTTGTTGCTCTCATGTGCATAGCATAAGTTAGGACCATTTATGCTAATTTTGAAATTTCATGTATTGATTCCTCATGAAAAAAAATAGGTGACCCGTATTTTTTTTCATATCCGAATTATCTCCCGTTCTAGAGTTATTTCCCTTTTTATAAAATAACATTGAATCTCTTTAGCAAGATATCTCAAAAGATATTTGAGCTAGAGCCTTGATATTTGGTACACTGATTTGGACTGAGGCGGAGATCACCTGATAAAATTTTCAGCAAGTTAAATTAAATTTTATTGGGGTTATGGCCCTTTGCAATTTCTGGCTATTTGATCTTGTTGTTTTCATATGCATAGCATAAGTTTAGAACCATGCATGCTAATGTTTTGAAAATTCATATATGTATTCCTTATGAAAAAATAGGTCACCTGTATTTTTTTCTTATCCGAATTATCTCCCGTTTTAGAGTTATTGCCCTTTTAATAAAATAACATTGAAATCTCGTTAGCAAGATATCTAAAAAAGTATTTAAGCTAGAGTCTTGATATTTGGTATACTGACTGGGGCTGAGGAGGAAATCACTTGATTAAATTTTCAACAAATTTTATGAAATTTTGTTGGAGTTATGTATGGCCCTGTGCAATTTTTGGCCATATGTTGTTTCGTGTGCATTGCATAAGTTTAGAATCATGTAAGCTAATGTTTTTGAAATTTCATGAAAAACAGGTGGCCCATATTTTTTTCTGATCCGAATTATCTCCCATTTTAGAGTTATTGCCCTTTTAATAAAATAACACGGAAGTCTCGTTAGCAAGATATCTCAAAAAGTATTTGAGCTAGAGCCTTGATATTTGGTACACTGATTGGGACTGAAGAGGAAATCACCTGTTTTTATTTTCAGCCATTTTAATGAAATTTTGTTGGAGTGATGGCTCTTTGCAATTTCTGGCTATTTGATCTTGTTGCTTTCACGTGCATAGCATAAGTTTAGAACCATGTACGCTAATGTTTTGAAACTTCAAATATGGATTCCTCATGAAAAAAAAGATGACCCGTATTTTTTTTCTTATCCGAATTCTCTCCCGTTTTAGAGTTATTGCCCTTTTAATAAAATAACATTGAAATCTCGTTAGTAAGATATCTTAAAAAGTATTTAAGCTAGAGTTTTGATATTTGGTTTACTGATTAGGGCTGAGGAGGAAATCACCTGATTAAATTTTCAACAAAATGTATGGAATTTTGTTGGAGATGGCCCTTTGCAATTTTTGGCCATTTGTTGCTTTCATGTGCATTGCATAAGTTTAGAACCATGTATGCTAATGTTTTGAAATTTCATGTATATATTTCTCATGAAAAAATAGGTGACCAGTATTTTTTTCTTATCTGAATTATCACCAATTTTAGAGTTATTTCCCTTTTAATAAAATAACATTGAAATCTCGTTAGCAAGACATCTCAAAAGGTATTTGAGCTAGAGCCTTGATATTTTGTATACTGATTGTGACTGAGGAGGAGATCACCTGATTAAATTTTCATCGAATTTAATGAAATGTTGTTCGAGTTATGGCCCTTTGCAATTTCTGCTATTTGATCTTATTGCTTTCATGTGCATAGCTTAAGTTTAGAACCATGTTTGCTAATGTTTTGAAATGTCATGGATTCCTCATGAAAAAATAGGTGACCAGTATTTTTTTTTCTTATCCGAATTATCTCCCATTTAAGAGTTATTGCCCTTTTAATAAAATAACATTGAAATCTCGTTAGCAAGATATCTCAAAACGTATTTGAGCTAGAGTCTTGATATTTGGTATACTGATTGGGACTGAGGAGGAAATCACCTGATTAAGTTTTCAACGAATTTAATGAAATGTTGTTCGAGTAATGGCCCTTTAATTGTAATTTTTGGCCATTTGTTGCTTTCATGTGCCTACCATAAGTTTAGAATCATGTACGCTAATGTTTTGAAATTTCATATATGGATTCCACATGAAAAATAGGTGACCCGTATTTTTTTTCTTATCCGAATTATCTCCCATTTTAGAGTTATTTCCCTTGTAATAAAAGAACTGTTTGTACTGTTATTACCGTCATGGGCGAGCAGTGTTGGAGTCAACCGTGTTAAAGTCAGGCAGTGTTGTGGGGTGGGTGCGGGGGGTGGGGGTGCATAGTGTTTTACAAACACCAGCTCTAGTATAATGACTTGCTTTTCATAGATTGCTTTGGCCTGTAGGAGATGGTTTGTTAGTTATCTTCACATTGTTTATGAATCAATTGAATATCATGATTTTGGTGTTTAACATGTACAGTATCTAATGCATGAGCATAAAACTGGGAGGAACGGTGACGCATGTTCATTATGCGAGAACAGCAGACAGGAGTCAGACACAAGTGTGAGCGAGACACTCTAATTATCTCGCTACACATTGTCTTCAGTTATGTTTGAAACCACAGTTATCGTCTATGCGAAAGGTTTAGCACACCCGCCGTGTATTTAAAAACATTAGACCCGTCCGACTTGCTAAGCTGACAGCTCAACCGCCTTCGGATCGGGAGGTTTTGTGTTGAATCACCTAAGAATTTCTGAAACTGGTACCAAGTGCTCTTCCATTACGAAAACACGCCTATTCAAATATACTGAAAATTTTACAACCAAAAAAAAGGAAAATTTTCAGATAAAAAAAAATGAAATATTTTTCATATTCCTGCTCAAAACATGGATTGTGGGTACTCGTTAGAACCGCCTCGGCGAGGCGGTTCAAACGAGTACCCACAATCTATGTTTTTTTTAGCAAAATAAGAAAAATAATGTTTACCCCTGTAAACCCCAGTTTTACTATATAAAATTGGGGTTTAAGCCTAGGAGGTCAAAATTTCGTGATGTTTGTCTTGGTATTAGGTGGTGACAGTATAAAATGGCTGGTGATAGTATCACGTCAATGTGGCTGGGATGAGTTACTGCAGTGGAGCGGCTCTGTAAAGGGACATCAGCTCCCTACGTCACATCCAGATACTGTAACTACATTCATGAGCGAAAGTCGATTGACAATGGCGTTTAAACTGATCTTAAGCAAACAAACGCCGAAGAGTGCTATTGTCACATGACTGTATTGCCTGTGCAAGAAACTTATCGAGCAGGGTTAGCTGTCAATCATGCAAATACGACATATCCTTAATTTAAGAAATAGATCAGCTCTAGCAGTGATTTGTTGAGTAATAAATCACTGTTTGGAGGTCAGTTGTAAAGTAGATCAAATCACGAGCGCGGAGCGCGAGTGATTTATCTTCTTACAACTGACCAACAAACTGTGATTTATTACTCAATAAATCACGCACAAGAGCTGATCTATTTCGATTCTAACACATAAATAACGACGAAAATGTAATTGTATCCTTTAGATTTTTCAAACTTTCCGCCATCGAATAAAGAAATCCCGCCAAAAGTTTTGACTGTAACGCTGACGTTTACATGCATTTCTTACGTTGCTGAAGTGAGAAAAACGACGTTACACAGTCTAGCATCGTAGAAACTAAGACTGACGTCAGCAGCGTGTCGAAATGACGTCGGAAAGGCGCCAGATAGCGTCGCGCATTTCCGCCCAGTGATTTATTGCATAATATATCACTGAGTTTAACCATTGGCTATATAGGCAAGGAGTGTTAGAATAAAGCATAACTGTTTTCAAAGGTTACCTATTTTGCCATCAATTATTCTGATATATACGCATATTCACGGACCGGGGTCAAAAACAGGTCAATGTGCGCAAGCTGTAATCACGACTGTGCATTTAACGCTTAGCATGCTAGGTGAAAATTTCAGCAGACGACATTTTGAATTTTATTTCTGGTTTATCCCAGAAATAGGCTTTGACATTTCATGCAAATTGTCACAAATGCAAAATGTCTCCATTGGAGAAAATTTGCATGAAAGGTCAAAGCTTATTTTCTAGAGGAAAAAAGAGAAAAATATCACCAGTTTGTCCTCTGCTGAATTTGCCAAAAGAATGGTAAAGGTAAAAGCGCACAAAGTACAGGGCATTCATTTGTGAGACTGCATAGAAGACGAGAGGACACCTACCGATTCCTTGCAGCTTAACAGTGACAGGAAGACAGACAGCCCTTAACCCTTAAAGCGCCAAAGCAGTTTGAAGTATTTTTGACGTTTATTTGTATTTATTTTTGAGAGAAAATATGCCTTGACATTTCATGTGAATCGTCTGCTAGGCAGACGATTCACATGAAATCTCAAGTCTTATTTTCTTTGAAAAGTAACAAAAATAGCTATAAATTTGCTTACCACTTTAAGGATTAAAGAGGGGTACTTCCAGTGAGCAGCTATATAGGAGGTTCAGCTTTTGGAGTATTTGTACCAGGTGAAACGTTTCCAGTTAATAATACGATATTGAACTTTTATAACCTTTGGTTTTAATTTACCGATGCAGCCTCTTCTCCGTGCAGCCGTTCGTGTGTATTGTGCATTCGTAGTATATTTGTTGGGTATCGGCTTCGCAATTCTAAGTACAGCTCTCATTATCTCAAACACTGATAACGCAAACTACTGCCAAAACCAAACTAAATAAAGGACATTATTAAGTTAGTCTGCTACATGTTCCGCATACATTTCAACTCATTTTATCCCAGACTTCTGTTATCTAAAACCAGAAATTCTGGTCTGTTGGAATTTGAGGTAAAGAAAGTCGACTGTATTTAGGACAGACAGAGAATAATGAAATGGGTTGTGATACGACAAAAATGAAACTCCGACAAAAAATGATGCCCAGTATCATTTTTCGTACAATATGTACCAAAAAATGGTACCGAGTATCATTTTTCGATCATCACATACGAAGTATGATACCAGGTTTTCATAGTTGCTAAACAAAATGTGCTCAGTGAAGAATCTGATTAGACTGTGTGAAGCCATGAGAAGGGATGCAATATTTCTGTGTCAGATTTATTTTTTCTTGAATAGTTCTCTCCTTAATTTTCAGATAATCGACTTTCAAAATGACGGACAGGCTGAGCTACGTTTGCACACCTATAGAGACGCCATATATGTACCAGACTGTCCCAGAAAGGTTGTGTAATTTGGCAAAAGAAGACCCAGAACGTGTGGCATTTGTCTTCCATACAGTTGATGGAGACCGACAAACGGTAACCAGAGAAGCCTTACGCCTTACCTCATTGTCACTAGCAAAGAACTTTATTAAAATGGGAATGCAGAAAGGTGCGATAGTTGGTATATGCATGAACAATTCAATAAATCTGCTTTATGTTATCTTTGGAGTCGCTTTTGCGGGTGGAATTCCATACTTCTTGGCCACTAACCTTAGAGATGGTAGTGATGTCATAGAAACACTAAATGATATGAAAATAGAATACCTCATTATTGATGCCAATGAATCAGATACTAACTGGCAAATTTTGGAAAATGTATGGCCAGCTAATAGGGAAAATACTGAAAAAGTTCCATCTCTATGCACAGTCATTTGCAACGGAAGCAACATTAAGACTTCAAGAACTAGAATAAGCCTGTCAGAACTATTGCAAAACCCTCCGCCAAAAAATATAGATCTACCAGTGCTGTGTCCAGAAGATACGTTGGTATGTTTTGCAACTTCCGGTTCCACCGGAAAGCCTAAAGCTGTGATGGTATCACATTATGCTGTTCTTAACTACACAATTCATTGTAATATTGTCTTCGAGATCAACAAAGAAACCATTTATTTCTGTGATCGACAATTTAGCTGGTCAGTTGGATTTCCCAGAGCCTATATAACGGATGGGTGTACACGGGTGTTTGTAGACACGCGCATGACTCTTTCCGGTAAGCATGTTGGCCAATTGTGTGATATCATAGAAAAAGAAAAAGTATCTGTCGCTTATTTACCAGCCTATTTAATTACAGATCTGCTGCTAAATGAACAATACTCTCACAAATTCAAGAATGTTAAAGTTGTTGTTGCATCTGGAGAGCGATTCAAAACCGCATTTCTTAAACTAAGACATAGTTTCTGTAAAAGGCTTATTGCTTGGTATGGCTACACAGAAAGCGGTTCTCTGGTTACTTTTGACAGTGAAAACAACGAGGATTATGAAGATGGTATAATCGGAAAGCCACATCCTGGTGTAGAGATTAAAATCATTGATGATCATGGAAATGCTGTGCCAGTGGGCGTCTCTGGGGAAATGTGCACACGGTGCACATGGAGATTTACTGAATACAGGGGCAAGCCTGAATTGTTTCATGAAGTTGTAGACTCACTCGGCTGGTTCCACACAGGTGACATAGCGCATATCAGGTCCGATGACAACATTGTTGTCGACGGAAGGCAAAAGGAACTCATTTCGATGCAAACGGTCAAATACTTTCCGTGGGAGATAGAAAGAATTTTGCAAAAGTGTTCAAATGTGAAATACGCCATAGCAGTTGGTGTTCCAGACGCTAGACTGACAAACGTTATATGTGCGTGCGTGGTACCAGAAGCAAGTGTAAACTTTACAGAAAAGAACCTAGTAGACTTCTGTGATGTCACTTTTCTCGACGAATCCACGTCCGCCGGATTGAGTTTGAGACCTAAATATCATCTTATATTTGATGAACTGCCATTAACTTCGACTGGAAAAATTGATAGGCGCAAACTTGGTATTCTTGTGAAGCAGAGGTTAGGGCTATAATGAAACAAAATTTCTTAGCCCTTCCAGCCCAAAGTTCATGAAGTGGACCTCCATTCATTGATGAAAATAGGGGTTTCAGTCTAAAATAAAAAACTGAATAGGAAGCAATGAAGATCCTGATAAGAGGGCTCGTTACGGACCCTCTCCTCTGAATCTACACTGTTTGCACAGGTATCTATTTTGAGCTGCCGGACTGAAAGGTTTAATGCAGTGAAATTTAACATTGCTGGCCTGGGCTTGGCTTACTAAAAGTTCAACCCTGTCAAAGATTTACGGAAAAATCCGAGTAAAAGTGCAAAGCACCACACCCCACTACGCTGAAGAAGGAAACGACCCCTGAAAATAAAATTACAATGTACATGTATATTTGGGTTTGAACATAATAATTAGTTTCAAGTTTACAACATACTTTGACAGATGTGCGATGTTTATCGTAAGAACTGTTTGACTAAGAATTTTGAGCCGTGATGAGCTTATTATCTGCAAATTATTACGCTGTCACATTGAAAGAAAACACGGTTGTTTACGGAGATAGGCGATGAGTGTTTGCGTATCTGAAAAGCTGAAAAAAGACCCACTTTTTGCTCATCTATGAACAAAGTTACCAACTCTCTGGGAATATTCAGCAGACGACAAATTGATGACAAGTTTCTTATTTTTTCCCATTGTCAAAGCTCAGGAAAAAAATAAGAAAAAATATTTCAAAATGTCGTCTGCTGAATTCTTTTACTTCGAGTGCCAAGCGTAAATTTAATAATATTGTGTTGGATGTTTGAGCTATAATTGCCTGTCATCGCTTACAACCATAGATAAGAAGATAATTTTAGTGATATGTTTTTGTCATTTTTGTTGCAAAACATATGTTATGTACTCATTAGAATGGTTTTAACGAGAACCTACAACATGTTTTGCTGCAACCCTACCCCCACTAAAAGACAAAGATTTGAATAGGCTAACCATTAAGGCTGGCACGATTAATCGGATAATCGATTAATCGATCGTTAAATTCCATAAAAATGATTATCGTCACTGATTTGCTAATAATCGATTATTTGATTCATGTGTCTGTTACATTACCCTAATTAACCTAAGTATTCGGACACCTCAGTTCTTCACCATACTTGTTCTTAAATTTGAACAAGAACAATTTACTACCAAATGTTGTGTCTAAAACAGCTGGAGGGGTGGCAAACCGTGTAGACCATGATGAGACGCCGCGTTCTGCGGCGTCTCATCTGGGTCTATACTGTTTGCTCAGGCCTGTTTGCTCAGGCCAGTCTGTCCGAATACATATGGTAAAGTATAACTTTTGGTAAAAGTCATGCTCAGACAGTAAGCCAGACAGGTAAAAGTATGACCTAATCTTCAGTGATTATTAATCGATTATCGATCACAATGTCAGGACTGATTATCGATTATCTTTTCAGCTCTGATTAGCCAGCCCTACTAACCATATCTCTAGATAAGAGGGGGTGGGGAGGGGTGGGTGGTATCAGATTAATATTTTACTTATTCCTCCATGAAAACATATGTTGTGGGTACTCATTAGCAGTGCCTCGCCAAGGCGCTTCTCATGAGTACCACAGCATAGTTTTCATGGAGAAATGAGAAAAATATCCATACTTTTTGATTGAAAAAGTATCTTATCTAGAGTTATGGTAATGATAACTTACTGAAAGTTTTGAATAAATGCGTATGAAAATCTGTGGGCAATAGAAGACTATTCTGATTCCCAGGTCTCCAGCGCCTGCAGCGCTTTGATTTTTTAGATTGTGTTATGTCAAATATCTACTTTAATTCTTGTCAAATATCTACTTTAATTCTTAGCATGCTATGTGCAATTTCAGGGAACGACAAATTGATGATATTTTTTTTCCCAAGAAACTAGGATTCGACATTTCACTTAAATTGTCTCCTACGGAGATTATTTGCATGAAATGTCTCCTCAGTATTCGCGTGAAGTGTCAAATCTTTTTTTTTTTTTGTGTGTGGGGGGGGGGGGGGGGGGGTGCGGGAGAGTGGTTGGGTGGTGAGGTGGGCTGGGGCTAGGGGGTGGGGGGCGTGGGTGAAGGGAATAATGATAATAATGATAAAACATTTCAAAGTGTCGTCTACTAAAATATTTACCCAGAATACTAGCTGTTAAAATTGCATCTAGTCGGAAATTTTATTAATCTATTATTTGCTATGGTTTGGTATTTGCAAGTGGCCGTGAGATTTTTTTTTTTTTTTTTTTTTGTAATACGATTAAACAAGCTGCAACATATAAGAAACAATACAAGGTATTGTCCAAAGCCATGTTTGAAAATGGTTTAAGGTTGCATAAACGTTTAAGTTCGAAACCTCTTTGATTAAAGGGGTATACTCATTATTGGCTAGTACTTTAACAATTAAAGCGCTAATCAGAACTGCAGTCGTCTGATTCACATGGAATGTCAAGTCATTATTTTCACTGAAAATAACAAGCATACAATTCACATGAAATGTCAAGTCTTAGAGAAATGTGAATGGTCTTTTAGTCAAGTTTACGTAGTATGTCATCTGCTACAAATCTGCTTAGCGTCTTTAAGAATTATTGGTGGGAATGGTTAACCTTTTATTTAATGCACTTATGTGAAATGATTGCTTATCGTATTTACCCTAGGTACTCGGACAGACAGACAAACAGTGTAGACCTAGATCGGAACGCGGCTCTGATCTGGGTATACACTGTTTGCCACTTTTATTAATGAATCAGTGCACGACAAATCCTACAATAAGACTTGTACGACTTGCGAAGCCTCAGATCAGCCTGCACATCGGGCAGTCTGATCAATCTTCGCTGATCGCATGTGCTTTCTACAGTCTCCGGGCTATCCAAAGAGGCATAAACGAGAACCCATGCCATACTGGGTGGATTGAGAGGCTGATCCGAGTCTTTGTTGGTCACACAGGTCTTATTGTAGGTTTTGCCATGCGCCGGCTAAATTTTCAAAATTTAGGACATGTATGCAAAAGCGATTAATGGAAAAAACAAGATTGTAGTAGCAGAGAATGTAATTGAAATGAAAGCGCTTAACCGACCATACATTTTGATCAAAACCGGGTGATAACAAACGACGTCATCGAGGTTGAAGGATTTCACAATTGTCTGTATGGGCGACGCCCTTTCGAATATTCAAAGATAATTTATGTCATTAGGCTTTGATCACGTACGCAGAGCTTAAATAAATAGAATTTAAAACAATAATCTATAAATAAATAAATAATAATAAAAAAAATGGGAGCAGCCCACCAGAAAATTAGTAGAGTAGCTTTGCAGTAGACTTTTATTGTTTATGTTTAAATTAGACAAATATAAATATAGATCATATATATAAGAGTGGAATGTTTTTCATGTTTTTTTAATAACCCAGTGAATATTTCTTTGGCAAACAGTCACTTCTGTATGCTTTTGTGCGCATAAAACCTAACCTGAATCGATCGGTTGTTTTATTTCTTTTCAAGCAAGGATACGAACCGAATCGTCTGATTAACTTTTGCAAGGTAAAACTTTCAGCAGAAAACATTTTGAAATATTTATCTTTCTCTTTTCTTTTTTTTTTTCTCCAGAAGACAGGTTTAGACATTTCAAGCAAATTGTCAAGCCAGTAGCGACACTTTGCATGACATGACAAGGCCTGTTTTCTGGAAAAATAAAGAAAAAATATTATTAATTTGTCTTCTGCTGAATTAGCCCATAGATTGATTAAAATTAAAAAAAAAAAAAAAAAAAAAAAAAAAAAAATACAACAAAAAAAACAAACAAACTTGTACTAAATGTTTTACAAGTTCCTTTACTACCTGCCGCGTTTTGCGGCGTCTGATCTGGAACTACACTGCTTGCTCAGGCTTGTCCGTCCAAATAATTAGAGTAAATGAGGTACGCTGACGAAAGGATAAAAAAGACATTATGCAGTTATTCTAAGAGTGTATTCTCCGAACTAAGCGTCATATTTTATAATCAACAAACCGGTGGCTAGAAAAAAGACAAAAACAAACAAACAAACAAACAAAAAAAAACAACAAAAAAACAAACAAACAAGAAAAAACAATTCTTCAATAGTTTGCCAAGACATAGTCAACCCAGGATCTGAAGCTAGAAATACGGGTGTAGAGCCTAGGATAGTTGGTATGACACCAACTGCTCCCCCATGGCGTCAGACCTGCCATTAGGAAGCCATCATTTCTAAGGCAAACAAGAGGACCGCCACTTCTCCCGGCGAATAATATCAAAACAAACTTTATGCTAACCCTGTAGAACCTTTGTGTTACAATACGAAAACAACGATCGCTGGGTTATGATTGGTGACAAAATAACCAAATAACGCTATTGAGACCGTGTTAGGGTTTTAGCTCACCTGAGCACTTCGTGCTCAAGGTGAGTTATTGTGATCGGTCAATGTCCGTCGTCCGTCGTGCGTCATCCGTCGTGCTGCGTCAACAATTTGCTTTAAAAGCCTACTCCTCCTACACGCCTGGGCCAATTGACGTGAAACTTAGTAGGGAGCATTTAGGTGACTTGTAGATCAAAATAGCTAAAATCGTTTTGATCGGAAATCTAAGATGGCCACCATTGCTACTTCTCCTGAACCAAAAGGCCAACTGACTTGAAATTTGATAGGAAGCTTCAGAACAGGAAGCATTGGGATGAATTGTAGATAAAAATAGTTAAAGTCGTTCCGATTGGAAATTCAAGATTGCCTCCATGGCAGCCATCTTGAAAATCTACTGAATCGAAAAGCAAACTTGAAAATCTCCTGAATCGAAAAGCAAACTGACTTGAAATTTGGTAAGAAGCATCAGGGTGACATGTAGATTAAAAATAGCTAAAATCGTTGTGATCGGAAATACAAAAATCCAAGTGGCATATAAGAAGAGGGCTATGAAGTGAAGTCTTAGATGGTTAGTGATGCCCCTGTTCTGATTGGTTAAATTTTGTCTGCCAGTAAGCAGCATTCCAATATTAAATAACAATGTCATTCTGTTATGCTCATGGTCATTGCCAGATGCACAAAGGTGATGCTAGTAAAAAAGGGTTGGTTTGCGTGCAAAGGGACTTTTCTGCCATGTATGTCCAAACTGTGACCATCAAAAGACATGATTCGTTCAAGGTGATATTACTGTCTCCAGGCAGAGACATAAAATTCATCAAACTGAATTACATGTATCAATCTGCATAAACAGGCTGATCAAAGCATCACATGTATTGGAAAAGGGAAAATGATACCTTTTAGTACATATTTGCTAATGATAGGGACCCAAAAGTATATAATAGCCATGAATGACAGATTAATATTTCTTCTGAAAACAAATCATTGCAGATAGCTACTTTCACAGTATTTTACTGTTACCTTAAAAGCCATTGAACAGGTTTCAGAAGATATTCTCACTAACCAGCTGGTCTCTTTGGTTATTGAGAGACTTGGTAGCCCTCTTTTTATATGCCACTTGAAAAATCTTGAAAATCTATTTTTTTGCTTCTTCTTCTGAAGCAAAAGGCCAATTGGCTTGAACCTTGGTAAAAAGCATTAGGGTGACTTGTACAGAACAAAAATAGCTAACATCTTACCGATCGGAAATCCAAGATTGCCGCCATGGCAGCCATATTAAAAATATATTTTCGCTTCTTCCCCTGAACCGAAAGGCCATTGACTGGAAACTTGGTAGGAAGCAATGGGGTGACATGTAGATCAAAAGATCTTGAACCGAAATGTCATTTGACTTGAAACTTAGTAGGAAGCATCCGGGTGACTTGTAGATTAAAATAGTTAAAATCGTTGCGATCGGAAATCCAAGATGGTCGCCATGGATACTATCTTGAAAATCTGTTTTTTGAATTAACTTGAACCTTGGTAGGAAGAAATGGAGTGACGTGTAGATCAAAATTAGCTAAAATCGTTCCGATCGGAAATCCAAGATGGCCGCTATCTTGAAAATCTATTTTTCTCTTCTTCTCCTGGACCGAAGTGCCAGTTGACTTGAAGCTTGGTAGGAGGCATAGGGGTGACTTGTTGATAATTAAATAGCTAAATTCTTTACAATTGGAAATTCAAGACTCAAGACGGCTGCCATGGCCGCCGTCTGGAAAATCTAATTTTCAGTTCTTCTCCTGAACCGAAAGGCAAATTGACTTGAAACTTGTTAGGAAGCATCGGGGTGACTAGTAGATCAAAAATAGCTAAAATCGTTTCGATTAGAAATCCAAGATGGTCGCCATGACCGCTAACTTGAAATCCTGTTTTTCGCTTCTTCTCCTGAACCAAATGGCCAATTGGCTTGAAACTTGGTAGGAAACATTAGGGTGACTTGAAGATAAAACAAAAATAGCTAAAATCGTTCTGATCAGAAATCCAAGATGGCCGCCATGGCCATTATCTTGGAAATCTATTTTGCGCTTCTTCTCCTAAACTGAAAGACCAACTGATTCGAAATTTGGTAGAAAGCACAAGGATGACTTGCAGATGAAAAATAATTAAACTTTTCAAATGGGAAATCCAAGATGGTTACCATGGCTGCTATATTTGAAATCTATTTTGCACTTCTTTTTGAACCGAAGGGCCAGGCCAGTTTACTCGAAACTAGGTAAGAAGTATTTGGGTGATACGTAGATTAAAAATAGTTAAATTTGTTCTGATAGGAAATCCAATATGGCCACCACAGCCGCCATCTTGAAAATCTATTTTAAACTTCTTCTGAACAGAAAGGTCAGTTGACACGAAACTTGATAGAAGCGTCAGGGTGACTTGTAGATCAAAAGTAGCAAAAGATATTGGGTCGGAAATCCAAGCTGGTCGCCCTAGCAGCCGTGTTGAAAATCTATATATATATTGAACTTTTTGTCCTTAACCAAAAGGCCAACTGACTCGAAACTTCATTGGGAGTATCGAGGTGGCTTGTAGATCAAAAGTTGCTAAAATCATTCTGATTAGAAATCCAAGATGTCCGCCATCTTGAAAATCTATATTAATCTTCTTCTTTTGAACCGAAAGACCAACTGACTCAAAACTTGTCTGGTAATCACGTGAGCGATACAAGGTTATTTTAGCCCTTTTGTTTTCCATATGACATAATGACCCATTCAATTTTTCCATGTGGAATATAGACAATTTTTTTTTTTTTTTATATGCCATATGAGTTTGTCATTTTGTTTTCATAGTTTTACTCTGACAAAAGATTTCTATTCATAAAAAGTCACAAATATGTCAGAAATAAATTTTAGAAATACGGACACACGCCATTGATCTCTTTACTAAAATGTGCATTAACTGTCAAATTTTTGTGGTCATTTGTCCATTATTAAGACGAGGCGCATCTAATGAGTGGCGAATGAAGAAAAATATTATCCCCGATGTTATCCCTTTTATTCTAGAGCTATGTATAAAAATATCATTTGTGACTGGCAAAAACTGGTCTAAACAGCGGAGTGGTCTTAATCCATAAAATACCAGAAAAACCTACATCTGAAAATGTCGCCTGTTTATGTCGTCTGCTGAATATTCTTGCAAACTTTTCAAACCTATTTTTGCATACAGGCAAACAGTGTGGGCCCTGATCAGACTGCTCCTAAAGGAGCAGTCTGATCTGGGTCCACACTGTTTGCAAAAATGACTTTTAAAATCACAAGCAGATGACAAAGCAGACGACAATTGTCGTGATTGGCAGTTTAACGGTTAATAATGACATTTTACTGTATATGATGCTAAAAAGTGCGAAATAGTCTCTTTTGTCAGATGCAAACAGCGAAAGACCACATCAGCATACGTAGCCCTGCAGTCTGATCTGAGCTTCTCTGTTCGTCGACATATACTACAGTAGCCATTGATTCTGTAAGCGGGCAAAGATTGTTGTGATCAGACTGCGCGAATACGCCGGCTGATCCGGGCCTGCATTGTTCGCAAATTGACTAAGGGCCATTTTCGTGCGTTGCGCATCATATGTAAGAGGGTGCGTTTTATGTACCCTCTATGATCCCTTTTCGATTAACTTGACAAATGCTTAGTGTAATCATTTATGTGATACCTTACAGTGAGGCCTCAGTTGGCGTGTGGTCCAAGAACTGTCCTTACACCGTTGTGAGTTGACAACCTGTATTATCTTATGTTGCAACGTGAGCAAATGTACTGTGTGGCCTGTGAGGCAGCGAAGACTCCGATCAGCCTCCACATTCACTCAGTCTGAGCAGGGCGTTCCTTAGGTGCTGCATAGACAGCCAGTATCCAAGAAATCTGATCACACCTGTGTGGGTTCATACGCTGCTTTGCGTCTCGCTGGGCGTATACGTCGCACGGTACAATTTCTCACATTGTGGTTCATTCCTTGGAGGTGGGTCCCGAGGTGGGTACTCCCTTGTGGGCGATATATTGCCAGAATGTGCTGAAAATGACGTTATTTAAAAATGCCTCATAACTCTTATGAATACCTAAGGACCTTTCCGTTAATATCGTATTTACACGAAGTATTCGGACGGACAGACCTGAGCAAACAGTGTAGGTCCTGATCAGACGCCGCAGAACATGGCGTGCGCCACAGAACACGGCGTCTGATCAGGATCTACACCGTTTACCACTCATGAATAAATATTCTAGACAAACTTTATCCAACACGGAAGTTGAGTAGCGCATGTCGGCGCCCCAAATTTGATACTTTTCATTTAAGAAGGACGGGACCAGATAGTTTGGGTCTACACTGTTTGCCCAGACCTGTCTGTCCGAAAACTAAGGATATATACAGCTTAAAAGACACAACCCTTGAGAGCAGTGGACAATCATAAAACTGATGAAAAACTGGTATCGAGTTTTCTGGGCCAGACTAGCTAGTTTCGGCTAAATAGGCCTCATCAGGGACCCATTAATAACTTTTCGAAAATTCTGGAATGGGCTCCACGATTACAAAGGACCAGAAAAAAACATTTACACTGTAATGAAGTATTGGGACATGTTTTACGGTCCCCACGCGGCACTAGCACCAATTGTAGTGAAGACATATTACTTCTTAAAGATATAATCCTTGAAAACACAAAACTGAAAATACCTGATGTATCATTTTCCGGGTCATTTATCATTTTCAGGCTAGCTAGTTTCGGCCAATTAGGCCGCATCAGTGACAAATACGGAAATGACACAAATACCTTTTCCTTCTCCAACAGCTTACCATGCAAGCAGAACTGCTACTGTCGTAGTCATTGATGCAGATATGATGATAAGAGAGAAATGAGCAAATAGTGTAGGCCCTGATCAAACGCCACAGAGCTCGGCGTCTGATAAGGTTCTTAACTGTTTGCCACTCATCCAGAAGTATTTTAGTCAACGTTAATCCAATAAGGATGTTGCGTAGTGCAAATGAACACAATCAAAATAGCTGTAGAATCAAGTTAGGACTCGTTAGTGACAAATACGAAAATGACAGAGAGCCATTTTCCTTCCCCAATAGCTTACCATGCAAGCAAAACTGTCGCTGCTATGTATACTTTGACCCGATTGTAATCAACTGACCCAAAAATTGACAAATCTGTGCATTTCCCATTTTTCTTTGCTTTTGATCTGTAGACTATGCGTCCGAAAAAAAGGTAGCCATGTGCGTCCGTGGTGTAAAACTTAAAGAAATACCAGGGAGGGTCGAAAATGAGCGTTACGCATTAGAGCTGTAAGTATGCTTTTATTTTAGATCTAATGCGTAATCACTCATTGTCGACCCTTAGCGTAGCGATTTCTCAACAATGCTGCATTGACAACCAAAATATCCATTACACAAATAATCATACGTGTCTATCGTGTGTGCGTGATGATATGATGAACTTGTAGCAAACCGCAAAATTAAGTAAAGGACAATAAACACCACAAATTTCCACGTGTTTTCTGTGGCTTTCGGTACACCTTCAGCACGCGAAAAATAACTCAGCCAATATGGGTGAAGCAGGTGGTCTGAGATTTACGCCACAGACGCCGATATCAATGGGCTGTTGAATGTAATTCGCCGTTTTTCAAATAATTTCCTCAAAATATTTATATCGTTCATGAAACACAGAAAATGCAATGTTTGTTTACCTTTTTTGAGCCATCGAATGCCTAACCGATGTCGCTCTAAATGCTTCACGTTCTTAACCGATGGTTACGCATTCATTCGTTTGGTAGGCGTGGATACCTTAACTAACTACATCGTTAGTTTTGAACAACTGGGCCCAAACTACTGCCTTAAAAAAGACAGTAATAAAAACTACCGGGGCTTTCAATCATTTTACTGGTACCTAGGAGCAAATGTTGTAAACAATACAAAATGATAGTTCAGCTCGCACAGTGTCGGTGAAACATCAGGAATCAAAGCAATGACAGCACAGGTGAATCAATGGGAGTGGAGTGTAGACCGGGAAAATACTCCTGAATGGGGACTTAGGACTATTTCATTTAACCCTTAACTTACTGTAATTAATGCAAACATTGCAGAACCTGTTCAGACGTCACATTCTTCGGTATCTGATCCAGGTCTGCATTTTTTGCCAATGTCACAAATATGTTCCAGACCAGGGCCCAGTTGTTCAAAGCGTCGTTAGCTTAAGAAGCTCGTATATGGTAATTTCGTTAACTGTTTTAAGGGATTCAATATACAATATTCTGATATTTTTTTGCTGAAAAAATGTGAGTAAGTTTTGCACTGCAAAAGCTACTCACATTTTTTCAGCAAAAAATTTCAGCATATCTGTGTATCACTGGATGTAAATTTTAACGGATACTTAACTACCGATGTTAGCTTTGAACAACTGGGCCCAGGTTTTAGAGATAACCCTCTATCAACAGCACTCAGATGTCACAGCGACAATAATAGAGCGGCTATAAATAAACGTTACCTGGATTTCGTCTGATGCGTTGGTCAGTGATAATCACATGGACAACTACCTTAAGGAAATTTTGGCCTTGTATTCTATGGCTTGATTGTAAACAAACCAAAAATAATCACATGGACAACTACCTTAAGGAAATTTTGGCTTTGTATTCTATGGCTCGATTGTAAACAAACCAAAAATAATCACATGGACAACTACCTTAAGGAAATTTTGGCTTTGTATTCTATGGCTCGATTGTAAACAAACCAAAAACTAAGATAAGTGGAAGCCAATCCCAAAGCCAGGGATAATGCAATAGCTCTTTCTGTATTTTCAGTATAAATGGCATAGAGGAGCTAACTACAATGATGACAAAACACTAAACAATTTAAAATTTAATTATTGACTGAAAGTATGATAAGAACCCAGTTCTGAAGACATGAGGCATAGCTCTAGATAACATGCTTTTTAAACCAGAAAAAAAGCTTTCTTATTTCTTCATGAAAACATATGGGCCACAGAGTGAGAAAACATACCGTCTGACATGGGCACCCAACACACTCAAATCAGTCTAAGCACCCACACAGTCTGATCAGCATCTTCGTTGTCCACATGAAGAAACTTTACATCCTTAGTTATCCTAAATGTGCCCAGTGAAGATTCTGATCAGACTGCGCAAATGCGCAGTCTGATCTGAATCTTCACTGGGCAAGCATGTAAAAAGGTATGTTTTCTCATTATACAGCTCATATTGTGTGTACACATAAGCACCTCTGCAAAGTTTTTTTTTTTCTAATGAGTACCCACAAATAATTATTGTCTCATGAAGAAATTAGAAAAGTACATGTATTTATCTGGATACCTCTTCATGTCTAGAACTTTGTCAGCTAATCAATCAATTCTGATGTATGACATATAACAATTTTTTGATTACTTCATATTGCTAAGAGTAGATAAGCGTAGATCGAGATAAGAGGGGTATCCACAAAACATTTTTTCTTACTTCTCCATGAAACATATGTTATGGGTACTCATTAGAAGTGCCTCAGTGAAGCACTTCTAATGAGTACCCATAACACATTTTTGTGGCAAATAAGAAAAATATTACTACCTTTCAGGCAAAAAATGCAGTGAGCAATGTGTAAGATTGAATTGGACCATACACAATAAATGGAGTCTTAGAACAAGTGGAGCTAATGAGGATTCAGATAAGCCTGCAAATTCATGCAGTCTGATGACAGCCTCCACTTTAGGTTTGAAAAATGTGCTTTTTGCATGTATAACACATAACCAGAGGAGAAGACCCTAGGTCCAGATGTATAGGTTTGGTAATAATTTGGTAGTATTTTATTTTTGCAGCAAAACAGCCCTTGTGGATATTCACAGGCAATTCTGCTGAGAACTCCCAACACACTTTGGTCCGAAACAACAAAAAAAAATATCTTCAGGGCTGTCCCTTTACCTAGACTTATAGTGAAGATTCTCATCAGATTGAGTGTTCACAAGCTACATACATATAGGTTCTTTACACTTGTATTACATGAAGCAGAGAGTAACAACCCAAAATATCATATTAATGCTTAGCATGCAGGGTGAAAAAAAACGAAGGCGATACTGTAAAATGTTTTTCTTATTTTTCCAAAAAAAAAAAAAAAAAAAATGGTTTTGATACATCATGCAAATTGTCTCTGCATGAAATATCAAAGCCTATTTTCTTGGAAAAATAAGAAAAATATTTCAAAATGTCATCTGCTGAAATTTTCACCCAGAATGCAGAGCATTAAACACAACCTAACCTAAACAACAAGAAATTTGTCAAATGGCTATGTCACGACAGCTGGTGGTGTTCAAGTAATGGCGCTAAATGCACAGACTTAACATTGATCAGCTAAGCATGAAAAGGTCAAGGTCAGTAACAGTCAATGACAGTGGGCAGGGTGCATCATGGCGGATGTGTGTATGAAATTTTCAGTAGCTGATAAGTTTTGTTTGTGTTGAGGTTTTACGGCCCAGTCAACCCAATAGGGTCATGTCGAGCCCGGTCAGTTTACCTAACCACACATTTACTGGGCAGGCTTAGTCCTCTAAGCGGTTAACCAGTATTGTGCACATTCTTTCACCAGAAACTGACAACTGCCCTTCTTGAATCAGCGGAAGGGAGAGAATAACCGTAGAAAATATTTCATGATCAATCTCCACGAAAGAATGTTGCCGACCTCGGCGGGGGTTGAACCCGCGACCTCCTGGTCTCCAGTCGGACGGCGCATCCAACTGAGCCACCGAGTAGCTGATAAGCCTTGGTGTTTGAGAAATTGAGCTAAACACACAGACTTAACATTGCTGATACCAGCGTTGCCGCCAGAAAGTGATCCTTATATCGCTCCTGCTTGATAAAGCAGTTGTAACAATAATATCATCATCACAATTAAACTATGGCTAGGCAAATAGTTTATAAAAAATAGCATATTTATCCTAAATATTTGGACAGAAATGCCTGAATGTGTGACTCCAGAGTAAAATAACCCTAGTCCTGCTGAACCCGGATATGTCCTGCCTTTGCAAACAGTGCAGATCTGAAGAAGCCAACTGATCTGGATCTGCACTGTTTGCCATTAAGTATGTAAATTTATATCAACATTCTGGATCTAGTAATCTGATTGGCTGAAAATTAGAAAAGGGGATGGCGTCTTTATCAATTCAGCAGGACAAGGGATAAAATATAAAAAGAATACCCTTGATAAAAAAGCTTTGGTTAAGGTTTGCTGTGCATAGCTCCAGATAAGAGGGAGGTATCCACATAATACTTTTCCTATTTCTTCATAAAAATATATGTTGTGGGTACTCATTAGAAGCGCCTCGGCAAGACACTTCTAATGGGTACCCAAAACATATGTTTTTGTGAAGAAATAAGGAAAATATCAGTATTTTTTTAGGTGATAAAAGTGCCTTATCTAGAACTATGCAGTGATTGCCATTCACCCAGCATGTATTTGACACATCACCAAGTAATACAAAAGCTGCAGCTGAACAGCATAGCTCACCTGAACCAGTGCTTGGCCATCATAAAATCATCAAATTTTAGGAGATATAATGATTGGTAAAAGTTATTGTCTAAATATTTAGGCTAAGTATGGTACACAAGGGCTATTTTTAAACAGGTTAGGGGTGAAAATACATTTATACTACTCCCTACAACACACATTTTATTGGACCCAACCCCCAGGGATGTTATTATCATAATGTTTTCATTGACAGTCTCTGGCTGGGGAGGAATAAGTATGGGGAGTATGGTGTCTCAGTATTTTACTTTTTCCGACAGTTCTGCCTGTTCAAAACTGTATTAGCCCTCATCACTATGTAACAAACTTCCTCAGATAGGTTTTGGTTTGGCACTTTATTCAAGACAAGTTCACAATGTTTTATCATGAACTAACGGACAGGATATATTTGGTAAACTGCCTATAATTTTAAAAAAAAAACAGACCAAAAAAAAAAACAACAATTTTTGTAACATCATGTTTGCTTTCCAGCAAATCCAGACCCTTCCGAAAAGAAGTCTCCTCTAAATTGAAAGAATTTGCTCCCACTGGGAGAAAATTATTTCTTACAGAAGACCCTTTTTCAGAAGGGAAGCAAAAACAATTTGACAGAGTTATCCCTAAAATTGAATCCATTACCCTTCATGTAGGGCGTGTTGTTATAAATGTCAATTTATGGTATGCTTGCTTTGTTTAATTGTATTTATTAGATTAAAGGAAAAATGATATATTTTTTTTTAATTTCACCACTGTCAGAATAGAAATGGCTGCAAGTTATACAGAAAATGATTGGATGGGTACAGAAGAGTTTGACTTAAGTTTCATGATGCAAAAAAAATCTAAATTATGAAAATTAGCAAAAAGAGTTTCTTTAAAAAATTTCAAGAAACTCAACTTTTTTATAAAAACTGCATATATCAAATCACTTTGGGGTAAAAAAAATATGTTTAAAGTAAATATTTGAGAGAAACAGAAAAGAAAAAAGGGTTGTCAATCACTACCATTTTATTTTTTCAATCTGAGAAATTAAATGCCAACCCAAAAACATCTTTCCAAGCAAGGAAGGACAGTATGACAATATATAAATCTTTAATAAATAAAATGCTTACAGAATAAGTGCTTATTACTCATATTATATGGATTTTTAGAAAAATAATAAATATGAAAAGTCAGCTTATTTACAGCAACATGTTTAACTCTTTCACCCTCAAGTTTCTGACATGGACTCTTACATTTCTGAATTCAGTCACATCCACTGTTTCAAATAGGGGCTTCAGTCAAAAATCAATAACTGAATGGCAAACAATGTAGATCCTGACCAGAAGGCTCATTATGAGCCATCTCAGCTGAATTATGAGCCATCTCAGCTGAATATGGACTGTTTGCAAAGGTATATGTATTGGTCTGCAGGATTGAAAGAGTTAATGCTAATAATATGCTTGGTGAAAACTTCAGCAGATGACATCTTGAAATATTTTATTTTCTTACCTTTCTAAGAAAATAGGGTTCAACATTTCATGTGAATTGTTAAAGACAACTTGAATCAAATGTGAAACCCTATTTTTTTCTTTGAATATTATCGATTTTGTCATCTGCTGAATCCACCCATACATCTGCTGAATCCACCCATTTTTTTTTACAAATTTGTTAGCAAAATAGCAAGCCATCCGGGCATATGCCAGTATCAAAGGCCAAGATCAGCCTATGATAATGATCTGAGCCCAGTTGTTCAAAACTGACAATGTCATTAGTTAACATAGTGTTAAAATTTTGATCATTAAGTATGGCATATATGCTAATATTTTTGCTGAAAAAATGTGAGTAGCTTTTGCATATGCAAAAGCCACTCACATTTTTTCAGCAAAAATACCTGTGAATTAGATATTGTACTTACTGGGACAGTTAACATTTTTACCACTAACAAGCTAGTTAAGCCAACCATGCTTTGAACAACTGGGCCCTGAAGTTATATGTCCCTTTCAACATTATTTACATCCTATCAAGACAATAGAAAGAGGATAGTTAAAGGCCTTTGTGCAATGAAATGCTGTGCAGGCATAAGCTGGATCCTTCCTCTATTGGGATTCAAACATGCCGTCTTGTGATCTGATGTCATGAAAACTAACCACTTGGTACGATGTTTCAGATCAGCATACACAAATATTTACTGACAGGACCACAACTATTTCAGGATATATGCTAAAATACATCTAATGATTCTGTGAGCGAACATTGAAGGTTCCAATCAGATTACAGAGATTGAGTTAAATTGAGGTTTAATGGTACTGTCGACCATATTTCAGACATATCAAGAAGTCTCCCAGAGACAGAGAGATAGAAAAGAAGAATGGGATAGATGAGAAAAACATCACAAAAACAGGCCTATATAATTTTGACACCCTTAAAACCCCACTTATATAGTAAAACTGGGGTTTACAGGGGTATACATTATTGTTTTTATTTTGCTAAAAAAACATAGATTGTGGGTACTTGTTAGAACTGCCTCACTGAGGCAGTTCTAACAAGTACCCACAATCTATGTTTTGAGCAAGAAATATGAAAAATATCAGAAATTTTTATCTGAAAATTTTCCTTTTTTGGTTGTAAAATATTCAATATATTTGAACAGGCATGTTTTCATAATGAAGGCCCCAGAACCTGAACTTGCTTTCACAGAAGCAAGAACCTTCCTGTTAAAAGCCTATGATGATGGGACCAACTGTCTGAAAGTTTCAGCAGGAGGGTGCACCACCCTACCATCCACCAAACTATAGAGAGTTGCAGGAGGATTCTGCCTTTTATGCTAGCATATGCCCAAAAGACCCCTTTAACATGGCATAAAATGTTTTACAAGAATGCCTAAAGACCCGCTTTATAATGACATGAAATTACAAGTATTTACACAAATGCCTTTACTCCCAGAAAAGGGAAATATGACAATGAATGTACTGTATAAACTGAAAATATGTCTTCATGGGGGGAGGCTTATTTTTAGGGAGGCAACTCTAGTAAAATCATTTTTTCCTCCCTTCCAAAAGGGGTCTACCCTACAAGAAAGAATTTGCTCCCATAGGGAGCCCACTAGGGAGCAAATTCATTCCTAGTACAGTAGACCCCTTTTCAGAAAAGACTTGATGCACAAGTTGTATCCCCTACAAAAAATATAAAAAAAAATTGGTGAAGCCTTCCCTTCACATAATCCACAGTTTGATTAGCTTATGCATATTCTACAGCTAACATTTGTACTTAACCTTTGTCATGCTGAATAAATTAAGATGCCATGCCCAATTCTAATTTTCAGCCAATCAGATTAATTGATACAGATTCCTGATATAAATTCACATACTTAATGGCAATCAGTGCAGATCCAGATCAGTTGGCTTCTTCAGAAGCCAACTGATCTGGATCTACACTGTTTGCAAAGGCAGGGTATATCAAGGTTCAGTAGGACTAGGGTTAAATCTATAGGCACAGTTATCTATCTGACAGTGTTCCTGTCAGGCAGATAATGATCCTATATAGATAAATTAGAATGCCATAGTTCCAGTTAAGACGGGTATCCACATAATATATTTCTTCACAAAAAACATATGTTGTGGGTACTCATCTAATAAGTACCCACAAATTGTTTTCAAGGTTTGCAGTAAAAAAAAAGGAGGCCAGAAGAGGATTTGAGGCAACCAAAATGGCTACTGCCTATATTTTGGTATTTACTGTATGCATTCGGACAGAGAGGCCTGAGCAAACAGTGTCGACCCAGATGAGACACCACATTGTGCGGCGTCTCATCTGGGTCTAAACTCTTTGCCAATTATCCAGCAATTTTTAGGCACAACAATGGCTAGTAAATTGTACCTGGACAAATTTTAGAACAAGTATGGTGAGGAGTTGAGCTGTCCAAATACTTAAGAGTAAATACAGTACTGTAATGCAATAAAAAAAAGATTTTAGGTAGCCAGAAAAAGCTCTGAGACAGTCATTTTGGCCGCTAGCCTCCTCTTAACCCTTGTCATGCTGAATAAATTAAGATGCCATGCCCACTTCTAATTTCTAGCAAATCAGATTACTTGATCAGAGTTTTTGATAGAAAATTCGCATATTTAATGACAAACAGTGCAGATCCAGATCAATTGGCTTCTTCAGAAGCCAACTGATCTGGATCTACACTGTTTGCTAAAACAGGGTATGTCCTGTTTAGCAAGAGAAGGGTTAATGAAAACCCTGTTGTTTTGTGGAGAAATAAGGAAAATACCTGAAAAAAAAGTGCCTTGTCTGGAGCTGTGGAATGCTAGTTGAGAGCCTGGACCACATACATTCCAAACTGTGACTGATCAGACTTCATGGCTGTGTAAGGGAATCTAGATACAACCTATGCACATACAGTCAAACCTGTCCTGGAGGCCACCTGTATTAAGCAATCACCTGCCTTTAAAGGCCACTCAAATCCCATTAAAGGCAAAGCAGTGGAAATCTTCCTGTATTAAGCAAGCACCTGCCTTAAGCAACCAGGTTTTGGCTTTCCAACAGGTGCTTGCTTAATACAGGTTTGACTGTATACTCAAGCATGGGTCCAAGATGCATCCATATATGGGCCATATCAAGCAAAAAAAGCCTTTCAACATGCAGAAAATGCGCAGCTTCAGATCATCCTATGCATGCACAAAGTATCATCCAGGCCTTTGCTCTCCATTCATACATTCTGTAGTACCTAATGATTCTCTTAGCTGACAGGGAAGGCCCTGATCAGACTGCAGATGTACAGGCTTATCTGGGCTTTCACTGACTGCATTCTCCAAGACATGTTTGGCATGGCACAGCCCATACAGTTACAGACCCATGTTCTGACCCATTTATGAATGTTTGTTTGTTTGTGTTGAGGTTTTACGGCCCAGTCAACCCAATTGGGTCATGTCTAGTGTTTACTGGGCAGGCTTAGTCCTCTAAGCAGTTAACCAGTATTGTGCACATTCTTTTGCCAGAAACTGACAACTGCCCTTCTTGAATTAGCGGAAGGGAGAGAATGACCGTAGAAAATATTTCATGATCAATCTCAATGAAAGAATGTTGCCGACCTTGGCGGGGGTTGAACCTGCGACCTCCTGGTCTCCAGTCGGATGGCGCATCCAACTGAGCCACCGAGGCCGGCGATTTATGAATGAATAAAGAGCAAGAAAGAAGAATGGTACAGCCCATAATGAATGAACTGTTGCTTAGTTATATGCAAAAAAAACCAAAAAACAACAAACAAACAAAAAAAAACCCAGCTTTTTTTGATTAATGCATCTTTTGGCATTTCTATTGTACTACATTATAGACTAATGCAACTAATTTATCATATACATATTAATTACGGGGAACTGAAATGCTTTTGGGGAGACAACTCTGATAAAGAAGTTTTTCCCTCCCTTCTGAAAAGGGTCTACTCTTCAATGAAAGAATTTCTTCTCATGGAAAAGAAAATGCTCCAAGATTATTCCTTTAAGGTACCCCCATTTCTTTTGAAATGTTTCAAATACTAAGAAAGCAACTTCCTATCTGCAAAGTTGTTTCCCTTTCCAAACTAAGGGCAAAACCTTTTAGGTATATTGATTTCCTTAAATCAAATATTTTCAGTTTAAGAAAACTTGATACCCTCGGTACATTTTCCACCATTTTGACAAGGGAGACAACTTTTGTGACTTCCTATTTGCTATCCTGCACACCAAGCCCCTTTTGAAAAGGAGTCGATCTAAAAGGAAAGAATTTGCTCCCTATGGGAGCAAATTCTTTCCTTTTAGGAGACTCCTTTTCATAAGGGAGGCAAAAGCAACTGACAATTGTCTCCCCTGAAAGTGTATTCATTCCCTTTAATATTTCCTATATTTCTGCCACTAGGCAACTTAACATTTCTAATGTTTTGGCCAATAAGAAATGGAATGATCATGGATATAAGATGTATTTTAATCATATGACTTTAACATAAAAGTTTGTGATTTTAGAGGTAATTTCAGTTGAGCTATGTCAAAATGCTTCTATGGTAATTCAATGATGCTGTTTTCAAATAACAGATGATATAAAAAAAAAAATAAATAAAGTGTACATAATAATGAAACAAGAAGTGTCAATAAGCAGTGCTTACAGATACCCCCTTGCAAGGTAATGACTGCCTTCTGATAAATTATTCAGCAAGATAAGAAACAAAAATGAAAATTAACAGAGGGACCAACAGACAGACATACAGATGGACAACATGAAAACAGTAGACCCCCATCACCCCAACAAATACAGTATAATAATCAAATGCTATATAATAATAATAACATACAATAATCTGGGCCCAGTCAAAACTAACCATGTTCTTAGTTAATGTATCATAAAAATTTTGATCATTAAATACGCCATATAAGCTAATATTTTTGTTAAAAATTAACATTTTGACCACTAACAAGCTTGTTAAACTAACCAACAACTGGGCCCTGTAGTTCCAGATAAGGTGACAGCTGCAGTTATAATTTTGAATAACAATTTTTTATCTTTGCATCAGAACAGGCAATTCCAATGACTACTCAAAAGCCATGTTTAGGAGCACTAATGAAGGCAATCCCAATAAGTACAACTAGGTGAGTTTTTGTGCAAAGATGAAACAAGTAACAAAAAAATTATTCTAATCCTTAAGTGGACTGGATACACCAGGTAATATTTTCCACCATGTTTTACGAGGGAGGCAACATCTGTGACTTCCTGTTAGATCGCTGTCAACCAAAAAGGGGTCTGCTCCTTTCCCTTTTAGAGTAGACCCCATTTCAGAAGGAAGGCAAAACAATTTTGACAGTTATCTCCCTTGAAAGTGTCCATTCCCCTTAATTTATCTGAACATAAATCAAACAATGCCCTCAGTTATATACGAATATATTCCCAGGGACAGATGAAATCATTCATACATAGATGCATTTTACATCAACTTCTACTCCATTTTAACATGAAAGACTTGACTAATATGGTAAGACATACAATATCTACCCTAAATATTTGGACATCATAACCCTTTAACCCCTGTTCATGAAATGGATTCTTCCATCTTTGTATTTGGACACATTCATTGTGGGAAATCCGGGTTTCAGTCAAAAATCAACAACAGACTGCAAACAGTTTAGATCTTGATAAGATGGCTCATTATAAGCCATCTCATCAGGATTTACACTGTTTGCAAAAAAAAAAAAATAAATAAAAAAAATGTTTTTGATCTGCGGGGCTGACAGAGTTAACTCCTTACAATACTTGTCCTGGACCCAGTTGTTCAAAGCATCTTTAGCTTAACAAGTTTGTTAGTGGTCAAAATGTTAACTGTTCTAGTAAGTAAAATATCTAATCCATAGGTATTTTTGCAGAAAAAATGTGAGAAGCTTTGGCAAATGCACATTTTTTCAGCAAAAATATTAGTGTATATGCTATATAAAAATGTTCAAAGTTTTAACAATACGTTAACTAACGACATCATTAGTTTTGAACAACTGGGCCCTGAAATTTATACGTCAATTTTGCTCCCTGGAGGTGTGCCTTAATATTGCTGGATGAGTGGCAAAAAGTGTAGATCCTGATCTGATGCCATGTTCTGTGGTGTCTGATCTGGATCTAAACTGTTTGCTCAGGCCGGTCAGTCCCACTACATATCTAATACAGTCGAACTTCGATGGCTCGAACCCCTTTTTCGACCATGAAAATTTGTTCGAGACAGCGGTAGTTCGAACAACGGAGGGTTACTATTAGTGCCAATCCAGGAGGCATAATGGAGATAATTGTGGAATATCTTTTTGGTGTTCTATATTATAAACGTATGTTGTGTGTACTCACTGAGGTGATTCTAATGAGTGCACACAGCATACATTTGCAAGATAAAAGAAGAAAATCTCCCTGAATTATCCGTATATCGTATTTGGAGGAAACCCCTTCGGACTCAAGATCGTGTTCGACACATCCATGGTAAATGAACCATCGGGATTCGAGCCACAGAAGTTCTACTGTATATTGCGACCCTGCTGATTCATCAAAAGAACAAAAAATTCGCAGAATGGCTCTGTCGTGACTGCTGGTGGTGTTCAAGAAACAGAGCTAAGTGCACAGACTAAACATTGTTCAGCCAAGTGTGAAAAATTAGGTCAAGCTCAATAACGGTCAATGGCAGTAAGCATGGTGCATCATTCTGGATGTGTGTATGAAGTTTTATTAGCCTAGATGCCTTAGTGTTTGAGAAACGGAGCTACACGCAAAGACTTAACATTGTTGACTTCAACAACCCTGACGAGGACACCAATGCTGGAAAGTAATCCCTATGTCGATCCTGCTTGCTAAAGCAGTCGTGACAAAATCAGATCCAATATTGCAGTTTTATCTAGCTGCTATAACATAGTTCTAGATAAGAGGGGTGATCAGGTAAATATTTCTCTTATTTCTCTCAAGGAGAAATAATATATTTACCCAGATATCCTCTCTTCTATGGAGCTATGATATTCTAAAATTTAAACAATTAATTTTACTACAGTGAACCCTCATTATAATGACAGCATTTGTTCCCAAAGATGTTGCCATTAAAATGAATTTTTTGTTGTAAAGAATCCTTAATGTACTGAATGATATGTATGAAAGGCCTTGTTTTATTCTTATTTCCTCATAGAACATATGTTTTGGATATTTGTTAAAATTGCCTCAAGCAGGCGATTCTAACAAATATCCAAAACACATGTTGCTTGAAGTTTTAATGCAATATTCTTGCATAATTTCTCATTAACTGTCACCTCTTGAGCGAAGGTTTCGTGATATTCAAATTGTCATTATAACGAATTTTGTCGTTGTATCAAGTGTCGGTATAAAGAGGGTTGACTGTACCTTCAGATATGCCTAAAAGCCAAAAGAATCACAGACAGTGAAGATCACATGGACCACACCATGCGAAAGCATGTCTTCGGGCATATGAGGATAGCTAAGGCCTAGATCAGCCTGCACATCAATGCATTCTGATCAGGGCATTCACTATCTGCAGATAGAATCATTGGAATACTATAGAATGTTCAATAGGGAGAAAATGTTTTGATGAGACTTTGGGCATGTGCCGGTTGATGGGAATCTGGGCCCAGTTGTTCAAAGCGTCATTAGCTTAACGAGCTCGTTAAGGGTCATTTCGTTAACTGTTTTAGCGGATTCAATATACAATATCCTGATATTTTTGGCTGAAAAAAATGTGAGTAGCTTTTGCAGTGCAAAAGCTACTCACATTTTTTCAGCAAAAAATTTCAGCATATTTGCATATCACTCGATGTAAATTTTAACGAATCATTTACTAACGACATCGTTAGTTTTGAACAACTGGGCCCTGCACACTTTGCACATGTTCGAAGGCACTTTTTCTCTTGACTTGGCCCACATGCAGTCTAATCTGGGTCATTCTGAGCACTGTGTTTCTCTGAATGTATTTCCAGGAGCTGACCAGTTAAGGATTTCCACAATAAGCTGGTGTAATGATATGGTGATGTTGTAAGGAGTTATCAATGGAGAAATCGTATACTCATCTTCTGCTCCACATCTACTCTCTCCATAACCTACAGAAAAAGAAAGCTTGAGTAATATACAGTAGCCCCAGATAAAGTGATAATAGATGTGCAAATTCAGGATATTTTTTAAATATTTTGCATGAAAACAAATCTTGAGACTATTCACTGGAATTCCAAAAACATCTTGTGAGTATTCAATGCCACTGCAAATGATATGTTTTCATGCATAAATAACAACATTTTTGTTAACTTTGCATGAAACATATTTTGTGAGTTCTCACTGGAATTGCAATTACCTTTGCATGAAAACATATCTTGGGAATTGCAATTCCATTGAGTACTCACAAGACATGTTTTCATGCCAAAGCAGTACTCAAAAGATTTGTTTTCATGCCAAAGCAATTGCAATTCCAGTGACTACTTACAAGATATGTTGAATTGCAATTGCTTTGGAATGAAAACAATATCTTATGACTACTGCTCTGACATGAAAAAGTATCTTGTGAGTACTGCAATTCCAGCGAGTTCTCAAGATATGTTTACATGCAAAGGCAATTGCAATTCCAGTACGTACTTATAAATATGTTTTCATGCACAAGTAAATGCAATTCCAGTAAGTACTCACAAGATAATTGCAATTCCAGTGAGTACTCACAAGATAATTGCAATTCCAGTCAGTACTCACAAGGTATGTTTCATGCAAAAGTAATTTAATTCCAGTCAGTACTTACAAGATGTTTCTTGAACAAGTGACAAAAATAATCATTTGACTGCTCCTTTTATCTATGGTATACATATACGTAGCTCATGATTTTTGTAATATTATATTAACCCTAAATATTGAGACTCCCTAGCTCCTTACCATACTTGCCCCAAAATTTGAAACAACTTTGTTTGTCTACCATTTGGTATGTAAAAAAAATGCAAGATGAGAAGCAAACTGTGTAGTCCCTGATGATTGACTAAGCTTTTAATATTCTTTCCCCTATCCTCACCTGCTGCACACAGCTGTTTCACACACATACCAGAATAATTAACCCTTGGCATGCTGAATAAATTAAGATGCCATGCCTACTTCTAATTTTCAGCCAATCAGATTACTTGATCCAGATTGTTGCTATAAATTCACATACTTTATGGCAAACAGTGCAGATCCAGATCAGTTGGCTTCTTCAGAAGCCAACTGATCTGGATCTACACTGTTTGCAAAGACAGGGTATATCCTGGATTAGCAGGACAAGGGTTAATGTCAGAGGAAAATGGTTCACATAATGTTAATTTTCAGCCAGAAGAGAATCTTGATTGAATTGAGGTTTTACGGCCCAGTCAACCCAACAGTACCATGTTGAGCCAGTCAGTTTACCAAACCACACTTTTCCTGGGCAGACTTAGTCCTTTAAACGGTTAACCAGTATTTGTGTACACTCTTTTGACAGAAACTGACAACTGCCTTCTTGAATCAGCAGAAGGGTCTGAGAGAATGACTGTAGAAAATATTTCATGATCAATCTCTACGAAAGAATGTTGCCAGACCTGCTGGGATCGACCTCCTGATCACCAGTCAGATGGGCATCTGGCTGAGCCATTAAGGCCTTCCCAGAGGAATAAATACATGTATATGAATATCTAAAGTTATTTATTAAAGTGCTTAAATGTTTGTTTGTGTTGAGGTTTTACAGCCCAGTCAACCCAATGGGGTCATGTCGAGCGTGGTCAGTTTACCTGACCACACATTTACTGAGCAGGCTTAGTCCTCTAAGCGGTTAACCAGTATTGTGCACATTCTTTCGCCAGAAACTGACAACTGCCTTTCTTGAAACAGAGATGAGAGAGAATGACTGTAGAAAATATTTCACGATCAATCTCCATGAAAGAATGATGCCGACCTCGCCAGGGGTTGAACCTGCGACCTCCTGGTCTCCAGTCGGACGGCGCATCCAACTGTTTGTTTGTGTTTGTGTTGAGGTTTTACGGCCCAGTCAACCCAATGGGGTCATGTCGAGCGCGGTCAGTTTACCTAACCACACGTTTACTGGGCATGCTTAGTCCTCTAAGCGGTTAACCAGTATTGTGCACATTCTTTCGCCAGAAACTGACAACTGCCCTTCTTGAATCAGCGGAAGGGAGAGAATGACCGTAGAAAAAATTTCATGATCAATCTCCACGAAAGAATGTTGCCGACCTCGGCGGGGGTTGAACCCGCGACCTCCTGGTCTCCAGTCGGACGGCACATCCAACTGAGCCACCGAGGCCGGCACGCGCATCCAACTGAGCCACTGTGGCCGGCAAAGTGCTTAAATGTTCTTTTGGTTTTTTTTTTTACATTTGATTTTGCTCATTTTTACTATTCCTTACCCTTGCCCCCTGCATCCCCCACACTCCTGCTCCCTCCACTTCAACTTCTCCATACTCACACACACAAAAAAAAATATCAGTGGAAAATACAACTTGTTATGAAGAAAAATTAACCCTAACTCTACACACTGCAAAATAGGCTTTGCAAACAGTGTAGATCCAGATGAGGTGGCTCATAACAAGCCATCTGATTAGGATCTATACTGTTGTCCTTCTGTTTTATATGTTTAGCTGATTTTTGCAATAATGGATTTGTCCAAACTGAAAGATAGAAGATTCCACTAGAAACTCAGGGGTTAAAGGGTTAATAGATTGTAGGTACCTTGGCAAACTCATCAAATGAGATCATGAAGTCACCATCTGTGTCAGCTTCTGTTATTGTTCTGTCTGCAATGCTGTTCAGCTAAGATAAAAGAAAACAACAACAATTAACTCTTAAAGTGCCAATCACAATTAAAGCAGACAACAATTTTGATTTTTATTCTTTTTAGAAGAAAACAAGTCTTGACATTTCATGTGAATCATCTGCTAAGCAGATGATTCACATGAAATATCAAAACTTGTTTTCTCTGAAAAATAAAACACGAAAATTTGATTGTCGTCTGCTACAAATTTTGCTTGGTGCTTTAAGGGTTAAAAAGAAATTGATACACTTTTACAGGAGGCAATGCTTTCAAAATTAAAGTAAAATTCTGACATTAACCCTTGGCATGCTGAATAAATTAAGCTGCCACTCCCACTTCTAATTTTCAGCCAATCAGATTAACTGATCCAGGTTGTTGATACAAATTCATATACTTAATGTCAAACAGTGAAGATCCAGACCAGTTGGCTTCTTCAGAAGCCAACTGATCTGATCTACACTGTTTGCAAAGACAGGGTATATCCGGGTTCAGCAGAGTAGGATTAAGATCGGGATTCAGCAGGACTAGGGTTAAGGCTCCACTATTAAGAGCAGCTTCTGCCAGTCCCTAATGATTTCTTCCTTATTAGTCTATATTTAATATTAAGACCACTTTTAGGCATTCCCAAAGGTGGTCTTAATAGAGGAATTTTAATGTAACTTAACCCGGCTTCTGAAAAGTGTCTAGTCTAAAAGAAAAGCAAGAGCTCCTCAAGCCGGGCATCATACGCCCTGGTAAGTAATCAGGTGTAGCACCTATACTGATGGTAGCTCGAAAAGAAAAGTTTATACGGATGGACAAACAGACAGAACTCTATTAATATTTGGTGGACTGTAACCTCAAACAAAATGCACTGCCTCACATCATGGTCTAACTATAAATCACTTTTCAGCTTGATGGAATGTAAACTGTAGGAGGAATATCAGTGGACTGCAACCTCGAAATGGTATGTGGTGCGCCACATCATGGAATAACTTTTAAATGTTTCAGCTTGATCTAATGTAATCTATAAGAGTTTTTTTTTTTTTGTTTGAAGGGAAAATTTTATTCATTTTAAAACCCGTTACAATTTACCCTGAAGCCCCAGGGAAAATATCAGGGTTGACATATATAGATATAAAATTATGATGAGCCACTCATACCAGCACTCTCACATTTTATTAGTATGGCAATACAATAAATATAGGTTTAAATGTTTTTATTCTTACATTTACAAATTATCCCTTACACCCTTCTGTTTAGGATAGTTATAGGAAGAAAAAGTCTTTTAGAGGACAGAGATAGGCAGACCTCAACGCTCTTATCTAGTAATCTATAGGAGTTAGCTTATGAAATTTTCAAAGGGGCATTACTGCTAATATTTCATGGACTGTAACCTCAAAACAATATGTGCTGCTCCACATCATGGTCTAACTATAAATCAAGTTTCAGCTTGATCGAATGTAACATTTGGTGGACTGCAATCTTGAAACAATATGCTCTCCTCCACATCATGGTCTAACTACAAATCAAGTTTCAACTTGATCAAATGTAATCTATAGGAGGAGTTAGCCCAAAATGAAAAGTTTACAAATTTTTTTCAAAGGGGCATAACTCTGTTAATATTTGGTGGACTGTGACCTCCAAACAATCCCTTTAAATCAAGTTTCAGCTTGATCAAATGTAATCTATACTATAGGAGGATTTAGCCGGAAATGAAATGTTTACAAAAAATTTCAAAGGGGCATAACTCTGTTAATATTTGATGGACTTTAACCTTCAGACAATATGCACTTCTAATTATATATCAAGTTTCAGCTTGATTGGATGTAAACTGTAGGAGGTTAGCCGGAAAGGAAATGTTTACAAAAATTTTCAAAAGGGCATATCTCTGTTAATATGTAGTGGACTATAACCTCCAAACAATATGCACTGCTCCACATCATGGTCTAACTGTACATCATGTTTCAGCTTGATCGGATGTAAACTGTAGGAGTTATCTGGAAATGAAAAGTTTACAGATGGACGGATGGATGCCGAGGGGCATAACTTAATCCGTTTTTCAAATGGGCATATAAAAATTGCTCTCCTAGGGAGCAATTATTTTTTTCTTTTAGAGCAGACCCCTTTACAGAAGGAATTTGATGCTTAAACTTCACCCTGAGAAAAGGGATCTTTGAGGTAAACTACTTATGATAGAGGCCCAAATCAGCCCATGTGGGGAGGGGTTGGGGAGGGGGGTGTAGAGGAGGGGGGAGAGAAGGTAACTTGGGGGTATTTGTGGTATGGATGTGCAAGCCCGTATTTCGATACCCACCACATTCACATGCCTTCGAAAACAACGGGCCCATTCATATACTTGATCGTCCAAAAGTTGACAAGATCATATACTGCCTTTTGATTTTTATACCCATTTATTGCCGGTAGTCAGACAAATATTGCAGCCAATTCATTGAATATCAAGAAAACAAGCAGCCTCAAAAATCTGTAAGCAAAAATTATATGCGTATACCGGGATGTCAGAAAAGTGGGGACTTTCCCCTATGAATCAGGAAAAATCGGGTCAGTCATATACTTTTTGCTGAAATGAAGGGGGCTAATCATATATCTGACAGTGCTGAAAAAGGGGGCCATTTGAAACACACATACATACTATACCATATATTGGAAGTTACAACCCCACCCCGCATACAGTAGTTATAGTACCTCCTCCTTTCTACCTGTCAAACAATAACTTACCTGTTCTTCTGAGATGTTATCTCCAACCATCATATGTAGAACTGCTAATAATTCATCTCTAGAAATTTTATCATCACTGTCTAAATCATACATCTGAAATGCAACTAAAGAAAACCAACACAAGTCAAAATTTTAGTAACCCATAAAATGCAAAAAAACAACATAAATATGATATGTCTTTCCCAAGAAAGACTGCTGATGCTTTCTGCTTGATTTCTCATACAGGTCTATTAATTTGAGTCTCGAAGGAAAGATGCTCCTAAGCCTTCAGAAAAGGGTCTATTCTAAAAGATAAGTATTTGCTCCCCTTGGACACAAATTCTTTCTTTTTAGAATAGACCCCTTTTCAAAAGGTACTTGATGTTGACAAATGATCACATTTTGGGGTGCAGTTGAGGCTACGTATGGGCGAGATTTAATTAAGTAATCTATTGTTTAAGTTCTCATCAATACCTTGAATTTGACACTAAGCATGGCTATATTTGGAAGTTGGTTCCTTATGACCCCCTTTTGCAGAGGGGTTTCAAATGAGTACACACAATATATATTTTTTGTGGAGAAATAAGAAAAATATTTATCTGAATACTCCTCTTATTTCAAGCTATGTATACACAGTACCTATCATTACAAAAACACCCCTATTCAAATATAAAGAAAATTTCACCTCTAAAAACTGAAATCCTTCAGATAAAAAGCTCCAGTATTTTTCATATTTCTACTCGAAACATAGATTGTGTGTACTCATTAGAACCCCCTCAGTGATGCAGTTCTAATGAGAACAATCTATCTTTTTGAGCAGATATAAGAAAATATTGCTGAGATGGTTCTAATGAGTATTCACAATCTATGCTTTGAGCAGAAATAAGAAAAATAATGAATACCCCTGTTAACCCCAGTTTTAGTATATAAAAGTGTGGTTTAAGGGGGTCACAATTATAGGCATGTTTTCGTGATGTAAGCTTGATCCATAAAAGGTTCCATCACCCAGACTGTGGGTTTTTAACCTTTAGCACTATCTTGACAAATTCAACAGATGACAAACACTTATTTTTCTTAATGCTGCCTCCTGGCATTTTTACCCAGCTGCAGCATGCCAAACATGCTATCGTCAACTGGCTTCACTGATCTAGATAAGAAGGTTATCTGAATATATATTTTTGCTTATTTCTCTAGAAAGAACATGTCATAAGAAATGCCTCAGTGAGATTATTCTAAATACCACATGCTACATAGCCAAACTGATGAAATATCAATACTTTTTGAATGAAAATATCTGGTACATATTTCTCTTATTTCTCCATGAAAACGTATGTTGTGGTACGCATTAGAAATGCCTCTGGTACTCATGAGAAGCACCTCAGAAAGGTGCTTCTAATAAGTACCAAAAACATACGTTTTCATGGAGAAATAAGAAAAATATCAATACTTTTTGGTTGAAAAATGTGCTTTATCTTGAGCTATGCTGAAAATATGACTTATGGAAAGCTATAATGCCACATGGCATTTGACCTTTGTACACTGAAAGTAATTCTGTACCTCCACCCACTTACATTTGAGTTTTTCTTCTCTGGTGTTCAATTTATTCTTGTTTACATTAGTCTTTGTAGGTCTAAATCTAGCAAGAACTCGCATAAACTGCTTGAAGTTTACTGTTTCTTCCTTGCTGTAAATAAAGGTGCATTGCTCTAGGTAATTTATTGGAAGTTTTTTTTTTTTTTCACAGTTTGAAATAAGATATGTATTTCAACCCAAAACTATTGAAATTTTTCTTACTTCTTCATGAGAACATGTACTGTATGTTGTGTTACTCGTTAGAAGCATCTCAAAGAAACACTTCTAATGAGGACCCTGAAGGTATGTCTTTAAGAAAAATTAAGAAAAAATATTTACTTGATAGCTCCTTTTATCTGAAGCTTTATTTTTTCATAAAAAAGTAAGCTCTAGGTGCTCATTGGAATTGCCCTGATGGGACAATCCTAAGTACAGTCGACTCTCATTATCTTGAAGTCCAAGGGACTCTCTGAAATACTTCGAGATATCCATACCTCGACGTATCAGATTTGCAGAATTGAGGAAAAAACAAATCGAACAACCACATTTCATAAATGAATATGTAATTTGACTCCTAAAATAAGAGATATATTGAAAATATTGTAGAAAAAAAGGAGAAATTGCTCATCAGGAGCTATTTCTCCTCTTTTCTACAATATTTTGTTACCTGTTTTTAGATTTTTATGTTAAAACAGAGACCAGGGCCATGTTGTTCAAAGCTAACGACGTCGTTAGTTAATGATTCGTTAAATTTTACATCAAGTGATAAGCAAATATGCTGAAATTTTTTGCTAAAGAAATGTGAGTAGCTTTTGCAGTGCAAAAGCTACTCACATTTTTCAGCAAAAAATATCAGAATACTGTGTACTGAATCTGCTAAAGCAGTTAACGAAATGACCCTTAACGAGCTCGTTAAGCTAACGACGCTTTGAACAACTGGGCCCTGATTTTCACTTTGCGATAAGCGGTTATTCAAGATAATGAGTTAACTGTACCTTCAATATGTTTTTGCAAAGTGAGAAACATATTCTATTTAGAACTACAGTTAGTGACAGTTATGAAGGACCACTAAGAGAAAGTGGACTATTTTACCATTTGAGCCAGCGCATGACAAAACCTACAAAATGGCAATGTGCACCCAGCGAAGACTCAGATCAGCTTGGGCATCCACCCAGTCTGCTCAGTCTTCTCTGTCTGCATGAAGAAAGCTTGGGTCAGTAGCACCCACTGAGCACAAGCAAAGACTTATCTGACTGGACGGATGCCCATGATGATCTGAGTCTTCGCTGGGGGTATATGCCACTTTGTTGGTTTTGTCATGTGCTGGCTTATTTGGAACTTATGACTGTGCAGCCTCTACCTATGCATAGCTCCACAAAAGAGGGTATCCAACTATTTTTTTTTCTCCATTAAACCACACATTATGACTACATAGTAGAAGCACCTTGGTGATGCATTTATAATGAGTACCCAAAACAAGTTTCCATGGAGAAATAAGAAAAAAAAAACAGTAATTTTTGGATTAAAAAAAAAAACAAAACTCTCTGGAGCAATACCATATATTTGCTGTCTAACTGTGATTTCAGTAGATCACATATGCAAAAGAAAAGCCTTATTTTCTGGGAAAAGCAAGCAAATTATGTCCCATGCCTTTTTTAAATCCTCCAGAACTGACCAAGTCAAAAACAAAACAAAATAAAAAAAAAAAAAAAAAAAAAAAAAAAAAAAAGAAATAATAATAATAATTTCAGGATTATACCCAAATCACATCTTCAGACCATGACAAATACACTTGAAAAGAATCAAACAGATCTGCTTAATCACATGCACATCTTCAAACCATAATGAAAACACTTGCAAAATTTCAAAATGATTGGCATAACTATGTGGGAAGAGTTGCGAACACAAGGTACCCAACTATCTATATACCTCAATAGTATTGGAGCTTGAAAAATGACTAAGTTAAAAATGCAAAACAACAGAGAGAAAAAGTATTCATAGGATTATAACCAAAGCACATGTACATCTTCAGATTATAACAAAAACGTCTGTAAAGTTTACGGTAAATGTCCTAAAATTTCAAACACTTTATTCTCTACTATTCTGGCCTAAATTTTGCTTTTTATGCTCTTGTTTCTTAAAATATTTAGTGGAATGGCAAACATTGTAGACCCTGATCAGATTGCTCCTTCAGGAGCAGTCTGATCTGGGTCTGCACTGTTTGCATATGTCATTTTTTCAGAAACTTTGGTGTTCCAATTTTTAGATCATTTACCGTAACAATGATCAACCTACAGCTGTAAGAGGAGTTGCGTACATACCTTTCTTGAAAAAATGCATGGACTATTCTGTCACCAAGAGGATTAATGGCCAGTTCTGGTATCCGAAGAAAATCTTCTCGACTGTAAAAAGAAACATATGGAAATAATATACACTGAAAGTACACACAAGTATAAGAAAATAGATTCTTTATCATGATAAATCCTCTGATCAAAATAATTAAGTTAATTTAACACTTTTCATCGGCTACAGAACTTGCAGACAATAAAATTAACGACATTTTTTGTTTTCTTATTTTTAACACATTTCAAATTGTGGTCTGCTTAAAATTTTACCCAGAATACTAAGCATTAATTTGTAAGTGTGTGTAAGACTGCATTTACTTGTAATTTTCATTACTTTTCCATAAAAACATACACTACAACCTCGTTATAAGATGGTTTGTTATAACACAGTTTTGGATATAACACGGTTCAAAGATGGATCCCAAAAATGTATAGATAATACTGAAAAATGACCATAAATGGTCATTTTTCAATATAATCTATACATTTTTGTTTGGATATAACACGGTTGTTTAATTAACACAGTTTAGGCTATGTTATAAAGAGGTTGTGGTGTATGTATGACATGGGTACTCATTAGAACTCAGAAGTTGTCTCCCTTGTAAAAATGCCAGAAAATCTGCTATGTGTATCCAGTCACTTTAACTTTGACTCTTCTCACTGAATTTGGTTGATACAAGAAACACAATTACCTCAAAAATCCATTGTTGTTCTTATCCAAACTGGTAAATCTACTGTATAAGCGGACAATCTGGTTTGGAGAAACTGCAAACAGAAAACATAGTAAAGATTCCTTGGCGAACATAAAACCGTAATAGCCCTACGCATTAGGACAGACAGGGTTTGCAAACAGTGTAGACCCAGATGCCACAGAACCTTGCGTCCAATCAGGGTCTACTCTTCAGGTTTGTCATAGATACAGCAATATTTAAAAAAAAAATTAGGACAAGTATGGTAAGTAGATAATGTATCCCAATACTTAGGGGAAAATATAGTATATCATATTATTGATTACAAAAAGGGTCCCGACTTCTGGTACCCTGCCTTTGGGTGGGCCCCACCCCCTTTTTTTGCAAATTCAAAATCATGCAGTTTTTTTACCCCAAACTCACTTTATACCCCTAATTTTGGCCCCCAAATCAGCATTTTCTTAGCATTTGCACCCCCCTTTTCAGAATAGCTAAAATTTTGCACCCTCCATTTCAAAAGTCGGCGTACGGGCCTGACCATGGTACAAATAAATAATAGTATTGTTACACGCAAATCCAGGACATTCACATTTCCAGTATAGATTACAAAAATAAAAGTGAAGATACCCAGAAAATGCAACAGCCACAAAGTTTGCATGAAGAAACTGCATGCTTGTAGTGGTAACGTCACATGAAATCATGGTGGGAAACTGCTTTGGGAGAAAAACAAGCTTCAATTCGTTAAATTATAGAGCTTTTTCTCATTAGAATGCATCAGAATGCACACGAAACTGGCATGTATTAAAAAATTAAGAGACAGATAGGCTTATGCAAAGAGTGTAGGCCCAGATCAGACGCTGCAGAGAAAACGGGAATGAAACTAATCTGGGGGAACAGGGAATATGGAATTTTGGAAAATACTTTTAAGACAATAAGACCTGTGCGACCAGTGAAGACTCAGATCAGCCTGCGCATTCACACAGTCTGATCAGTCTTCGCTGCTCAGATGAGCTTCTGTGACCTCTGGGCTTTTCAAGATCATCCTCCGTATAGGAGTTTTTCATAGGTACTCCGGTGGTATAGAAGACTATCAACAATGTGAACACTTCAAAGACAATTTGCAAATTATATGCAGCTGCAATATTTTCCCTTTTCCTATATTGACATATATTTTTATTAATGGGAAGGGCTCATAAATTAGTACCTGTAGTTTGGAAAAAAAAGCATTCAGTAGCTTAGCATTTTGCAACAAGTTTCATGAAAATCAACCAATCTATAAGAAAGTTATAAAGGTTTTAAAAAATGGTAATGTGAGTTCAGGACGAGGCTGTGAGTTTTAAGAGTTTATGGCGTCATAAACTCACAATAAAAAATATCAAATAACAGCCATTCTGATGCAAGATAATTTCAGTGATTGGCCAATTTATATCCCTTTTATTGCATATAATGTAAAGTTACTGTTTTTAAGAGAAACAACTTATCCTTATGCTTGAAATTGGCGACTTCTTATTTCGTCTCGTGATATGACTGACAAAATGGCGGCTCCCACAGAAAGCTAAAATTGTGAAATTTACAAAAGGCCATATCTCCTAAACTGCTCAACCGATTTACATAAAATTTGTGGCAAAATGTTTGCCTCTTTAACCCCTTTTTATTAATTAAAGCCAGTATTGGTATCTTCAGAAGTTGTCTTTCACAGAGTTCAGGCGAGTTTCCATGCACCGTCTGTTGCACTGGAGTGTGCAGCAACAGCATCTTCTGCAATGGCTGCAAGCACTGGGTGCACAAGAATTCAGTGGGCTCAAGTGCTTGAAAAAGGACCCTGACTACAGATGTACACGGTGCCAGGGAACTGTACGCCCCTTGAATGGCAGACCACAGAAGGAAATCCAGGTCGGACCTGACAAGCTTGAGGTGGTAGCTTCCTTTTGCTACCTAGGAGACATGCTATCAGCAGAAAGTGGCTGTGAACTTTCAACCACAGCATGTGTGAAAACTGCCTGAAAGAAGTTTAAGGAGCTGCTAGCAGTCCTCTCTTCACGCCACCTCTCTTTCAAAACACGTGGCCATGTGTACAGCTCTTGTGTGCAGAGCGCAATGCTCCATGCCAGCGAGACTTGGCCATTGACAAAGCCGAACCTCCAGCGTCTGCAGCAAAATGACAGGGCAATGATCAGACAGATCTGCAATGTCAGGCCGCAAGACAATGTCACCACCAGGTCCAATGAGCTACTTGTGTGGCTTGGCATTGAGGATCTGGACCTCATTCTGAAGGAGAGAAGACTCTGATGGTATGGACATGTGGAATGCTCCAATAGTGCAGTCAAGACAGCCTTTGACATACAGGTTGATGGAAAGCGTGGGCCTGGGAGGCCCAAAATGACATGGAAGCAGCTTACAGAGAGGGATTGTAGAGAGTGGAAGCTCTCGGCTATCAACCTTCATGATAGACATACCTGGAGATCTGGTGTGAGATCTGTGATGCGTGCAGCAAGCCAGCTATCTGGAAGGGGACCCACTGATGTGGATGTTGCCCCTGTACCTGCACATTAATCAAAAATCTGATTATGATGATATATATGAGGTATGTCTGCTAGACAATTCACATGAAATGTTGTCTTTTTTCTGACAAATAAAATCAACTTTAGAATGTTGTCTGCTACAATATGCTTTGTGCTTTATGGGTTAACTTTTGCCCAAATATTGATTGATTTCTTGCCTTTAGACCGCAAACAGAGTAAAATACGAAGCCACAGATAAATTAAAAATTAATTTTGGATCTGATTATGTATGCATCACTCTTTCCCCTAGCTTTGAAGAGTGCTGAACAAGGTTCTGGGGGTAAAAACTGCCAAAATGGGAGCTAGGGAAAACCCTGTGCAAGAGCAACATTATTTTTCTGTGCATCTGTCTGTCTGTGCATCAGTCATCCATCCATTTGTCTTTCACACAAACCACTGGGTCAAATTCAACCAAACTTGCTACATCACTTCCCCTCATGGTAAGGTTGTGCGAAAGCAACATTATTTTTCCATGCATCTGTCTGTCCATCTGTCTGTCATGTTATCTCTTCATAAACCACTGTGCTGAATTCAACAAAACTTGCTACCTCACTTCCCCTCATGGTAAGGGTGTTCAAGAGCAACGTTATTTTTCTGTACATCCATCGTCCGTCCAGGTCTGAGCAGATCATTTTCAAATTTATTTTTCCCTTGAACTGCGTTAAACACAGACATTGACATTTCATAGCAAATTGCAACAACATTGTTTACAACAAGATCAGCTATCAAAATGTTCTATCAAGAATGCATGGTGTCATTGTTGAAGTATGTGGAAAACTGGTACATTATATAATGTATGTTGTTGTTGTACCTGAATACCAGTTTTCCATCATACTTCAAAGAAACTGGGAACCAAACCTCGAACCAATCAACATCATGTTTTCTTGGTAGTACATGTATATTTTGACAGTCAATCTTGTTGTAAACAATGCAGATGCAATTTGCTATAAAATTGAATTTCTACATTTTTAAATAGAAGTCCCATCTTTTATCACTGAACTTTGCTTTCTTGCTGCTATTTTCTAATTCAGAGTTTTTCTGTCTCTTAACTGCAAAAGACCGTGCCTTTTCTGAAGGTGAGCTTAGAGTCTGACTTGTCTGAGAGCCTGGCGTAAGGGCTGGCAAGCCACCCCTGATCACAAACCTATCCATCTTTTTTTCACTCTAACACATTTTCAGGACTGAGGCCCTCCCAGGGGGTACCTGTTCCATTGTTCCCCTGAAATATTTCAGCATTTTCCCTTGTTCCCCAAAATCAAAATCTTAATTTTCTATCTTCCCTGCTCCCCAAAATTACATTTTTAGACTTGTATTCCCCTGTTCCCCGGAAATAAATGACATTATTCCCCTGTCCCCCTTAACCCCTGGGAGGGCCTCATTACCAGCATAGAATTTTTCATTAATGACTTTGACACACAGTATTTTCAGTCTTACAAATTCATTATTATTTGATGAACACTAAGTATTAAATCCAGATGTTGAGAGGAAAATAACAAAGGTATTGCAAACAGGCAAAATCGTAATGGTTTTGTTTGTGTTGAGGTTTTACGGCCCAATCAACCCAATGGGGTTATGTTGAGTGCAATCAGTTTACCTAGCCACACGTTTCCTGGACAGACTTAGTCCTCTAAGCGGTTAACCAGTATTGTGCACATTCTTTCGCCAGAAACTGACAACTGCCCTTCTTGAATCAGCGGAAGGGAGAGAATGACCGTAGAAAATATTTCACGATCAATCTCCACGAAAGAATGTTGCCGACCTCAGCAGGGGTTGAACCCATGACCTCCTGGTCTCCAGTCAGACAGCGCATCCAACTGAGCCACCGAGGCTGGCAAAATCGATTTGGTATCACATATTTTTTTTCTAACAAAAAAAAAAAAAAAATTTCTTACCTGTGTTTTTATATCCTGTCATTTTGTACTTTCTTTTTCATAGCCAAACATGTCGTAAGCAACGACTTATTTCATTGGTGTATGCCCAGTTGCATAGCCATTGAAATACGAGAATATCAAAAACCAATAATGGCCGACCTTACTTGGTTCATACTACACAGAAGCCATGTTTAGCATATAATTATTGATCAGCTGTTATGACACGCGCTGGAGGGGAAACACCTGATCAATTGGATTAACGGTAATGTGATAATGGAAATTGTTATACATGGGTGGTCTGCATTAATCAGGACAGTTGGGCAATTTTCACGATTTATTGACTGATCTTTTGATCGGACTACTAACTAAGGCTGGCTACTCAGAGCTGAAAAGATAATCGATTATCGGTCCTGCCATTACGATCGACAATTGATTAGTAATCACTGAAGATTTGGTCATAATTTTACTTGTCTGTCCAAGCATGATTCTTACCATATGTTGTACTTCACTGTATGTATTTGATCTGACAGGCCTGAGTAAACAATGTAGACCCAGATGAAACGTCGCAAACATGGCGTCTCATCAGGGACTATACTTTTTGCCACTCACCTAGCTACTTTAGGTGGGTAGTAAGTTGTACTTTTTCAAATTTTAGATTAAGTATGGTAAGGAGTTGAGGTGTCTTAATATTAAGGGTAAATACGGTAAAGTAAGAGACACAGGAATTAAATGATCGATTATTAGCAAATCTGTAACGATAATCATTTTTGTGGAATTTATCAATCAATTAATTGATTATCCAATTAATTGTGCCAGCCTTACAACTAACTGTCTTGGCGATTTTTTTGGCACTTGCCCAATTGGGTATCGTAAAGACAGAACAGAGTTGCCCATCGGGATTTAGGACTTATCCAGGATGGCCGGGCAATGGATTTCTCTGGCCCTGACATTTATCAAACTGGTGCTATGGTAGTTGTCCGACTTAAGGCAATCTGGCATATTCTTCAATGTAGGTCACAGTGGGAAGGGCTTCAGTCTTTATTTTTTGTTTCACTGGACTCGTGCAAGACTGTAGACGGAAAAATTTGTAAATGCCAAAAATGCCACCATATTTTGATGGAAGTTTTTCTGCTGTAAATGCTGTATGAAGACAACCATCTTTTTTTTTTTTCATTTGAACATTGTGAACCTTGTCTAGCTCTGATTATCTATCTATCTTTGAATACTCCCTATGCCCTCTTGGGCATTTTTGGCAGGCCCCGGGTTGCAAAATGAAGGTCTACAAGTAACTATTTTTTAAATTTCCATAGGATTCTTTAACCTGCACAACATCCTAATCTGATGGACAGCGCACATTTCATTTCATCCCTGCAAATGATACAAAGGAAAGCGTGTTCAGACACTAAATTCCCTTGCCTATGCTGGGACTGATCCTGTTAACTTTAGCTCTAGAGACCACTGCGCTCCCCACTGAGTTACCACACTAATGCATGGTGGGGAAAATTTTTAAAAACTGCTGATTTTTTTTTTTTTTGACTAACAACTGTGATTACATAAATCCAAGGCATACACACTTCATGAATTATGGGGCATGGCAAAGAGCATAGCAAACAGATGAATGAACGGGTGACAGATGGGTGTACAAAGAAAAAGCAATGTGCCTCTCCTACTACTTCTGTTGGGGCAAAATATATGGAAGAACACAAAATGTTGAATTCAAACAAAAAAAAAATCATGTAATATAACACTTTACATCCAGTTTCATTCTGTATTTCGATAATTTCTTCTTCCTGGAGCTGCATCGATGCCCTAGTCCCCATGTCTGACTCAGTGTTTCCTGTAAAATTGAAAATTACTAAAATTTTTTTGTGAACAAGGAAGTGCCTGTGACTGTGCAAAGGTGAAGGTCAGTCTAAATGTGCTTAAATTTCTTAATGAAAATGGAATTCAAAAGTTTTGAAATAGAATATAAAATAAAAATATACTAAATAATGATGGCATAAAAATAAAATACACTTCCAGATCCATTGTTTTAAGCGGACGATTAGACTATAATAGATTAAACAAACAAATCAATAGAATAAACATTGGACATTGCGTTGTATAGGTCATCCTAAATACCGAAGAAAACTTTTGACACCGAAAAGAACCGAAAAGAAACGAATTAAGATACCGAAAAGCATGAAAAGGGTTCTGATTCTGATTACGAGTACCGAAAAGAACGTAAAAACAGCACCAAACGAAAGGAAAAAAAAACAAACAAAAAAACAAAACAAAAAAAAAAAAAAAAAAAAAAAAAAACGCGTTTTTTTTTTTTTTTTTTTTTTTTTTTTTGTTCTATTCTAAAATTAATTTTTTAAAGCCTAGGTTAACCTGAACATCAATGCAGTCTGAACAGAGCCACCCCTCCTCACTCTCCCCCACCCCAACACACACTCTCTGCTAGTAGAATCTATAGGAATGTAACGTAAACACCAATGGCCTGATATGAAAGTGCGAGTGCATGGGCTAGTCTGTTTAAATGTGTCATTAATATTACAGACAAACACACTATTTTGTTTCGCAAACATGCACCAGTGTCAAAGGAAAGCAGTTTAAACTCAATGAAAAACAATGAAGTTTTTTTTTCAGTTATTATAATGTATTTATTTATGCTAAACTGTGCACAACACGGGAAAATGGTTATTAGATTATGTGCAGGAAATAAAAAAAAGGTAAGAGAAAAGTCCAGGGAGTGCCACAATTACAAGCCACAGCCCTTCCCAGACACCAAGAGGAAGACGAAACAGACAAAACCAAACAAGCGCAAATCGAACAAACGTACGAAAAGCACTAAGATTAGCTCTCTCTTCTCCAAGGGAGGTAATCGTAATGCTCAAGGGACTGAAAAACACAAGAACAAAATAACATCAGGCAAAACTTAAAACAAATCGCCTCGTAGAAAAAAACACGAAGAATTATAGCGTAAGACTAACACCGGAACCACCGCCTTAGAATGGTCAATAGAATAAACGCCTTGGGGTTTAAAGCATTTTTACAGCTAGTCAACTTCACCCTATGTACCGATACTACTCTTAATACAGAAATACATAAAAAAAAAAAAAAAAAAATCGGTTCACATAAAGGCTCCCACTCAGTTAATGTATCAAAGCGAAAACATAAACATATGATAAACAAAGACGAGTATTCATGGCTAATTCTATTGTGTACCAGAGTAAATGAAAACCGTTTGGCTTTCTGCTAGTGATGTTTCCATTATGGGCTAGTGTTTGTGTTTCTTTCTCTTTGATGTCTCTGATGGGAGGTGTGGGATAATTGTATCGATTCCTGATCATTGCCTTCCCTTCTATTTTGTAGTTTACCGCATAATATCCAGGCTATAGCCAATTCTTTTATAACGGTTAATTAGTTTTCTGAATTGCTCCGGAAAGTTAGATATTCCTACATTTTTTTCTAAATCTGTACACTAAGTCACTGTAAAATTTTGGTTCCGATATACCTTGTTACAGAAGTGTTTTCAGAATGACGTTATATTTTTCTACCAAGGCACTGTGTCTGCGATAAAATTTCGAAAAAAGACCAAAATCAGCCACACATACACGCAATCTGACCAGGATCAACACTTTACATAATCATCGCATACTGTATGATCATCTGCCAACAGGGGTGGTTCAGAAAAGCATTTGCATCCATACAGTCTGATCAAGGCAAAAATCAGCCGCACATACATGCAATCTACCCAGGATCAACACTTTACATATTCATCGCATACTGTGTGATCATGTGCCATCAGGGGTGTTTCAGAAAAGCATTTGCATCTGTACAGTCCGATCGCTGTACTGCTCACTTACCTAATAACTGCAGAATGACCATGTAAGAATTACAGCTATGTAGTAGAACATGTTAATAATACTACTAATAATAATCAACAGTGTATATAATATGCATAACTAATCAATGTAACTGGTCCGGTCCTTTCAGTATACGCTCACTTTTTAATGCAGGGATCCTATGTTTTATCCCTAAGTTGGTTTTCTGACATGAGATTTTTCTTTACACACAACAGCTTCCTACAGTATCCTCTTTGATCCTTAATCATTACGAAAACACGCCTATTCAAATATATTGAAAATTTCACCTCCAAAAACGGAAAATTTTCAGATAAAAAAATTTGACATTTTTTTTCATATTTCTGCTCAAAACATAGATTGTAGGGGCTCGTTAGAACCGCCTCAACGAGGCGGTTTTAACGAGTACCCACAATCTATGTTTAGAGCAGACATAAGAAAAATAATGTATACCCCTATAAACCCCAGTTTTACTATATAAAAGTGAGGTTTAAGGGGGTCAGAATTATATAGGTATGTTTTCGTGATGGCTTTTGATTTTCCATAATTATGCCTCGCTCTATACAGCTATTTAAGATGTAATTATATTTCTAGCATACTTGTACGCTTCGTGATTTTTATCATATTGACAGTACTTGCATTCGTGTATTTTCTGTGTTTGAGACCTATTTGCTTAAAAGCTGCCCGTCCCACTGTATCCCCCCTAGCTCGTCTCTCATACTGTGTTAACCTTTTTCGACTTGATCATATAGCTTTACCATCACGAAAACATACCTATATAATTTTGACCCTCTTACACGCCAGTTTTACATATAAAACAGGGAATTACAGGGGTATACATTATTTTTTCTTATTTTTGTTAAAACAAACATAGATTGTAGGTACTAGTAAGAGTACCCACAATCTATGTTTTGAGCAGAAATATGAAAAATATCAGTATTTTTATCTGAAAACTTTCAGTTTTTGGTGGTGAAATTTTCAGAAAATTTGAATAGGCGCGTTTTCATAATGACCCACTTATAGAAATGAAATTTTCTTCCTTATCGTTCATTTATGATTTCAGGGGTTTCTGTAGTTTATTCTGTTTTGTCAGAAATATCTATATTTCATGTATACAGTGTAAACCCTGATCAAGTGTTTATAGTGTCCCCTTTCCTCAGCACCTGTCGCATGACTCAACCTGAACTCAGCACCACTCGATTCCAAGTCATACATTAGATAACAAGAAACTTCAAGCGCCTGTTTGTTGTACGTTTATCATGCAAGAAAGCATGCGATCAGGTCAGTAAGACAGGTTATACACAATTTCAAGGCGTGTTTTTTAGAGGGTCCTGATTTGTTTCGGCATGTTTTAGTTGATCGTTTCGGCTAAATGTTTAAACTGCCGATAGGATTCGTTAATGGATGCATAGGTCGGGAGTGTGAGGTATATGGACTTGGTAAGGTGGCGTCTTCGTATGGCTCGCAGCAGGGAAATATTAGCACACGATGATATAAAAGATTACTATGCTGCAGTTCATGATTAGCATTCAACAGCATATGGCTTGCATACGAGAGATATTACCATGCGATAAATATTACCTTGCTGCAGTATACGATTAGCATTTAACAACGTATGGTTTGCAGCAGGGAAACATTATCAAACGCTAAGGACAAGTTTATGATAAGCACAGAACAACTTATCACTTGCATCAGGAAAATCTTAGCACACGTTAAAGTATTACCTTGATACAATATATGATTAGTGTACAAGAAATTATGGCTGAATTTTCTCTAACCTTTGCAGTGAAATACTAGCATACGAAAAACTATTACCTTGCTGCAGTACATGATTAGCATACAACAACGTATGGCTTGTGCAAGAAAATATTAGCACACGATAAAAATTACCTTGCTGCAGTATATGATAAGCGTAACAACTTATGGCTTGCAGCAGGGAAATATTAGCACACGATAAAATGTTACCTTGCTGCAGTTTATGATTAGCATACAGCAACATATGGCTATCAGCAGGGAAATATTTGCACACGATAAAAGATTACCTCGCTACTTAAATGAAGTCCTTTTCAGTGTCAGCAATCTCCTTTCGGTCCTTTTCGATGTTACAAATTCTTCTTTTCGGTACTTTTCGGCCTTCCCGGTTTCAAAGTGCTTTTTCGGCGTTTAGTATGACCGCCTGTAAAGTGATGTGAAAAGGTTCAGAAGTCTTTTTTTTTAGTGTTGTATATCACATCTTGCAATTTTAGATCCGCATATCTATTTTCAGGTATGTTTGTACAGATTCCATAAAACTGTTATTACGGTAACACTTGTCCGCGCCGATGTGGAATAGTTTCGTCCAGTATAGTTTCGCACTCAAAAGGTTTCGTCCTTGTACTTTCACTCATTTGAATTTTTCTACCTATCTATCACGGCCATTCTAGGCAGATAATTGAACTACCTTATCTGTGTAGTATGTTGCACACTCTTACCCTGGCTTTTATACAACGGGTTGAAGAGTGCACAATCACTAATCATAATATATCACCAATGAAAGCGCTCCTTTTTAGGCATGCTCCCTGCAGACTGGTGAACAACAAATGTGACCAATATTTAAGAAAGGAGACAAATCTCTGGCTGCAAGTCACTGTCCCATTTTCCTGATGTATTCTGTGCAAGGTTCTTGAACACATCCTAGCTTTCTTTTCATTCTGCCACATGCTCTCGTGGATATTCTTTGCACTGTCGAGCTACTCCAAGTATGCTAAAAGATTAAGTTAAAAAGTTAAAGTATAATAGTAAGTGGTATGGATGATAGTGGAGGGGATGAAAGATGATAGGTTAAAAAAGTTGAGAATAGCTAAAAACCAGTTAAAAAACAGTCTATACTTGGAATCTAAGGCTTGGAGTTTTGAAACTTATATAACGGAATAGTATATATATATCACTTCAACAGCCTCGCTGTGGAAGCCGGATTTTATGGCGACACTGATAGAGTGATTGGCTTTTTTACGAAGTTCAGCAACGGGGATCGTGGTTAGTACCTGGATGGATGACCATGGTGCTTGACTTCGTAGAAGACCCAGTTTCACGCTACATTGGTGGCAGCGGTGGGATTGAAGACAGTGTCCTTAGTGTGTTACATAGGCTCCACCCTCGAGTTTGCCTTGTGAGGCGTGTGTGACTTCGGGACAAAGTCAAGAGAGGAGAGGGAGAAATGTAACGGAATAGCGTATATATCACTTCTACAGCCTCGCTGTGGAAGCCCACTTTTATGGCGTCACTGGTAGAGTGATTGGCTTTTTACAAAGTTAAGCAATGTACATCTCGGTTAGTACCTGGATGGGTGACCAAGGTGCTTGACTTCGTAGAAGACCTGGTTTCATGCTGCACTTGCCTACTGCAGCCTTGAATATATCAAGGCTTGGAAAGCTTACAACATCTCTTGGGAGCTTGTTCCACTGCACAATTGCCAGTGGAAAAAAGGAGCATACTTATAGTAGTTCTTTGCCATGTTCAACTGTACAAAGGCCAAGAAGCACAAGGCTTTGGGTGGACATAATTTGGGAGAGGCACTGCGGCCACTGGATTGACAATTTTATAAAAGAGTCAGGCATAAGCGCACCTTTGCTCTAAGGTGTGCCAACCTAGTTACATACAAGGCAAAAACACTTGCAGTCCTTTTATGGAATTTAACGTCGTCCAACGGGCTGCCCTGTGTTGGACTGTCTCAATCTGTCTGTTTCTGTCTTTAGAATGGGGTCCTAAATTGCCACAGCATATTCCAGCTGTGGACTGACTAACGTGTTGTATGCTACCTCCCTCACCTGTGGCATCTTCATCCTTATGTTATGATTTACAAAGTCAAATGTTCTGTTGACATTATTAGTGATCCTGTCCATGTAGGAGCCCCAGGACAGATAACTGGAGACATCAACCCTAAGATACCTAGCACAGCTGACAGTATCCAGGATTTCACTATGAAGTTTGTTTCCTGAACCCTATCACCTGTACCTTTTGGCTCTTTGAGGGGTTGAACTCCATGTCTCAATCAAACTCCCTCACTCCCACACAGACAGTTTAGCCAAGTCTTGCTGAAAAACTGTTCTTTCATAGAAAAAATTGCACCCTCAAGGGTGAGATACAAAGCTGTATCATCTGCAAAAAGGCAGGCATCACATTTTCAGGCAGGTCATTAATGTAGGTTAGGAATAAGATTGGCCCCAAGACTGAGCTTGGGGCATTCCAGATGTTACAGGTACTGCCTAGACTCCTTGCATCTAACAAGGATTCCCTGTGACCTGTCATCCAGGAAGGCATGTATCCAGTTCAGAACATTACATTTTTTATTCCATATTGATGCAGTTTCTAGGCTAGTTTCGCATAACTGACCTTATTGAAAGCCTTTGAATAATGAAGAAGGATCAGGTCTGTCTGTTTCCCCTCACTTGCATTTCTAGCCAGGTCCTCAGTTAGCATGGCCAGCAGGGTCTCTCATGACTCTTTTCTTGAAATTCGTGTGGAAGGTCATAAATCCGACCCTGCTCATCCAAATGCTTACTAATATTAGAAGCTAGGATGTGTTCAAGGACCTTGCACAGAATACACATCAGGGTAATGGGATGGTAATTTGCAGCCAGATATTTGTTTTCTTTCTTAAATACAAAAAAATAATATGGGGTTCACATTTGCTCTGTATCAGTCTGCAGGGAGCTTGCCTGCCTGTAAAGATCTTTCAAATAAAACAGTACATTGACAATTTGGGCTAGTTCTACCCTCAGTTCCTTTAACAACAGTGGTCGTAGCTTTTCTTGTCCAGCTGCCTTGCCAGGTTTCAAGTTGTTCAAAAGTTCAAGAATGCCTTTTATTGAGATATCTGCATTGGCCATGATCCAATTTCTATTAAGATTGTGTTGAGATATTTTATTAAGATTGTGTTGAGGTATTTTGTCAGTGTTTACTTGTCCATTATCAACCAGTATCCTTAATCTGAGCTAACCTTCACAAGCTTGGGGAGATTTAGGCATGAAACAGACTGAAATCGTCTGTTATATGCACATTACCTTGTTCAATGATGTCAGCAGTGAAGTGGCCTTCATGCTGAAGAGGTGTCGGACCCTGTTGGTCTTGTCTTGATGATTTTAAGAAAGAATATAATTTTTTTCTATCACATGACTGGCCATTGTTGTCCAGGCTGTGTAACTTCTCAAGGTAAGAGAAGACTCTTTTGAGCATGGATTTTATCTTTTGACGGAGAGTTATGAAGTTTTTATATCTACCTGGATCCCCTGTAGCCTTGTATATAGCCTTTCTGATAAGTTATTTAATCTCCTTGCTGCATTATCCGGGACAGTAATGGTTTACTACTTATAAGCTTAGTAGGGATGCACTCAGCTATACCAGCATCTAGAGCATTGGTAAAGGAGGTCCATGGTACCTCTGCAGACATCTGCTTGAGTAGCCATGACTCTTTTTCTGAAGTCTACAATTTGGATTTCTAATACTACCAAGTATTTGGATGTGATCTAATGTTCTGAACTGGATATATGCCTTCCTGGGTAACAGGTCACAGCAGGTTGTTAACAGTTAGGGGCGAGGAATCTGGGTAGGTTCTGATAACATACAACCTACCAACAAACTTCATGGTGAGATCCTAGATACTGTCAGCTGTGGTAGGTATCCTGGGCATCACGAAAACATATAATTTTGACCCCCTTAAACCCCACTTTTATATAGTAAAACTGGGGTTTACAGGGGTATACATTATTTTTGCTTATTCCTGCTCAAAAACATAGATTGTGGGTACTCATTAGAACTGCCTCACTGAGGCAGTTCTAACAAGTACCCACAATCTACATGTATGTTTTGAGCAGAAATATAGAAAATATCAGAGTTTTTTTTTTATCTGAAAATGTTCAGTTTTTGGAGGTGAAATTTTCTATACATATTTGAATAAGCATGTTGATGTCTCCAGTATTGTGTACCCTTGCTTAGAAGTTGACTTTAGTTGAGGATTGTTACTCTGGTTACTAGTACAGTGTAGCTGTGATAGGATAAAAATGAAAAACTTTTTTAATCTTGAAACTGATAGGTAGGCAGGAAATTTTCAGTGACACTGCAGCTCACTGATTTGCTAGAGGTGTTGATCATTACGAAAACATGCCTATTCAAATATACTGAAAATTTTACCACCAAAAAATGAAAATTTTCAGATAAAAAAGTTCTGATATTTTTCATTTTTCTGCTCAAACATAGATTGTGGGTACTGGTTAGAACCGCCTTGTTGAGGCGGTTCTAACGAGTACCCACAATCTATGTTTTGAGCAGAAATAAGAAAAATAGTGTATACCCCTGTAAACCCCAGTTTTACTACATAAAAGTGGGGTTTAAGGGAGTCAGAATTATATAGGCATGTTTTCGTGATGTGAGAGAATCTATGTCTGATCCATTGCCCTACCTACATGTACCTCACTGACATTTCTTAACTTTTACCACTATCTGGGCTAATTCAGTAGTTGACAAATTGATGATATGTTTCTTATTTTTTCCAGAAACTAGGCTTTGATATTTCATGCAAATTGTTTCCTTAGGAGCTAATTTGCATGAAATGCCAAAGCCTATTTTCTGGGGAAAAAAATAAAAAAATATTTCAAGTTGTCATGTTGAAATTTTTACCCAGCTGAGCATCCTATGCCTTGAAAAGGTTTAAAGTAGGGACTTTACATTATTTCACTGTTAAATCGGATATTTACAAATGAGTGAGTGCACAACAAAACCTACAAAATGGAATGTGCATCCAGTGAAGACTCAGATCAGCCTGGGTATCTGCCCAGTCTGATCAGAGTCTTTGCTGTCCACATGAAGAAAGCTTGGGTCCTTTGCTACCCATTTAGTGCACAGTGAAGACACTGAACAGACAGGGCAAATGCCCAGGCTGATCTGTGTCTTTGCTGGGTGCAAATGTGTTTTGTTGATTTTGTCATGCGCTGGCTCAAATGGTAATATTCAGAAATTGGCCTGGCCCTACTCACGCCTGGTAAACTATCACAGGTACCTCCGCGGAGGTACCGATTAAATGGTTGTGACAGATATCCAGAGCTACCTGTGATGGTCAAAAACTAGACATAAAAAGATAGGTGTTCGTCTTTTTTGATAAAATACACAATAACCAGAGAGTTAACTGAAAATCAAAGAGTGCTATTCGACCCTTATAGGCATAAAGTTTTGTCACACGTCATATCCCCCAAAACTTTCCATATTTACCAAAGACACGACCTTTGAAGTGGCTTCGAAGTCAGCCCGAAGTACTCGAAACAGAAAAAGATTGATCGTTTTTGGTTCTAAATGCGGATATCTTGCATACAAATCTGTTTATCTTGGTACACTGATATAAAGTAAACCTGTTTGCCTGAATACAGATATCGATAAACTCCAAATAAGGCTGGATTCTTCAAAAGCAGCTGGAGGTGCCTGTGACGTAGTGGAGGTGCCTGTGATGTAAAGGAATATAGTGAAAATCTAAAGAGTTATTGCAGCTACAAATATTGATATAATTCTTCTCTAGATTACTGCCTGGAAAGAATCATTCATTCAGCGTTGCAATAAGCTATCATAATGTGTATGTCATGAATTTCCATGTTAAAGTTATAAAACATAATCTCAAAGAATTATTGGTGCTTTTGAGTTAGACTGTCATAGAATGCTCACTGAAGTAAGAGTTTTTTTCTTGAATTGTGATGACTGTACTCGGGAGGTGTTGCCTGCTCGTCATTCGAACTCGTAGAAAATTGTCTTTGCTCAATATATCATATGCCATGCCATCTACACATATGATGTACCAAACGTATAATAAATGCCGATGCCTGTCATCGTAAATTATGACGCAATTTGAGCATTACCGGAACACCTAAAATAACTACGTTGTTGACTCTTTTGGTAACTTGTGATCGGAATTTTACTGTAAATCATTTGAAATTCAGTCTCCAAATGGCCACTATGTGCATCAAATATGCTGACAAAAGAGCAATTTTCCGACATGTTGATTTTGCAAACGCTTCGACAAAATATTTTCATAGTGGTTATTTGGTGACTGAATTTAAAACGATTTACAGTAAGATTCCGATCACTTCACTATATTAAAAGATGTAATGTCGAGATTATGTCATGTGTTGATGATGTAACACATAGGCCTTACGGGTGTGTTTGAATTCTAGCTCTGGCAATATAAAACAGCAAGAGTGAATCACTTGCAACACCTTCGAGTCCACTCACCACAAAGTTAACATAAACGGCGAGCCAGGCCGCGTAGCGCAGTCGGTAGAGCGTGCATCTCAAGAGCCAGAGGTCCCCACTTACTTTTCTTTCTCCTTCCACTGATTCAAGAAGGGCATTTGTCAGTTACTGACGAAAGTATGTTCACTTATTACCGGTTAACCCCTTAGGAGGTCAAAGCCAGCCCAGAAATAGTAGGGTAAGGTTAACTGATAGTCCCGCCATGATTTTAATTATTTACAGAGGAGGTAAAGAAACAAAACAACAAAACTACAACAACACATACAGTGAGTGTCATACGACATAGGCCTATGCGAGCGATACGCATACGAGTTACCAAAAGGGTCAACATCGTAGGTTATTTTAGGTGTTCCGGTAATGCTCAAATTGCGTCATTATTTACGGTGACAGGCATCGGCATTTTTTATACTTTTGGTACACTATATGTGTAGCTGGCTTGGCGTGTGATATATTTAGCAAAGACAATTTTCTACGAGTTGGAGTGACGAACAGGCAACACCTCCCGATTACAGTCACCACCATTCAAGAAAAAAAAAAGTCTTACTTCAGTGAGCATTCTCTGACAATCTAACTCAAAAGCACCAATTAATAATTCTTTGAGATTATGTTTTTATAACTTCAACATGGAAATTCATGACATACACATTATGATAGCTTATTGCAACGCTGAATGAATGATTTTTTCCAGGCAGTGATCTAGAGAAGAATTATATCAAAATTTGCAGCTGCAATAACTCTTCAGATTTTCACTATATTTCTTTACATCACAGGCACCTCCACTACGTCACAGGCACCTCCATCTGTTTTTTGAAGAATCCAGCCTTATTTGGAATTTATCGAGATCTGTATTCAGGCAAACAGGTTTACTTTACATCAGTGTACCAAGATAAACAGATTTGTATGCAAGATATCCGCATTTAGAACCAAAAACGATCGGTCTTTTTCTGTTTCGAGTACTTCGGGCTTACTTCGAAGCCACTTCAAGGGTCGTATCTTTGGTAAATATGGAAAGTTCTGGGGGATATGACGTGTGACAAAACTTTATGCCTATAAGGGTCGAATAGCACTCTGTGATTTTCAGTAAACTCTCTGGTTATTGTGTATTTTATCAAACAAGACGAACACCTGTCTTTTTATGTCTAGTTTTTGACCATCACAGGTAGCTCCGGATATCTGTCACAACCATTTAATCGGTACCTGTGATAGTTTACCAGGCGTGCGACTGTAAGTTCCTCTGTATCAGGAGAATTTGCAGCAGTATTTCAGTCTTTGATAAGCATGTAAAAAGAGGCTACCAAAAGGGAAATGTACATAAGACTGAAATAAAACAAATACCATAATGACCTTATGTTGGAACAGCCAGGCTATAGCAAACAGTGTAGACCCCAATCAGATTGCACAGAATGCAGCATCTGATTATGGTCTGCAATGTTTGCCACTCATCCAGCAGTTGTTTAGACTAATCCACAGCTAGTGAGATGGACTTGTTCATGTTTTGGAGAAAATACTGTATCAATACAGTCAACCCTCTTTATACCGACACTCAATACAACAACAAAATTCACTAAAATGACAATTTGAATATCACAAAACCTTCGCTCAAGAGGTGACAGTTAATGAGAAATTATGCAAGAATATTGCATTAAACCTTCAAGCAGCATATGTTTTGGATATTTGTTAGAATCACCTCACTGAGGCAGTTCTAAGAAATATCCAAAACATATGTTCTATGAGGATTAAGAAGAATAAAACAAGGTCTTCTTTATATATTATTCTGTCCATAAAGGATTCTTTACAACAGCAAATTCATTTTAACGGCAACATCTTTGGGAACAAATGCTGTCCTTGTAATGAGGGTTCACTGTACTTTTGGTTGAAAAAGCACTTGAGCTTAGGTGTATCAGAATTTATCTTTCTTTCTTTCCAGAATGTACGCAAGCGGAGAAACAGAATATCCATCAACCTGCATTTTCTCGAAGTAAAAATACTGAAATTTGTTGAGAATGTCTCAGGTTCTTTTGAGATGTCTTAAAAACCTAAACCCAAGGTTGTTAGCAAATTGTCACCAAGTGTTTATAAACCAGAAAGCAACACGCCTGATTCTGTATGTCAAAGATAAGAAGGGTGGATATAAAACTGAAATAAAAAAGGACAATAAAGAACTAGTTAAATTAGGGTATGAGGCTATTAAAAAAGGTATTCCTGAGTTTAAAGAGGAAATAGTTGAAAGTTTTAAAGGTGATGCCTTATATCCAGGTTGTCATGGAGACTATGAAATTTTCTGGAAATTTGATGGTGCAGAGAGTTTAAAAAATTGGGTAGTTACAGCTGACAGTGACCACAATGAGGGATACAGCAAGGCTTCATTGGATATTACACCAAATAATAAGGCAGTGTTTCATGGTTACCTTGACCCAACTGTGCCAAAAGATGGAGTTATCAAAAAGACAGGCTTTGTCAATGTTAAGTCGCCTCGTAAATATGTAAGTTTTTCAGTGCCTTAGCTAAGTTGATTTTTGGGGTATTTATCCAATTAAAATTTCTGAAAAAGCCATTCACACTAAATTTATGGGGGATTTATCCAAATGTCAGTAATTCTTGCTTCCATTAACAAAACAGGGAAATGATCCATTTAGGTGTAAAAAAAAAAAAAAAAAAAAAAGCCCCCCCCCCCCCCCCCCACCCCCCCCCCTCAAAAAAAAAGCTGTGTTTCCACTAACATGCTGAAAAAAAAAACCCCCAAAAAACTGGTTGGTAGGTAGGAGGAACTTTTTTTTTTATTTTTCTATTTTTTCTCCAGAAAAGACAGGATTGAGCCTGTAATTTTATTGAAATACGGTTATTTTGTTGAGGGTTGGTGCTTTTCTTTTTTATTTTGCATTTTTACTGATAAAAATAGCAGTCGGGTGTTTGAAACCTGGTCTGTCGGGTTAGTGGAAACACAGCTATTTTTTTTTTTACGCCTTACTCAAATGAAAAATCCTGATACCCAATTAAATGAGAAAGAGGCTACCATGAATAAAAAAATATCATTTGCTTAACCCTTAAAGTGAAATTACAGCAGATGACATAATATTGTTTTTTACAATTTTTCAAGAAAACTAAGACATTTCATGTGATTTACTTGAAATGTCTAGCCTTATTTTCTCTAAAAAATGAGAAATAAAAATGCCATCTGCTGGAGTGGTGATAGCACTTGTGGGGTTAATACCTTAACTAAGGCACTGTTTTTTTGTTTTTTTTTTCAATTTATGGACATTTAGCTTATAGTTGTGTTCTGTTTCCAATGAAAAACAGCCCTCACGTTGAAATCAGATTTGTTATGATTGTCTGCCAATCCAGGTATGTCATGTACTATATTTTCTGCTGTTGCATCACAGTACAGGAAAAACATTTGGAATGCCTGAAGCAAGACAAATACATGTTTAGCATAGCTCCAAATAAGATGATGTTTTTTTTTCAACCAAAAAGTTGTTGTTTTTTTCATGAAAACAGATGTTGTGTGCCTTACCAAGGCACTTCTCAGGGTTATAGGTAAGATTTTGGTACAAAGAGTATTTTACCCCTTGCTTGAAAGCTTAATGCTTAAATGCCTATTTACAATGCTTATAACTCTTAAAGTGCCAAGCTTAAGTGTAGCATAGAAAATTTTAACCTTTTCAGAGAAAAGAAAACAGAAGAAAAACAAAACAAAAAAAAACACACCAAGTAATGCATTTGTCATTGAAGCTTAAGCGTTAAGCCCTTACTGATCTAGTATACTTCTGCTCACAACAGATTAAATGTGAGGGAAATTGCTTCATATTAAAAGACATAAATTTCACTGAAAAACTTTACCCCATAAATTTGATTTCAGTGCTGAAATCCAAAATTTCTTTGAGTATTTTTACCCCCTCAGCTTCAATGCTGATTTTCAAAAATTCAGTGCTGAAATATTCTTTTCTCTTATCTAGAGCTCTGAATTCTAATGAGTACCCACAACATACATGTATGGAGAAATAAAAAAAATATTTACCAGATAGCCCCTCCTATCAGGAGCTATGATAGGTAAAAAGATTAACCCATTTATGCAGAGTGGACACTGGACACTTCTACCTCAACATTTTGGATGGGTCCATTTCTTACAGAAGGGATGCTGGGTACATGTAGTTTTTATTATTACAATGTTTTATGGAAATTCCTTTATTTAATGCAAACAGTATATATCCTGATCAGACGCCACATTCTGTGGCATCTGATCTGGGTCTACACTGCCAATGTACCTTTTATGGGACGTTAGGCATAAATGGGTTTATCAACGGTATTTGACTAGTATGAAAAATCTGTCATGGAAGATGGTAGTAATTCAGTAAATTATGAGTTCCAAAGGAATGAGGTCTGTTTTTTATACCCCGCCACACAATAGTGGCGGGGTATTATGGTTTCACTTTGGATGTACGTGTGTCTGTCCATCCGTCGTCCGTCCAGCCGTCCATCCGTCCGTCGTTTCTGGATGATAACTCGAGTAAATGTCAATGGATTTTCACCAAACTTGGTATGTGCATTGATATTGTGGAGATCTGGTTTGGGATTGCTAATGGGCAAATTTCGTCAAATTTTTACGGAGTTATCTGCCCGAGACACGCCCATATTTTCGTTTCCAGATGATAACGTGAGTAAATAACAAGGGATTTTCACCAAACTTGCTACATGCATTGACATTAAGGAGATCTGGTTTGGGATTGCTAATGGGCAAATTTCATCAAATTTTTGCGGAGATCTGCCCGAGACACCCCATATTTTAGTGTCCGGACAATAACTTGAGTAAATAACAAGGGATTTTAACCAAACTTACTATATATATTGACATTAAGGAGATCTGGTTTGGAATTGCTAATAGGCAAATTTCATCAATTTTTATGGAGTTGTCTGCCTGAGACACGCCCATATTTTCGTTTCCAGACGATAACTTGAGTAAATAACAAGGGATTTTAACCAGACTTGCTATATGCATTGACATTAAGGAGATCTGTTTTGGAATTGCTAATGGGCAAATTTCGTCAAATTTTTACGGAGTTATCTGCCCAAGACACGCCCATATTTTCGTTTCTGGACTATAACTTGAGTAAATAACAAGGCCTTTTAACCAAATTTGCTATATGCATTGATATTATCAAGATCCGGTTTAGGATTCACCAATTGTTATCTGTCCATTGATATTATCAAGATCTGGTTTAGGATTTTTCTTTCCAGACATTTTCGCAATGATAACTTTAATACATAAATAAATAATTGCTATGGCGGGAAATAATTGCTATGGCGGGGTATTATGCTTGCAGTGCTTTTGTTTCACTGATCCATAATTCTGCTGTATTGCAAACCTTTTTATCAGTGTAACATTTTTATCGCACCTGCATGTAGCAGGGTGCGATATAGGCGTCCGATTTTCTGTCCATCCGTCCGTCCGTCAGTCCGTCCGTCTGTCAACATTTATGTCGACGTTCGACATTTATGTCGAAGTTAGTATTCTAATCAACTACAAGACTAAACAACCATTAAACCTTGCATGAAACATCTCCCTGACCTCCTGACTTTGCAACATAGGTCTCCCCTTTTCCGTATGTCTGTCCATTCGTCCGTCCGTCTGTCAACATTTATGTCGACGTTCGACATTTATGTCAAAGTTAGTATTTTAATCAACTACAAGACTAAACAACCATCAAACCTTGCATGAAACATCTCCCTGACCTCCCGACTTTGCGACATAGGTGCCCACTTTTCCATTTGTCTGTCTGTTCGTCTGTCCGTCTGTCCGTCTCTTAACAGTTCTGTTATGTCGAAGTTCGACATTTATGTCAAAGTTAGTATATTCTAATCAACTACAAGACTAAACAACCATCAAACCTTGTATGAAATATCTCCCTGACCTCCTGACTTTGCGACATAGGTGCCCGCTTTTCCATTCGTCTGTCTGTTCGTCCGTCTGTCTGTCTCTTAACAGTTCTGTTATGTCGAAGTTCGACATTTATGTCAAAGTTAGTATTCTAATCAACTACAATTCTACAACAACCATCATTCCTTGCATGACATATCTCCCTGACCTCCTGACTTGGCAGATATGTTGACCCAGTGACCTTGACCTATATTTTGCGCTCCATTGACTTTGACACAATTTACGTTGACGTTCCAGATCTTCTCAACTATAAGGCGTACAACTACCAAACCTTGCATAGTGCTTCTTCTAGATGTACAGACTTGGCAGGTACCTTGACCCGGTGACCTTGACCTATATTTTGCGCTCCAGTGACTTTGACATATTTTGCGTTGACGTTCGATATCTCCTCAACTATAAGGCCTACAACCATCAAACCTTGCAAAGTGCTTCTCCTCAATGTACTGACTTAGCAGATACCTTGACCTGGTGACCTTGACCTATATTTTGGCTGCAGTGACTTTGACATAATTTACATCAACGTTCCAGACCTCTCCTCAAGTGTAAGACCTCTAGCCACCAAACCTTGCATAGTGCTTCTCCTATATGTACTGACTTGGCAGGTATCTTGACCCGGTGACCTTGACCTATATTTTGCGCTTCAGTGCCTTTTACACATTTTACGTCACCGTTCAATATCTCCTCGACTATTAGGCCTACAACCATTAAACCTTGCATAGTGCTTCTCCTCAATTTACGGACTCTGCAGGTACCTTGACTGGGTGACCTTGACCTATATTTCACGCTCCATTGACTTTTACACCTTTTACGTCACCCTTTCATATGTCCTCAACTATAAGGCCTTCAACCACCAAACCTTATATAGCACTTCTTCTCGATGTACTGACTCGACAGGTACCTTGACCTGTTGACCTTGACCTATATTGTGCACTCCAGTGACTTTGACACATTTTATATTGATGTTCGGTATCTCCTCAAATATAAGACCTACAACCACTAAACCTTGCATAGTTCTTCACCTCATTGCCCTGGCTTGGCAGGTACCTTGACCCAGTGACCTTGACCTATATTTGACACATTTTACGTTGATGTTTGATAACTCCTAAACTATAAGGCCTACAATCACCATATCTTGCATTGTGCTTCTCCTTGATGTACTGAATTAGCAGGTACCTTGACCCGTGACCTTGACCTATATTTCATGCTCCAGTGACTTTTACACGTCAACGTTCCATTATCATTGGGCTGTATGATACGAAAAGTCAGTGCTGAAGATATAGCCATTAGAGGGAATGGGACTGGCCTGGAATATATGTGCCCCACTAGGCACTTTGTCTACATTTTTTTCAACCCAGTTTTCCAAGTAAGCACTGCTAAGAATGAAATAAACTTATTTAATAACCACATTCTGATTGTGGCTCCTGTGACTTTTGCGCCAGCAGGTGCGATGACGCCTTCCGTGGAATTCTTGTTAATAGTACAGTTTTCTGGAAAACTTCACAAAACTATATCAACGATGGTAAGAATGCTAAACAGTATCAGAAAATGACATCATTATACCCCCAGCATACAAAGCATGCAGAAGGGGTATATAGTTTTCGTCAGTTCTGTCCATCCATTTGTCTGTCCGGCATCAGACATGTTTATCTCATCAACAGTCAGTGTAATAAGGTCAAGGTCATTGTGACCTAAGTTTAATGCTCCAGCGATTTAACTTATATGTTGAAAACTATTTCATGGATTAATGTGATACTTGGGATATTGGTTCTGTGTGACACCACAATTGACATCATAATAAATGTAGGTCACCTTCACCTATACTTCATGGTCTAGTGATTGAATATCTTGAATGTTACTTGATGTATGCACATCATTATTTGGGATTATGAATCAGTATGATCCGACAGTTGACCCTTAAAGTAAATGTAGGTCCTGAGAACTGTATTTCATGGTCCAGTGATTTTGTGTTACATCTTGAAGACAACGATGTATAGACTGTCATAGTTTGGGATTGTGGGTCAGTATGACACAGCATTTTATCTCAAAATAAATGTAGGTCTTTGTGACATATATTTCGCAGCCCAGTAATTTTGTCTTATATCTCCCATTATTTGATGCCTAAGTGTCATATGTACAGATAATGACACAGTGTGACCTGAACTTCGACCTCAAAGTAAATATAAATCAGCATATATTTCATGATTTAGTGACTTTGCTTAATTTCTAGATTATTTAATGGATTAACATCATAGTTTGTATAATGAATATCAATGTGACACATCAGATTGACCTCTCAAGTATATGTAGGCCAGTGATCTATATTTTATGGTCCAGCGATTTGGGTTCATGTCTTTAAGACATTTTCCTCAGGAACAGTTGTACTTGGGATGGTAGATCAGTGTCACTCAGAGATTGACCTTGTAAACTATATGTGGGTCAGTGACCTATATTTCATGGTCCATTGATTTATGACCTTGTGAAGTCTATGTGGGTCAGTGACCTATTTTTCATGGTCCATTGATTTTGCCTTATATCATTGTCAATGGCTTAAAAATATTTTATAATTAAGAAATGGCACCTGCCAGAGGTATTTGTGACTCTCTGGACACTTGCTCTAGTTCAATCTGTCCTTTAGCAGTTTCAGTGTCATATTCTTGGGACTTCATAGTCATATTCTTGGGACTGAAGTGTCATATTCTTTGAACTTCAGTGTCAGATTCTTGGGACTTCAGTGTCAGATTCTTGGGATTTTAGTGTGGTATTCATTGATATAATGGCAACAGACCTAGTTTATATCTCTTTATATGGGCAGTTTCCTCAACTCAAATATAATATTATGAAATAAATTAATTCACTAGTAATACTGATAACATAGACATGTACACGGGAGCCTCATTATAAGACGGTTCTCCATAAGACGCTTTTGGATATAAGATGGTTAAAGGTGGACCCCAAAAGTATTTACCGAAACAAAAATGTATAGTTTATATAGAAAAAAAAATTACCCTTTATGGCCATTTTTGTTGGGATACAACAAGGATGTTTAGCCAATAGTATTTTTGCTTTGTGTCCCAGTGAAAGTACTATAAAGAGGTTGTGTGATGTCAACATCTCTGTACTTCATGGCTAGATGAATAATGTTATTGAAATAGGAGTGAGTATACTATGAGGGGAGGTAATTGTCAAAATTGATTTGACGCACAAAAGGGCTCTACTCTCATTTGGAGAGGTTATATGACTAAAGACAGTTAATCTTTCCAGTTCTTGAATTATCTGCCCTTGATAACAACTGACCATTTCTATACTAAGTATTTGGACAACTCGCCTCCTTACCATACTTTTTCTAAAATTAGAACAAATACAATTTACTACCCGATGTTGTGTCTAAAAATAGCTGAATGAATGGCAAACATTCTACAGTGTCTTATCTGGGTCTACACTGTTTGCTCAGGCTTGTCTGTCTGAATACATATGGTAAATATGTTATCTGAAGAGGAAACTTTGGCCCAGAGCTCCTTTACTTTATGAATGATCTAGATGAAATTTAATAAAGAGGACCTGGGACCCTTGTGGCCAAGGGTTGTTGCGGTGCCTTTCATGTTAATGAGTTATTTATCATTGATGTATAAGGGAATTTGGTTTATCCTTTACTGTTTACGTGATTTGACTGATTGTAACTTCATAAATCTATAGCAGAATAATGGGGGTGGTTGGGTGAGGCAAAGGTGTTGTGTATCTTGCGTCACCGGGGTGTCCAACTGATATTGGCTTACAGCTGGGTAAGGCCTGCTACCATTGCAGCAGGTGCGGGTAGTCAAGCATCATAAATCTGGCTGTACCATTCCTGAGGTTATCTGCACTTCAAATATCTGAAAAATAGGTTTTGTTGCCCACAGTTGGTTTTGGGGTACCACAATGCTTTTTTCTTTCTGTTTTCAGAAAGCATTTTACCGTCCAGCTGTTTACGATTGGAGCAGATACACTCACTTTTACTTTAGAGTAAGAGGAGATGGCAGGGCATACAATATAAATGTAGCCATAGACTATGATATTGATATATTGTACCATGACCTGTTTGTGTTTCCGCTGTTTACAAGAGGGGGCCCTTATTGGCAGCTAGTTAAGGTAAGCTACCATGTAACTGTATTAGACTCCAGATAAGGTGATACTTGAGGTAATAACAAGTTTAACCCTTCTCTTGCTGAGCACGACATGCCCTATCTTAGCAAACTGTAGACCCAGATCAGTTGGCTTCTGAACTGCACTGTTTGTCATTAAATATGTGAATTTCTATCGAAAATCTGGATCAAGTAATTTGATTGGCTGGAAATTAGAAGTGGGCGTGGTATCTTAATTTATTCAGCATGACAAGGGTTAAGATATTGTTTTTTGTCGCATCTACTCTCTGGAACTGTGTACATTTGGTAGATGTTTTGCCCATTACGAAATCACGCCTATTCAATTATATAGAAATTTCACATCCAAAAACCGAAAATTTTCAGTTAAAAAAACTCTGATATTTTTCATATGTCTGCTCAAAACAACAGATTGTGGGTACTCATTAGAACCACCTCAGGCAGTTCTAATGAGTACACACACTCTATGTTTTTGAGCAGAAATAAGGAAAATAGAGTTTTTTCAGATAAAATTTTCATAAAAAAACACTGATATTTTTCATATATCTGCTCAAAACAATAGATTGTGGGTACTCATTAGAACTGCCTCAGTGAGGTGGTTCTAACAAGTACCCACAATCTGTTTTTGAGCAGAAATAAGAAAAATAATGTATACTTTGTGAACCCCCGTTTTACCATGTAAAAGTGGGATTTAAGGGGTCAAAATTATATAGGCATGATTTTGTGATGCATATTTTACAAGGGAGACAACTTTTGTGACTTCCTGTTTCCCTTCCTGCACACAAAGTCCCTTCTGAAAAAGGGTCAACTCTAAAAGGATAGAATTTGCAGCCTTGGAGCAAATTCTTTCCTTTTAGAGTAGAAGCGTCAAGGCGGCCTAAATTCTTTCTTTTAGAATAGAAGCGTACAGGTGGCCAATATTTTTTTTTCTTTTAGAGAAGAAGCTTCTAGGTGGCCAACTCATGACTGTACATTATTTCATTGTATAGAGCATTTCGTTAATACCCTTCCATCGTCTTGATATGTTGTAACAAGCAAACCATCATCATCATCCTTTTAGAGTAGATTCCTTGAAGTATGTATCACAGAATTTTACTTAGCATGAATTAAAATAAAACGTGTTCAGCATGTCCAGTCAATTTTGATAAGGAAGTAAAAAATTATTGTTATAATATTGTTTTGAAAAACTTAAATAAAAAGCTGTGGTACATTATTGTAGTGCTTGTGCTATATATACTGATCTCAGAAAAAAGGCCCTTTTCAATCACTAAAAACTTAATCCAAAAAATCTTAATATTTGTATTTCATTTAATAAATATACTAATGAGCTTTTTAGTAATTAACCCTTAAAGTGCAGCAGGCAATTATTTGTTAGCTCATCTGAGCTATTTTCAGGATGAGCCAGAGTGATCACCTTTTGTACGTCATCTATCTGTCAGTTAAGACTTTCAGAGGATAACTCCTCCAAACCCAGTCAAGCAATTTGTCCCTAATAGGATAAAAATGCTGCTTGGGTAGGGGCATTTAAAATAGCTAAAATTATGGTGATCTGCCTCGGTTGCCACGGCAGCAGAAAGCTTCCATAGACTTATAATGGGAAAATGGTTGAATTGCATTTCCTCCATAAGCAGTGAAGTGATGTGAACCATATTTGGCTGTTATGATCATTTGATGATTATCTATACAGTCATCAGTGACCATTTTGTTTGGTTGCCATGGAAAAATTAAATTCTAAGAAAAGGAAATTTTTAAATGGCAAGTCCTCCAAAACCACTGAAGCAGTATGATTCTTACATTATTTGGTACACATGTTGCAAGGGTAAGGGCAATTCAAAATAGCTAGAATCATGGAAATCTGCGTCTTGGTTTAGTTGCCATGGCAACAGAAAGCTCCCATAGACTTATAAGGGGAAAATGGTTAAATTGCATTTTCTCCATAACCAGTGAAGTGATGTTAAATATATTTAGCAGTTATGATAATAAATTTTGATGATTGTGGACCCAGTGTATGTGTTTAATGACCAGCTGTAATTTTGTTTGGTTGCCTTGTCAGAATTACAGTAGGAAGTCTGTAAAACACTAGCAGGGAAAGAAGACCCTGTTAAGCACCAACAGAGAACACCAGCAGGGAAAGAAGAAGCTGTTATGCACCAGTAGGGAAAGAAAATCCTGTTGAGCTTGTTTCTTGTCTGGCCTTGTTAAGAGGCAGGATGTGTAGCATAGGAGTGGCAACATGCAACTGAAATAACTCTTCTTCCATCATTTCTTTACTTATAATAAAGATGAGAGCTTGGCAAGTCCCTACATTCTGACAAATAGATTGTAAAAAGAATGATCTTTGAGAGCAATGAACACACAAAGACAAAAAGAGCTGAAGTGTCTAAAACTTACAATATATGATTGAAGTGCCAAAAGCTTTAAGTTACAATCAAAATTTTATTCTGTGAGGGTTATCTTCCCCTGCCCCTGTGCAATATACATGTATAAAATCATGATATTGTTAAACTTCTCGTCAGAATTCACTTAGCCAATATTCTCCACAAATTTCATGTCGGTCCTACTGTTTAAATGGGATTTTTACAGTTTGTTCAAATGGTCATGCTCCATTGACTTTCATGCCCATATATGGTAAAAAAATAATAATAGAAAAAAAAAGATGATTCTTTCATTAGTTGCAATGACAGGATGTGCAAAATGTTGCTTAACAGCTGCGTATCTGCAGTGGCTTTTTCACTCAGATGAGCCAGCTGTTTCCCGTGGACCTTTTGTTTTTGTATTTATTTCTTTTTTTATAGCTGATAATTCTTTTCATTTCATGTGAATCATCTGCCAAGCATGAATCTGCCTGAACATTTACCACTTTTTGGGCAAATTAGCAGACAACAATTTGATGATTTTTTTCTATTTTTCTTTCCCAGAAAAAGTGATTTGACATTTCATGCTATGGATACAATTTGCATGAAATATCAAAGCCTATTTTTCTGAGAAAAAAAAAAAAAAAAGGAGAACTATTTCAAATTGTCATCTACTGAAATTTTACCCAGAGTGCTAAGTATTAAAGTGGTTAACCCTTGTCATGCTGAATAAATTAAGATGCCCCGCCCACTTCCAATTTCCAGCCAATCAGATTACTTGATCCAGGTTTTTGATAGAAATTCACATATTTAATGACAAACAGTGCAGATCCAGATCAGATCAGTTGGAACTGATCTGGATCTACACGGATTGCTAAGACAGGGCATGTCATGTTCAGCAAGAGAAGGGGAGAGGGTTAAAAACTAAAATATTTCTCATTTACCATGAAAATGTCATGGGTCACATAGCTCTAGATATAAAAAGGGGTGTCAAGATATATATTTTTCTTTTCTTTACAAAAACATATGTTGCTGTAACCTATAATATATGTTTTTATGGAGAAATGAGAAAATATCTATCTATCTATCTATCTATCTGTCTGTCTGTCTGTCTGTCTATCTATCTATCTATCTATCTATCTATCTATCTATCTATCTATCTATCTCTGTCTGTCTGTCTGTCTGTCTGTCTGTCTGTCTACACACCTACCTGTCTGTCTGTCTGTTGTGTGTCTGTCTGTCTGTCTGTCTGTCTATCTACCTACCTACCTGTCTGTCTGTCTGTCTGTCTGTCTGTCTGTCCGTCCGTCCTTCCGTCCATCCATCCATCCATCCATCCATCCATCCATCTATCTATTCTATTCTATTCTATGAGGGCTGTGGAAATAACCATGTCCAACTTGTTCCTTTTCCAATTTGCATAAGGAAAGTGAGAAATTTCAATTGTCCTGGGACAAGGACTTCATAGCTCTAGCTAAGAAGAGTATCTGTATGTTATGAAGCACCTCAGTGAGGTAGTCCAACAAGTTAGACATACGCATGCACCCATTTATTGATAATTGCTGTTTATAGATGTGCTTCGCGTTTCGAAGAATAATAAAAACATAAATAACAGCATATAAATGTAAAATATGAACATCTGGAATGCAGAACTCTCATGTATGGGAGTACTCAGTGAGGCACTTCTAATGAGTATCCACAGCACATGTTTCTTTTGAGAAATAAGTAAAATGTCAATTTTGGGCAAGTAAGTCTTGGTTGGACAAGTGGATTTTGACTGTATTTTATAAATCTGAAGCAGTTTTAGTAATTTCTGTGTGTAATATAATTTATACTAGCCATAAGTTCTGAACAGCCACTTACAATTTGTTGATTTTCTTCAAAACCAAAATAAACCTTTCAGTTTAATCTACATCCCCAAATAGGCAGATGTGTCAGTCTATTTAGACATCAAACTGTTTGACAAAACTCTGAACATTTCATCCAGGATAGCCGGTCTCGGTGGCTCAGTTGGATGCGCCGTCCGACTGGAGACCAGTAGGTCGCGGGTTCAACCCACACCGAGGTTGGCACCATTCTTTCATGGAGATTTTATCATGAAATATTTTCTATGGTCATTCTTTCCCTTCTGCTGATTCAAGAAGGGCAGTTGTCAGTTTCTGGCAAAAGAATGCACACAATACTGGTTAACCGCTTCGAGGACTAAGCCTGCCCAGTAAACGTGTGGTTAGGTAAACTGACCGCACTGGACAAGACCTCATTGGGTTGACTGGGCCGTAAAACCTCAACACAAACAAATTCATCCAGGATGCTCAGATGAACACAGGTACCCCCATTTTTAAAATTCACAAAATTCAGCATTTTGTCACAATATGTCAAAGACCACTTCCTGAAATATCCAATTTTTACAAGCAAAACCACTGTTACTGAAGAATTTGAATGAAGAAAGAAATTTATACAGAAAATTTCAACACTATTTCTGCATGACAGGTGTCGGTAGGGTCAAAATCTTAAAACTTACCCAACCTTAAATGCAAAGTTTTATTAATTTTGAAAACAGGGGTACCCGTATTCATCAGTGCATCCTCAGTGGATGCAATGTACTGAATAGTGCTAAACCGTTTGATGGTATGGTTTACTGACATATTGACCTGCATGGATATACAACCATTATTGTCTGATTGCTTATGTCTTTGAAGCAAAAATGATAAAAACTAAGTGGCCAGTTAGAACTTTTGGATAGTATATAATTCCCAGGAGGAAATATTTCCTTTAAATCGTCTGATGAGTGTAGATGATATTAATGTCCCAAAACTTATTGAAAACAGAACCCAAAGAAAAAATCACGACGAGTGTAGATGACATTAATGTCACAAAACTTATTGATGTCATTTGTAGGAGTGGAAAACAGAACAAAAGAAAAAGTCATGAGGAGTGTAGATGACATTAATGTCACAAAACTTATTGATGTCATTTGTAAGAGTGTAAAACAGAAATCATAGAAAAAATCACAAAGAGTGTAGATGACATTAATGTCACAAAACTTATTGATGTCATTTGTAAGAGTGTAAAACAGAATCCAAAGAAAAAATAAAATCATTTTAATGATATATAATATATATAGACACTGGGTTTAAAATACAGAACATATTGAGACTTGCAGATCTTATAAACTAATTTGTGCTATGCATTTGTTTGTTTATTGGATTTGTATATCTCTCAGGGTAATATTGCCTGTATTTTAAACTCAGAGTGCATTAACCTTTGTAAAATTGATTATTCCACAAGCTTGTATATAATATATATATATATGCTTTCATGTTTCAGGTGCCATTCTCAAAGTTTTTCTTAAGTGCTGCTGGGCGTATTCAAGACAAACAGGAATCACTTGTAAGTGCTGCCCATATGATAAAACACATTAGTTTAACACTGGCTGACGAGGCGGAAGGACCTTTCAAACTAGAACTTGACTTTATCGCTGTTGTACGAGATATGAATCATCCAGAAAAATATGCATACGAAATGTATAGAGAAAACTCAGCTTATATAGGAACTTAGCATAGCTCCAAATAGGGTGCTTTTTTAAATAAAAAAGTACAATAAATGTCCTAAAATTTCAAAACACTTTATTCCATACTTTTTTTTTTTTTGCATAAATTTTGTTTTTTAAGCAGTTGTTTATTAAATTACTTAGAGGAATAGTAAACAGTGTAGACCCTGATCTATACCTGCACTTTCTGCATATGCCGTTTTGTCAAAAACTGCTGTATCAAATATAAGGACTTGCCATCCTCGGGTGAGCCGGCCTCGGTGGCTCAGTTGGATGCGCCGTCCGACTGGAGACCAGGAGGTCGTGGGTTCAACCCCCGCCGAGGTCAGCAACATTCTTTCGTGGAGATTGATCATGAAATATTTTCTACGGTCGTTCTCCCCCTTCTGCTGATTCAAGAAGGGCAGTTGTCAGTTTCTGGCGAAAGAATGTGCACAATACTGGTTAACCGCATAGAGGACTAAGCCTGCCCAGTAAACGTGTGGTTAGGTAAACTGACCGCACTCGACATGACCCCATTGGGTTGACTGGGCCGTAAAACCTCAACACAAACAAGGCTCAGTTGGATGCGCCGTCCGACTGGAGACCAGGAGGTCGCGGGTTCAACCCCCGCTGAGGTCGGCAACATTCTTTGGTAGAGATTGATCATGAAATATTTTCTACGATCATTCTCTCCCTTCCGCTGATTCAACAAGGACAGTTGTCAGTTTCTGGCAAAAGAATGTGCACAATACTTAGAGTCTTTGAGGACTAAGCCTGCCCAGTAAACATGTGGTTAGGTAAACTGACCGCGCTCGACATGACCCCATTGGGTTGACTGGGCCGTAAAACAACACAAACAAACAAATATTAGGACAGTTATTATACTGATATATAAATATATATATATATATTTCTCCATGAAAGCGTATGTTGTGGGTATTTATTAGAAGCACATTGACAAGATGCTTCTTATAAGTGTCTGCTTCTCTACAGCTGATTCAAGAAGGGCAGTGGTCAGTTTCTTGCGTGAAAGAATGTGCGTATTACTGGTTAACCGCTTAAGGGACTAAGCCTGCCCAGTAAATGTGTGGATAGGTGTGGATACTGGATAGTCAACCCATTGGGTCATGCCGCGCGTAGCCAGTTTGGCTATACGCGGTATGACCCAATGAGTTGACTGGGCCATAAAACCTCAACACACACACATGCACACACACAAATAAGTATCTGCAACCTATGTTTTTATGGGGAAATAAAAAGAAATATTTTTTTAAATACCCTTCACATTTGGAGCTGTGAATTTAGTGAGAAAGAGCATAGCTCTAAATCAGAAGCTTTTTCAACTGAAGGGTATTGGTAGTTTTCTTACTTCTCCACAAAAGCATATGTTGTGGATACTCATTGGAATTATAGTTTTTTCAGTGAGTACCCAAACAGTATGTTTTCATTGAAATAACAAAAAATATTAATCAGGGCCCAGTTGTTCAAAACTAATGATGTCATTAGTTAATTTATCATTAAAGCTTAGATCATTATTAAATATAGCATATATATGCATATATTGCAAAAGCTACTCACATTTTTTTAGCAGAATTACCTGTGAATTTGATATTGTACTGACTACAACAGTTAAAATTTTGACCATTTACAGGCTTGTTAAGCTAACATTGCTTTGAACAACTGGGCCCTGGATACATAGCTCCAGATAAGGCATTTTTTTTTTTCAATCAAAAATTGTTAAATACTTTATTTCTCCACAAAAACTTATATTGTGGTACTCATTAGAAGCACCTCACCCAGGCGCTTCTGATGAGTACCAACAATGCATGTTTCCATTTGTCTGTTCATATGAATGTTTGTTCGAAGTATACGTGTGGCCAAGTGGTTAGCGGTCCCGACTTTGGATCATAAGTCCTTGGTTTGAATCTTGCTGGGAGCGGAATTCAGCTGGTGACTCTATGAGGCTTCATTGAACAGAGCCTTTATTGTCCTCCATCATCTCGATATGACATAAATAATGATTATGTTGAAAGGGACATAAAACACCAAACCATCAGGCCAAATAAAAAAATATATGTGTTTATGGTAACCTTATCCTACGTAATTTTCCTGGTGAAACCTAGCAGTTTTTATGCCCTCTCCATTTTCAATGGGGGTCAGTCCCGTCCATCCCGTACGTAACACAAATGGTTTCCGTTCAATGTCTTTTGAAAAGATTAATGTATTGGTTTGAAATTTTATACACAGGTATATAATCATAAAGTGTAGGTCAAGTTTGATTTAGGGTAAAATCCACCAATGATTATGGGAGTTATGGCCTTTTTTCAACTTTGAAAAATGGGTTTTGTTCGATATCTTTTGAAAAGATTAGTGTGTTCAATTCAAATTTTATACACAGGTATATAACCATAAAATGTAGGTCAAGTTCGATTTAGGATAAAATCCACTAATTATTATTGGAGTTATGGCCCTTTTTCAACTTTGAAAAATGGTTTCCGTTCTCTATCTTTTGAAAAGATCAGTGTATTGGATTCATATTTCATACACGGGTATATGATTATGAAATATAGGTCAAGATTGATTTAGGGTAAAATCTGCCAATTATTCTGGGAGTTACGGACCTTTTTCAAAGTTGAAAAATAGTTTTGATATCTTTTGAAAACACTAGTGTATTGATTCATATTTAATACACAGGTATATAATCATAAAATAGAGGTCAGGTTTGATTCAGGGTAAACTCCACCCATTATTATGGGAGTTATGGCCCTTTTTCATCTTCAAAACATGTTTTCCTTTCGATATTTTTTAAAAAGATTGGTGTATTGGATTCATATTTTATATACAGGTATATAATCATAAAATATAGGTCAAGTTAGATTTAGGGTAAAATCTGCCAATTATTATGAGAGTGGCCCTTTTTTCAACTTCATTCTTTGCATAATGCCTACATGCGGGTGAGGATGGCCCCTGGGCTGGGGCATCGGTGTCATATAGACACACTTCTAGTTTTTTCATGTTTTCTCAAAAAATAATAATAATAAAATAATAGTAATAGGTGTTACTGGGATAAAATATTTACACTAAATATTTTGGACAAGTAGATATGAACAAACAGTGTAGACCCAGATCAAACTGCTCCTATAGGAGCAGTTTGATCAGGAGCAGTTTGATCAGGGTCTACACTGTTTGCCATTCTGTATACTTTTAGATACATCTAAGGGCAGTCAGACTTGGTAAACTTTTATGTGAATTATGGATAGTCCAGATATTTCTGGTAGTTATGGTATAATTCTGCATAAATAAGAAAAAAAAAAAAAAAAAAAAAGAGTTCCTACCTACCTACCCTACCTATTTTTTTCTAACGTGTTACCCTAAACACACATTTTTTTAGCTCGGCTGTTTTCGAAGAAAACGAGGAGATATTGTCATAGCTCTGGCGTCGTCTGCGTCTGTGTCGTTGTCGTTGTGCAAAAACTTGGACATTTTGTAATATCTCTGTCATTACTGAAGATATTTACTTGAAACTCGTACTAGTTGTTCATTATAAAAAGGGGAACTCATACCAATAGGGGAGGTAACCCTCAAAATATTTTTGGCACAGTTATGCCCCTTTTTCGACTTAGAATTTGCAGGCAAGCGTTGGCACCCATATGCGGTGCTCTTGTTTTTATTTGGCCTCATCACTTAAAATAAAACCTATGAAAAGAAACTGTGTTAGTATGCTAGGTTGTATTTCTTTTGCAATTCCTCTTCATTTGTTTGTTTTCTTTTCATAGATGGTCTCGTTCAATCCTTATTAAGTGTGCTAGGAGGCTGGTGTTCCAGGATTGTGGACTTTCCTGAGTACTGGTGTCTCCAAATCCATTTTTACAGCTGATTATACCCAGGGGGAAATTATTTAAAAAAAAAAAAGAATATAGCAGATCATGAGTTTCCAGATTCATTTACTTTTTCCTTGATAATGCCACACATCTGCAATGGTCCTTGAATTTAAGGAGACTTGATTAACCTTTAACAAAGGGTATAATTTTATGACTCTTTATATGAGAAAATAAAAATTACTCACAGCAAGACGAATTCTCTGAGCCAACAAATGTTAATGATTGCTTTTATATGCAATAAGTGGTTCGGTACCATATTTATTTTAAATATTGGGACATAAATTGCTAACTATGCTAGGCCTAAAATTTGAACAAGTCTGTTTTACTACCTGTTGCTGAATCTGAAAAATATGCCGATTAGCAGATTAGACTTTGATCTGACACTGTTCTGCAGCACTGAATCTGGGTCTACAGACACTACATTCTTTGCTTAAGCCTGTCTAGCTCAGTACTTAATGCCTGGTCAGCAACATGTTTTTTTATGCCCCCGCCTGCCTTTGGCAGGAGTGGGGCATATAGCGTTTCGCCATGATATTACGTCCGTACATGCATATGTGCTTACGTGCATATGTGCGTATGTCACATTCGTAACCGGGTTCAAGTTTACCTGCAAGTTTAGGTGCAAATTTACGTCCGCGTTTCTCTTGCAACTAATAACTTTTATACCTTTTGGGCTAGAAAGTTGAAACTTTATGTGACACTTACCTACATCAAGACCTTTTAATATATGGTACCGTTGCCCCAGGGTCATGCCCCGGGGCGGGGCTAGTGGTAAAAATATATAACAGGTCATCAAGAAAACATAACAAAAAGTGACTAAATGCAAAATGCCTGCCTGTGGGTGAGTTTGGCCCCTGGCGGGAGCATCTGTGTCACACTGACTTATTTCGAGTTTGAGATTGATCATGAAATATTTTCTAGGTCATTTTTTCCCTTCTGATGAAGGGCAGTTGTCAGTTTGTGATGAAAGAATGTGGACAATTCTGGTTAACCGCTTAGATATAAACAAATAGGTAGGGTTATTACTAGTGTTGCCACTAATGATCGGTTATAATCCATCATCAGTCACTTTTGCCTGTTGTGACTGATAATTAGAAAGATTTTTTATAGTCGACTAATCGGAAAATTCTATTTTTAGAAACATGTTGCTCTCATTTTATAAGCAAGTTATACAGAAATGAAAATAAATGTCTATTTGGGTCATTCTAGATTGGTGGTCAATACAATTTAAAAAAAGAAAAATAGCCTTAAATGTCAACCCAAAACTGCCAAAAGTATGATATTTTTGTTATTTCTCGATGAAAACATATGTTATGGGTACTCATTAGAAGTGCCTTGTGGAGGCACTTCTAATGAGTACCCACAACATATGTTTTCATCGAGAAATAACAAAAATATTATCAGGATACCCTCTTCTTTATCTGGAGCAATGAATAAGTACCTGGAAGAGGGCTAAATTAGGAGTGAATATATTTTCTACTAGTCAATTACATGTATTAATCAATGATCAGTCGGTTTTACAAAACGGATGATTGACTATGAAATTCTGGCTGATTCCCAACACAAGTTATTACAGTATCTTCATTATAAAAACAACACAACCTCTTTATAACACTATTGTTGGGGTCCATAGCATAAACCGTGTTAGTTAAACAACCGTGTTATATCCAAACAAAAATGTCATTTATGGTCATTTTTCAATATAATCTATACATTTTTGGGATCCATCTTTGAATCGTGTTATATCCAAAATCATGTTATAATGAACTGTGTTATAAAGAGGTTGAAGTGTACTGTTATGTTCATTTGAGATGCAGTGTCAGAAAACGTACCTTGGGAAGATTCTGATCAGGGCCCAGTCGTTCAAAACTAACAGTGTCATTTGCAAAAGCTACTTACATTTTTTTTCAGCAAAAATACATGTGAATTAGATATTGACTTACTAGAACAGTTAATATTTTGACCGCCTTAACCCTTGTCATGCTGAATAAATTAAGATGCCACGCCTACTTCCAATTTTCAGCTAATCAGACTACTTGATCCAGGTTGTTGGTATTAATTGACATACTGAACGACAAACAGTGCAGATCCAGATCAGTTGGCTTCTTCAGAAGCCTACTGATCTGGATCTACACTGTTTGCAAAGGCAGTGTATATCCAGGTTCAGCAGGACAAGGGTTAAGCTAACATGGCTTTAAACAACTGGACCCAGATTGCATAAATGTGCAGGTTGATCTGAATCTTCATTAGGCACATGTCCAAAGGTACATTTTCTTGTGTTATGGCTCAGATGGTTTGTGTATGGTAAGTGGATCTTGCAAGCTTTTCATAGCCTCACCAGCATCCAGAAGCAGCACAGTAATGGCTTGGAATGTGTGCTTGTAAAAAACTGTGCCCTCATCTACATGTACAAAACGACAAAGTTGAAAAGATGCATAACTCTTACAAAATTAGATTTTTTTTTTTAAGTTAATCAGATGATGTACTCCTCAGCCCCAATAAGCTCACCAAGTTTCAAGGCCTTAGCTCAAATAGTTATCAAGATATCTTGTTGACAAGAAAAAGCTGATGAATGGACGCAAGAACAAACAGCCCACAAAGCAGTATGCCTTTTTAAAGTTTAAGGCATAATAAAATGGTTCCGTTCCATTACTGATCTCAGTTTAGATAAAAATTTGTATCACTTTTTATTCGCAATGTGAACTTATTCATTTTTTATTCATATACACCCGATGTAGGAGAAGGGGTACTATAGAAATAACCCTTGTGCATCTGTCTGTCCCAGATCTTGTGTCCTGAACTACTCCTACACCTTTTGTCCGATACTTATGAAATTTTGCAGGTTTCCTTGCAATGCTATCAAGGTCTGCATATGGTTTTGATTGCGATCATTATTGAGAAAATAACGGCCCTTTTTGACTTATAATCACCATTTTTAAAGCTATCTTTTGTCAGATTCTTTTGAAAATATGCAAGTTTTCTTGCTGTGATATGGAAATGTGCATGTGATTTGGAGTTTTTTGATTTGATCATTCTTTTACAGAGTTACGACCCTTTTCGACTTCCTATTTGCAGAGCTTGTGTCGGCAACTCTGGCTACATTTTGATATCAGATACTTCCGAAATTTTGCAGGTTTTCTTGTATGAAGAGGTACATGTACTTTTCAGTTTTTGGTCCAACCATTTTTGACTGAGTTATGGCCCTATTTGACGAAGAATTCCATTTTTAAAGCTGGTGTCCTTACCTCCTATTACATAGCAACAGATAAGGCACTTTTTTCATCCGAAAACTGCTGATATCTTTCTTATATCTCAATGAAAACATATGTTGTGGGTACTCATTAGAAGTGCCTCAGTGAGGCACTTCTAATGAGTACCTACAACATATGTTTTCTTTGAGAAATAAGAGAAATATTATGTGGATACCCCCTCTTATCTGTAGCTATGCCTATTATATTTTTCATAAGTTAGCAGGCATAATTTCCATGACATGAAGATGTGCACGTGCTTCTGGATTTATTATCCTGCTGTTTCCGATGCAGTAACAGCCTTTTTCTACTTAGAATTTCCATTTTCAAAGCCTGTATCCATAACTCCTACATGTTTCATCAGATTCTTTAAACATTTGCCGGTTTTCTTGCTATGAAATGAAGGTCTACATGCATATTTGTTTCTACATTTTTGTCACCCGACTTAGAACGAGGGGGGACTACAGAAATGACCCTCATACATACCAATATTTGGGTTTATAGGGGGAAATTGTAAATGATGGATTATGATCATATTTCTGACATGCTCCATATGTCTGGTGACATTTGGCCTTCGGCTTTTTATTTCGGCTTTCCATCATTCCTTACTCTGAGAGTAGGTACCTTGTGGCTGCAAGCCTCCTACATTTGTGGACGGATCTTTTTGAAACTTATCAAGTGTTTTTTGTCATGATCTGAAAATATGCATGTGCTTTTAGTGTATTCCGGAATTATTTTTGTCACTTTTTCTGCATTGTGAAATTAGCCATTTTTATTTCGGTAAAGTAGAATAGATAATGGGTACCTTGTGATGCTACTCCTCCTACAGTTATGGACGGTTCTTTTTGAAACTTTGTAGGTGCTTTTGACATAGTCTGAAGACATGCATGAGTCTGAAGACATGCATGTGCTTCAGGTATATTCCTTAAACTATTTTTTGTTAACCCTTGTCCTGCTGAATCTGGATATACCCTGCCTTTGCAAACAGCGTAGATCCAGATCAGTTGGCTTCTGAACAAGCCAACTGATCTGGATCTGCACTGTTTGCCATTAAGTATGTGAAATTATAGCAACAATCCGGATCAAGTAATCTGATTGGCTGGAAATTAGAAATGGGCGTGGCATCTTAATTTATTCAGCAGGACAAGGGTTATTGTTCTGGGTTTTGAACTTAGTCATTTTTCAAGCTGAAATAGTATAGACAGTAGGTACCGTTTGCCTGCAGCTTCTACATTTGTGGAGAGTTCTTTTTGAAACTTTGCAGGTGTTTTTGTCATGGTATAAAAATATATGTGTACTTTTGTTATATTTCTGAATTTAATTTTACTACGTTTTTGGCGTTTTGAACTTAGTTATTTTTTACATCTCAAATATTACATGTAAAACGTAAGTTCCCTGTAGAATTTGTTTGTTGTATATGCTTTGGTATCTTGTGTTCGCAGCCGGCCTTGGTGGCCCAGTTGGATGCGCCGTCCGACTGGAGACCAGAAGGTCGCTGGTTCAGCCCCCGCTCGGCAACATTCTTTGGTGGAGCCTGATCATGAAATATTTTCTGCGGTCATTCTCTCCCTTCCGCTGTTTCAAGAAGGGCAGTGTCAGTTTCTGGCGGAAGAATGTGCACAATGCTGGTTAACCACTTAGAGGACTAAACCTGCCCAGTAAACATGTGGTTAGGTAAACTGACCGTGCTCACCATGACCCCATTGGGTAGACTGGACCGTAAAACTTCAACACAAACAAACAAACAAACAAATCTTGTGTTCGCAACCGCCAACAGTTTTTACTCCTCTTTTTTTTTTTTTTTTTTGAAACTTTGTTTGCTTTTCCACATGGTCTGAGGATATACATGTGGTTTGGGTATACTCCTGAGGTTATTTTCTGTCATTTATTTTCTCAGCAAAGTGAGAAAACTACCTTCTCACAATAACAGACATGTAAGTACCAGTGACTACACACTGAATCAGCCTATGCATCCGCGCAGTCGAATCAGTCTTCGTTGTCCGCATGAAGAAGCATTGCATCATTTGCTATTTAAAATGCGCCCAGAGAAAATTCTCACCAGACTGCTCGAATGCGGAGGTTGTTCTGAATCTTTTTCTGGATGCAAACGTCAAAAGGTACGTTTTCTGTCGTTGCGGCAAATACGGATTTTATGTTGGGCGAACCGGGACAAACTTCGCTTAGATGAACATCTTGATCTTCCTATTATTATACTGGATTCCTAAATTGCACAAGGACCGATACGAACAGCATTACATTGCGGGCTCAGCTAAATACTTAACCCTTGTCATGCTGAATAATTTTAGAGATGCCACACCCACTTCTAATTGTCAGCCAATTAAAGTACTTGATCTAGCTTGCTGATACAAATTCATATACTTAATGACAAACAGTGCAGATCCAGATCAGTTGGCTTCTTCAGAAGCCACCTGATCTGGATCTACACTGTTTGCAAAGGCAGGACATATCCGGGTTCAGAAGGGTAGGATTTAACCTAGCCCCTCACACAGATTCTAAGAGATTCCTTACAGCAGTAAAAGAAGGTCATCATAAGTATTGCAACACCGCCTACGCAAGAAGTGGTGTCAGCCAGACGTAGCTCCTGAAAAACTCGAAAGAGATCCTACAATATTTACAATCACATTCATTCAGCTCAGTGAACAGTATTAATTCTTTGGATTTCTCAACATGTACACCATGTACGAGATATTATTTACCATAGTTTCTTTCAAAAAAACGGAAGTCGTCGCTTCCAGTATGTTGTCTTTGGTTACTTTGTTCATGACACGTGGATCATGACTATCTGATGCACCACAAAAATACTATGATGCAGATGCTGTATAGATGCTGGAATGTCTAATCGACAACATCTTTGTGGAGTTTGGTGGACGATAGTTCAACAAACAATTTTCATTCCATGGGAACTAAGTCTGCTTCATTGCTTGCCGACTTGTTTTTATACTAGTATAAGGCAGAATTTATGCAGCGTCTCATGAAAGCAGGCAAAACCCGCCTTGCTCAGCAATTCAATTTCACCTACAGATGCATAGACGATGTATTGAGAGTTAGCAGAGACCAAAGTTTTTAAGGTTACTCTACCTTGATCCTCCATATTGGAGACACCAGACAGGTTTCTGAACACATTTTTAACCATTTTTATGTCATTTTTCCTCAATGATAAGAAGTCTAGGACTTGAAACTTCACTGTGATTATTCTTAAGGTATATAAGAATCGAATAACTAAGGTTCCATCATGATTTGCCAAGAGACAAGGAAAATATTGATGCTCAAAGTACATTAAAATTCTCCTGAAAATATGCCTGGGTGGCTCCCGCAAGAAAGATAACTTTTGATTTGTGATGTCATCAGCAACCTCACAGTTATCTCTGAAGAAATCAAGTTTTCAGAGTGTTTCGAATTCATCTTTCCACTTAAATTTGCGTAACATATAAGATTATATCCTCTTCCTCATACTTCGATTTTTACCTCTGTATCGACAATGGAAACCTCACTACTAGACCTTACGACAAACGGGATTTTCCGTTTCTGAGCAGCAATATTCCTTCTGCACCAGCACACGGTGTTTACGTTTCACAGTTAATCCGTTATGTTAGACTGTCTAAACCCCGGGAAATACTATTCCCGCATTTCCTATTTTGGTGGGCGAAACATCCTTACAAAGTTATTTCTACTTTCCATGGTCACCTGATAACACTCTGTCCCATGTCTATCTGAGCATTAGTAATTTCGTTTTTGTGTATGTCTACTGTGATTTTCCGAAATACGACATCGGTATGTTGGCCTCAGACTCATCAGACAGACAGACCAAAAATGAGTCACGTCGCGAGTAAAACATCATGAAAACACACCTATATAATTTTGACCCCCTTAAACCCCACTTTTATATAGTAAAACTAGGGTTTACAGGGGTATACATTATTTTTCTTATTTTGTTAAAAACACAGATTGTGGGTACTCGTTAGAACCGCCTCGCTGATGCGGATCTAACGAGTACCCATAATCTATGTTTTGAGCAGAAATATGAAAAATATTAGATTTTTTTATCTGAAAATTTCCTTTTCTGGCTGTAAAATTTTCAATATACAGTCGACTCTCGTTATCTCGAACTCACTTACCTCGAATAACCGCTTATCTCGAAGTGAAAAACTGGTCCCTGCTTAAACATGAATATCTAACAACAGGTAACAAAATATTGTGGAAAACAGGAGAAATTGCTCCTAAGGAGCAATTTCTCCTCTTTTCCACAATATTTTCAATACATATCTAAAATTAGGAGTCAAATTACATACACATTTGTTAAATGTGGTTCTTCGATTTATTTTTTCCTAAATTCTGCAAATCTGATATGTCGAGGTACGGATATCTCGAAGTATTTCAGAGAGGCCCTAGGAATTCGAGATAACGAGAGTCGACTGTATTTGAATAGACTTGTTTTCGTAATGGAATCTCTTTCGATATGTATTCCCGGACCTTTAGCAAAGCCATATGCCAAGTTGTTAGTCTTGTTCACCAAGGCGTTCTGGTGATCCAGATCAAAATCATGATCACGACGAAATTTGTATAGCGTCTGGATGATCAAGACTAGCCTAGTTGTTTGACTGGAGTTTCTCCTTGGCCTCCCGCTTACGTGAGCGAACAAAATAGGTTCTGACGAAACTGCGCATGCGCAGACTCGCCTGAACATTTTATCTGTTCGCATATGCTATATACATTTTCTCATACACCTCCGCTGGAACTACTGCAGGAATTGAGCCACCTCGTGGCTCGATTCCTGCAGTAGTTCCAGCGGAGGTTTATTGAGAAAAATTTGAAAATGACCATTGACGGACCGGTACCATTTACAGTTAGCTACAACTGCACTTTGAGGGGAACAGCCTTAAGCCTTTTAGAAAATCCACCCAGTGGTCTTTGAGAAGACAACGTTGTATCACTAGTCGGCAATGGGGGGAGTTTTAAGATGCGACCGTTTTCGATGACCAGCTGGAACGGATTCTAAAATTTTGAAAAAAATTCCTCCAGTAGTTTCAGAAGAGATACGAGGACGAAAATATCAAAGATGGCCACTTGCGGCCAGTTGGTTGATGGATCGGAAGCATTTTCGTTTTCATTCAGATACAACTAGACCTTAAAAGGAGTTTCTGGCAAATTTGGAGAAAAATCGCCTAATGGTCTCGGAGGAGATCTCACAACATGACTGCAACACAAATTTATGACGATTTTCAGGTTTAAAGATGGTCACTATACGACCTGTACGGTGTACACATGTGCAAGGTTCCAGTCATAGCTCTAGATAAGGCATTTTTCTCGACAAAAAGTTCTGATGTTTTTCTTGTTTCCCCATGAAAACATTTGTTATGGTACTCATTAGAAACGCCCCATCGAGGCGCTTCTAATGAGTAATCACAACATGTTTCTGTGGAGAAGAAAGAAATCTTATGTAGATACCCCTTCCTATCTGGAGTCATGTTCAGCAGTTTCAGAGAAGATGCAATGAGAAAAATCAAAGGTTCCACCAGCTATTATATTTATTGGATTATAAGCATGATAGGTGACTGAAGTTGGTTTTGGCACCGTCATCTGCATGACATTTTGACGTCGTGACGTCAAGGAGATGCGAATGAAAGTAACACCGGAAGCCATTTTATTCATAATGTCCAGTAAAATGTGAGCTGTTTGTTATGCTTCTTTTCCCATTTACCCTGCGAGTCACCTCCGAAAATTTGCCGAATAAAGAGCCATAGCCTTTACCAATGTTTTATTTTATTATTATTTTTTTTTTATTATAATATTATCCCTTTGGGTGAAGAACTACAAGAAAACTGTCATCAATTTTTTTTTATTATAATATTATCCCTTTGGGTGAAGAACTACAAGAAAACTGTCATCAAATTTTCATCTGCTGAATTAGCCCAGGGAGTGGTAAAGTTTAAACTCGACAGACTCAAAATTGGAAAAATCTGTTGCGTCGGATTGCATAGTGTGGCTTTGACATGATGTGTTAGAGTTACCTGTATTTTCTAGACATAGTTAATTCCCTTGATGGAACACGACGTATGAGCGAAATCGCGCGTGAAAGCAGCAAGTCTTTAGAACCGTTTTACTTCAATACAGCAGTCATACTAAAAGACTTCATAGCTGCAATGTACAGAGGACAGAGGATATAACGGACTGCTTATCTGACAGCTGTGTACATGCAGTGAATCATTTCAAAACGCAGCACCATATGTTTCATCAATACAGGCCTATAACAAATTAGAAATATATATATACAGGGGCCAGGCCTACGACAGTTTGTGAATTATATACTAAGGTTTTAACTGGATTGGGTGATATACATGTACAGGATGGAAGACTTTGAAAAGAAGGTGAAAACGGCCATGCTGATAATGATATATATCTCAATGGTAGGTAATTTTATTTTATTGTACTTTTAATGTATGAACGACCCATGAAATGTGTTTATTTCAGGAGGGTGATTAGGTGGTAATGGCTCCGCCCATGGGACAGGCCGTACAATGTTTAGCGAGAATTCCGCTTGAAGTGGATAACATTAACACGTATATGTCAAATGCCAACAATTTAGTCTTTTTGTTGTGAGTTGAGGTTTTACGGCCCAGTTAACCCTTAGGGTCATGTCGAGCGCGGCCAATTAACCTCCTACTCGCACTTTTCCCAAAAATTAAGTGGCCGAGCTAAGGTTCGAACGCGACCCCTGGATCTGCAGTCAGACACAGAACCCAGTAAGCATTCTTTATAAATCTACAGCGGGCCGTTATCGGCCCGTCAGGGTAGCTGACGGGCCGATAACGGCTCGCTATAGATTTATAAAGAATGCTAGCTGGGTACAAACTACGATATTGAGCCCTGCATACTTTTTAGTAATAGCTCTAGATACGCTCGTTTTTATTTTTCAATAGTTTTTAGTAATAGCTCTAGATACGCTCGTTTTTATTTTTCAATAGATAATGTTGATTTTTTTTTCTTTTTTTCGTCCACAAAACGTGTTGAGGGTACCCACCTGAAGCGCCTCCGCGGGGCGTTTTCATTCGTTGTCTTGTGTGTAGTGGATCCTGTCTAGCATTTGGGATCACCTTGCTGGGGAAGAGGGAACTGATTGCTTTGCTTTTCCATGTTTATGGTTTGTGTACTGCCTATCATGGTTGGTTTGCCCTTCCTCTAAACCCTTGTCCTGCTGAACCCGGATATAACCCTGCCTTTGCAAACAGTGTAGCTCCAGATCAGTTGGCTTCTGAAGGAGCCAACTGATCTGGATCTGCACTGTTTGTCATGAAGTATGTGAATTTGTATCAAAATGCAGAATCTTAATTTATTCAGCAGGACAAAGGGTAATGCATTGATAGGCTATGTTCTGTGATTGTTGCTATTCCTGGATATCTTTTATACTATTTTTCATTTCTTTGGGCCGGCCTCGGTGGCTCAGTTGGATGCGCGTCCGACTGAAGATCAGGAGATTGCGGGATCGACCCTCGCGGGGTCGGCAACATTCTTTCGTGGAGATTGATCATGAAATACTTTCCACGGTCATTCTCTCCCTTCCGCTGATTCAAGAAGGACAGAGTTGTCAGTTTCTGGCGAAGGAATGTGCACAATACTGGTTAACCGCTTAGAGGACTAAGCCTGCCCAGTAAAAGTGTGGCTAGGTAAACTGACCGCGCTCGACATGACCCCACAGGATTGACTGGGCCGTAAAACCTCAACACAAACAAACAAATCATCCAGTAGAAACAAGATAATAATCCACAACATAACATAAGAAAAGGTGTCTTTAGGTCATATCCAGATAACAAAAAAAAAAAAAAAAAAAAAAAAAAAAACAACAAAAAAAGTTGCAAATTCTCCTCAAAGAAAATTGCTGTTCACCGATATATTCTGACATATTGACTATGTATCGAAGGATTCTGTAAGCGGATTGCGCAAACCGTGGCTGATCTTAAGTCTTGTCATCCGGGTTCAGCAGGACGGGTTAAAATCTCTGTCCGCATTCGCCCCTAAAAAAAACGTCTTCTATTATATATTAATACCATCAGACAAGGGATATTTCATTTATAAATGGTCGTACATGTATAAAGTCGGGTAATTTTATTCAAATTAATTGATGCAGTTGTTTAGAACATGGTCTGTATAAAGATATTCATGCTTTAACAACAATTTTGCTTTGCATATAATCGAAGAAATTTTGGGCTGGGAGAGAGATTTTAGGCTCCAGAGACAGCCGAGTGCACGCATTCATAAATGTGAGCTAATATTTCTGTTTAGTTAAGATTCATTAAAAAAAACAACAACAAAAAACAAAACTGTATGCTATACTAGTATATTACCGAAATAACCCTAAGTATTAGGACAGAGGTCTGAGTAAACAGTGTAGACCCAGATCAAACGCCGCATAACGCGGCGTTTGATCAGGGTCTGCACTGATTGCCACTTATCCAATAGTTTTTAGATGTTCAAATGTTCGCAGAAGTATGATTAAGAGTTAAGGAGTCCTATCATTTATAGTGATAACAGATAACACAAATGGACCCATCTGCATTAACTAGCCCCACCCCCACCCCCTCCAGTTATGTTGCATTTTCCTGCTTTTGTACAACTTCATTCTTCCCCACCAAACATATGTTGTAGAGCCATTTAGAATCGCATCACCGAGGCGTTTTAATATAAGGAGAATCTACAAAGTTGAAAAAGTATCTAGAATAAATTTCTTATCTATAGTTTTATATATACAGAAACTAGGATTTGAAAGTTTAACCGTTACCACTCTCTGGGCTCATTCAGCACACTACAATTTGAAGATATTTTCTTATTTTCCCCGAAAACAGGCTTTGGCATTGGATGCAAATTGTCTTGCATGAATTGTCAAGCTCTGTTTACTGGGGAGAATAAGTAAAAAATATTTCAATTTCAGTATGTCGTCAGCTGAAAATTTTACCCAGCATGCTAAGCGTTGATAACTTGTGCATTATGCTGTCCGACAGCTGCTGCCGACTCATTGATTCCAGCCCATTGTGAAGAATTTTATACTTTTCCAGAAAAAAAAAGAGAGAGAAAAGTATACTATCATTACGGTCTAGGCAGTCCTTAACGCTGAGCATGCTGGGTAGAATTTTCAGCAGACGACATTTTGTTTTGTATTTTTCCGAGAAAATAGTTTTGACATGTCATGAAAACTGTGTTCTGAGGAGGCAATCTGCATAAAATTTCATAACCTGTTTTCTGGGGGAAAATGAAAATTATAATAATAACATGAGTTTGTATTCAGCAGACGGCATTTTAAAATATTTTTCTTATTTGTCGTCTACTTAACCTTTAAAGCGCCAAGAAAACCAGCATCTGAAAATGTCGTCTGTTTATGTCGTCTGCTGAATATTCTTGCAATCTTGTTTAACCTATTTTTGCATACAGGCAAACAGTGTGGACCCAGAACAGACTCTGCTCTGGGTCCACACTGTTTGCAGAAATGACTTATAAAATCACAAGCAGATGAGAAAGCAGACGACGATTGTTGTGATTGGCGCTTTAAGGATTAATTAGCCCAGAGGTGGTAAAGATTTAATACGCTGTAGTGTAGGCTAAGTCATGAAACACGGGACAATTACTTAACACTACATGCTGGGTAAAAATTTCAGCAGACTACATTTTGAAATATTTTCCTAAAACTTCCTAGAAAATAGGATCTGACACTTCATGCAAATTATCTCCATTTTTCTTATTTTTTCCTAGAAAATAGGATCTGACACTTCATGCAAATTGTCTCCAATTTTGCCTTATGTTTCCTAGAAAATAGGACCTGACACTTCAGATCCTGTTTCCTTACGTGTCAGATCCTGTTTTCTAGGAAAAATAAGAAAAAAAATATCACCAATTTGTCGTCTGCTAAATCTGTTCTCATCGTGGTAAGGGTTAATACAGAAAAAGGACTTAAGATGATTTGAATGAGATACATGGCACGTTTTATTCAAAGCATATCTGTATAACACTTGTATGAAGAAGTTAAGCAATCTGGATACATATAGAACATTTTCCGCCTATTTTTACAAGGAAGACAACTTTTGTGACTTCCTGTTTGCTTTCGCGCACATCAAGATTCTTCTGAAAAAGGTCTACTCTAAAAGGAAATAATTTGCTTCCCTTGAGGGCAAATTCTTTCCTGTAAGGGCTGACCCCCTTTTCAAAAGGGAGGCGAAACAATTTCCAATGAGTTACCTCCCCTCCCCTCAAAGTTTATCAATTCTTCTTAACCCATTGTAATCTGGAGAACCGTAAAAGGGTAATTGGCAAACAGTGCAGATCAGTGCAGTATACCGCAAAAAAGTGACTATTTCAAAAGTTATGAAATGTTAAGGTGCGGTTTCACTTTGTTTTCTGTACCTGTTGTTGAAAAAGCTCAATGTACCTAAATATTCATGAGGATTCATTTTTATTCATAATAACACTTTAGAAACTGCACTGATAAGGGTACTAAAATAAAGATATGCACAATTAAAAAAGTTTAAATCACTTATGACTTCACAGCATGGTGCATTATGGAATAGAAATCTTTTCTTTCTTTTTTTTTATAGTAACAATGAGTTTCTCAAATTTGATAAAATTATTAGATACACTAAAATTGTCATGACGTTTGACAGAATTAATGATCTTTTTATCTTCTTCTTATTATTATTTACGCGAGTTTTGATGTTTTTTGTTTAGCAGAAAGATTTCTTTTATGTTATAAACATTCTTGTGTTTCTTTAATTTAAGCTTACATGCAGTCAAAGCCTGAACCTTTCGACTGTCTTATATTAGAGTCAATAAAATATTTGTAAACCAGCTTCAATGAAATGTCGAGCGCTATTTTTGAGAAAAGAAAGAAAGAAAATTTCTGGTTTACAGTAAAACCTCAATGACTCGAACACGGATGACTCGTTTACCGTGGCTAATTCGAACTCGTTTTTGAGTCCCTAGTAAATTCTTCCGATAGCTCATGAAAACAAGTATTAAGGGATATTTTAGGATTTTTTTCCTATTTTTTCATGAAAATGTTTGTTGTGTGTACTCATAAGAATTGCCTCATCGGGACGATTCTAATAAGTACATCAACATACCATTACTTTATATAAGATCGAAAAGACATCCGTATATTATTTCCATTTATCTTTTAACCTGGCGTAATGATTAACCCTCAATGGCTGGAACTATCCATATCTACAACAAATTTCCATGGTCCCAAAGATGTTCGAGGCATTTAGGTTTGACTGTACTTAGTAAGACCAAAGAAACGGCGAATACCTCCTGTTTGGCTACAGAGCGGATACAGGATGGTATCTTGAGTGGGGGCGGGGAAGGGGGTGCAGGTTTGGTCAAAATACCGTACTTTAAGATTCGGAAAAAACTGGCATGGACAAATGGTAAAGACCCTGATCAGACGCCGAAGAACGCGGCTTCTTATCAGAGTCTACACTGTTTACCGCTCATACAGCAATTATACACACAATCACAGGTAGTAAAATGGACTATAGTTAAAGAGAAGTATAGGGTAAAGAGTAAGAGGTGTGAATATTTAGGGTAAGTACGGTATCCCAAATTTATCAAACACCACGAAATTAAATTTTGAGTCAATGTTGTTGGGTGGCGGGAGGGGTGAGGGGTCGACTGAACCTCCGATCCTGAATCCTACCCTGCGCTATTACATCATCATAATTGGTATTATACAGTCGACTCTCGTTATCTCGAACTCTAAAGGACTCTATGAAACACTTCGAGATATCCGTACTTCGACATATCAGATTTGCGGAACTGAGGAAAACAGTTAATCGAACAACCACCTTTAACAGAATGAATATGTAATTTGACTCCTAATTTAGAGATATATTGAAAATATTGTGGAAAAGAGGAGAAACCTCTTTTCCGCAATATTTTGTTGCCTGTTGGTAGATCTCTGTGTTAAAACCGGGACCAGACTTTCACTTCGAGACAAGCAGTTATTCGAGATAAGCGAGTTCGAGATAACGAGAGTCGACTGTATGTATTAGGATAAGGTGGGACAAAACGCGTACCTTAAGGAAAATTACTTACAAATATTTTGGAAGTGATTTGATCAGACCGAGAGTATACTGTTTGAACAATGCATATTGAGTTGTCTTCATATTTAGTCTAGAAATAGTACTGTATATTAGATAGGAGCTAGTACAAGTAAGAAGATTTCGCGTTTCTGTAAATATCGCTAACACTATGTTAAAAGTTTACAGCAAAAGAAAATGAACTGTAAGAAAATATTTAAAATCTCCCGATTTACATCAAACAACTTCGAAATTTTTTATCTCAGGTTAAAGACTTGTCGTTAGATACGCTGTTTATAAGTCTTTTTTAAGACAACGCGTCTGGAACAATACGCCACTATCTAAAACTCCAGAATATTAACCCTTGTCATGCTGAATAAATTAAGATGCCACGCCCACTTCTAATTTCCAGCCAACCAAATTATTTGATCCGGGTTTTTGATATAAATTCACATATTTAATGACAAACAGTGCAGATCCAGATCAGTTGGCTTCTTCAGAAGCCAACTGATCTGGATCTACACTGTTTGCTAAGACAGGGGATGTCGTGCTCAGCAAGAGAAGGGTTAATGTAAGACGCATGGACGTTTGGCCCTGCCTGTACTGTTTCTCTTGCTGTATATCAATGTTTTAGTCACTCCATATATTTTCAGGGTCTTTGCTTTCAAATCACAGGCCCAACTTTGATCGATTTAAAGCTGACGTTTCACGCTAGCTACGAGGAGATAAGTCGCTCTGTATCCGCCCGTGGGGCCGGAGGATTTCTGGGCGCTTTACTGGCTGGCCTGGTTGTTGACAGACTAGGTCCCAAAAAGGACTGGATGCTAACACTATCTCAGTCGTTGTTCACGGTGACTATTATATCGATACCTTTTGTTCGAGACCTCACTTTGTTGTGGATGATATTCTTTGTTCTTGGGACGGCTTCAGGAATCGTAAATGTCGGTAAGCGGAAGTTGTTGCATACGATAAATCATGCTGTTACAGAAATAAGATGTTGTGCAACTGAAATGATAAATTTTATGTTGCACATCCGGTGACCTTCCTCGCTTCCAACACGTACCCAGCTAGCATTCTTTATAAATCTATAGCGGACCGTTATCGGCCCGTCAGCTACCCTGACGGGCCGGTAACGGCCCGCTCTAGATTTATGTAGAATGCTTACTGGGCAGTTCCAGCGTAGGATCATTTTTAATGCATGAACGTCAGAAAAAAGGTGTACAGGGAGAAATATGATGTACTACTGGTCAGAGTCCCGTTTTGAATCCAGGCCGACTGCTGTCACACATTGCCTAGCCATACAGAGACAGCCGTTATAAGCACCGAGCCACCCACTCTCCAAAAAAGGGGGTTTCATGGAATAGTGTTATACTATAACGGTTAGGCACCGTGGCCGCAACCGGCGTGGATTCAAAACCTGACTCTGATGAGTATTTCATCATATTTCACCTTACACATCTTTCTTCTGACGTACATGCATTAGAATTGGTCCTGCTCTGGAATTCTCTATTGAAAGTGGTTTAAATATTAAATGGAGTATACTGATTGGTCAACACAAATATGTCTGCGTTAAATTGCCAGTAAAACAAAATTAATAATTAATGCTTCGATATAAAATCGAAAATTTAGAATTTCATTATAAATTTAAAAATTCCAAATACATTTAGGTAGTGCGTTCCATAAGTCGACTCTCGTTATCTCGTAGTCCAAGGGAATCTCTAAAATACCTTGAGATACCCATATCTCGACTTATCAGATTTGCAGAATTGAGGAAAAAATAAATCAAACACATTTAACGAATGAATATGTAATTTGACTCCTGAAGTTAGGGATATACCTGTATTGAAAATATTGTGGAAAAGAGAAATTGCTTCTTAGGAGCAATTTTTCTTTTTCCCCCGCAATATTGTGTTACCTGTTGTTAGATTTCAATGTTAAAACAGTGACCATATTTTCACTTCGAGATAAACGAAACTGATATAACGAGAGTAGACTGTATTTTCAGCAGAATGCAGAAGGCTCATTTTGGTGTGTAAATCTCTACCGTTAAACAGGATAAACACAAGATACTGAAAACTAGGTTGTGGTAACGTCACAAACACAATGCCCCAAATATTCCCTGTTTTTCGATCATAAAGGCGATGACTGATCTGAAGGAAAACTCGTAAAAGTTACTGGATCAGACGTCTGAATACTTTGCGACCATATGGCATCAACAAGAGGTCCAATATTCTGACAGATTATAGGTTTTCGTAGGTTACAGTCAATAAACGCTCCGAGGTGCATACTACAAAATGAATTTCGTCGCCTTCGTAATGGCAACTGTACATATATAACACAATGTTGAAAAAAGAAAAGGTATAATAATAACCAATTTATGCTTAGCGTCCCATAAAAGGGACATTGGCAAACAGTGTAGACCCTGATCAGACGCCGCAGAACGCGGCGTCTGATCAGGGTCTACACTGTTTGCATTAAGTATAGGAATTCTAATCAAACATGGTGGTGATAACACCAACCATGCAGGTGCCCCTTCTACTGGAAAAGGACCTGTCCAAAGAGTTTAGGTAGCAGAATCCACTTGGCATAAATGAGTTTAAGTATTGAAAATGGGAGAAAACTATAATTTGAGTCCTACCCGTACAAACAGTGTTTTAGGAGCGAACAGTGAAGGCAAACCCAGTTAGCATTCTGCTAAATGTTATCGGCCCTACATGATTCCTGTTGGACCGATAACGGTCCGATAATAGATTAAAGAAGAATGCTAGCTGGGAAGGCGTCCGCTTACAAAATCATTAACTGTTGTAGAATACCTATATCTCGACAACAACTACCCTGGTCAGACTCATGTCTGTAAAGATGCTAGGCCTAATCTGAGCCTTTGCTCTTCGCATATGGCTGTATAAGGCTAATTGAGCCACAACGTCAGAAAACGAATCTTGTCAGAACTGACATATGCGCCTAGCGAAGATTCAGATCAGCCTGCACATTTGCACAGTCTGATGAGAATTTTCACATGGCGCAGTTTAGATAGCAAATGATGCAAAGTTTCTTCTTGTGGGCGAGAGAGACTGATCAGACTGCACGAATGCGCATGCTAATTTGAGTCTTCTTTGGGCGCACATTTCAGATGGGACGTTTCCTCACGCTGCGGCTTATTTATTTTGTTTTATGTTTCAGCTGGACAGCGCTTAATTCTGGAAATATGGCGGGAAAAGGCTGCATCACCCATGCATGCCATTCACATGGCTTTTGCTGTCGGGGCACTGGCTGCCCCTTTAATCGCCAACCCTTTTCTCGCAGTCCTGAACTACACTGATCAGAACTCAACATCTTCTCCGCCAGCATCTGTAGAGTACGGCTCAGCACCATACGACGTCATTAAAGAATCGCGAGTTCATTTGGCATATGTTACAATTGGTGCCATTTCATTTCTTCTTTCGCTTCCGTTTTTCGTCTACCCCGCTGTTCAGTGCTTTATGCGTTGGAAAGAGAAAAGTGAATATTACAATGTGGATGTCACAGAGGAGATAGAGGAAGTTGAACCAAAGACTCTGAAACAGCTACTAAATCCTGCTACTTATGCTGCTGGATCACTTAAATACGGTTCATTCGTTTTTGTCTGGATTATTTTGTACTACCTAAACCTGTCGGGCGGAGAACAATTGTTCGGAAATTTCATTCGCACATTTTCGGTAGATCAGCTGAAATTCTCCAGAGATGAAGCTTCGTATTTGGATTCCGTTTTCTGGGGGAGTTTCGCGGTTGGAAGACTAATAGGTTCTATTCTCGCATTTTATATCAGTATTAAAATCTTAATACCGATAGATGTTACAATAAACCTCATTGCTGTAACGTTTCTGGATATATTTTCGCCTAACAGCCCTCTAGCGTTGTGGTTTTTTACTGTAGGGGTTGGGATGACCATAGCGCCATTATGCCCCGCTGCCGTGGCTTACACTAATACTCAAATACAGATGGGCGGAATAGTTCTGACTCTCCTCGTGTTTGCAGGGGGAGCTGGAGATTTCCTGTATGTCTGGGTAGCCGGACATCTGTACGACAATTACGGACCAAGAACACTGCTCTACGCCATACAGTTCGCTTGTACTTCAGTTTTCATATTTGCTGTAATTTTCCTAATATGTGGTCACTACCATGGAAACAGATTTGAGATTAAAAAGGCCAGTGAAGAATTGGATTTAGGAGAATACACAAAGCTAAAGGAGAGACAAAGTAAAGGAATATCATGCCAGCCGGATATGAAGGTATCCGGTTGAGAAGACAATTTTACAACAAAGAATTTTACAAAATACAGTCGACTCTCGTTATCTCGAACTCGCTTATCTCGAATAACCGCTTATCTCGAAGTGAAAAACTGGTCTCTGCTTAAACATGAACATCTAACAACAGGTAACAAAACATTGTGGAAAAGAGGGTGCTCCTAAGGAGCAATTTCTCCTCTTTTCCACAATATTTTCAATACATCCTTAAAATTAGGAATCAAATTACATACACATTTGTTAAATGTGGTTCTTCGATTTATTTTTTCCTAAGGAGCAATTTCTCCTCCTTTCCACAATATTTTTTGCCTGTTGTTAGATGTTCATGTTTCGGCAGGGACCAGTTTTTTGCTTCGAGATAAGCGGTTATTCGAGATAAGCGAGTTCGAGATAACGAGAGTCGACTGTATAAGTGAAGATACCCAGGAAATGCCACAATCACGAAGCACAGCCTTCCCAAGGCACCAAAAGAAGGAGAGATGAGGAACAAAAAAGGACAAAGCAAACGCCACATTTGAAACATTTTCTACGCACATACAAATAACTACACCAGAGGAACCGCCTTGGAACGGTCAATAGAAAAATTACTTGTGGGGTGGGCAAGGGTATGGAGTTAGGGGCTCCAGCCAATAAAATCACAATGAGTCAGACCGCAGATAAGAAATGGTTGACACAAACTGTTTAGATAAGATTTAAGATTATGGCTCAAGTGTTTCAAAAGTTTGGCGCCTGCCTATTGTTGTCTGTGGTCGGGACCATCTTGGTCCAACTCGTTGATTTCTTCTGCTCTGGCTTTCTGTTGCCATTGACCCATTTACTTTATTTCGTTATAGGGTTGCATTACGAAAACACGCCTAATCATATATATTGAAAATGTCACCACCAAAAACTGAAAGTTTTCAGATAAAAAAATTCTGATATTTTTCATATTTCTGCTCAAAACATAGATTGTGGGTACACATTAGAACCGCCTCGGCGGGGCGGTTCTAACGAGTACCCACCATCTATGTTGTTGAGCAGAAATAAGAAAAATAATGTACACCCTGTAAACCCTAGTTTTACTATATAAAAGTGGGGTTTAAGGGGATCAAAATTATATAGGTATGTTTTCGTGATGTGTGATTATTTGTACTTTATTGTGATGTTTCACTGATGAGGTATAGAATCCTACGCGCACCAAAGACATATTTTAATATTGAGCTACATCAGAATTAAGGGTGAGGTTTCCATCGAGTACAATTAACCCATTGTAGACTGAATAGACTTTCCCACACTATATATTAGAAGAGTCCAATTTCAATTTTAGGTACAGCGGGCTATGACATTTACATATTCCGAAAGAAAAATGGCTTAATATTTGCAAACAGTGGAGACCCAGATCAGACGCCGCTCAGTGGAGACCCTGATCAGACGCCGCGTTCTTTTATGGGTCTCCCGACTACAGTGGGTTAAGATGTTGACCGAATTGCTGCGTCACGACTGCTGGTTGTGTTCGAGAAACTGCACATGGGGCCTCCGAAGGACAGCTTGATAGTGGAATTAAACGTTACAGTCCAATAAGCTATTAACACAACCAAACAGATCATAATTTACATACCGCTTTCGGTTTGGTTTGCAAAATGGCGACGTTGGAAAGTACGATCGAAAGCTTGTGCGGGAAAGTTGGAGTGAAGGGCTTTAAATTCCACCAACAGCTTACCTTTGACTGTTTGATAAAACAAACAAACAAAAAAAAAAAAAAAAAAAAAAAAAAAAAAACAAACAAAAAAACAAAAACATTTGTGTCGGCATACATTCGTGTCTGAATGAATTTGTTTGTGTTGTGGTTTTACGGCCCAGTCAACCCATTGGGGTCATGTCGAGCGCGGTCAGTTTACCTAACCACACGTTTACTGGGCAGGCTTAGTCCTCTAAGCGGTTAACCAGTATTGTGCACATTCTTTCGCCAGAAACTGACAACTGCCCTTCTTGAATCAGCGGAAGGGAGAGAATGACCGTAGAAATGAAAGATTGCCCGCAGGTAACGCAGATACTATCCAAATACATTCTATTTTTTTTTTCGCGTCGTCGCCAGTTTGAGTTTCTAGAGCGGTTAGAACCTTTTCTGTCGTTAAATATAGCAAAATGTGAATTGCAGACATTCGCACAATTTTACTTCCTAAATTTTGTGAGCGATTTGCTGGTCAATCTAAAAATCTCGATGGTGACCCTCTTTATGTGTTCGTTAGTTCCTCTGCGGAGGATATGATTTTACATTACGAAAACAAGCCTATTCAAATATACTGAAAATTTTACCACCAAAAATAATACTTTTCAGATAAAAAAAATTCTGATAGTTTTCATATTTCTCCTTAAAAATGTAGAATTTGATATTTCTGTTCAAAACATAGATTGTGGGTACTCATTAGAACCGCCTCGGCAAGGCGGTTCTAACTGTGACGAGTACCCACAATCTATGTTTTTGAGCAGAAATAAGAAAAACAATATTGTATATCCTTGTAAACCCCAGTTTTACTATATAAAAGTAGGGTTTAAGGGGGTCAACATTATATAGGCATGTTTTCGTGATGAATTAGATTGTCAGTACATATAAAGTTGAATCGGGGGAGAAACTGTTTAATGTCAATAGCAATGGTAAAATAAGCTGTTATTTCCCTTGTTATACGTTGTTGAATAAATAATAAAAAAAAAATAAAAGTGGTCTGAGTCTTTGCGTATGTGTTTCAATCTGGTCAAAATAGAATATGTCCCATTTTTCACAAAAAACAAATAAACCGAATCAGCTGCTCACTTTATGCAAAATCAGCAAACTTCTTAAGCTGAATCGCATAAACACATGATTTTTTTTTCTGAAGGCTACACATAGCATAATCAAACAAATTATATCAAAGAAAAGGATTTGGCATACATTAAGTCTGATGAGAAAAATAAGAACTAATCCTTTCATCTCTGAGTTTCTGAAATGGGCTCTTCCATGTTTAAATCTAGTCAGAACTGTTATTCTAAACGGATCTCAGTCAAACATTAAAACAGAATGGCAAACTGTGTAGATACTGATGAGACGGCTCATAATGGGCCGCTCATCAGTATCTACACTGTTTGCAAAAGCAGTGTTTTGATCTGCAGGGCTGAAAGTGTTAAGCTTGACAGGAAAGCATTAGAAACTATATACAGTACATTTATTAGGCCTATGTTAGAATATGGAGATGTAATACGAGACAATACCTAATATGAAAAGATGAAGCCGCAAAAATAGCAATTGGAACAACTAAACTAGTGCCATTAAACTGTCTTTAAATTGGCATTTTCTAGGTTTTTTAACTTATTTTTTTTTTACATTCAAATTGGTTGACTCTCTCTCTCTCTCTCTCTCTCTCTCTCTCTCTCTCTCTCTCTCTCTCTCTCTCTATCATAACATTTCTTTCCCCGTACTGAGTTACCGTTTCTTGTTTATGTTTGTTATTGTTCTCAATTTTGTGACATGATCTTACATTTAATTATAACAATTAATTGTGATTTCTCATAATAAAAAGGGACACTGACAAACAGTGAAGTCCCAGATCAGACGCCACAGAACACGGCGCCTGATCAGGGTGTGCACTGTTTGCGTTAACTACAGGAGCTTCTATAATAAATTATAATACTAAACAAAAGAGACACCCCTTTAATATTGGAAATGGCCTTGTCGAAAGAGAGAGATAAAAGATTCCACGAGGCATAAATGGGTTAAGTCGAATAACTAAATAAGCAATATTGCTTGTTCTGATCCTTAAATTTGTATTATTACTATTTTACGTGTTTATAATAATGTTTGAAATACAGTGGACTCTCGTAATCTCAGACACTAAGGGGCAATAATTTTCAGTTTGAGATAACATTAGTTTGAGATAACAGTTGAAATGTAAATAAAGCAAAACTAAACCAAAATTATTAAAAGTCTAGTTTGAATTAAACTGTTGTTTGAGTTATCAGTGTTTAAGATAGCGGTTATTCGAGATAAGCGAAGTCGAGATAACGAGAATCGACTGTAATTAATGTTTAAAACCAAAATTTGAACTTGATTAAAGATGGAGATTCTCAGCGAGAAAGCCACGATCACATAACACAGCCTTCCCAAAACATCGGATAAGGAATGAAATGGCTACATAAAACAGTACGAGTACATCCAGAAATGGGTTTGTAAAACACCACGCCTCTAATTATATGCTTGTCCCCATAAAATGCCAAATTTTGAAAAGGGGAATAAAGTTGATCAGATGATCTACACCATGATCTCAATAAGCTGACAAAAAGAAAGTGTGTGTGTGTGTGGGGGGGGGGGGGGGGGGGGACGGGGGGGGGGAGGGGGGGGGTTGGTGGTGACGAACGAACGGACGGCACAAAAGCAAGTGAAAGTTGGGATCGTAACAAAAATCAAAGCACTGATAGCACTAGTGAGTCAATTGTCTCAAGAGTGTAGGCTGGGAAAAAAAACTTGAACGGGGACGTAATACTGTTTCATTTAATCCTAAACTTCCTGTTATTAAATCAAACAGTGCAAACCCTGATTATACGCTGCGTTCTGCGGCGTCTGATCTGGATCTGCACTGTTGCCAATGCCCCAGTCTTGGTTTTACAGATAACCTTTTAAAACTGCACTCTGACGTCACAGTGACAAGAGTAGCAGGGCTATAAATAACCGTTACCTGGATTTCGTCAAACGTTAAGTTTGATTACATTGGTCAATCATAATCACGTGGACAACTACATTAAGGAAATACTTTGGATCGATTGTAAACATTCGAACCAAAAAACGAACTATTCGAAAAGAACGCCACCTTGAAACGGTCAGCAGAATAACTTTTGGGGCCTTTACCTTTTTCACCTCTGAGTTTCTGAAATGGGCTCATCCATCTCTGAATTTGAACACATCCATTGATGCAAAGTGGGGTTTAGTCAAAAGTAAAAAAAAAAAAAAAAAAAAAGTGCAGATCTGGATGAGATGTATGTATACTTTGGGTCGATTGTTAACATTCGAACCAAAACGAACTTTTCGAAAAGGACCTACAATAGAAACGCCACCTTGAAACGGTCAGCAGCATAACTGTTGAGGCCTAATATGCCACCTGACCTGGTGTTATGATTAACCCTCAGTGCTTCGAATTATCCAAGTTTAGAACATTTTTCCAAGGTCCCAAATATGTTCGAGCCATTAAAGTTCGACTGTCTGTGGACAGTAAAGGCCCAGCTCAGTATACACATTTGCGTAGTCTGATCATTGGCGTTTTAGTCAAGAGCTATAAAATGAATTAACATCAAATAATAAAGACGATGCTTAAGTTGCATTAAGAAATCTATGTATTATAGGCCCGCGGTTCTCCCTGGGGCTAAACGGTTTAGACCCCACACCCGAAGGTTTCAACACATTCTGTGGAACAAGACGAAAATTAATATCCGAATATTTAAAAGATGTTATTGCAATTTCGACAAGTACCATTCATCAAAACATGCACAAATGATACAGCAAGGAAAAATTGAATCGGATATTTACTAGAAGATTGCATGTGCGCCCAGCGAAGACTATGATCAGTCTGTACATCTGCGCATGCTTTTCAGATTCTTCGCTGTCCGCCTGAAGACGCTTTGATACCTTGGCTACCAAAAGCATGTCCTGTGAAGACTTTGATCTGACTGCGCGGATGTGCAGGCTAATCAAGCGGTTATCAGTTTTTGCATTTGCCAGGATCTTTAAACAATTATTTATCTTGCTTTTGCCACATCTTTAAGCAATTATTCATTTTGCATTTGCTAGCATCTTTAAGCAATTATCCAGTTTGCTTTTGCCAACATCTTTAAGCAAGTATCCGTTATGTATTTGCCAGCATATTTAAACATTTATCCATTTTGCATTTGCCATAATCTTTCGGCAATTATCAATTTTACATTTGCTCAAATATCTAAACAATTATCCATTTTGTATTTGTCAGGACCTTAAAGTAATTATCCATTTTGCATTTGCAGGCATCTTAAAGCAATTATTCTTTTTTGCATATGCCAGGACTTTAAGCAGTTATCCATCTTGTATTTGCTAGATCTTTTAGCAATTGTCTATTTTGTGTATGGTGGTATCTTTAAGGAATTATCCATTGTACTTTTACCAGGTTCTTTAAGCAATAATCCATTTTGCATTTCCCAGGATCTTTCAGCAATTATCAATTTTACATTTGCTAACAATCTTAAAGAAGTTATCTATTTTGTACTCGCCAGGACCTTTAAGCATTTATCCATTTTGCATTTGCCAGCCTCTATCAGCAATTATGCATTTTGCATTTGCCAGCATCTTTAAGCAATTATCCAATTTTGCCTCTGTCAAGACCTTTAAGCTATTATCCAGCTTGTATTTGCCATATCTTTAAGCAGTTATCCATTTTGCATTTGACAGCATCTTTAAGAATTATCAGTTTTGCATTTGCCAGGCCCTTTAAGCAATTATCGATATTGCATTTGCCGGGATCTTTCAGGTTTTATCCATTTTGCATTTGTCCGGATTTTCAGCATTTATCCATTTTGCTTTTGTCAGCATCTTTCAGCATATATCTACTTTGCATTTGCCGCCAGCATCTTTAAGTTAAATTATCCATTTAGCATTTGCAATGCTATGTAAACAAATATCCATTTTGCCACATCTTAAAGCATGTATCCTTTTGCATTTGCCAGCAGCTTTAAGCATTTATCCATTTTGCGTTTTATCCATTTTGCATTTGTCAGCATCTTTAAGATATTATCCGTTTTGTACTTGCCTGCACCTTTAAGCAATAATCCATTTTGTATTAGTCAATATCTTTAAACAATTATACATCTTACATTGGCCAGGTTCCTTAAGCAATTATTTTGCATTTGCTAGCATTTTTAAGCAATTATCCATTTTGCATTTTGCGGGGATCTACTCTACTGAAGAAACAAGGGCACAGGCATTGTCCATATTTCTTGTCGGTGAACCATTTTTCGAACTAAATCCTAGTATCAAACTTATGCAAATTACGCCTTCTCAAATTCAGGGTCTTCGGAGGGCAATCTGTGGGTAGCCAAGGATCCAGAGCATCTTCAGACTGACAGCGAAGACTATGATCAGCCTGCGCAGATGCTCAGGTTGATCCGAGTATTCGCTTTGCTTACATTGATCTTTTAGGAAATACGGAGGCACAGTCTTATGTATTTGATTAGTCAGCGGTTCGCAAAGTCTGGTCTTATTACTTTGCTTTTGTTGGTAACAGCAGTCATAGCAGTGTCTGTTGACTTATCTTTCGACTTAAAAACACAAGGCTGTCCAAATTCCAATTGTCCGGATCTTAATCGTTAAGACACGTTTATTACGTATGAATGCGAAGAAAATAAAAAACTCCTTGGGAGACAAAAACATATTCCAGTGCCTCAACTCCTGTGAATATATAAATCACGTGATCCCGGTGATGGTCGAAAGTTTTACGTAGTTTAAAAACATATTGCGGATGGATTTTGTATCACTTTTTATAGTCGGCGTTCGACATATTTTTTACAACTACTGCAAGAATCAGAGACAAATTAGAACTTATAACCAGTCCTACTGGAACAGCAAACACGTATCCGACCATTCTGTGGTTTGTGATGTAAACACAAAGACCCATCGTAAACCACCTGCGCATCCGTGCAGTCTGATCAGATTCTTCGTTGTCCGCATGAATAAAATTTTGCATTCTTTGCTCTCTAAGATGCGCTTAGAGAAAATTCTGATCAGACTGTGTGAATGTACAGGCTGATCTGATTTTTTCACTCGGCGCACATGTCCTAAGACAGGTTTTCTGACCTGGTGGCTTTAATGCTTTTACCACATAAAAAGCGCCTTACCTTAAGTGGATCATGCATTTGTGTCGTCCGACACCTGTTCAATTCTTCAACGTCTGGTCTAGTCACATCTTCTGGCGGCGGTTGGAATCTCAACAAAGCAATGAATGAAATCATTACATGATGATCTGGCGTTTTAATGCAAACTCCCGGCGCTGAAAAACCTGGCTCGTTACACAGGTAACAAAAGACGTTGTTATATTTAAAATCAAACACGGCAGTATGTGCATGGCACGCCGCCTCCACTACAGGATCATAAACCTCCCAGTTCCCCGTCACAATGCATTCTATTATTTAGTAGGTGCATTCTGGTAACTTCCCCTCCATTTTAGGATGTTTATAAATGATGTTTCGTTCTGGTATCTCATTTACCTCCTCTATTATATTTTTAATAGAAGAAGGCAATAATACAGCCTTAGAACATTCAACAGAAGCGTCCCAGTACACCATTTTCTCCTCCACACCAAAATTACACAATGTACAATACATATTTCGATATATATCATTCATGATGTTGTTTATAACGGGAATTTTAGTATCTACATCAATAAACTGTTCCGGATGTTCACATTTGTCTCTTAAAATCATTTGCACAGTGTCGTTAAAATCATCTGCACATTTAGTAGTCATCCAAACTGATTCTCCCACTGGTGTGTCAACTGTTATTTTGTTTCTTTAGATATAAGCTTAACTTTACCTAATTTAGTGCCGCAGATGCATTTCTGTTATTTAAACTTGTACTATATCAAAGATTTAGGTATCAAATAGTTATTTAATTCAGTACTTAAGTACTGACGTTAACACCACAGTATCAACCACAGCACTGAGGAACTGATACTGAGCTGATGATATCCTCGGGGACGAACGAATCATCCACCAGCAGAGATACCGACCCAGTGGTTTGCAATATAAGCTTAACTATACCTAATTTAGTGCCACAGAGGCCTTTCTGTTATTTAAACTTCATCAGTGTGGCTTAACCCCAAAAGTTTGGAAATGAAACGTATGATGCGCATGTCTTGGCAAGCACCAAGATACGTATTTACACATTCTCGTTTTATTCTTGAGAGTGATTCGTCGATGTTTGGAAGGTAATCAAGTGTATCTGGACAGCATGTTCCAGAGTTAAGGCAATACTCAGTATCGCAAGAACAATCATCATAACATGAACCATCGTTCACTCCTGGTGGTTCTTGGTTGGGTGGAGTAGGTTAGGAAATTCTGGGAGGATACCCGAACCGTTGTCGAGGAAGACTGGAGGTGACAGAGCTACAGAGGGCACACATTTTGTAGACCGCAAACAGTATGCCTTGTGCATGACCTTGACATAGGCAAGGTCAGATGTTGTAAAATGAGTTCCTTTGCCATTTGCGCATACAACAAGTATCAAAATGACAAACACAAGAAACGCTTTGCTCATTTTGATCTTTTACGTCTATTGTTTACATCCTTCCGTAGTCCTGTCCTATGTAAGAATCAATGCACTTTAACCATTTCACCCCTTAGTTCCTGAAGTGGCCTCATCCATCTTTGAATTTGGACAGTTCCATCGTTGAAAATATGAGTTTCTGTCAAAACCGAAATAATAATAATAATAATAATAATAATAATAATAATAATAATAATAATAATAAACAGAATGGCAAATAGTGTAGATCCTGATGAGACGGCTCATTATGAGCCATCTCATCTTCATATACACTGTTTGCATAGTCATCTATGTTGGTCTGCAGGGTTGAAAGAGATAAACCTGTACAAATAGATATTTCTCAATGGGAGATAATTTACATTTAGACATGTACGCGCAGCGAAGACTCAGATCAGCCTGCGAAAACTTGAAATCTTACCAGAGTCTCCGCTGACCACTTGAAGAATTCTTGGATCCTTGACTATACAGATATCAGCCAGCAGATGTGCAGGTTAATCTGAGTCTTCGCTGGACGCACATGTCTGAAGGAACAATATATCACGTGACTCATACATAGATGTAACAAAGCGCTTCAAAACTGTCTATCTTCGCGCATGCGCAACACACAGTCCATGTATATGCGGGTTTTGCCTGAACTAGTCACTTTGCTTGCACATGCAATTTCGTTTGAGTATACACAGCTGGCACCGACTTTTGTATGATGCATCTATTTCAAATATAGAATGTATAACAATGTTAAACAAGACGAAATATTTAGACCGTTTACATAGAGATATGGGACAAGGGTATATTAAAGTTTAATAAATTTTCAGTGTTACGCGTAAAATCGAACAACAATGTGATTCTTTAACTTTCACTGCCACAGGCTATAATAATAGGCTTTTGCAAACAGTATGGATCCAGATGACGGCTCGTATGCATTTAAAAAGTCCACACAGTCCATGTATATGCGGGTTTTGCCTAAACTAGTCACTCTGCTTGAATATGCAATTTCGTTTGAGCATACACAACTCGTACTGACTTTTGTATGATGCCTCTAGTTCAAATATAACAATGTTAAATAATAAATAATGTGGAAAGCCTTTGATGTTAGAGTATTACGAGATGACGAAACGACGATGATTTACAGTTCCGTGCTGCACGTTTGGAGTACTAAGTATTAATAGAAGAAACGTACTTTTAAAGCTTACTGCATAGTTGGCGATGTTTGCGAATCCTTCATATGTATGTGCTGGTAACGTCGCTTTCAGCACAGGCGCATGAGGTCCTGCCCACCAATTCTTAACCTTTACCAATCGCTGGGCTTATTCAGCAGACGACATATTGGTGATGTTTTTCTTTTTTTATTCTTTTTTTTTGTTTTTAACATTCATTGGGCTATTCGGCGGACGACAAAGTGATGATATTTTTCTTTTTTATTGACCTTTATCACAATCTGGGCTAAGGCGATGTTTTTTTTCTTATTTTCCCAGAAAATAGGATTTGACAGTTCATGCAAATTGTCTCCAGTGGATTTGCATGAAATGCCAAATCCTGTTTTCTAGGAAAAGTACGAAAAATATTCAATATTTCATCTGCTGAAAAATTTATCAAGAGTACTATTAAAATGTTAAACACACTTCACTCAGATGCATTGTCATCAGACTTGTGAGTGACAAAGCATTCATTAATTCCGAGTCGCATGTTTTGTTGACAATGACATTATTATTGAAAATTTCTCTTATTTATATGATTTCGCCGTTTCGGTTCATGTACCGTACAAAAAAAAATCCTAAGTACTAAGACGGACAGTTCTGATCAAACAGTGTAGCTCCAGATCAGACGCCGCCAAAAGCGGCTCCTGCACAGGACCTACACTGTTTACCATTCATCCACTTCAACAGGTAGTAAAAAAAGTGTTTATGTTTTAGGGCAAGTATGGTTAGGAGTTACGTGTCCCAATATTTAGGTAACATACAGTGCTTAACAACAAAATTTTCAGAGGACCGAATTAATCCTGAAAGAACAGTTATCGCGGCTTTCTGGCAAGCCAAATACTCACTAATTAGGAAAAAGTTGGTTTATCAGACAAAGGCAGGATTTGCGAGTGGATTTATATGAAAACCCTGTTGTTGTTTTTTCTCTGAAAAACCTTTGTTTTTTTTCTCTGAAAGACCTGTATTTTTTTCTCTAAAAAAACCCTGTTTTTTCTCTGAAAAACCTTTCTTCTGTGTAAAACAGTTTTCCTAAGATAAACTAGTTTTTTTTTTTCTCCAAAACCGATGATAACAAGAGAAAAAACAGGTTTATCTGAGAGAAATTAGGTTTTGAGGAGAAAAACGTGGATTTTCTTGTTAAAAGAGGCTTTTCTCACTAAAACCTTGTTTTTATCCTGATATACCAGGTTTTCCATGCACACTGTTTTTTTTTCTGTAGATAAACATTTTTTTTTTTGTTTTGTTTTTTTTTTTTTCACAGGAAAAAGACGGGAGATTCTATGATAAACTAGTTTTTTTTTCTCTTGATATCAAAGGTTTTAAGAGAAACCTGGTATATCAAAAGAAAACAAAACCTAGTATATTTGAGAAAAACTAGGGTTTTCACCGAAAAGTCAGGGTTTTCTCGTTATACCAGATTTTCTCTTGTTATACCATAGTTTAACACAGAAAACCCTACTTTATCTATAATCTAGAGAAAATCCTGTTTTGGCAGAGACAAACCTGGTTGTTAAAGTCATAACCTGTTTTTTCACTGATAAACAAGGTTTTTCTAATTAGTATGCATTTGGCTTCTATAGAAGCCAAATGCACACTAATCAGAAAAACCTGGTTTATCAGAGAAAAACCAGATTTTGTGATTTGATATACCAGTTTTTTTTTTTTGACCATGCTGGACAGAGGTTTCGTTGTCCGCATGATAAACTTTGCATTTTTTGCACCAACATGCGCCCAGTAAAGATCCTGGTCAGACTGCGCATGTCTACAGTACGATTTCTGACGTTTTAATTATATTTTGATTCACCAGGAAAAGTTCTTTTTTTTCATGAATTTTTGCTTACTATGAAATAGTTCGTGTGCACATCACGTGTACATGACAGTTTTCATATAAAGTATTAACATCTCCTTATTGAGAGATTTTATCTGGTATAACATCAAAACTATTATTACTTACGTCAGTTTATTCAAGCAGAACTATGAACATTACCAAGCCATACAGCATGCAATAAATTTGATAAAACGTACATGTATTTTAATATTTGCAGGCGTTATCGAAAACAGTGCAGTGCGAGCCCACTCTATGAGAAACAAGGCCTTCCGGTTAGCATATTCATCCCAAGCCCGCGCAGATTGGTAGGCACAGTCGCTACACATCGATGTAGTCCAGTATCCAACAGATGATTGGGTAAGCAGATAGCGAAGGCCCTGGTCAGACTGCGCGGGTATGCAGACTGCTCTATACATTATGTAACGAAGGCACAGGGTCACATGGCATGGCAGGTTACATGTTTGTAGTATCAAATGCTTCCTTTTTTATGGCGAGGATTATTTCACACCGTTTCAGTGTCCGTCTCCCTGCCCGTCTGTCAGCGCTTCATTTCCGCTCTCAAAACTGACCAGTTTTATTTTTACGAATTCTCTTTATTTTATTTTTTCGCATAGGTATTGGCATTGGGGAAGAGTCGGATTTGGGATTGTAAACGGGGAAATTTCATTAACCCTTAACAGATTTATGACCCTGGGTTGACGTCAAAATTTCATTTATGTTAATGTCTTGAGAGCAAATGAATGGAATTTGATCAAATTTTATATACACATCGATTTTGAATAGATCTAGATTTGGATCGAAAATTGGCCAATTTCGTTACCCGCCACATGATATGGGCCATTTTCATTACCTAGCACACGATGGTGGCGGGGTATTCTGTTATCAATAAAATTAAGATTAATAAAGGTTAACTTACAGCATAGTAGTGTTTTTCTCAGCACGATAAACTCAGAGAGAGTTTCAAATTCTTCAGAACAACATTAATTTCTTTTATTAAAGCGAAATGCGTTTTCGAGTCATATGCGATTAGCATGGATTCAGATCAGCCAGCAAATGCGCAAAATCTATTTCTAGTCTTTCTGTGGGTCGATATATTTTATGGTGGTCAATGATTCCTATACAGGACACACGGAAACACAGGGTGGTCTGGGTTGTTGCTATTTGTATTTGCCCTATAGGCACACATTGAAACAAGTAGCACGACCATAGTGTGATAAAAATCTGGGCCCAGTTGTTCAAAGCGTCGTTAGCTTAACGAGCTCGTCAAGGGTCATTTCGTTAACTGTTTTAGCGGATTCAATATAGAATATTCTGATAATTTTTGCTGGAAAAATGTGAGTAGCTTTTGCACTGCAAAAGCTACTCACATTTTTTCAGCAAAAAAATTCAGCATATTTGCGTATCACTCGATGTAAATTTTAACAAAACGTTAACTAACGACCTCGTTAGTTTTGAACAACTGGGCCCTGAATGTCACTTTGTGTAAAGCTGGCAAACACCCAGCTAGCATTCTACTTTAATTTATATGGAATCGTTATCGGCCCGACAGATTTCCTGTCGGGCCGATAACGGTCCGATATAGATATAAGTAGATGCTAGTTGTGGGTACATACATATTTTCGGGATGTTTTACATCCCTGAGTAAGTAAACTTTGGCGAATACTACAGTAAACATCTTTCAGAGCATACACTTAACCCATCCCAACCCCATCCCCCGTAGCGCAAACGAAGAAAACAGAGCGCGAACCTGTTAAAAAAACTAACGGGTTATTACTGGCCAAAATATTAAGCATTTATTAAAGCTCTGTTAAAGTATGTCCCATGCGCACCCCTGTCATAATCAAAGCAGAATCTGAGCGGTCTAACAATAAAATAAAAATTTCGTATATAGATCTGTCAGTCGGAGTACTAAAGATAAATACGATATCTTTTATAGGCCTGAGTCAAGACTTTGAGAATAGAATTTAATGCTGATTTCACAGAAGCTGATGTTACCCTTTAAGATTATTAATTCATTCACACAACCTATTGTGTGTTTTTCTTTTATTTACTTAATTATTTATTTAATTATTCATCCTTTACATAACCACTGTTATGTGATTCTAATCAGCTCAACAACACGTTTACAACCATCATGCTGCAAAAATTACTGAAACCAGTACTTTCAGTCACACAGCCGTATATAATGTTTATGTTCATTTAGAGTTGAATCATAAACTCTATCACTCTATGGGCAAATTCAGCAGACGACAAATTGATAATACTTTTCATATTTTCCCCAGAAAAACAGAGTCTGACATTTATGCAAAGTGTCTACTATAATTTGCATGAAATGTCAAACCCTTTCTGGGCAAAATAAGAAATCTATTCCAAATACCGTCTGCTGAAATTTTTATCGAGCATGTTTAGCGATGAAACGATTGCATCTGATATAGCGAACGGTTTTCCACGGGTAAACAGTACGTCATTTGTTTGTCCGAAACTTGCAACGGTTTATGAAGTTTGTCATATCAGGTACAAAAGCGTGGGGGACAATAATTTGTCACTGTCAACTGTCACATTTGTCGTCTGCAATGCGTAAAATAACCGTTAAACTTTCGGACAAACAAAGCTAATTATAGTTCAGTATCTATGTAGAATCATTCCCTATGTCGATGAAGTGAACTGAAACAAGCTAAGGGAAAATAGTGCTATTACATCATATACATATCCTTACATATTTCGTCTCGTATTATATCTTAAGTTATAGCACTCTATAAGCTAAATGATCAGATCGAAATAAATAATATTTTTGTCTTACGTATCACCGAAAATAATTGATATTTTATTCATATTATTTTATTTTCTGCAAAAAAAAAGGGGAATATTTTGATTGTTATCTGCTTTTTATCTGTGGTCAAGAGGTTAAATTATAAAGTTTCGACTTTGATTTAAAACAACATTATATTATTTCAGTTACATGTACAGGGGTTGCAACGTATAGTGGTTTTTATGGTCAACAAGTCAAAAAAATATCGCTTATGGTCAAATATGGCGCTTGGTTTGAAAAGCGAATGGAATTTTTGGAGATAAAATCAACAAGTAAGTATGTTTCCTGGCATTATATTTTGATGTCACCTAGCGCTGGATGTGGAGAAATTATGCAGTGTCTTGAAACTTGCTCGTATCCCCTGATCTTTCCTCAAAATGCAGTGATGCTCGATCACCTGGGAAGCTCGAATCGACGGGAAAATCGGAACCGATTTTGGCCTTCATAAAATCACGCTTTGCAGCAAAAATCCGATAGTTTGGGATTTATTTTCGGGGTCTACATCACTGAAACAATAAACCACAATTTCTGGTTCTATTTTTGATCTCTGAAAAGCCCTCCATCTCGAGGAATCAAGGTGTAAGCCATCTAATGTTGTTTGTGGTCAACTGTACGACACTTATGTTGCTAATTGGTCTAAACTCAAATGCAATAGTCACTTATAGCTACTCGCATGAGACCAGTAGTTGCACTGTACCAGTAGTTAAACAAATAAAAAATCGCTAGATGTGACATCCATTTTTGAAAATTGGAGACATAATAAAAGACACTTGCATGCCACTATTGTAATGCATATAAACAGTCAAATTAATATTAAATGTGTCTGCTTCTATGGTGACATTCTGTTAAACACCAATAGTTTTATCGTGATTGCCTCGTGGGATCAAGTAGTAGGAAAGAAGATCTAATATCTTGTCCAGCAATCCAGAAAAAAGAAATTGATTTTGTTATATTTGGAGTCAGTATTATAGCAAAAACAAATATGTTAAAATATCTTACTTTCTGGCGAGTGTTGGCTTTTGGTGACAGGTATTCCAACTACTGGTACAGTTACTGAGTAAGTATGAGTGGCAATTTTCAAACTTTGGATTCTATGTTCCCAAAGGATCTTTTTTTTTTTCCAGATTATTTTTTCCAGATTATTCAGACATCTATTTTTAGAGCTTGGCTCGTGAGAGAACAATGCATCTACAAGTGTTGGATTTTAATAAAAACGTTGGCCCTGAAGCAACGTTTCTTACATTGTCAAATCATTTTGATATTCACACAAATTTTCATAACATAAAAAATGTAAACTTGTAAAAAATATATCCAACTACTGGTCTCATGCGAGAACCATCACATTCAATTCAGATTTAAGATTTCTTATTATCGTTGATTGAAGAATAAGAGGAAAAACGACAGGCACTGATACAATCAGATTCCATATTCTGTCCTAAACAAAAAGAGAAGGAAGCAAATACAAAATCCCCATAAAATCGACGGACCATATGGCATTTAGAGACAGCAGCTCTTTCTCAAACAGATGGCGCCTCGGTAGTACCAAAGTAGCTCAGTAACAGTGATCTTCCAAATAGAAGAAATATGGTGTTTTAATTAGTATGTTATCTGATCACAGAATAAAGAGTTGTTTTTATTTTGTTTTGTTTTACTAACCCGACTTTGGCTTAATTATATGTCTTTGGCTTGGCCCGCCGTGGTTCAACTATTGGTTTTCATTTACTCTGGCATACAGTAGAATTAGCCTTGAGTACTCGTCTTTGTTTATTATAGTGATTAATTTGATTTTTATGTTTTCGCTTTGATGTATTGACTGAGTTGGGAGCCTTTATGCGAACCGAATTTTTATGTATTTCTGTATTAAGAGTAGCATCGGGACCCAGGGTGAAGTTAGCTAGCTGTAAAAGTGCTTTAAACCCCCCGGTGGTTTGCTCTATCGATCGTTCTAAGGCGGTGGTTCCGGTGTTAGTCTTACTCTTTGTTGCTTTGTGGTTTATTCTACGAGGCGATTTGTTGTATGTCTTTCCGTGTGTCATTTTGTTCTTGTGTTTTTCAGTCCTTTTAGTATTGCGATTACCTCGCTTGGGGAAGAGAGAGCTAATCTTAGTGCTTTTCGTACGTTTGTTCGGTTTGTACTTGTTTAGATTTGTCGGTTTCCTCTTCCTCTTGGGGTCTGGGAAGGGCTGCGGTTTGTGATTGTGGTACTCCCTGGACTTTTCTCCTACCTTTTTTGATGTTCTGAGCCATTGAAATAGATTAACTGAACCAAAACGAAACGTTAACTTATATTGCATTGATTATTCCTCTCTTTTTGGGTACATACTGACATCTACAGCTTTGGGACTATATGACCTTTGCTTGTTGGACTACAAAATACCAGACAATGACATTCATTTTGATAAGCATTGACCCAGTTATATCTTGTATACCAGAAACAGCCAAAATGACAAAAAATTCGGAATGCGCATGCACAAAATTTCAAACCGAAAACAGTTAGGAAATGGTCAGACTTGCACCATGCGAAAAATGTAATACTTCAATTCAAACATGCTGACAAATGCAACATTAGAGATATCTATCTGTTAAAGGGATAGGCCCACAAAACTTAACTCTCATTTCAGAAGTAATGGCTCACAGAGGCAACAAGTTCACAATAAATTTTATGGAAATCGGTCGAGTGGTTCAAGAGATATGGCATTTTTGTTGTCTATGGCGGCCGCCATTTTGTCAGCCTTGTCACATACCCAAATCGAAAATACTAATAAAAGCGTCAGGGTGATTTCCTTTGCTTTAAAACAGTAAATATGCATTCTTTGAAATAAAACAGACATTAATCACCCATTTTCCAAAGTTATCTTGGATTTTCAATTTTTATAGCAAAATCTGGTGACCTTTCGCTGTATGATGCTAAAAGGCAAAACCGAGATGGGGTTATACACTAAATGCTCTAAACACTATTATCAGGTAGGGGACAAAAAAGGATTTACAGACTTTTTCTAAATCTATAGAAAATCAGCAAATTTACAAATTAAGCGATCCATAAATTTACAGATTTATGTACTAAATTTGCATGTGCGCCACGCTCGAAGAAAACCGCAACTAGATCTTTAATGTACAAAATATTGTTGAAATGGCAGATCTTTACGTACCTTCAAAATTAAAATGGACGGACTAAATTTCACAGAAAATGCATTTAACATTTTACATGTTGGTAAATATGCACGAATTTTATATTTCTTTGTGCAGGCTTACATTTTGTTTATAATTTGCATTTTGTAAGCTATGTTTTGGTTTCTGCTTGCTTCATTTTACGTTTTTTTCTGCCCGACTGACTCAGTGATGCTGAAAATCCATACAACTAATAATCATGACATTTCCTGTGGTAGATTTAAAGATTATCTGCAAACTTACAGAATAAATGTAAAAACACAGAAAAAGTAGTCTGTAAATTCGGAAGCAATCGCTGAACTTTGTTTAAAATTTTTAAGAATCGGTGACACAGCCAGTTTAAAAGACTGGGAAACCAGGCAAGTGGAGACTACAAAAAGAAATCAGAGTGCAGTTTTGTTAACAAAATGCAACTAAATCCGGAGAATTATGAAAATGCATGCATTTGCCGATTTGTGAAAAGCTAAATTAAATTTTTAGTGAAATTTAGTCCTTTGACTTTTAACTTGAAGGTATGTAAAGCTCTGCCACTTCATCAATAGTCTGTACATGAAGGATCTAGTTGCAGTCTTCTTTGAGCGTGGTGCACATGCAAATTTAGCATATGAATCTGTAAATTTACGGATCGCTTAATCTGTAAATTTCAGATTTTCTATAGATTTAGACAAAATCTGTAAATCCTTTTTTGTCATCTACGTGATGATATCATTAACACTGCACCATAAAAAGCATAAACTAAACCTGCTAAATAATGTATAGAACCTTACATTTTTCCTGCATGATGTGGGGTTTACCGGGTATTTATTTCCCAGGTTTGTAATCTTGATTACTTGAATCAATTGTTGCAAAGTTCAAAGGATCTTTAATTCGAAAGGTAAAAAGAGACAATTTAATAACGTTACAATTATTGTATTTCACTGGTCGTTAAATAATACTTAGTTTCATAAGTGTGTTCCAATTTGTTGCCAAGTTACATATATATGACAAAATGCTTTAATGAGGAAAAAAAAAAAAAAAAAAAAAAAAAAAAAAAAAAGACACCCATAATTTCCCTTAATTTCTGGGTAAACCTCTGTATTTTCAATAACTGCTATTGTTTACAGTCATTTGATAAAAGGTAACAAATTGCAAAACACAGCTTTTCATTTTAATAAGCTATTACGGAGTAATTGGCTGAAAACGAAAGAACTGGCAAACGACGAAAATATGCAATGCGCATGCTCGAACATTAAATCTTACACCTTTGGAAATTGGTATGGATCATTAATGAACATCACTATGCTTGCTTTAGCAGTAACCTCACACTTCAAAGAAATAGAGTAATACTGCATGTCTACGAAGTTATCTCCCTTTCAATTTAAAGGGATGGGTCTACAAAGTTTAATGCTCAATTCAGTAGAAAGGGAAACTTTTATAAAAATCTGTTGAGCGGTTTAGGAAATTTGACATCCTTTGGCAATAAGTAACTTTGGGTAATGTTATTCAAGAACGAGGCTGTGACCTAATGGCGTCATAAACTCACAACCAAAAAAGATCAATAACAGTTGTTCTAATCCAAGATAACTTTGGAAAATGGGTGATTAATGTCTGTTTTATTTCAAAGAATGCATATTTACTGTTTTAAAGCAAAGGAAATCACCCTGACGCTTTTATTAGCATTTTCGATTTGGGTATGTGACAAGGCTGACAAAATGGCGGCCGCCATAGACAACAAAAATGCCATATCTCTTGAACCACTCGACCGATTTCCATAAAATTTATTGTGAATTTGTTGCCTCTGTGAGCCATTACTTCTGAAATGAGAGTTAAGTTTTGTGGGCCTATCCCTTTAACAGATAGATATCTCTAATGTTGCATTTATCAGCTTGTTTGAATTGAAGTATTACATTTTTCGCATGGTGCAAGTCTGACCATTTCCTAACTGTTTTCGGTTTGAAATTTTGTGCATGCGCATTCCGAATTTTTTGTCATTTTGGCTGTTTCTGGTATACAAGATATAACTGGATCAATGCTTATCAAAATGAATGTCAATATCTGGCATTTTTTAGTCCAACAAGCAAAGGTCATATAGAGCCAAAGCTGTAGATGTCAGTATGTACCCAAAAAGAGAGGAAGAATCAATGCAATATAAGTTAACGTTTCGTTTTGGTTCAGTTAATCTATTTCAATGCTCAGAACATCAAAGTCAGGTAAGCAAAAGTAAAACAAAACAAAATAAAAACAACTCTTTATTCTGTGATCAGATAACATACTAATTAAAACACCATATTTCTTCTATTTGGAAGATCACTGTTACTGAGCTACTTTGGGACTACTGAGGCGCCATCTGTTTGAGAAAGAGCTGCTGTCTTTAAATGCCATGTGGTCCGTCGATTTTATGGGGATGTTGTATTTGCTTCCTTCTCCTTTTGTTTAGGACAGAATATGGAATCTGATTGTATCAGTTCCTGTCGTTTTTCCTCTTATTCTTCAATCAACGATAATAAGAAATCTTAAATCTGAATTGAATGTGATGGTTCTCGCATGAGACCAGTAGTTGGATATATTTTTTACAAGTTTACATTTTTTATGTTATGAAAATTTGTGTGCATATCAAAATGATTTGACAATGTAAGAAAGGTTGCTTCAGGGCCAACAGTTTTATTAAAATCCAACACTTGTAGATGCATTGTGTCCCTCACGAGCCAAGCTCTAAAACTAGATGTCTGAATAATCTGGAAAAAAAAGGATCCTTTGGGAACATAGAATCCAAAGTTTGAAAACTGCCACTCATACTTGCTCAGTAACTGTACCAGTAGTTGGAATACCTGTCACCAAAAGCCAACACTCGCCAGAAAGTAAGACATTTTAACATATTGTTTTTGCTATAATACTGACTCCAAATATAATAAAATCAATTTCTTTTTTCTGGATTGCTGGACAAGCTATTAGATCTTCTTTCCTACTACTTGATCACCCGAGGCAATCACGATAAAACTGTTGGTGTTTTACAGAATGTCACTATAGAAGCAGACACATTCAATATTAATTTGACTGTTTATATGCATTACAATAAAGGCATGCAAGTGTTTTTTATTATGTCTCCAATTTCCAAAAATGGATGTCACATCTAGCGATTTTTTATTTGTTTAACTACTGGTACAGTGCAACTACTGGTCTCATTCAAATATGTATTATTCAGCGAGTAGCTATAAGTGACTATTACATTTGAGTTTAGACCAATTAGCAACATAAGTGTCGTACAGTTGACCACAAACAACATTAGATGGCTTACACTTTGATTCCTCGAGTTGGAGGGCTTTTTAGAGATCAAAAATTGAACCAGAAATTGTGGTTTATTGTTTCATTGATGTAGACCCCGAAAATAAATCCCAAACTATCGGATTTTTGCTGCAAAGCGTGATTTTATGAAGGTCAAAATCGGTTCCGATTTTCCCGTCGATTCGAGCTTCCCAGGTGATCGAGCATCACTGCATTTTGAGGAAAGATCAGGAGATACGAGCAATTTCCCCAAGACACTGCATAATTTCTCCACATCCAGCGCTAGGTGACATCAAAATATAATGCCAGGAAACATACTTACTTGTTGATTCTATCTCCAAAAATTCCATTCGCTTTTCAAACCAAGCGCCATATTTGACCATAAGCGATATTTTTTGACTTATTGACCATAAAAACCACTATACGTTGCACCCCCTGATGTATATCAATCAATTTCACAACATATAAAGAGTAAGGATCGGAAGGTAAGCGTAAATCTAATACATGTCATTTTCTGATTCAGGCAATAATGAATAATACATATTTGAATGGTGGATACTGTCCTGTTTAAACGAGAGAGAGAGAGAGAGAGAAAGAGAGAGAGCATATCTCAACAATACTCAAGTTACAAAACACTATAAAACGTGTCTCTAATATGGTAAAATATCAAAATCGTCCAAAGTTATCATTATTAACTATGGACCGCCTCAGTATGAGAGCTGCTGGCCCCCGTAGCCTAGTGGATAAGAGAGATGTTTCTCACCGCTGTGGTTCGAGCCTCGCTAGGATCACATGTGGGAAAGCCAAGTTCTGCTTACGGATGGTCAGGTGGTTTTTCCCAGGTTTCTCCGGTTTTTGCCCACCCACCTTTGATGAACGATCGGCTCGATATAAGTGAAATATTGTTGAAAGGGCCGTAAAACCCAAATCCAAAAAAAAAAAGTATGAGAGCTTCGACTCTAACATGTTGTTACAAAATGTACGTCATGTGGACGACATTACAACTTTAACATTGAAAAGATTTGTCAGTATTCTTTGTAAATAACAAAGCAGGAAGAAAGGATGTTGACCGATCCCAGTTACTACTACACAGGTGTAATTATAATAGATAATTTCGCAAGAAGCTGAGGCATAAACCGTTTTTATAATAAAGTTTTGTACTTTTAAGAAAAGGGACTTGTTTTCATTGCCTGATGCATTTTCTTTTCCAAGTAATAACTCGTGAACATTATGTTTCGGTAATAGATCAGATTAGTATTTATTCCTGACATCTGCATACTTAGGGCATTTATAGAAGAAATGGAATGCATTTTTGACTTTATAACTTGTTTTACATTATCGGAAATAATTTAAGTTTTGCATAAACATTACGGTGCGTTACGAAAACACGCCTATTCAAATATACTGAAAAATTTTACCACCAAAAAAAATGAAAATTTTCAGATAAAAACATCTGATATATTTCTGCATAAAACATAGATTGTGGGTACTCGTTAGAACCTCGCGGAGGCGGTTCTAACGAGTACCCACAATCTATGTTTTGAGCAGAAAAATGAAAAAAAATGTATACCCCTGTAAACCCCAGTTTTACTATATAAAATTGGGGTTTAAGGGGATCAAAACTATATTGGCATGTTTTCGTGATGGACTACGCCTACCGCTGTGTCCAATTTCCCCTTATCTTTCGCCTGTGGACTGTCACTCGGTGACGAAGGGCATTCCCTGTTTCTCCGATGTACATTACGTCACTTCCGCAGCACCGGGTGTACTCCATCACTTCCGCAGCACCGTATAACATCACACAACATATGGACCGCGCTATGCATATAAGCTGCGTCCTTCAGGCATATGCGGACAGCGAAGGCTAAGATTAGCCTCCTTATGCAATCTGATCAGAGCCTTCCCTGTCCGCTAACAGAATCATTAGACACTACAGAATGTATGTATACTCTATATTATGATGTCATTGCGTAAGCTGACAGTAAATGTCCAGATGTGCAGTCTGATTCTGGTCTTAGCTGGCCGTTTATGCCTGCAGGGATTTTTTAATGCTGCAGTTGGATCCATTGTTAAAATGTGCCCTAGTGTTTCACTTACATATATTTTGTTTTTCTTTTAACAATTATGTAAGTAGAAGATATATTCAGTTAAGTTTAGGTAACAGAGTTGCCACCTTTTTGGGAAAGGGACGCAAACCCCACTTTCTATCTGTTCTTTTTGTGGGAATTTGATTGTATTTGTCTGTCTTTCCTTTTGATGCTGGCGACTTGGTATGGACCCGATTGTATCAGTTCCTGAGTTCACCTATTTACTTAATAGATAAATATGTTTATTTATTTGAAAAAGTTGAAGGGGCATATTAATTTTACTTTGTTTGTCCTTTCGTTCGTCACACTTTACCTTGGTTACAAGGTATCTCTGAAACAATTTAAGCTAGGGCTTAGATATTTAAGCCAGGACTTTCATATACAAAGACACATTTCTAGTTTCATGGAATAGCATGATACAATACAACACAAGAAACAAATGTACACATATAAAGTTTCTCAGACAAAATGAGTAAAACAAAATTATTCCCTTGTAGCATATATAATAGGATTACTAACAGTATGAACCAGGCATTATCTGTTGTACAGAATCAAATTTTGCTTTGCTTAGTCATCACGAAAACATACCTCTATAATTTTGACCTCCTTAAACCCCACTTTTATATAGTAAAACTGGGGTTTACAGGGTATATATTTTTCTTATTTCTGCTCAAAAACATAGATTGTGGGTACGCGTTAGAACCGTCCCAGCGAGGCGGTTCTAACGAGTACCCACAATGTATGTTTTGAGCAGATATATGAAAAATATCAGAATTTTTATCTGAAAAACTTTTAGTTTTTGGTGGTGACGTTTTCAATATTTTTGTATAGGCGTGTTTTCGTAATGTAGTGTCATATTTAAAGGGGGTGAAAACTTTTTAATTTAAAGTGTTCTCTCTTCGAAGTATAATCATTTATTTTAAACTTTGGTGTTAGTATCTGTTAACGTATTGCCAGCTGTCTTCATCGTCGACACCAAACTATCAGGCAGTCCAGATTTCAACTTATATCGGTACATACCTAAAACACGCTTATTACATACGAAAGCCAAGAAAAGAAAAGCTCCTTGTCCAGCGTTAAATATGTTAAAGACGTATTCCAGTGCCTCAACGTCTGTGAATGTGTAAATAAAACCAAATAACCACGTGATCCCGGTTATGGTTGAAAGTTTTGCGTATATGGCAAAATAATTCCGTGTAGATTTCGTGTCACTTTTTACAACAGGTGTGCGATGTATTTTCACAATAACTGCAATAAATAGTGCTAGATTAGCACTTAGGACCAATCCAACGGGAATTGCAAACACATATCCCACCATTCTGTAGTCCGTAATATAACAGATAGTCCCACCGTAACCGATTCCTTCATAATCAGAATGATACACCGATGGTATAATGTTTAGAAGCACTAGTATGGTTGAAAATCCAACGGTATATGCTGAGTAAATGAAGGTTTGTTTCCAGGTTTTCTTGCTTCCCGTAGAGTTCTTGATGGCACTGAAGACTCTGAACATATGAATGCAGCATACATTCAACCAAAACATAACCATGAGCCAGAAGAAATGGACCAGAACTCCAATCACTTGACATCCCCATTCTGACACTACAGCAGCCTGGCCTGTTCCAAACTGGAATAACGTCTGAGCTATTATCAAACTTATTACCAAGGCGATGTTGTTTATACCAGGCTGTGTTCGCAGCTCTTGAAATAGCAAATATGTAATAAGGGTGAAGAATAGACACAGAAGCGAAATACACGTGCAAACCACTGATAAAATACCTTGCGGTGTAACAGTATCTACAGTTGATCTTGTCGGCGCCATGGTACTTGCTATAAGTTGATGTGAATGGGCTATAAAATCATCTGCACACATATACACAGTTAGTTCATTAGAAGCGTTAATAATCCGATATATATCATGTTGAAATTCCGCCTCGTTACCTTTGATATATATAGTCTTTTCTGCAAATTCAAATGAATATTCACTTGGTTCTAATTTTACCTGCGGACAGTCCAGTATTTTATTAACTAGAATAGGTTCAGTGTCGTTGACAAAAACCGGAAAAATACCAGTTATACGATGAAGTGAACCTGATTCAAGATTACCAAGAGCATTTGTAGAATCTTTATTTAGTGTGTTTGTACCATAATAACCAAGCGTCATTTTGAAAGCTGTAGTATTCCCCCCGACAAACACACGTGTGCCGTTGTCCAAACTAAGTAGGCTATTCACAAAGGCATAAATCAGTGTGTCAGATTCTTCGAAGTACACTTTACAGTGTAAAATAAATTTCTCCATTAATTCGGAGTTTTGTGTTGATCTTTGAAAATACATGTTTCGTACATAAACTAATTGTGAAACTCCTAAAGAAATAAAGTATTGCTGATAAATGCCCCATGCTGCAGACGCGGTTTTATTGAAGTCGCGAATTGGTATGTCTGTTTCATCGGGGGTAAGTTCTAGAAATGCCTCAAAAGTCACACCATTGAGATATTTTACTGTGTTTATACAGATCCCTGCTTGGAGCGTTTTCGGTGGCGCACAAAACAGATTTCGACATACTTCCTGAAAACAATGGAAAAAGTCCTGTTACAATGACATTAACCCATTGTATACTGAATAGATTCTCCCACACTATTTATCGGAAGAGTCCAATTTCAATTTTAGGTACGTCCGGCTATGAGATTTACATATTCCTAAGGAAAAATGGCTAAACTATTTGCAAACAGTGGAGACCCTGATCAGACGCCGCGTTCTGCAGCGTCTGATCTGGGTCTGCACTGTTTGCCAATTACCCTTTTACGGGTCTCCCGACTACAATGGGTTAAAATTAAGTATTCTGGGTAAATTCTTTTGCAGACCTTTGCAGACATTTTGAAATATTTTATCTATTTTTTTTCCAGAAACAGATTTTGACATTTCATGTCTAAGGAGACAATTTGCAAAAAATGTCAAAGTCTATTTTATTGGAAAAAAAAAATATCATCAATTGTTGTCTGCTGAATCTGCCCAGAAAGTGAGTAAGGTTTATATATAGCGAGTCAGTATGAAGAAAGTATGTGAAGATACCTAGGAAATGCCACAATAACGAAGCACAGCCTTCCCGGGGCACCAAAAGGAAGAATAAAGGAAGAAGATATGAGGAACTAAAAAGGACAAAGCAAACGCCACATATGAAACCACCGACACACAAAAAAAGACCTGCAACAAAGGAACCACCTTTGAACGGTCAGTAGAAAAACTACTAGTGTGGTGAGCATGCGTTGTTCACAACCGTTATATGATAAATTCCAGTGTTTCCAAGGATAAGACTGTGCACAAAAATGATCCCCCCCACCCCCCTAACTGATACTTTGGAATAAGACCTACAATGGTGAGTTTAGTATTCTCTGAATGTTTCCTTACGACTTATGAGGGTCATTATTTAATTCATTGTCTTCTGAAAAAAAAAATACACTTGTGAAATAATTACAAACGGTAAAATGACTTATAGATGAAATAAAACAAAACAACAACAACAAAAAAAAAAACAAAAACAAAAAAAAAAAAAAAAAAAAAAAAAAAAAAAAAAAAAAAAAAACAAAGAAAAAAAAAAAAAATATAAAAAAACAACAACAAAAACAACAACAATATGGCTTTAATTATTTCAGCCATGTTGTCCAAAACAATTATTAGACAAATAGTAAAGACGTAAACAGAATGACAAACAATGTAGATTCTGATGAGACGGCTCATTATGAGCTCATCAGGATCTACAATGTTTGTAATTCTGTTTTGATTTTTGACTGAGTCCCTTGTTTTGAATAATGATTCTGTCCAGATTCAAAGATGGAAGAGTCCACTTCAGAAACTGCGGAATGATATGGTTAAACTGATTAGAGTTTTAACATGTTTGTGTGCTTGTCTTCTTCTGTATGTGACCTTACATTGAAATGCCCGGCTACGTCATCGTCGTAAAACGTTCTTGACCCATAACTTATTTTACAATTAAAATAATTTTGTTTTGTAAACAAGACTCTATCTTGTGACAGTATCGCTATCATCGCTATGCATGAACAATTTAATATAACATTATATTTTAAAATAATTGTCAGAAATATCAAAATGATAGTTTCGATCTTTACAGTTAAGTTGCATTCATATTAATACGGAAACCCGATATATTTGCAAAGACGAAGAAAAGACTTTTAATGTTATGCTTTATACGCTGTCTTTTGCATAAACGCTTAGGTACATTACGTAAACACGCCTATTCAAATATATAGAAAATTTCACCTCTAAAAACCGAAAATTTTCAGATAAAAAAACTCTGTTATTTTTAATATTTCTGCTCAAAACATAGATTGTGGGTACTCGTTAGAACCGCCTCGGCGAGGCGGTTCTAACGAGTACCCAGAATCTATGTTTTGAGCAGAAATTAGAAAAATAATGTATACCCCTGTAAACCCCAGTTTTACTGTATAAAAGTGGGGTTTAAGGGGGTCAATATTATATAGGCGTGTTTTCATGATGAAACAAAAATATATGAGATACCCAAGAAAGGCCATAAAAACTGAGTACAGCCTTAACCCTTAAACTGCCAATAATTGTCGTCTGCTTGTGATTTTAAAAGTCATTTTGCAATAGTGTAGACCCAAATCAGACTGCTCCTGTAGCAGCAGTCTGATCAGGGTCAACACTGCCTGTTTGCAATAAAAATAGGTTTGAAAAATTTCCAAGAATATTCAGCAAACGACATAAACAGACGACATTTTCAGATGCAGGTCTTCTTGGCATTTTAAGGGTTAACAATATACCGGAGAAATGAAAAGATAATGCAAAAAAAAGCACTGCGTCGATAACAGACTGGAACGAACAAATGTAACCCTCCGGCATATAATTATCGACAGGCATCGCCGTGGTCGATAATCATATTCCTCTGGGTGACATTTTTTGCTACTGCCCTCTCAGGATTGTAATATTTATACATTGCTTGACACTCTTGGAATGCAGAAATACCCAGCAGGAACATGCCGTTTATACAACCTCGAATTAATGTCGATACAACGGCGTTGAATCGATGGTAATGGAACTTTGTCTAAACGTCATGTGCCGAACGTCGAATTAACGTCGATGCAACGCCGTTGCGACGACGTTAAGGCGATGTATAAACGTCATATACCGACGTTGTATCGGCGTTAATTCGACATTATTTAACGTTATGTGTCCGTTGGATGACGTTGATTCGACGTTAATTCGACATTGTATAAACGTCATGTCCTCGCTGTGCATTATCTTCGACAAACAGACTCACCTTTAAAGGATCATATATTTGTACGTCATTGCACTTGCTGGCTCCTTCCTCTGATACAAGTACATCCACTTGTTGTGGTGGCCCTTTGAATCTTAACAAAGCACTAAACGAAACAGATATATAGAAGGCCATTGGATAGCAAATTCCAGGCGCTGAGAAAAACGGTTCATTACAGAGGAAACAAAAAATGTTGTTATATGTAGTTTTGCTTTTGAAAACTGCAGTATAGGCATGACATGCAGCTTCTATTACAGGATCATAGACCTCCCAACGTCCCGTCACGTTGCATTCTGATATTGTATATGTACATTCCGGTAATATCATTCCAGTCGATGGAAACTTGTAGAAAATGTTGCAGTCTGGGGCGGCATTTACTTCATCCACTACCGTTTTAACAGACGTTGGCAAGAGCACGCCCTCTGAACATTCAATTGACGCGTCCCAATACACCATATTCTTCTCCTGAACATTGTTACACAAACCACAATACGAATTTCGATAAATGTTTTGAGTGATGTTATCTATAACTGGAAGGTCAGTATCCAAGTCGATAACTTGGCCTGGCTCTTCACATTTACCCCTTGTAACGGGACTACCACTGAAGTCGTCTGCACATTTTGTATACATCCAAACTGATAAGACTCTGGGTGTTTCCAGTGTTATTGGTATTTTAATTTTCTTTAAAGATGCATAAATGCACTCTTGCTTGAGTTTTGAAACTGATTCTTCTACACTTGGGAGATAGTCTAATGTATCTGGACAACACATTCCAGTGGGAACACAAAATTCTAGGTCGCAAGAACAGCTTTCACAACAAGAGCCGTCACTTGGGACTGGTGGTTTAGGGAATAGAGGCGGAATGTTAGGCAACTCTGGGAATGTAACAGAACCATTGTCATGGAATACAGGAGGTGGGCGAACCAAAGTTGGTGCACACTTGGGAGATAACTCACAGTAGGCTTCATGCATAGCAATGACATAATCAAGGTCAAGTGACGTGAAATTTCTCCTTGTTTCAACACTGGTTATAGAAAGTAATGGAATGAACAGGAACAGAAAATATTTGATCATTTCGATTTATTTTTAACATCAGTGATGGTAAACTGCAAAATTCTCCAGCACTGCTTTTCCTGAATCTTGTCCAGCTAATGAAGCCTGTAAAATATATTGATGTAATTCAAAATTACATAAGGAATATTTGAGTCCCCTATTGGGGTTACAGATATGGGTTTTTCTGCTTGAAGATTCCTCAAGGTCCCTACTACATGTCTGCGACTAGCAAAGGCTCTGACAAGTCTGCGCGTATGCGCAGGCTTGCCTGAGCTTTTGCTGGTCGCCTATATGATAAGTACTTTTCTTATGTGCCGGCTCATTTGTCTAACCAGCCAGCTGGACGGATGAAGTTATAATTTACGTCCTTTTCAGGTATGTCGAGAGGACGACAACGCGATAGTGAAAGGTTCTGTGAAATAAAGCATCCAGTCGTGAGCTGAATTTCACCTCCAATGGGCTCGAACCTCACACCGGTTACCGCGGTACAACGAACTCGACAGGGTACAACGAACGCAGTTGAAATTTTGTTGACGGGAAAAAAATGTAAGTTCAGTATTTCTTTTAATTTGACGGAAATATCACTAGTTTCGTTTTCTGTACAAGAGTTTGTGTTTTTGTTAGCAAAGCTACAAATTAGGCCACAATAGGCTAAAAAACAAAACTTCTCATTTTAAGGCTCTATCAATTAAAAATAAATGGCATGTACACGATAATTCTAGTGTTTATGATGTCTCTAGGTATTGAAATAAATATACTATCTTTGATAATTCATAAAAAACTTTGAATAAATTGTATCGAATTTTCCTAGCGCACTATCTTGAAACACAGGTACAACTTACCACGTATCATGTGTTGTGTCTTGATACACTAAACACGGAACAGATGGTACAATAAATACGGATATGGAAACCACAAATTTCGACGTTTTTTATTTCATTATAAGTGCTAGTTTTCAAGAATTAGCCGAGATGACCGGGGCATACCTGCGCCTTAAGTTGTAAAATTGCAACATCAACTGATGCGCTTGCCATTCCGAAATTAGAAAGCGTTTGGGTTGCAAGATATGTTCGCTGACATTTCGTGAAGCTGAGTGCCAGAGCACATAGTTTATGACATGTAGACAACTTCTTTATACGTCAGACGCACAATAAACAGTCACTCTGACCCATAAAGTTTGCATGTGACGTACAAAATAACCTGCCCATGTACATGTACATGTAAACTCTAGAAATGCACATTTGATTTAATATCCTCGTTTCAACAAATAGTTTATTATTTCAACTGTCACGAGCAAAGGTCAGAGCGACATTTTAAAAACACATGTTGCTATTCCAGACAATGAGCTCTACCAACTGAGCAAAAACAACTTCATTGAGACACTATTTCGTCTCACAGTGCAATCACAAGATTCTGCAAAATAATTTGTCAGTACAATAGTGACTGGAGGTACTTTGTGCATCCTCATAGTCTGTTTACATTCTGCGAGCAACTTACGAGAGACTTATTCATTATACACATACGGGAACCAATGACCTTGGTTTTAGTACGCGGACTCGAGTCTTTCCTGGACACGCATATTTTGTTAAAGGGATTTTTCTTTCGCCCCTTTTACTAGTTCTTGCACACCAGATGAGGAAATCCTAGTTTTAACCCCGGGGTAGAAACTTTTATCCTACCCAGGTTATTCTGCAAAGGGATTGTATAGAAAAAAACAAACACACACAAAAAAACAAAAACAAAAAAACAACAAAAAACTCTGAGGTGTTTGATGGGCACTTGTTGTATAGGACGTCATGTACGCTGTCGTTAAGATATTGCAAGTAACATGACGTCACTAAACGCCACAATAATTTTATCACAATATGGCGATATCAGCACTCGAAGTGACGGCATTTAGATCTGCGTTCTAGAATTAAAGGTATACAAGAAAAAGAATCTGTAATCGGTGTGTTATGAAATCTTTTCTACTGTCATTCTCTCCCTTCAGCTGATTCAAGAAAGGCAGTTGTCAGTTTCTGGCGTAAGAATGTGCACTGTACTGGTTAACCGCTTATGTATAAGCCTGCCCAGGAGTGTTGTCAGGTGAACCGACCAGCTAAATATGACCAAGATAGTGTTGAGTGGGCTGTTAAACTCCAAAACAAACAAACAAATTGGGGTGGTTGGGTGTGGCGAAGATGCCGTGTATCTAACGTCACTGGGGTGTCCAACTGATATTGGCTTACAGTTGGCAAGACCTGCTATCCTTGAAGCAAGTAAGGGTAGAAGGGAATGTTTTTTTTCCTTCCGTTTCTTCACTTTCATTCCTTTTCCTCTTCCTTCCCTGTCCTTTTCATTCGTCTCCTCTACTATCTTTTCTTTCTCTTTTCTCTCTTTCTCTGGGAGACGACACAAAATAACCCACAAGGGTTGACACGTCGTTAAACTCTAACAGAATAAATCACTCAAACAAACAAACAAAAGTAATGGGTGTGAGGGGTAATAGGAAAATCCGTTTCACATCCTTTTACGACCCACGACTCAAAACCTCAATAATCTATCTTGGAAGCTTATACATAGCTTATAGGTTTATAACCAATCTCTGACAAGTGTGTAAGGGGTACGACTCTTTGGCTCAGTGGTTAGAGCACTGGATTTTCACCCGAGCGGCCAAGGGTCGAATCCCAAATATAACCCTATTATATTCAGAAATAATGTCATGCATATGTACAGAAATTATAATAATGAGAATCAGAAAGGCATTAAAGAGTATATAACAGTCAAATAGATCGTGTGGAATTTTATAACAGCATCATTTATCGGGACTTTACAGCCGGATTAATGAGTTTTGTCTCAGTGCATGAAGATTATAATCCGTGTTTGTTGTTCCCAAACTGTGCTGATTAACCGCGTTATACCCTAACATAAAATCAATCTTTGAGCCATTCCCGGATTCAATGGACATTGACACTACCTGGGGCTCTTAGAAATGCATCAATGGAGGCTCTAGAGTAGCAACAATAAATAAATCACAAAAGCATTTGCACAAAAGATATGTAACGGTCAGAAAATATTGACCAAAGTATGCTGGGGTTGGTGAAAACACGCTTGACAAAAGAATAAATGATTTTATTTTCGTTTGTCATGAATAGATTTCTCTGCAACTGTATCCGTAAAAGGTAATACCGCTTTCCTGCAGCTGTGCAAAATAACCATCCAAGAAGATTAGAAAATAGCTAAAATAAACCATTTTCTTACCGAACATATTCTTCATCATTTTCAACTGCGTTCTTTGTACCCAGTCGCATTCGTTGTATCGCGGTAACCGGTGTGAACCTGAGACACTGTGATCCGAAACTGAAAGTGATGACTTCTCCAAACTCTTTTCATTACATTAACAATTCGCTTACTATATACTAAAACGGTTTCCCCTATAAATAACATAAAAAACTTGGGTAATACATTATTAGGAGAAAAGTTTGAATGTTGCTGTTTTTAAACAAGAGTGTAATTTATTTATTATTTCTATCTGGGCCGCGCCATGCGAAAACGTGTCTTCGGGCATACGCGAACCGCGAAGGCCCAGTCAGCCTGCGAACAGAGTCATTGGACACGACAGAATGTATCAATGGAAAGTGTCCGGATGAGACTTTGCGCATGCGTGTGATGAATCTGAATCTGTGCATCTGAAACCTGTTTCGTATGGCGCGGCCAATATATTGAAAAGCGGGGTATGCGGGGAGATACATTATTTTAAGAAAATTTTGATTTTTTTTTCAAAACAGGGTTTAATTTATTTATTAGTTCTGGGTTTAATTTATTTATTAGCTCTATTTTTTTTTTTGTTTTTTTTTTGTACTGCGTAAATATCTTGCGTAAAAATGCTCGCAATTCGGTGAACCCTTGTTACAACGACAGCATTTATTCCCAAAGATGTTCCATTAAAATGAATTTGCTGTTGTAAAGAGAGGCCATGACTTACTCCCATTTCCTCGTGAAGCAGGCTTTGGATAGTTGTTAGATATTTGTTAGAATCGTCTCAGTGAGACGATTTTAACAAATATCCAAACCATGTATTTCTTGAAGTATCAAATACAATGTTCTTGCATAATGTCTTGATTAACTGAGCGACGGTTTCGTACCGCCGGTTAAATTGTCATTATAACTATTTTTGTCGTATCGAGAGTCAATATCAAGAGGGTTGATTGCAATAAACTTTTCTCCTTTTCCGTATATTATTATAAGGGATGTGTCATGGCTTCATGTTAGGTAAGACGGGTATATAGATAAATATATGTCTTTATTTCTCCTTAAAACATATGTTTCGGGTTCTAACTAGAAGCACCTCAGTGAGGCGCTTTTAATGAGTACCCAAACCATATGTTTTCGTGGTCGTTACGAAAACATGACCCCCTTAAACCCCGCTTTTATATAGTAAAACAGGAGTTTACAGGGAATACATTATTTTTCTTGTCTGATCAAAAACATTGAGGCGGTTCTAACGAGTACCCACAATCTATGTTTTGAGCAGAAATATGAAAAATATCAGAATTTTTATCTGAAAACTTTCAGTTTTTGGTGGTGAAATTTTCAATATATTTGAATAGGCGTGTTTTCGTAATGCATTCTGGTTGCTTTAAAAATCGAATATTGCTTGCTTGTGCAGGTGTGCTAGGGAGCGTATTCAGCCACGCAAACTACATTTCTGTATATGAAGACACCTAATAAAACCGAGTCTCCGACTTTCGTTCTTTTGTGTGTCTTCTTTGTTTCCAAAGGCAACCTTTTAGATTTTTAATGTTAAAGTAATGGCATGGGGAATGCAGGAAAAAATGCATGTACGTCTTATCGTTTGCCAAGTATAACTCAAAGAACATGTAAAAGAGGATAATACAAAGGCTTTAATGTTTCAGCATCCCATCCCATCAAATCATTTTAGTCATTTTGTCTAAGTTATTCATGTCATAACACTGTCAGCCATAGAATACTCAAGAAGGAAAAAAAAAAAAGAAAGAAAAAAACTAAAGTTCCTAGATTTTATATTTTCGTTTAGTATTTATATTAGAACATAAAATCTTTATCCTCTCTAGAGTTTAAGGACGGAAATTGAAAACATTTGTACATTAACGCCTAGCACGATAGGTAAACTTTCAACAGATGACATTTTGACTTTTTTCTATTTTTTTTTCCAGAAAATAGACTTCGAAGTGTTATGCTAATTGTCGCCTACAAAGGGGACAATTTGCATGAAATGGCATATGATACAGGTTACTGAATTCACCTCAGTATGTGGACAGACAGGCTTGAGCAGTGTAGACCAAGATCAGACGCCACAGAGCCAATTTGTCGTCTTTTGAATTTGCCCAGAGAGTGATAAAGCTTGATTCGGTTTTATACTCTTTGAACTCGTCCAGCAATTTTAGACAGACCCAAACTTTAAGGTAAATACGGCAGATAATATTCCATTATTCACAGACGTAATACTCTATAATGCTGTTTAATATTGTTCTTGATTTTTTAACACTCAGTATGCTTGGAAAAAAATCAGCAGATGACTTTCGAAATATTTGTCTATTTTTCCCCGGAAAATAATGTTTGACATTTCATACAAATTGTCTCCTCAGGAGACAATTTGTATGAAATATCAAATCTTATTTTCGGGGAAAAATAATTTGCATGAAATTTCAAACATTATTTTCTGTAAAAAATGAAGGAGACAATTTGAATGAACTGCCAAAGCTTATAATCCGGGAAAAGCAAGAAAAATACTACCAGTTTGCCGTCTGCTAAGTTTGCCCAGAGAATGGTAAAGGTGAATCGTTTCTAGTACGTGTATTCCAGTCTTTGAGCCCTCTTTTTGAGATGAAAAATGCCCCCATCGTTCGAAAGGATAATTTTCATATCAAATTTAAGCTTGACCTCTCTACTATCGTCTGCCGGATGTTGTCGCGTCTGCAAGTGGTAGCGTCGTATTGTAAAATGGAAGAATGACTCTATACCCTGGTAGCCTGAGATTGAAGACGTAGGTATTTGAATAAAATAATGAACATGATAAATCCTTTCCATTTCTTCGAACCACCATGTTTTATTAATATATAATCACTATGCTACAGGTACATAGTTTTGAACAATTTGTTGAACGTCGTCTTGTGTTACCTACGTGATGTAACGTACAAACCCGATAAAACCAGCAGTTTGCACTTTCGTCGTTTAATTAGGAAGCTTCTATATACATTATTGTGCTATATTTCCTCAATTTCCTAAGAGTACTATTCCTTAGCTTTTCAAAAAAGTAAGTTTAATTTCTCTATCTAGTATACTTACTCAGTAATTACGTATCAAAGACTCCCACCCTGTGTATAAATATCTGTCAGTATGCTCATTTGTATTATTGTACTAGTCTATGACTATCTAGATCATTCGAACTAGACCATAAATCGTGAGACAAACCTGATTTTGTCTGTCAAAAGAATCAAACTGAAGCTTAACGTTTATGTTTAATTATTTCTCGCATGTTATCAGCTCTAGAGATGGTAATATCAAACATAAAATGAGGTAGAGGGTAGGCGGTGGGGGTGGGGTGGGAAAGGGGGTGGATAACTCGCCTCCGCAAAGCTGAAAATGACAATAAGAGAATAAAAGTGATATTATAATAGCCAAAAGGCATGAACGATTAATTAATTTGAATTGCGTTTAACGAGAATATTCACGATCTGCAGATTATAATATTTTGTTATTTGTTAAAATATATAAGGTTTCACTGATGATACATACGTGACTAAATCAACAACACATAAAACTGATAGTTAGCTTAGTTGGTTCCATCTAAGGATTTTCTATGTCGAAAAGCGTTGTTTTCTATATTCGAATGAGCCAGTTGCATTTATATTTCTTTATTATTCAAAAAGACGTTTTCTGTTGACACGTTGCCACATAAAACGCATTAAAGTAACCTATTTAAGATTTACAGACACTCATAACTAGTCCAATACATACATTGACAGTCTTTTTTTCTCACTAAACAATGAAAAACAATGGATATTCTCCAACATTACTTGAGATTTTAAAGGACCTGTCATTTAAAACTAAGTTTTATTCTAGCAGAACATCTTCTGCAAGAGTAACGTAAGTAACGAAACAAAACTATGTTTTGTTTTTAGTCCAATTATATTTCTTTATTGCTTTAGAATTTTAAAACTCTTTCCAGGAAAGAACTTTCTACCTTAGATTTCTAAGCAATTTTGTACTATCAGTTTTTTTTTTCTACTTTGACCATTATATATCGATAGTTTGTCACGCGGGAGAAAAGATAGGCATATTAGTTTAGAGATATCAGTTTTGGCATTTGTGCTGACATGAAGGTTATTATGCAAACGATATAGTTTGAACTATACACGGAGTGTAACTGAATAAATCTGGAATGATTTTGTTTTGCTGTATTGTTGAAGGGGATTGAATTTGGTTGCAGTAAACCTGACCTGACTTTCAACGTTACTGTTGGAGGTTCTTTTTTCAGTTTTACGTTTGCGAATTTAGGACAAAAGAAATGAGTTGTTGCAGACTGGGAGTAGGATAAAAGAGTATGACACATTATTGTTCTTCCTGCTTTTATAAAAATATGTTTCTAAGTTTGCTTCAGTCGTATGTCTAATCGTAAGTATTGTTGTAAGTTTGTGCTATATGGTGCGTGTTTCAGAGCTTTTATATGCCCAAAAGTAATATACTTTACGATATATTTTTTACCATTTGTCATATAAGTGCCTTCGAGAATATTTGTTGGATGATGTTGACGTAAGGTTACGGAATCCGTTAACATGAGCAAAGCAAATATATCAAGTTACAGCGCAATGTAAAAGCAAGTATGTTGCACACCAAAAATACACCTCTGGTCAGGTAGATAAAATAACGCGGATGAGCGACATGCATTGTATGATGACAGGCAAAGAAGAATTGTATCATTATCCATATAGTAAATGTTATTTATGCTATAAAGTTACATTGTACCAAACAGACAAATGCCGAATAGAAACCAATGGAGCAATGTATAACTATAAACCATAACAATACAAATTGCTTTTTTCAGGTTAGCATTAAAATCAGGACAATTATCTATACGATGTCTAACAGAAAACATGGATGTTTATTCTTGTATTAATTCTATTTCATTTGTTCTTGTCATAAATTCATTCACATTTATGATATTTCACTACTCATATCAAGATACTTGTCTTATGCAACACTGCTGAAATAAATACAAAGCTACTTAATTCAAAAGCGTTCGGTTAAATAAATATTTAAAGTTTAATGTGAGTTTATTCACAGTAATGCCTGGGGTAACGTAGATTACATTTCTGAAGATAAAAAACTATTATCAACAATCTATGCACAAAATGTACTTAATCATTGTACAGACACCATTTTTATAACATGATAATAACTCTTATAATACCAATATATATTGAATGTTAATCTCTTGTCTTTTATATCCGTAAGACTTCTAGTGACACAAATATTATTTTATTGCCTGGTTAAAATACAGGCAGTGATATATTTTTGTTCGGTCCATATTTTTGTGTTCAAATGCATGAACAACCACTGTATTTTGTTCGTCTTGTTTGTAATTCCACTTTAATTAACCTTAGAATAAAAGTAAAAAAGGATCGCCTTTGGAAACAAAGAACACACAAAAAATCATGAAAATGGGGGACTCGGTTTGATTGAGTCTCTTCATATGCAACACTATAGTTTGCGAGGCTGCATACGCCCCCCTAGCGCCAGCTTAAGCGGTATTCGATTTTCAAAATAACAAGGATGGGCTAAATGACCCCAAAGGAAATAAAATATAACCTGCACTATGATTTGTAGAAGCCACAAAAGAAGCCCATAGTCGAGGAATCCAGACAGTTCAAAGTAAGGCCTTGTCATGATTATGTCGACAGTAATAGAAATATCAAGTAGCTACGAAAAAAACAAAACAAAACAAAAAAAAAAAAAAAAAAAAAAAAAAAAAAAAAAAAAAAAACAGTTCGACTGTGTTTCTTCTATTCTCCGTCCTTTATCCTTGTTGAAATTCATACCCATTGATTTTGTCTCCCAACAGAGTTAACATGTGCCGTGGGTTCTCAAGTGAGATTTACACGTTTTCTTGAAATATACAACAATGTACTATGTACAGCTGTGTATGTATTTCTTATTATAATACTTTATGCCATCGTTACTTTTACTTTCTAGCAGATTATACAAAATAAGATAAAACCGTTTCATTAACAGAACTTGTTCAGCCTATCATTGTTCGTGCCTTTCGACAAAACAATATTGACAATCTCAATACCGATATTAACTTAAGTAACGTATAACACTCTATGAAGATAATAAGAAAACATATTTTAAATAAACATAGAAAATCAAATAAACAATTTCGGATATCTATGTCATGTGTAAGGCCAATTTCTATTATAAGTTGTTGATGTCATTTGCACAGGTCTACTTGAGCAAGTTGTGGCGTTTAAAAAAATCAAATGATTGATGGTTTAGTAAACAGGCCTTCTAGTGTTCATAAATATCGCGACCTTTCTAGTCTATAATCATTGTATCTAGAGTCGCAGTTGTTGAAATATACTCGCCTCAATAATTACTCATGAAATGAAATACATATTTAAATGCTATATACAAAACGAGTCATTGATACCAAAGCTTTACATACTGAAATATCTGTATAGAATCTTTAGTATACTGGACTTTTAAGCTTGTAAGCACTTCAGAATCAACACAGCCTGTTGTTTGCAATGTATGAATTTAATAGGACTATAAATATAACATATTGTTAGTCCGGATAAGTTATATTTTAGCTGTTCTATTTCTACTATTATCATGATATAAATACCGTACTGTAATTTTAGTACCAGAGACGACAAACAATTATATCAATTATAAAGTAGATTTCGTGTTTCAGTCAAAGTATATCGTGCATAAAGGAACTATGAAGTTTATTTCTGGAGGGAATCTTAATAGGGTCGAAGCTAAACAAGCAAAAAATATGTTCCTCATGCATAGACATATACATACATAGTTTATGGGCCCATTTCATGATCACAAAATGCACCAAACATAGGTGGTTCCATACAACCATTAATCATAGAATATTGACAATAAATAAACTCCATTTACAAATGAACTTGATAGACAGCTCGAAATGTTCTTTCTCTGGTAATAATGATGAAACTATTAATCATTTACTGTGAAAATGCTCCAAAACACATTTATTGATACAAGAAATGGTCAAAAGATTTCAGGATATGTCTATAACATTAAACCAGATGAGAAAACCTTTATTTTAGGCAGTTTTCCAAAAACAACATCATTTGTTATTCAGTTTTAATGCTTGTTCCAAAATATTACATTAATAAGAACAGAAGTTCAAAGAAGCATTTAAATTTCTTGGAATATGAAATTAATTTCCATTCACTTTTTCTAAGTCACAGAGAAATTGCATTAAAGAAAAACAAGTTGCAGGAATTTTTACAAGCCTGGATGCCAGTTAATGAAACATTGGACAGTATTAATACAGAGCTAGTTTAACTAGAGGTCTTGCTTTGGGTTTATGTTTTATATTATATGTAGAATTTGAGGGATTCTGGAATCTGGAGACTTTATTTCTAAACAGTAGTATATACAATAAATGACATTAGTTCAAATTTCTCAATTACTTAGACATAGATAAATATATTAGCAAGGCCTCTGCTGACATAAAAGTATCTTCTGTGCTCATATTTATTGCTCCTGTATGGAATTGTTAGAACGAAAAAAAAAAAAAAAAATTAACTCGGTACAACTTATCACCCTTTCTAATAGTGACTTTGGTAACAACATATCTAATAATATTATTAGGGAGAATCGACCTGTCCTGGATGACTTCCTTCCCTTTTCCTCACACCTCAGTGTGGAATAAACACTATTTGGGTTTTGAAGTATAATGAAGTTTTATAAGTAAAAAACGAAATTTCTAAAACCAGAAGGTACAAATAATTATGCCAACATAATCTTGGCTGTTTCTCTGTTGATGTTTTTAACAAAAAAAGGCCTTTAGGTACAGGAGAAGAAATGCAAAATAAATTTCCAATATAGCGGTCATGGCGCCATCTTGGATTTCTAATTGGAACGATTTTAGCTCTTATTTATCTACAAGTCACCCTGATGCTTCCTATCAAGTTTGGAGTTAGTTGGCCTGTCGGTTCAGGAAAGGAAGCGAAAAATAGATTTTGGATTTCCGATCAGAATTATTTTAGCTATTTTGATCTTCTAGTCACCGCGATGCTTCCTATCAAGTTTCTAGACAATCGGCATTTTGTTTTAGGAGAAGAAGCGAAAAATAGATTTTTATGATGGCGGCCATGGCGGGCATTTTGGATTTCCCATCGGAACGATTTTAGCTATTTTTTTTATCTGCAAGTCACCCCGATGCTTCCTACCAGGTTTCATGTCAATTGGCCTTTCAGTTCAGGAGAAAAAGCTAAAAATAGATTTTAATCATGGCGGCCATGGCGGCCGACTTGGATCTCCGATACGAACGATTTTAGCTATTTTTGATCTACAAGTCACCCCGATGCTTCCTGCCAAGTTTCAAGTCAATAGGCCTTTTGGAGCAAAATATAGATTTTCAAGATGGCGGTCATGACGGCCATCTTGGATTTGCGATTGGAACAAATTTAGCTATTTTTAATCTACAAGTCACCCCGATAGTTCCTACCAAGTTTCAAGTCAATTGGCCTTTCGGTTCAGAAGAAGTGCAAAATAGATCATCAAGATGGCGGTCATGGTGGCCATCTTGGATATCCGATTGAAACAATTTTAGCTATTTTTGACCTACAAGTCACCCTAATGCTTCCTTCCAAGTTTCAAGTCAAGTGGCCTTTCGGTTCAGGAGAAGAAGCGAAAAATAGATTTTCAAGATGGCGGCCATTTTGATTTCCGATAAAACGATTTAACTATTTTTTATCTACAAGTTACCGCGATGCTCCCTACCAAGTTTGAAGTCAATTGGCTGTTTGGTTCAGGAGAAGAAGCGAAAAATAGATTTTCAAGATGGCCGCAACGGGGGCCATCATGGATTTCGGATCGGAACGATTTTAATTATTTTTGTTCTACAAGTCACCCCAATGCTTCCTAGCAAAATTCAAGTCAATTGGCCTTTCGGTTCAGGAGAAGAAGTGAAATATAGATTTTTAAGATTGCAACTATGGCGGCCGTCTTAGATTTCTGTTCGGAACGATTTTAGCTATTGCTGATCTACAAGTCACCCAGATGCCTCCTACTAAGTTTCACGTCAGTTGGCCTTTCGGTTCAGGGGAAGAAGCGAAAAATAGATTTTCAAGATTTCGGATATGAACGATTTTATCTATTTTCGATCTACAAATCATCCCAATGCTTCCTACCAAGTTTCAAGTCAGTTGGCCTTTCGTTTCAGGAGAAGAAGCGAAAAATAGATTTTCAAGATGGCCGCCATGCGGCCATATTGGATTCTGGATAAAAATGATTTTAGCTATTTTTTTTATCTACAAGTCAACCCGATGCTTCCTGCCAAGTTTCGAGTCAGTTGGCCTTTCGGCTCAGGAGAAGAAGCGAAAAATAGATTTTCACGATGGCCGCCACGGCGGCCACTTTGGATTTCAGATCAGAACGATTTTAGCTATTTTTGAACTACAAGTCACCCTGATGCTTCCTACCAAGTTTCGAGTCAACTGACCTTTTGGTTCAGGAGAAGAAGCGAAAAATAGATTTTCAAGATGGCCGCCATTTTGGATTTCCGATCGGAACGATTTTAGCTACTTTTGATCTACAAATGACCCCGATGCTTCCTACCAAGTTTCGAGTCTATTGGCCCAGTGGTGTAGGAAGAGTTGTCTTTTAAAGCAAATTGTTGACGCCGCACGACGGACGACGCACGATGCACGACGGACGACGGATATTGACTGATCACAATAGCTCAACTTGAGCACTTCGTGCTCAGGTGAGCTAATAAGAACGTTAATTTTCTCATCTAAATACCTATGATTCCACTCTCAGACTGCCATGATACATAGTTATCACCCCATTTTACTATATGACGCTACCATTTGCGGAAGCGACAACACCCCGCAAGTGAAAGTTAAGATGTTTTAAAGCTTTAATTTGAGACCAAAATTATCTTTTCGAACGATGGGGCCATTTTTCTCGCGATTTAGAGTTTAATTTGAGACCAAAATTATCTTTTCGAACGTGGGGGGCATTTTTTCTCGCGATTTGAGTTTATACGAATTTCAGCGTCTGGACTGGTGTAACTTTTTTAAATCGCAAGTTTTATTTACAAATAATATCATAATATCACAAACCTTTTATTCAACCACCCAGCTGCATATTATTTTGCATTATATCACTGATGAAACAGAACTGAGAACATACGAAGATTTATGTTTTATGGGATGAGTTTATTTGAAATTATTAACCTTAAGCACTCTTTGGGAAATCTTAGAATTGAAGATATTTTTTGTGTATTTTATTAGAAAATAAGGTTTGACAGTTTATGCAAATTGTCTCTTCAGACAATTTGCATAAAATGTCAACCCTTATTATATGGGAAAATAAAAAAAAAGTAATAAATAATAAAACAAAATCAAAATATCGTCTGTTGAAATTTGTACCTGAATGCTAAACGTTAAAGCACTGGACTGAAACTGTCTGTTATACGAGGGTCGTGCAAAAAGTTCTGTCACTAATAGGCTTCCTAAGTTTTATCCCAGGTATATTTTAAAATGCTTCACTGCACTTGAATAGTGTGTTGAATAGCTAACGATATCTGTTTATTTCGCGCAAATTGCTTTCCAACTGACCGAGTTATTTCAAATTGAAATAAATGCAGTCATATACACTGACCAATTTACTTGTTACAATAAGAAACGACCAAGCAAAGGGTGGTCAGGAGTCCACCTTTTACAATGACAACGCCTCCTCTCATAAGTGTGAGGTTGTTAAGTCTTTTTTAGCTTCTGAAAAGGTGAACGTTTTAAACCATCCAAGTTATTCACCTGACCTGAGTTCCTGTGACTTCTTTTTATTTCCAAGGCTTAAGAAAATGCTTTCTGGAAATAAGCATACGTCTAGAAGTTCTCTTGGCAGCGCCAACAGATACCAAAAATAAGGCTATTTATCTGCTTTTCGCGACTGGGTTAAAAGGTTACAAAAATGTGTTTCAGTAAAGGGGGAATACTTTGAAGGTTTGTAATAAAAATATGTTTGATAAAACGTAGCACTGAAGTAATCCGAACACAGTGACAAAACGTTTTGCAGGACCCTCGTACCTCAAGCAAAAACATACATTACAGTGACAATGAAGACAACATACAATACACAGATCTTTGTATTTGATCTCTCTAATCAGAATCTTTACTGTTTGTCATATGAGCCGGATCACAGCATGCCCTACGACTGCACGTTCTCCCAGCGAAGGCTGATCAAAGTCTTCGCTGTCTGTCTGAAGATGCTTCCCAGCAGGCACACAACGTTAAATTAACGTTGTGTGCCCACTGGGTTTAGATCCTTCTCTACCCATAAAGTGCCCTGCGAAGACTCTGCTTAGACTGCGTGGATGTGCAGGCTGGTCTGTTTCTTCGCTAGGCGTACATGCAATCTCGTAGGAAAGGCTGTGCCCTGGCTCATGTGCATGGCACAAAATGCGCATTACCTAATCTGACGGTGCTAAAGAATAGCGCATGCTTAGCACTCGGTAAAACTTTTAGCAGACAACACCTTGAAATGTTTTTTGTTATTTTATTTTTTTTTCAGAAAACAGGTTTTGACAGTTTATGCAAATTGACTCAATTATATATTTGAGTCGTAATGTCAGAAAACCTACCTTCGGACATGCGCGCCCAGCGAAGAATCAGATCGCACAGTCTGTCAAGAATCTTCACTGGGCACATTGTGGGTAGCAAATGGTGCAAAGTTTCTTCATGCGGACAATAGAGACTGTGATCAGACTGCGCGGAAGGTATGTTTTCTCAGCTTGAGGCTCATTTAAAGGACATATACCTTTTATTATGTGAATGTGACTGTAAAATTGTGCATTAATATTAATGTGATAGCGCAGCTACTCCTCGCCAAGTGAAAAAGTGCCTTCGAAAATGCGCAAAATACACAGATTCAGATCATCCTGCGCATGCGCAAAGTATCATTCAGGTCTGCGCTCCATTCATACAATCTGTTGTATCCAATGATTCTGTTAGCGGACTGTGAAGGCTCTGATCAAGGACTTCGCTGTCTGCATTTGCCCGGGCACGTCGAAAATTTTGCGTAGGCTATAAATAAAACTTTTAGTTGAGTGTATCCGTAGGCAGTACATGCATTTAAGTTAAAGCTTGGTAGACTTTCCGCCATTTTAAAAGAGAGACAACTTTTATGACTTCCTGTTTGCATTCCTGCACACCAATCTTCTGAAATGAGGTCTGCTCCAAAATGAAAGTATTTGCTTCCACTGCAAGGAATTCCCACGGGGAGCAAATTCTTAAATTCGTTCCTTTTAGAGTAGACCTCTTTTCGAAAGGGTCATAAACAGTTTTGACAGAGTTGCCTCCGCTGAAAGTGTATCCATTCCCCTAAACATACATGTATATCTGATTTACACTGAATTAATGATACGCGTCCGACGTACATTTGATGCAATACAAGATTGAACATTTAAAATTGAGAACCCTTTTTCCTTTTGAATAAATGTCACTGTTGAACAAATGCACAGAGTATATGAGACAATTACGGGTCAAAATCAGTAAGGACGAAAAATATGACAGTTCAGACTGCAATTTTCACGTCCAGTTGGCGTTTTCGAGGAAAGACCTGCAACCCAAATATAAAGTATGATTTTCTTGACAATCCAGTTCTACTTTTGTGACATTGTTGTGTTTGCATTTCAAGCACAGGATGTTTCTTTGCATTAAAGTGAAAACAAGATGGAGACTGATTTTCAAACTTAACCACGCCTCCTGAAATTCATGCACTGACTGGAACTATTTTGGTAGGAAATCATAACGGCTGAATGTGAAAATTCCAAGGTAAAACATGAATGAAAATGTAATAAACAGTTTATTTTGTTGTTTTGATCGATTACGAAAAAATAATTCATTCGTGTTCTAAGGTTTTCTTGTAAAAAAACTTTCGCTTCGCTCACTTGATTTTTACGCGCAAGCCATAGAATACTAGTGAATTATTTCTCAGTCGATCAAAACAACCAAATGAACTCTATCTATTTTTAAGACAACGCGCCTAGAACCACTATCTTAAACTCATGAATATTAATATAAGACGCATGGATGTTTGACCCTGCCTGTACTGTTTCTCTTGAAGGACAAGCTGACATAAACGACACCACAATTGAGCACTTCATAGAAACCAGAACTTACAAGAACAATGTTTTCGGAGGAAACAGATGGCCCCCACCAAATGTTCAGTGTTTCTACTGCTGTGACCTTGAAATTTAGGTCAAGGACACCAAAATCTAATCCTGTCTTTGTTATGTCTAAATTATACATGTATGTCCATGAAAATTTGTTAAGAATCAAACCACTGGTTCACATGATGTTGTGCGGATAAGAAAGTGTCAGCCGACGCCAACGCCGCGGCGACGCCAACGGGATCCGCCCGAAAAACAATATGTCACCCCTCCCCTTAGATGTGGGGACAAAGCAAGCGAGACGAAATTGCAACAGCAGAAATACCACCCTGGAACAGTCGATAGCACTAGTTTTACTGGCGGGAAACGTCTTCTCTAACTCTTTCAGCCCTGCAGACTAAAACAATTTTTGTAAGCAGTGTAGATCCTGATAAGACGGCTCATAATGAGCCATCTCATCAGGATATACACTGTTTACCATTCTATATTAATTTTCACTGATATCCCTATTTGCAATAATGGGCATGTCCAAAGTCAATGATGGAAAATTCTATTTCATAAACTCAGGGGTAAAAAGGTTAATTTTGATAGTGGGGACTTCCTAACCTATCGGTGGATCAACGCTGAAAAAGTAAAGCTTATAAACTTGACTTTGCAGTATTGTGATGAAACAAAGATGAAGATTCGACTAAAACTGGTAAGTGGTACAGAGGATGCCCGGGAAGAACCACAACCGCCGAGCATCGCCTTACAAAGACAGCAAGGAGAAGTAAGAGCAAAGAAGAACTACTAGTAAGTGAAGATACCCAGGAAATGCCACAATCACGAAGCACAGCCTTCCCGAGGCATCAATAGAAGAGGGAGATTAAGAAGAACAAGACAAAATATTTAGACGTAAACGTCTAAGTACCGGCGCAAATTTTGTTCATGTTTACATAGAGATATGGGACAAGGGTATACTAAAGTTTAAAGTATAATCTTCAATATAACAGGTAAGATCGAACAACAATATGATTCTTTAACTTTCACTGCCACAGGCGATAATAACAGGCTTTTGCAAACAGCATAGATCCAGATGAGACGGCTCATATGAGCCGTCTCATCTGGATCTACGCTGTTTGACATTCAGTCTTTCAACTTTACGTATAAATTTCTTTTCAAGCGATAGTTTTTTAAAAAAAGAAAAGTAGACGACAATGTCGTCTGAAATTTGGCACCGAAAGAGTTAATATTTGCTTTTATTAAGCTTTATGGAATTTCTTGATTGAAATGAAAATAAAATAGACATTAATCTGTTTATAACACAGTTTGTAATAAGATTTTTATATTTGCCGGGATCGTCACAAACAGACGATCCAGACAAACATAAAAAGTCCTTAGTGAGCTAATCGAACACGCTCCCATAAGCCATATTAAGAGACCGGCGCGATCAATAATAACCAAATAAACGTCACATACGAAACATTTCTACGCACAAACAAGGAACTGCAGCAGAAGAACCGCCTTGGAACGGTCAATATAAAAACTACTTGTGGGGTGGGCGTAAACCGGTAAAGCCACGATTAGTCATACCATAAACAAGAAATGACTGACGCAAACTGTCTAGATAAATTTAGCATTATGACTCGAGTTGTTTCAAAAGTTTGGCGCCTGCCTATTGCTGTCTATGGATGGGCCCATCGTGGTCCAACTCGTGTTTTTTCTGCTCTGGCTTTATATTTCCATTGACCCATCTACTTTGTTTCATTATAGGTTTGTGATTATTTGTGTTTTATTACGATGTTTCATTGATGAGGTAGAGGATCCTACCGGGCCGAAGACATATTTTTTTATATTGAGCTACATTAGAATTAAGGGTGGGTTTTCGACTTGTAATCGGCAATAAGCCTAAATATTCTCAAAAACAGTGGACGAGACTATTATAAATTTATATTTATTCTCCATTGTGTGCCCTGGAGTTGTTCGTTCCGCAAAGTACAATTAGCCGTCTTGACTGCAGGTGGTGTTCGAGAAACGTAGCTTAAAGTACAGATTTTACATTGTTCTGTCAAGCGTGAAAAGTAGGCCATGGTCATAATGGTCGATGGCAGTGAGCAGGATGTATCAAGGCGGATGCGCACGTATGAAGCCAAGGAGCCCTGGTGTTTGAAAAACAGAGTTAAACGCATAGACTTTACATTGTTGACTCCGACGCTAACGCCTACGACGTCGCAAGAAAATGATCCCTATGTTGCTCCTTCTTGCTAAAGCAGTCGCGATAAAACTAGGTTACCCCTCCTACCCCTCCCTCGTATTTTATACTGCTCTCCTTTCCAAGGCGAATATTCTGGTATTGATCAAAATCTACATTACAAAAACACGCCTATTCAAACATATAGAAAATTTCATCTAAAAAAACTGAAAATTTTCAGATAAAAAAACCTGATATTTTTCACATTTCTGCTCCAAACATAGATTGTAGGTACGCGTTAGAACCGCCTCGGAGAGGCGGTTCTAACGAATACCCACAATCTATATTTTTATGCAGAAATAAGAAAAATAAATTATACCCCTGTAAACCCCAGTTTTACTACATAAAAGTGGGGTTTAAGGGGGTTAAAATTAAATAGGTATGTTTTCGTGATTTATTTATTTTATTTATTCACACAATATTTTAAGAGGGTGACACATTTAGCTAAAAATAGCCATTCTACCAAGTGGCCCTCTACTAAAATACTAAATTCTCTAAAACACATGTTACTTGAAAAGAGCAAAAATGTAACATGTACACATATATACACAAACGATGAATCTTCCATAGTGGTCACCCCGCTGTACAGATGCCCAATTTGCTTCTTGTTTAGTTTCATATTATATTTTCTTGTTGTTTTGCTAGAATTGTGTCAACTTCTTCAAAGGCTGTCCACTTTGCTTTCAGTTTTCTTTCTATCTATACTATGTCGAGTAGATTGTTTACAATCAAGCTATGGTATACAAACGCCAAAATTTCCTCAAGGTGGTTGTCCACGTGATTATCATTGACCAATCTAATCAAACCGCGTGTCGGACAAAATCCCGTAGACGGTTATTTTCAGCCGCTGTGACGTCAGAGTGCTGTTGATAAAGGGTTTAAATTACAGGAAGTTTGCTTTAATTACAGGAAGTTACGGGTTGAAGGAAACAGTATTAAGTCCCCGTACAGAATCATTTTCCCATCCAACAATCAGAGACAATCTACCTACTAGTGCTTTCAGTTCTTTGATTATGTAATTGTGTTAATGTCTCGAGCTGCTTGAGGAAAAAAGAGGGAGGTTCCAAACGAGTGAAAATACAAGTTGATACTCAGGAAATGCCGCAGTCACAAAGCATAGCGTCCCGAGGCACCGAAAGATGAAGAAATGAGGAACAAACGAGCAAAACAAACGCTATACATGTATATAAAACCATCTACCCACGAATCAAGCAGAACTGCAGTCGAGGAAACGGCTTGGAACGGTCAGTAGAAAAAAAAACTTCTTGGGGCTAAAACCAGTTTTACTCGCAAGAAACCTCGCACTTAATTCTTAAGCAGGTTCAAATTAATAATAATAATAATAATAATACAGTCGACTCTCGTTATCTCGAATTACAAGGGACTCTCTGAAATACTTCGAGATATTCGTACATCGACAAATCAGATTTGCAGAAGTGAGGAAAAATAATTCTAACAACCACATTTAACAAATTGTTATGTAATTTGACTCTTGAATTTAGATATATCGAAAATATTGTGGAAAAGAGGAGAAATTGCTCCTTAGGAGCAATTTCTCCTCTTTTCCACAATATTTTTTTACCTGTTGTAAGATTTTCATGTTTAGTCAGGGACAAGATTTTCACTTCGAGATAAGCAGTTATTCGAGATAAGCGAGGTCGAGATAACGAGAGTCAACTGTAATAATACTAATAATAATAATTTTTACGGTTTTCTACCTCATCAGTGAGTGAAACGTCACAATGAAACAAACATAGTCATAAACACTTTGACGAAACAAACAAAAGCTCAGTGACGGTCTGTTTGTGTTGAGGTTTTACGGCCCAGTCAACCCAATGGGGTCATGTCGAGCGCGGCCAGTTTACCTAGCCACACGTTTACTGGGCAGGCTTAGTCCTCTAAGCGGTTAACCAGTATTGTGCACATTCTTCCGCCAGAAACTGACAACTGCCCTTCTTGAATCAGCGGAAGGGAGAGAATGGCCGTAGAAAATATTTCATGATCAATCTCCACGAAAGAATGTTGCCGACCCCCAGTGACGGTCTGAAATAGGAAAACTACAAAAACGAACACGATGAGCCCGGCCACAGATATTGATAGTTCACACAGTCTGATCAGGTTCTTCACTGGGCGCATTTTAGATAGCAAATGCGCAGGCTCGATTGAGTCATCGTTTGGCGCTTATGTCATAAGGTACCTTTCTCACGTTGCGGCTCAGATATCGTAGAATTTACCGACGTACGTACTGTGCGGTTGCGCCTGGTTAATCTAGATCATTTCTATTCCCATATCCCTCGAAGATACCTTTTCCACATGGCGCTGCTCGATCGATCGATCGATCGATCGACGCCTCTTCGTCACAGAGAGAGAGAGAGAGAGAGAGAGAGAGAGAGAGTTTCGTTATTTAATTAGAATGCAAGGGCCCAGATATTACAATTATTATTATAGGCCCAAACTCAGACTCGATTTATTATTCTACTGTTGAAGAGTCATTACACTTGCCCATCGACACTGGTGTGAAAAACATTGTTATTGCCGAATACTTAGCGAATTTCCTAAATCATAACATGGTACGAAAAAGTGAAGCTGCCTGCACACAGTTTGCATTAACCAAGACTATAACTTACCCACGTTACAGAATCGTCCTCTTTACTTTAAGACATTCTTCTTGTTAATAATCAGGGCCTAGTTGTTCAAAACTGACGATATCGTTAGTTAACGTATCGTTAAAACTTTGATCATTAAATATGGCATATACGCATATATTTTTGCTAAAAAATGTGAGTAGCTTTTGCATTTCACTTTTTTTTTTCGGCAAAAATAAGTGTGAATTAGTGTACTTACTAAAGCAGTTAACATTTTGACCACTAACGATTTCGTTTAGCTAACGATGCTTTGAACAACTGGGCTCAGGACAGCTTGATGAGCTTGTTGATAGCGGAATTAAACGTTTCAGTCGAATACTGGAAAACCGAAACGTTTATTTTAAGACTATATCAAGACAGATCGTAGTTAACGTACCGCTTTCGGTCTGGTTTACAAAATGGCAACGTTGGAAAGTACGATCAAAAGCATCACGGTTAGGGAAAAATGGAGTGAAGGGTTTTAAATACCACCAGCAGCTTATGTTTGACTGCTTGATGAAGAAACAAGATTGTGTCGGCATACATTCATGTCTAAATGAAAAGAAAGCCCACAGATAACGCAGATACTTTCCAAACAATACCTTTCTTTCGCATCATCTTATTTTCTGCTGACTTGGGCGTCGCCATTTTGAGTTTCTCGATCGCTTAGAAGTTTGCCTAGTGTTAAATATCGCAATATGTGAATCAGATACATTCGCACAATTTTACTATCTAAATTTTGTAAGTGATTTGCTGATTGGTCAATCCAAAAGTTCATTCGATGGTGAACCTTTACAGGTGTTCGTAAGCTTATCCGGGGAGGAAACTGTTTAAGATCAATAGCAATGTTAAAACAAGCTGTTACTTCCCTTGATATATTTGGTAAAAATAAATAACTTACAACGAGAATTAAAAAAAAAAAAAAAAAAAAAAAAAAAAATACAATAATATATATAATTATTGTGGTCTGAGTATTGGCTTTTGTGCTTCAATCTGGTCAGAACAGAAACTGCCCTATTCTTACAATAAGCAAATAAACCGAATCACCCGCACTCTTTAGGCAATTTTAGCAAACTTCTTAAGCTGAATCCCATAAACACATGTTTTTTTTGTTGTTTTTTTTTCTGAAGACTGCATGCACATGGCCAAATCAAATTATATCAAGGGAAAGGCTTTGGTATAGAATAAGTATGATGAGAAAATAAAATCTAACCCTTTCATCTCTGAGTTTCTGAAATGGGCTCTCCATTTCAAACGGGTCTCAGTCAAAACACTAAACCAGAATGGCAAACTCTTCCATTTCAAACGGGTCTCAGTCAACACGAAAGCAGAATGGCAAACTGTATAGATACTGGCGAGACAGCTCATTATGAGCCGCCTCATCAGGATCTACACTGTTTGCAAAAACAATGTTTTGGTCTGCAGGGCAGAAAGTGTTAAGCTTGACAGGAATGCATTAGAAACTATATACACTACATTCATTAGGCCTATCTTAGAATGTGAAGCTGTCATCTGAGACAATTGTACCTAGTATGAAAAGTAAGAATTGGAACAGATACAAAACGAAGCCGCAAGAATAGCAATTGGAAGAACTAAACTGCCTTTAAATTGGCATTTTCTAGGTATTTTCATTTAAATTTTTGCATTCAAATTGGTTGAGACCTCTCTCTCTCTCTCTCTCTCTCTCTCTCTCTCTCTCTCTCTCTCTCTCTCTCTTATAATTTCATTCCCTGTACTGAATTACCATTTCTTGACATGTTTGTTAGTGTACTCATTTCGGTTTATGCTTCTTACAATTAATTGCGAAATTATATTGCAAAATCATGTCGGCTGCTTGATGCTTACACGTTTACTTTTAACCCAATGATGTCGAGCGTCCCATAAAAGGGGCCATTGACAAACAGTGAAGTCCCAGACCAGACGCCGCAGAACACGGCCGCTGATCAGGATGTGCACTGTTTGCGTTAACTGAGGAGCCACTATAATAAATGATAATACTAAAACAAAAGAGACACCCCTTAAATACTAGAAATGGCCTTGTGGAAAGAGAGAGATATAGAGAAGATTCCACGAGGCATAAATGGGTTAAGGCGAAGAACTTAATAAGCAATATTACTTACGCTCTGACCCTTAAACTTTTCTTATTACTATTTTACATGTTTGTAATACTGTTTGAAATGATTAATGTTTAAAACCAAAACTTGACCAAATTAAAGATGGCGACTCTTAGAAAAGGCCACGATAACGTAACACAGCCGCCCCAAAACAGCGTATACGGTTGCAATGGCAACATAAAACAGCATTACGTCGAAAAGAGAATGTCCAGAAATAGTTTTGTAAAACACTATGTCCCTAATTATATGCTTGTCCCCATAGAATGCCAACTTGAAGATTTGAAAAGGGGAAAAATTCTCACAAAATCCGATTTATTTCAAAAATTCACCAGATGATCTACTCCATGATCTCAATAAGCTCGCACAGTTTCAATGTCCTATCTCATCCAGTTATCGAGATATCTTGCTGACAAGAAAAGCATGACGAACGAACGGACGACACAAGCGCAAGTGGGGGTTGGGATCATAACAAAAACCAAAGCACTGATACCACTGATGGGTCGATTGTCTTTGGGTGTAGGCTGGGAAAAATTGAAGAGGGACATAATACTGTTTCATTTAATACTAAACTTCCTGTAATTTTTTTAAGCAAACACTGCAGACGCGGCGTCTGATCTGGGTCCCAGTCCTGGTTTTACAGATAACACTTTTTTTTATACTGCACTCTGACGTCACATTGACAAAAGTAGCAGGGCTATAAATAACCATTACCTGGATTTTGTCTAACGTGCGGTTTGACTACATTGGTCAATCATCATCACGTGGACAACTACATTAAGGAAATTTTGGCGTATGTATACACAGGATCGATTGTAAACAATCGACCCAAAACGAACTATTCGAAAAGGACCTGCAATAGAAACGCCATCTTGAAACGGTCAGCAGCATACCTGTTGGGACCTTTACCCTTTCACCCCTGAGTTTCTGAATTGGGCTCATTCATCTCTGGATTTGAACACATCCATTGTTACAAATAGGGGTTTAGTCAAAAGTTAAAAAAAAAAAAAAAAAAAAAAAAACAACAAAAAACAAGAAAAAAACAAAAAAAAAAACAGAAAAAAAAACAACAAAATGACAAATAGTACAGATCAAGATGAGACGGCCTATAACGAGCCGTCTTATCTGGATCTACACTGTTTGCAAAGGTATTCGTGTTGCTCTGCAGGGATGAAAGCGTTAAACCTAGTTAATGGATATTCAACCCTCGGCCTGAATCCTGCTACAATTTCAGTTACAAAAAAAAAAAAAAAAAAAAAAAAAAAAAAAAAAATCAATAAGAATGAAAATCGTCGTCTCGGTTTCATTGAGACTCTTTGACTCTTTTTGACTTTTATTGACCGGCGCGGGAATTGCGCCGGTCTCTTAATATAGCTTCGGATTTTTATAAATGGTAGAGTTTTCGATTAGCTCACAAAGGATTTTTTTTTATATTTGCCGGGATCGTCGGTGTCTGACGATCCCGACAAATATAAAAATAAATCGTATAACAAACTGTGTTATAAACAGATTAATGTCTATTTTAATTTCATTTCAATCAAGAAATTTCATAAAGCTTAATAAAAGCATACATTAAATAATCACATTGTTATTCTTTTTTACCTGTTACATTGAAAATTTATTAATCACAAAGAACTTTTAATTACATATACGAACATAATCTTCTCACGCCCCTCCAGTCTGGCTTTATCCCAGGAGACTCCACAACCTTCCACACATTAATCACATTAGCTCACTAAGTTACCAGGAATACGTTTATCTTCCAACGCTAATGTAATACTACCTGATGCACTCTATCAACTGTCTCGACATATCTATAGTTGTTACGGGAACACTAAACACAGATCAAATCAATCGATCAACTTACTTTACCGAAAGAGGTGCGACATGCTCCCTAGTTAATCATCATCATCATTATCATCATCATCTCGGACCTAACAATGGTCGGCGTCTGACCTGGGTCCCAGTCCTGGTATTGGGTCCAAGTCATCATCATCATCATCATCATCATTACTATTATTATTATCTCGTTACTATTATTATTATTATTATTATTATTATATTGGCTAAATAATTGCCAACATGCTATGTTTCCATCTACTCTTCACATGTTATTACGCTGCTATATAATTTTCAGGAGATGATTTACATAAGCTCTAAGCTTTTTATCAAATCCTGTACCATATAATATTTTGCTATGTTTATGTGAAAAATGTTGAATAAAATATTGTTTAAACTAAAATTTATTAAACTTTAATATACCCTTGTCCTATATCTCTAAGTAAACATGAATCAAATTTGCGCCGGTACTTAGACGTTTACGTCTAAATATTTTGTTTTGTTTTACTCTACTGTAGCTGGTGTTGTGCCGTGTGGCGGCCGTAAAATGTCTTCCCGTACATCATCATAGTGCAGGTTGTATTTTATTTCCTTTGGGATCATTGAGCCCATCCTGCTTATTTTGAAAATCGAATACCGCTTAAGCCGGCGATAGGGGACGTATGCAGCCTCGCAAACTATAGTGTTGCATATGAAGAGACTCAATAAAACCGAGTCTCCGATTTTCGTGATTTTGTGAAGGCAATCCTTTTTGACTATTATCTTTATATGGCAGTAATGTATTTACCATATGTATTCGGACAGATAGGCCAGAGCAAACAGTGTAGACCCAGATGAGACGCCGCTTAAGGCGGCGTCTCATCAGGGTCTACACTGTTTGCCACCCATCCAGCAATTTTTAGACACAACATCGGGTAGTAAATTGAACTTGTTCAAATTTTAGAACAAGTATGGTAAGGAGTTGAGGTGTCCGAATACCTAGGGTAAATACGATAATGTAGCTTGCCGGGCTGTATAAGTCCATTTGAGTACCTACTGATTACTAAAATTGTTACGGTAAATGTCCTAAAATTAATCGTACAGTAATGTGTCTGAAAAAAATGGCATATGAAAACTGCAGACCCGGAGCAGTCTGATCAGGGTCTTCACTGTTTGCCATTCCACTAAATAATTTTAGAAACAACTGCATAAAAAGCAAAATTTAGGCTAAAAACTATGGAATAAAGTAGTATTCGAAATTTTAGGACATTTACCATAGATTAGCGTCAAATAATGTAGAGTCGTTGTTGCGTTCTTTGTCGTTTCATCTGGGTATATACTCTTTCCTCTGGCCTGCCCGGTCGAATGATGGGACAATTACGGTAGCGACGGACTTCAAATACAATAATATAATTTTTTAAGTATCATTTGAACTGTTTATCTAGATCATCAAATGAGTAAGGCGGGCTTGACGGAATGTTTGATTGCGTCCTACGTAATAATTATTGCGACATTAGGAGAGTCGATGCGCTTTGAGGGGAAGCAACTCTGTTGAATCGTCTTGCATTCCATCTGAAAACAGGGTCTACTCTAAAAGGAAAACTATTGCTCCGAAGTGGAGCAAAAGTTTTCCTTTTAGAGTAGACCCCCTTTCCAGAAGAGACGTGTTGCAAAGAGGAAGTCACAAAAGTTATCTCCCTTGTAAAATGGCGGAAATTCTACCAAGTGTATCAAGTGTTCCATTCGTCTGTTCGCAGACGACACCAGTTTGTATATTATAGTCGAATGCCCCGATCAAGCTGCAAGAATTCTAAATGCCGATCTACGTGCTATTTCCGCCTGGGCCGTCGATTGGCTTGTTGAATTCCACGCAAAGAAGACCATGGCCATCACACTTTCTAGGAAATCAATCAACCCCTGTATATCACCCACCTCTCTTCTTAAACAACACAATGATACAAGAAACCTCTACGCACAAACACTTAGGACTCACATTCTCTAATACATGCAACTGGGCAGATCATGTGCGAACAATTTCTGAGAAGGCCTGTATACGTTAAAATCTTCTCCGGGCTCTGAAGTTCAGAGTCAGTAGAAAATCCCTTGAAAAAATGTACACTGCCTTTGTTCGTCCCCTTCTTGAATACAGTGACATAGTGTGGGACAACTGCTCCTTGGAAACTAAAAAGCAGTTGGATGCAATACATGTCGAGGCCGCGAGAATAATAACAGGAGCAACAAAACTTTGTAACATAGACAAAATTTACTCTGACCTGGGTTGGGAGTCTCTTCAAAGCAGGCGGAACAAACACAAGCTTGTAGCGTTTTACAAAATACTGCATGGGTCAGCTCCAAACTATCTTATGAACCTTGTGCCTCCAACTGTACAAGCAACAACTAGGTACAGTCTCCGAAACTCTGACCACATTCAAAACTACAGAGTCAATACTAATCTCTTTCTTGATTCGTTCTTTCCAGCTACTATACGAGCCTGGAACAACCTGCCGGCTGAAACTAAAGAGGCATCAACCTTAACAATATTCAAATCGTTCCTGAACAGAAACATACAGACACCTCCCAAATACTTCAATGTTGGTACACGCTTAGGTCAGATCCTCCATGCTCGACTAAGAATGGACTGCAGTTCCCTAAACTCTGATCTCTACCGCAAACATATCATTCCCAGCCCATCTTGTCGCTGTGGAGGATTTGAAAGTGTGCAACATTTCTTCTTCAGTTGTCCTAACTACACGGTTGCAAGGGAAAGATACTTACCGGCCGATTTACGCAGTTACTCAGTTAAAGATCTTCTGTACGGCAAAACTAACTTAACATCTCAGGAAAATGAAGCCCTTTTCTTGCAAGAACAGGATTCCATCATCAAGTCTGGAAGATTTGTATAGCATACCCAGTCATCAACCGTTGGCTAACGTACTAAATGGCACTTCTACATATTTAACGCACAGCTTTTGACCCCATACATATTTAGGCACGGGCGTCAGTCTGTCAAAATCTCTCTCTCTCTCTCTCTCTCTCTGCCTTGTTTGCTTGTTCAAAATGTCCAACAGTTTTCATTATTAGTCATGCCGTTCAGTTATGTTGTATACGAACTTGTTTCCAGGAGATGACATTTATAAGCATTACAGCTTACAGTCAGATCCTATTCGACATGTCTGTTTTATCGATGTAACTTTATACGAGCTTTAAAATAAATATTGTTTAAACCAAGTCTCCCAAGGCTTGTCATGGGTGTTTATTCCCATCTCCCATACATTTTTAATGCTCCGATATAGCATGCTGGTAAATATTTCAGCAGACGACAGTTTGAAATATTATTCTATTTTTTCCCAAGATAACAGGCTTTGGCAATTTGCATGAAATGTCAAAGTTTATTATCTGGGAAAAATAAGAAAATTGCATCAATGTTATTTGCAGGGATGACATGAAAACACAGCGCCGTCCTTCAGGGGTTCCTAGTGCAGGGAAAATCCCCCTCCACCCCCACCCTGTGCTGGTTAAAGAACCCTACGGTAATTCAAAATGGTTACCAGTAGGCCTACATCATGAAACCCGGATCTACATAGGGCATATGGGCGTACGAGTACAAAGAGAAAGGAAGAAAGTTTGTCGTTTGCTGAGAGAGTGGTAAAGGTTAATACATTGGGTAAAAGAGTACTGTCAAACCATGAATTAAAGTGCAGAAAAAAAACAACTCATAATAATATTGATCGAAATCTCTGGGCAAATTCTAAAGGCGACAAATTGATGATATTTTTCTCATTTTTCTTTTTTTTTTCTTTCAGAAAACAGGATGGGTTCATTAAATGTCAAAACCTGTTTTATGGGAAAAATAGGAAAAAAATATTTCTAATTGTTGTCTGCTGTTTTTTTTTGTTTTTTTTTTGTTTTTTTTTTTTACACAGAGTGTTAAATATTTCCGTATTTATGTGGTCAGACAGACATGCCTGCGCAAATCAGAGCATAATCTGCAGAACGAGACGTCTGACCGGGGTCTATATTTATTTGTCACTAGTAGCTTTTAGCCGGATCAAGATGTCAGCAAATGAACTTTTTTTCTATTTTTATATTAGGACAAGCATGGAAAGGCTGAAGGTGCCCGAATATTTAGGGTAAATACGGGTACTATCAGGTGCAGTGTCGCCAAGTGAAGCAAATATGAAATAAAATAATGCCTTGATTTAACGATGGCCTGATAAAGGTGAAATAGCGTTTAGCTCTTAGCAAGCTGGGTAAAAATTTCAGCAAGACGACTTTCTGAAATATTTTTTTATTTTCCCCAGAAAACAGCTTTGATGTTTTATGCAAACTGTCTCCGAGACAGTTTGCATTAAATGCCAAATACTATTTAAAATGAAAAAAAAAAAAAAAAAAAAAAATAATAATAATAGAGTGGTAAAGGTTAACTAGTAGATACATGGTTAGTGCCTTTGACAATAAAATATAATCGGTGATCTTTAAACAGGTGTATAGGAGCGAGCTTGAACGAGCGCCAATAAATAGTCGTTGCGTACTGATTATATTTTACTACACTAAGCATGTTATAGTATATTCCACAATCGAAAAAAATCATGTGATTTTGCCATTTTTATTAGAAATTTATCAAAACAGAGCGCAGACAATGTAGCTATAGCTGTATTACTACCACTGCCGTCGCGCGTATTCGCAGGAATACGTTACGTGAGAGAGTGCAACGTTTCTCACGTCATTCTTATGTCCGAAGGTACGTTTTCTGACGTCGTGGCTTAAACTACCCGCCTTGGTTATTTTACCGACAAACTATGGCTGTACTTGGGTGACATGTTCTTTTTGTTACTCGGATCGGGCATGAACCACTGCCCAAATAGCAGGGACAATACACCAGAACGCGCTCCAGTTCGATATCGCTCTTACTAATCGAACAAGCTAAGGAGCTAGTCACGAAAATGTATGACGTTTGCAATATATAGAATAGTGAAATTAATGTACTTTAGTTGATCCTTTTAAGAGAGAACTATGTTATTAAAACCATGGCAGCTGATTATCGAGTAAAACTTCAGTAACTCGAACACCGATGGATCGTTTACCTTGGCTGATTCGAACTTGTTTCGAGTCCCTAGGAAAATTCTTCATCCAAACAAATACTTAGGAATGTTTTAGTGAAATTTTCTTATTTGCTCATGAAAATGTATGAAAACTACCATCATTTTATAGAAGATAGAAACTCATCCTTAAGGTATCACCGTTTGCCTCCTGATCTGGCGCTATGGTGGAATTTCAGTGGCTCAAACTACCCATGTCTAGAACAAATTTTCATGTCCCAAAGACGGTCGATCCATTCATTACGAAAACACGCCTATTCAAATAACTAGAAAATTTCACCTCCAATAACTGAAACAATTCAGATAAAAACTCTGATATTTTTCATATTTCTGTTCAAAAACATAGATTGTGGGTATTCATTAGAACCGCCTTTCTAACGAGTACCCACAATCTATGTGTTTTAGCAAAAAAACAAAATAATGTACGAGACCCCTGTTAACTCCAGTTTTATATGAACGTGGGGTTTAAGGGGGTCAATATTATATAGGCAGGGTTTCGTTATAGATGTCCCACTGTAAATCGCAAAGCAAATAATTTTTCTTATTAGTTCTTCACACAACTTTTAGTTCAATCACTTTGCCGTTTGTTTTGTCGGCGCTCCGTACTGAGAGGTGGTTCCGTAAGCGATGATCCCAGACAAGAGTTCGCGAGAACAAGCGCTCACGGACACCCAAAACGTAAGATTTCACTTGCAACAAAAGCGACATGCACCACACTGATATATCTCATATCATTAATTAAGTTTCATTAAAACTTCAATGACTCGAACACCGATGGCTGATTCGAACTCGTTTTTGACTCCCAGGCTAGGAAATTCTTCCGATAGCTCAAGAAAACAAACATTAAGAGATTTTTAGGGACCATTTTCTTATCATGAAAAAGTATGTTGTATGCTCTTATTAGAATCACCTTCTCGAGGCGATTCTAATGAGCACACTCTGTACCGTTATTCCATAGAATATCGGAAAGACGTCCCTTAATCATCTCCATTTGCCACCTAAACTGGCGTTTTGATTAACCCTCAGTGATTCGAATTACCCAGGTTTAGAACATTTTCCCAAGGTCCCAAATATGTTCGAGCCATTAAAGTTCGACTATCTGCGGAACATAAAGGCTCAGCTCAGTATACGCATTTGCGTAGTCTAATCTTTGGTGTTTTATTCAAGAGATAAAATGCATTAACATCAAATAATAAAGACGACGCTTAATTTGCATTAAGAAATCTATGTATTAAAGGCCCGCGGTTCTCCCTGGGGCTAAATGGCTTAGACCCCACACCCGAAGGTTTCAACATATTCTGTGGAACAAGACGAAAATTAATATCCGAATATTTAAAAGATGTTATTGCATTTTCGACTAGTACCATTCATCAAAACATGCACAAATGATATAGCATGAAGGAAAATGAAAATAATTTACTCTGTGGGTAGCCAAGGATCCAATGCGTCTTCAGGCAGACGGCGAGGACTAATCAGTCTGCGCAGATGCTGAGGCTGGTCTGTCTTCGCTTTGCGCTCTTTGATCTTTTAGGCAATACGGAGGCCCAATTCATATGTATTTGATTAGTCAGCGGTTCGCAAAGTCTGATCTTAATACTTTGTTTTTTGTGGTAACAGCAGTCATAGCAGTACCTGTTGACTTATCTTTCTACTTAAAAACACGAGACAGTCCAAATTCAAATTGTCCGGATCTTAATCGGTACATAGCTAAGACACGTTTATTACAAATGAATGCGAAGAAAATAAAAATTCCTTGGGAGGCGTTAAGTATGACAAAAACATATCCCAGTGCCTCAACTACTGTGAATGTATAAATAAAACCGAACAGCCACGTCATCCCGGTGATAGTCGAAAGTTTAACGTAGATTGAAAACATATTCCGGGTTGATTTTGTATCGCTTTTTATAGTCGGCGTTCGACATATTTTTACAACTACTACAAGAAACAGAGACAAATTAAAACTTATAACCAGTCCTACTGGAACACGTATCCGACCATTCTGTGGTCTGTGATATAACACAAAGACCCACCGTAGCCCATGCCTTCATAGCCTGGATGAGCCACTGACATTAAAACATGACACTGTGATGTTTGTTAGCACTAGTATGGTTGAAAACACAACGGTGTGTGTTGTATAAATAATTGTTTGTTTACAGATTTTCTTGCGCTTTACGGGCTTCTTTATGGCAATGAACACCATAAGCATATGCACACAGCAAGCATTCATCCAGAACATTGTCATCAACCAGAAGAAATGAACCAGAACTCCAATCACTTGACAGCCCCATTCTATAACTACGGCAGCCTGGTTGGTTCCAAACTGAAACAATGACTGTGCAATTATCAAACATATTACCAAGGCAATGTTGTTTACTCCGGCTGCGTCCGCAGAGATTGAAAAAGTGAATATGTAATAAGAGTTAATAAGAGGCATAGAAGGGAAATACAACTGCATACCAATGACAAAATGCCTTGTGGCGAAATGCTGTCCAAGTCTGTGGCCTCAGACGTTGTACTGCTTAGATTAAGCTGTTCAGAAAGAGTAACAAAATCTTCCGCACAAATATACACAGTTGATTGATTAGAAACGTACTTTACCAAATAGATGTCGGGTTGAACATTTGCTTCCATATTTCTGATATGTATCGTCATTTTTCCTTGGTCAAATTTATACTCACTTGGTTCTAATTCTATCAACGGACAGCCCAGGACCTTAGTGACTAATATAGGCTCAATGTCTGCAACAAAACCGGGGACAAAATTATTTACAGTTGGCATGATGCCGACAAGTAGCTCTGTTCCACTCATGTCCGTAACATTTGAAGAATTGATTGCATCATCATTTAGTTTTGCTGTATCATGATAATCCAGCATCATTCTAAACCATTTAGCACTTATAGTATTCTGCGTAACAAACAGTTTTTCGTCTTTTTGTAAGTCAAGCAGACTATTCACAAATACATTACTCAGTGTGTCTAATTTACCAAAGTAAACTTTACAATGTAGCATAAACGAACCAATAAATTGAGCGTTCTGTGTCGACCGTTGAAAAAACATCTTTCGCTCATAAACTAAATGGGAAACTCCCAAAGTAACTAGATAATTATGGTAAATATGCCAGGCACTAGATGCGGTTTCATCCAGATCATGTGCTGGAATGTCAGTTTCATTGGGGATAAGTTTTAGAAATGCTTCATACGCCACACCAGTGAGGTAATGTACTGTGTCTATGCAGTGTCCGTCTTGAAGTGTTTTAGGTGGCATACAGGACAGCTCTCGACATAAATTCTGAAAACAATAAAATAACACGTCCCAGCAGGCACATGACATTTATACAACGTCGGCTCAACGTCGATGCAACGTCATGACGACATGACGTTGCATCGACGTTGAGGCGACGCTGTATTAATGTCATGTGCCTGCTAGGGTATGCTAATTTAACCCTGTGCAGGATGGGTAAAATTTTCAGCAGAAGACACTGAAATATTTTTTCTTATTTCTGAAAAAGCAAACAAACAGGATTTGACATTTCATGCAAATTGTCTCCAGTTTGCATGAAATGTCTAATCCTGTTTTGGAGACAGTTGGCATGAAATGTCTAATCCTAGTCCTGTTTTCTGGGAAAATAAGAAAAATATATTAATCAATTTGTCGTCTACTGAATTAGCCCTAAAAGTAGCAAAGATGAAATATCACCTTGAAAATTTAATATACGAGTAACACATGTTTACTTAAACACGTTTAAAGAACAGCTCCTGCACCAGTACAGTTGATATGTTACTAAGAACAAAAACATACAGTGCTTTTACATTAGAAGAAGATCATTAGAAGCGCGGCAGCTCAGTGGTGAGTGCACATGCCTCTAGAGCTAATGATACCGGGATCGATCCCTGGGTCAGGCAAGGGAATTTTCGATGTCCTAACACGCTTTCCTTCGTGTCATTTGCAGGCATGACATGAAAACAAAGCGCCGTTCTTCGGATCGGGGCGTTAACTAGAGGTTACCTCTCTGCAGTGAAAGTCATACCCTGAGCAGGTTAAAGAACCCCACGGTAATCCAAAACCGTTACTTGTCGGTATTCATCCTGCAACCCGAAGTATACAATGTACACCGTCTGTGTCCTCCAAGGAGGTTAAGACGTAATGGAAGAAAACAAATACACGTCTAATAAAAAACAGTTAGAGCAGGATATTCGTTGTGCAGCAATATGTTCTATAAAATCCAGGTGTGCCAATGCAGGTAACAAAAGCTATGATCAAGTTAGCCAGTTATGGTCAACTCTCCGTATAAAATCAGCAAATGACAAACCAATGATATTTTCTTAGTTTTCCAAATAGTAGGGTTTGATATTTCATGCAGAAATGGCATACCCTATTTTTCTGGAGATAAAACCTGAAGAAACTATTTCAAAATGTTGTCTTCTTAAAGTTTTATCTAGATTGCTGAGCACTAAAGAGGAAAACAGAATGACCACCTAGATATGGGCTCACAAGAGCGCGCATGCGATTATCTGCTACATTAAATAAAAAATAATACAAACCTAGAAAATAACGCGTTTCTGATCATAGTAACCAAATATTTGTCAAAGAAGAAGGGATTACTGGTTTACTGTATTTATTTTAATAATAATCGGCCAGACATTCCTGAATAAAAAGTAGAGACCCAGATCAAAGTGCTTTAAAAAACATTAAAGAATAGCTGATCAGATTTTACACCATTTGTCATTCTGCAAGATTTCTTGCTCATATGACCAGGCCCCGAGGTTATAAAAATGTTTTCGTGCTTAACTCATTTGACCACGAAATTTGTCCTTCTAATTAATCTCAAATTACTTAAAATTACAAATTCTTCTTTGTTAAACATAGCTGAGCATGAAAATTTCCCTGCTAATAAATATGAAAATGCCAACAATAATTGTTGGCATTTTCATATTTATTAGCAGAGAAAATTTCATGCTCAGCTGAGTTGAGCATGAAAAATGTTTTATAACTTCGACTATCAAATGCGTTTTGTACACTTTAGGATAAGTACGTGTCCAAAATATTAGGTTAAGGGAAATAGATACACTCTCAAGGGAGACTAATTTGTCAAGGTTGATTTTGTCTCCCTTCTCGAAATGGGTCTACGCTAAAATGTAAGAATTTGTTCTTTTTTGGGAGCACATTCTTTCCCTTTAGGGTAGAGCTATTTTCTGAAGGGCACTGATTTGCAGGAAAAACAAACAAGAAGTCACAAAAGTTGTCTTCCTTGTAAAATTGGCGAAAATCTACACAGTGTGTCTGGTCCACTTAAAAACAGTATTGTTTTATGAAGCTATTTCTCTAATGAACCTCAGTGTGAAAAAAAAAAAAAAAAAAAAAAAAAAACCTACCTTCTGACATGTGCGCTGTACGAAAACTCAAATATTGCGAAAACACGACTATTCAAATATACTGAAAAATTTACCACCAAAAAATGAAATTTTTCGAATAAAAAATTCTGATATTTTTCTTATTTCTGCTCAAAACATAGATTGTGGGTACTCGTTAGAACCGCCTCGACGAGGCGGTTCTAACGAGTACCACAATCTATGCTTTTGAGCAGAAATAAAGAAAATAATGTATACCCCTGTAAACCCCAGTTTTACTACATAAAAGTTGGGTTTAAGTGGGTCAAAATTATGTAAGCATGTTTTTGTGATGTTAGCCTGCACATCCGCGCAGTCTGATCAGATTCTTCGTTGTCCACATGAACAAAACTTTGCATCCTTTGCTCTCCAAAATGCGCTCAGGGAAGATTCTGATCAGACTGTGCAAATGTACAGCCTGATCTGATTTTTTTTTCACACGGCGCATATTGCCGAAGACGGGTTTATTTAATGTCCGAAGATAGGATTTTTTTATAACCAAAGACAGTTTTTTTTTCTATATGTCCGAAGACAGGCTTTTTATGCCCAAAGACAGGTTTTTATGTCCGAAGACAGGATTTTATGTCCGAAGACAGTTTTTTTTTTATGTCCAAAGACAGGTTTTTATGTCCAAAGACAGGCTTTAATGTCCGAAAACAGGTTTTTTTATGTCCGAAGACAGGATATTTTATGTCCGAAAACAGGTTGTTTTTTTTTTATGTCCAAAGACAGGTTTTAATGTCGTGAGACATGTTTTAATGTCAGAAGACAGGTTTTTATGTCCGGTGTTTTTTTTTATGTCCGAAGACAGGTTTTCAAGCGTTGCGGATCTAATGCCTTTACCACATAAAAAGCGCCTTACCATAAGCGGATCATATATTTGTGTCGTCCGACACCTGTTCAAGTCTTCAACGTCTGGTCTAGTCACATCTTCTGGCGGCGGTTTGAATCTCAACAAAGCAGTGAATGAAATCATTACATGATGATCTGGCGTCTTAATGCAACTCCCGGTGCTGAAAATCCTGGCTCGTTACACAAGTAACAAAAGATATTGTTATATTTAAAATCAAACACTGCAGTATACGCATGGCACGCTGCTTCCACTACAGGATCATAAACCTCCCAGTTCCCTGTCACATTGCATTCTGTTATTTTGTAGGTGCATTCTGGTAAATTCCCTTCCATTTTAGGATGTTTATAAATGATGTTACATTCTGGTATCTCATTTACCTCCTCTACTATTTGTTTCATAGACGAAGGCAATAATACAGCCTTAGAACATTCAACAGAAGCGTCCCAGTACACCATTTTCTCCTCCACCACAAAATTACACAAAGCGCAATACATATTTCGATATATGTCATGCGTGATGTTGTCCGTAACGGGAATTTTAGTATCTACATCAGTAAACTGTTCCGGATTTTCACATTTGTCTCTTAAAATTATTTGCACAGTGTCGTTAAAGTCATTTGCACATTTAGTAGTCATCCACACTGAATTGCCCACCGGTGTGTCAGATGATACTTTTTTCTTTAGATAGGTATCTACACATTCTCGTTTGATTCTTGAGAGTGATTCGTCTATGTTTGGAAGGTAATCAAGTGTATCAGGACAGCATGTTCCGGAGTTAAAGCAATACACAGTATCACAAGAACAATCATCACAACAAGAACCATCGTTCAGTTCTGGTGGTTCTGGTTTGGGTGGGGGAGATTGGGAAATTCTGGGAGAATAACTGAACCGTTGTCGAGAAAGACTGGAGGTGACAGAGCTACAGAGGGCACACATTTTGTAGACCGAAAACAGTATGCCTTGTGCATGACCTTGACATAGGCGAGGTCAGATGTTGTAAAATGTGTTCCTGTGCTATCTGCGCTTACAACAAGCATCGAAATGACAAACACAAGAAACGCGTTGCTCATTTTGGTCTTTTATGTCTATTGTTTACATCATTCCGTGGGCCTGTCCTATGTAAGAATCAATGCATTTTAACCATTTCACCCCTGAGTTCCTGAAATGGCCTCATCCATCTTTGAATTAGGACAGGTCCATCGTTGAAAATAGGAGTTTCTGTCAAAACTGAAAGAAAAAAAAAAATGGCAAATTGTGTAGATCCTGATGAGACGGTTCATTGTTAGCCGTCTTATCTGGATCTATCCTGTATGCATAGTCACCTATGTTGGTCTGCAGGGTTGAAAGAGATAAACCTGTAAAAAAAGATATTCCACTGTTACAATTTACATTTAGACATGTGCGCGCAGCGAAAACTCAGATCAGCCTGCGTAACTTTGCAATCTTATCTGAGTCTCCTCTGACCATTTGAAGAACTCTTGGATCCTTGACTATACAGATATCGTCCAACAGATTTGCAGGCTAATCTTAATCTTCGCTGGACGCACATGTCTGAAGGAATAATATAAAAAATCCACACAGTTTATGTATATGCGGGTTTTGCCTGAACTAGTTACTCTGCTTGCACATGCAATTTATTAAGCTTTATGAAATTTCTTGATTGAAATGAAAATAAAATAGACATTAATCTGTTTATACCACAGTTTGTAATAAGATTTATTTTATATTTGCCGGGATCGTCACAAACCGACGATCCCGGCAAATATAAAAAGTCCTTAGCGAGCTAATCGAACACGCTCCCATATGTAAAATCCAAAGCCAAATTAAGAGATTCGCGCGGCTGGTCAATAATAAATAATGTGGAAAGCCTTTGATGTTAAAGTATTCCGAGATGACGAAACGACGATGACTCACAGTTCCGTGCTGCATGTTTGAAGTACTATGTTCGTATTAATCAGAAGAAACGTACTTTTAAAGCTTACTGCATAGTTGGCGATGTTCGCGACTCCCTCATGTATGTGCTGGTATTGTCGGTAACTGTTTTGCAATTGTTCCGATTATAAAATCGAGCGCTATCCAATTTGTAATGTCAAATTCAATCGATAAATTTTAAAATTTATCTTCGGATGCGACTGTAAAAGCGCATAAGTATAAATTGATGTTTACTTCATAAACAGCAGTTGGTGATTGTTTACATTTTTACATTAATTCTGCTTTGTAAAGGAATTTAAATTACATGTGTTGCCTTTTCAAAACTAATCTACAGTGACTGGTGCGTCAACCCGCAGCAGTCTAGCGGTAGATTTTCGTTAGCTAGCCATACCAGTTTGTTTATTCAATGCCGTATAATATTAAATTCTTGGAATAAGAGAATAATTACATGAAAATACCGGACCCGATTTGAGATACCCTACTGAGTTGTGATTTTTTTTTTTTTTTTAATTTAATAATTTCGATAGTAGATCCAGTCTAATTATGTCTAAGAGGAAAAAAAAAAAAAAAAAAAAAAACGTTGGAAATGACTTACAAAATATTATTATTATTATATTACAAAATATTTTTAATATTTTACATAGAGTTTTGTGCCGCGTAATAGAACAGAATGGTATAACAAATAATGTAGATCCGGATCAAACTGCACCCCACACACAAACGACCTAGTTCATATTTTAGTTTATTAGTCCGATTATTTATCTATACAGTTCGCACGTTTCTGTCTTTTCGCACTCATCTGTCCAAATGTGTGTCATATATCTGATAGCAAGAGCTTGAGTTTGCTCGAATATTTCCAAAATAGATCGCCAGTCAAATTCGGAATTTTATGAAAGAAGATTATTCTTATGTTTAATAAAGTATAGCAGAGCGATAACTTTGGTAATGCTGCCTTTGGTCTTATTATGCGCATCTCAGATAAGGACTTTAGCTTGAATACTTCAAAATGAGATGCCAGTCATATTTGGAATTGATCAAGGAGATTATCTCTTACATTATAAAGTAACATGAGCTTCGCGGCAAGCTCCGTAATGTTGCTTTAAGTCTAATATTATACCAAAGTTTGCGTTGTATATTTGTTTTACATTTCTGATATGGCATTTTGCTTGAATAATTCAAATTGGATCGCAAGTTAAATTTAGAATTTAATCAAGAAGATTATGCTGATGTTTTATAGAATGATAAGCTGAGCAGCAAGCTCCTAGTGTCGCCTTTGGTCTAATAACATCGAAATTTGCGTCGTATATTTGATTTTCGATCAGAACATTTGATTGAATAGTTTTAAATCGAACGCCATTGATTTATTTTACAGTATTCTTATGTTATATCCCAAAATGTGTTAGGGGCATATACGCGGGCAGAAGCAAAGGCCCAGATCAGCCTGGGAATATGCGCAGTATGATCAGTGCCTAATTTTCTGTCTGCTGTTAGAACCATTGGATATTACAGGATGTATGACTGGAGTGCAAAGTCCAGGATTAAACTTCACGTAGGCGCAGGATTATCTGAATCTGTGCATTTTTCCGCATGTTTGAAAAAAAAAAAACAAAAAAAAAAAAAAAAAACACAAAAAAAAAACAACGTTTTCGCTTGTGATGGCTCATATGGTATCAAAAAATCAGCTGAAAGGTACGTCTTAGTAAATCAGTAACTGCGATCTGTATCTGATAGACATTTTATATAAGGAAACTTTCAATGATTACTTAGCTTAATTAGTCTTATGTTAAATACTAAGATAAGCTGATCAACAAGTTCAATAATGTTGCCTTTGGTATTACACACACATTTGCGTTCTTATACAGGCTGGAAATTTTAGATAAAGACTTTTCCTTAATTTTTATCTTAAAAGTGAACACCAGTCAAATTTGGGTATTTACAAAAGAAAATATTCTTAGGTTATATATGAAGCATCTTACATTCGGAATAATTTCATGTAAAATTTGCTAGCTTTCGGCCATTCAAATTTGCAATTCTTGCCGAGGAGATTATAATCATGTTAAGTAATAACTTAAGATAGGTACAAGGTTTGCTGAGCAACAAGTTCCGTAATGTTCCCTTTGGTCTTTAACACCAAACTTTACGTCCTATATTTGATACACATTTTAAATAAGGCTTTTTGCTTGAATATTACAAAATGGATTGTCAGTCATATTTATAATTTGTTACAAAGGAGAGTACCATATACTTAAATACTAAGTCATGATGCGCAGCAAATACCGTACTGTTGCATTTTGTCTTCTCGTAGGGAAATTTACGTCTTAAATACTTTTCAGAAAAATTCATACATATTTAAATAATGCCTTTCGCTTGAATATTACAAAATGGTTCGTCAGTCGAATTTATAATTTTTCACAAAGGAGAGTACCATATACCGAAATACTAAGTCATGATGCGCAACAAATACCGTAATGTTGCCGTTTGTCTTCTCACAGGAAAATTTACGTCATAAATTTGACAGATATTTCAGAAAAATTGATACATATTTAAATAAGACCTTCTGCTTGAATATTACAAAATGTGTCGTCAGTCAAATTTATAATTTTTTTACAAAGGAGAGTACCATATACGGAAATACTGTTATGATGCGCAACAAACACCGTACTGTTGCCTTTTGTCTTCTCACAGGAAAATCTATGTCATAAATTTATAGACAATTCAGAAAAAAAAAAAAAAAAAAAAAAAAAAAAACTGAATAATTCAAACTGGATCGGTAGTCAGATTTGGAATTGTTTGCAAAGAGGATTATTCCAATGTTATAAACTATGACATGCTGATCAGCAAGTCATGCTGCCTTTGGTCCTATTACAATAAAATTTTGCCTACTTCATTTACTAGATTTTTTTTTCTGATAAGAGTGTTTCCTTGATTATTTCAAAATAGATCTACATTCAAATTTGGAATTTTTCCTACGGAGAATAATCTTACGTTCGATACTAAGATATGCTGAGCACAAAGTATTGTCGACTTAGGTCTTATTACACCATGATCTACCTCCTAAATTTGTTAGATATTTCCGAGCTCTTTCGCTTGATTGTTTCAAAATTTGATTTCTAGTCACATTTGGAATTTTTACTAGAGGCATTACTCTTACGTTATATACTAGGGTATGCTGTGCAGCAAGTTCGGAGCAAGTTCGGTAATCTTGTCTTTGGTCTTATTACACCAACATTTGCCTCGAATATTTGATACACATTTCAAGTAAGGACGTTTGCTTGAATATTCCCAAATAGATCGCCTGTCAAAATTAGATGTTTTAAAACAGAGTTTATTCTTATGTTATGTATCAGGAGATATATATGCTGAGCAGTAAGTTCCAAACTGTTGTCTTCGGTTTTATTATACTAGAATTTGCGTCGTATATTTGTTAGACATTTCAGATTAGGGCTTGAGCTTGACTATTTCGCAATAGATCGGCGGCTAATTTTTGAGTATTTACTACAGAAAATTATCTTTTATTATATATAAGGATATGTTCAGCAGGAAGTTCCATAATGTTGCCTTTGATCTTATTACACCCATATTTGCGTCCTATATCAGATAGACATTTCATGGGCTTGATACCGTGATCATGTGTCTGATAATTATACATTTGTTTATGATAAAATTTTATATCAGTCTAGCAATTTACTGTAAATGCGGTTCTGCTGAAGAAAACATTTGTCGTTTAAGGATGCTTGCTTGAATATTTTCAAATTAGATCGCTACTCAAATTTAGAGGTTGCTAGAAGGAGATTATTCTCATGTTATAAACTAAGATATGTTTAACCAAAAGTGTCTTGCTTTTGCAGTTGGTCGTTTTATACAAAAATATGCTCCGTACATTTCATAGACATTTTCGATAAAGACTTAATTTTGAAGATTTCAAAATAGATCGCCACACAAATTTGAAATTTTTACGTCAAAAAAATTACTGATCTGTTATACACTAGGATATGCTGAGCAGTAAGTGCTCTAATGTTGTCTTTGGTCTTATTATACCAACATTTGCGTCCTATATTTGATAGCCATTTCATATATGGACGTTTGCTTGAATATTTCAGAAGAGATTGCCTGTCAAGTTTGGACGTTTTGTAATGCTGTAAAGCATTTGTTTTATACTAAGTTAACAACAGCAAACTTTGTACTGTTGCATTCAGTCAAACTGTCCCAAAATATGCGTTTGTTTGAATGTTTCAAAATAGATTGCCTGTCAGGTTTAGACGTTTTAGAAGGGAGATTTTTTTTTCCTTTTTGTACTAAGCAATGCACTAAGCTATGTACTGAGCAGCAAACTTCGTACTGTTGTATTCACTTTTATTTTACCAAAATATGCATCCCATATTTCCCAGACATTCCAGGTAAGGGCCTGAGCTTGAAATGTTCAAAATCGATCGCCAGTCAAATTTGGAATTACAGTCGACTCTCGTTATCTCAAATTCCAAGGGACTTTCTGAGATACTTCGAGATATCCGTATCTCGACATATGAGATTTGCAGAATTGAGGAAAAATAAATCGAACAACCACATTTAACAAATTTATATGTAATTGGACTCTTGAAGTTAGAGATATAGTGAAAATATTGTGAAAAAGAGGAGCAATTTCTCCTCATTTCCACAATATTTTTCACCTGTTGTTAGATTTTCATGTTTTAGGCAGGGACAAGATTTTCACTTCGAGATAAGTGGTTATTCGAGATAAGCGAGGTCGAGGTAACGAGAGTCGACTGTATTTCTAAAGAAAGAAATGGTCTATAACATCTTAGGATTTGATGGAGCAGCAAGTTCCATAAAGTTGATTTACGTCATATATAGCAAATAGTTGCCTGCTTTAACTGTTCAACATTTAAAATAAGATCGTTTGCTTAAATAACTCAAATTAGATCGCTTGCCAAATTTGGTAGTTGCTTGGAGATTATTCTTTTGAAATAAACCAAGTTAGCTGAACATCAATTGCCGTACTGTTGCATTCGGTCTTACTATACCGAAATATGGGTCAAATATAGCAAGCTGTTTTACTATTTATTATGCTAAATAGATATCTGATATATTATATCCGATATCTTATATAGGATATGTTATCTTATATAGGATATTAGATATCTGATATACAAATTCAGATATCTTATATCATACATTACATATCTTATATCCTATATTAGATATCTGATAAATGTATATAAGATATCCAATTTAATTCTGCATATAAAATATCTCATCTACCATGCAAGATATCTTATTTGTTCAATAAGATATTTATTGTATTTAGATATCTTATATTCTAAGTAAGACATCTGATATATTAAATGAGATATCTTATTTGATTGAATAAATGAGATATCTTCTTTAGTAAATAAGATATCTTATATCCAACATATATTATATAGTATATCAGATATCTGATATAGAATATTATATTTCTAATGTCAATTAAGATATCTTATACAGCATAAAAGATATTTTATATAGCATATCTTTATTGACATATAAGATATCTTATTTATATTTATATAAGATATCTAATAATGGTATATAAGATATCTGATATATTTTATCAGATATCTAATTTATAGAATAAATGGTAAAACGTCTTGCTGGCATGCCTTTTTACTATTTATTATGCATTATATCAGATATCTCATACAGGATATAAGATATCTTATTTAGGATATAAGGTATCTAATATAGGATATGAGTATATCAGATATCTGATATCCTATATTAGATATCTTCTTTCCTGTATAAGATATCTTATATCTTAATATAGATATCTGATATACTTAATAAGATATCTGATATACTTAAGGAGATATCTTATTTAATTGAATAAATATCTTCTTAAGTAGACAGATATCTGATATCCTATATAAGATATCTTATATTGCATATCAGATATCTAATATAGCATATAAGATATCATATGACAATTAAGATATTATATATAGCATATCAGGTATCTTATATAGCAAATAAGGTATCTTAATTGACATATAAGATATTTATATAAGACATCTAATATAATTTATCAGATATCTTATATATTATGTAAGATATCTGATATATTAAATCAGATATGTGATTTATAGAATAAATAGTAAAATGGCTTGCCGTAGTCAAATATCTGATGGACATTCACGGTAAAGACTTAAGCTGGAAGATTGCAAAACAGATCGCTACTCAAATTTGGAATCTTTACTCCTGATATTACGCTAATGTTTATACTAGGACATGCTGAGCTGCAAATTCTGTAATGTTGCCTGTGGTCTTATTTACCGAACATTTGCGTTCTATATAGGAAAAAGAATTTTGATAATGACTTGAGCTTAGAAGATTAAAAATAGATCGCAACTCAAAATTGGAATTATTTCTATAGAAAGAAATCTTATATAATATCATAGGATAGCAATAAGTTCCAATATGTTGTCTTTGGTCAAGTTCAACCAGCACTTGCATCCTATATCTGATAAACATTTCAAATGAAGACGTTTGCTCGAATATTTCAAATTAGATCGCCTGTCAAATTTGGTAGTTTCTTGGAGATTATTCTTTTGTTATAAATTGAGTAGGCTGAACAGCAAGTGCCCTACTGTCGCATTTGGTCTTACTATACCAAATTATGGGTCAAACATTTGATAGACATTTCAGTTAAGGAATTGAGCTTGAAGACTGCAAAATAGATCGCCAACCAAATATGGTTTTTTTATTCTGGACATTACTCAATTGTTTATACAAGGATACGCTCAGCAGCGAATTCTGTAATACTGCCTGTGGTCTTATTAACCCAACATTTGCGTCTTATATTGAAAAGACATTTCAGATGACGAGCCTAGAAGATTTCAAAATAGATTGCAACTCTAATTTGTAATTATTCTTAAGAAAGAAATCTGATATGATATACTAGGATATGCGGATCAGCAAGTTCCATAACGTTGCCTTTGATCATTTTCAACCAACACTTGCCTTCTATATCTGATAGACATTTCAAATAAAGACGTTTGCTTGAATATTTCAAAAATAGATCGCCGTTAAAATGTGGAAGTGGCTCCTAGGAAATTATTTTTATGTTATACACTAAGATTTGCTGTAAGCACGTGCCGTATTGTTGCATTCGGTCATATTATACCAAAATATGCGTCCTATATTGGATATACATTTCCGATAAGGACTTGAGCCTGAAGATTTCAAAATGGATCGCCACTCATATTTGGAATTATTTCTACAGATATCTCAGTATATTCTCTTCTAGGATTAACTGAGCATCAAATTCAATAATATTGTTTTTGATCATTTTTGACCAACAGTTGCGTCCTGTATGTGATAAACGTTTCAAGTACGAATCTTTGCTTGAATATTACAACATAGACCGCCTGTTATAATCTAGGATATGATGAGCAGCAATTTCCGTAATGCTGCCTTTGGTCTTAGTTTACAAAAATATGCGTCTATATCGGATAGACATTTCAGATAAGGACTTGAGGTTGAAGATTTCAAAATAGAACGCCACCCAAATTTGGAATTATTTCTAAAGAACGTACTGTTATATAATATATAAGATATCTGATATATTATATAAATAAGATATCTTATATGTCAATTGAGATATCTTATATGCAATATAAGATATCTGATATGCTATACAAGATATCTGATATGCTATACAAGATATCTTAATTGACATATATGCTATATTAGATATCTGATATGCTATATAAGTTTTGTTTCTGTTGAGGTTTTACGGCCCAGTCAAGCCAGTGGGGTCATGTTGAGCGCGGACAGTTTACCTAACCACACGTTTACTGGGCAGGCTTAGTCCTCTATGCGGTTAACCAGTATTGTGCACATTCTTTCGCCAGAAACTGACAAGTGCCCTTCTTGAATCAGCAGAAGGGAGAGAATGACTGTAGAAAATATTTCATGATCAATCTCCACGAAAGAATGTTGCCGACCTCGGCAGGGGTCAAACCCGCGACATCCTGGTCTCCAGTCGGACGCGCATCCAACTGAGCCACCGAGGCCAGATGCTGTATCTTATATAGGGTATAAGATATCTTATATACTAAAGAAGATATCTCATTTAGATATCTGATAGTATATTGGTATCTTATTTAGTATATCAGATATCTATATTAAGATATATCTTATTTAACAAATAAGATATCTTATGTGGAATTAAATTAGATATCTAATAAAGGATATAAGATATCTGATATACTAATTCAGATATCTTATATCCCATATTAGATATTATATATCCTATATTAGATATTATATATCCTATATATCTGATATAATGCATAATTAATAGTAAAATGGCTTGCCAGCTTGCCGGCAAGCAGTTTTACTATTAATTCTATAAATCAGATATCTGACTTAATCAGATATCTTTTATAACATAACATAAGATATCTGATGTATTATATAAGATATCTTATATAAATAACAAATAAAATGTCTTGTATGGTAAATAAGATATCTGGTAGAATTCTGACAGCAAGCCCATGCTAATACAGAATAAAACAGCTATAAGACACTTATGACAAATAGACAACAGATATCAAGTAGAGAAACAACTGAGTTTTGTTGCAAGACAAAATCCCGTTTAATTCTTATTTATTTATAATTAATTTCACTGGTTTTAGCATCTGACCATAGTCAATATATGTAATCATCACTGTTACTGTATTTCTTCCTCTGGTTGTTGATTCTGAAATAACAGGAAAAGTTTATCACATTTTTTTGATATGTAAACAGATTTGCAACAACTTGAGAATAATATCAAAATGTTGTCTGCTACAAATTTTTGCTTGGCGCTTTAAGGATTGAGTCTGCCCGGTGCTTACTGAAAAAAAAGAGTTCTACATTTGTACTAAATACCATCAAAATATTCGGAATGGTATTCAAATTACAAAGCTGACACAAAAAACAAAACAAAGGGAGATAACTCGGAAAGAAAAATAGCCAAAATATTGCAAACCATAAAGAAGTTATGGAGTGCACAAGAATTTGCCTTATAAATTTATTCAGATGAGATAACTAGAAAAAAAGAAAAAGCAAGAGTTTGCCTTCTTGCATGAGACATTTTTACTTGACCTGATACATGTCCCAACCAAATATTATCAATTTATCTTGCACAGTACCAGGGTTATGTCCTGCACAAGATTCAGCTTCAGGGGCCATAAGTACATAATGAACAAAATGAGAGTTGTTTCTCTTGAACATGACATGCCTACTATTCCTTATCTATGCAGATACCAAACATTATCCCAATTTTTCAACCCATTAAGAAGTTATAGAGTGCACAGGAATTTGGCTAAAAGATTTGTTCAAAAAAGAACTAAACAAAAGTTTCCTTCTTGCATGTGCACTCCTACTTCACATGATATATGTTCCTACCAAAATAAGTTTATAATGAAGGAAGTAAGATGCAACACACTTTCTGGTACTTATCTAGGCCTCTACCAAATACTATCAAAATTTTCCAAACCATTTAAAAGTTATGGAGTGCACAAGAATGTGGCTTAGAAATTTGTTCAGGGGTCATAACCAGAAAAAGAACAGAGCAAGAGTTGTCCTTCTTGCAGTCGACACTCCTACTTGACCTGATATATGTCCCTTACAAAATATAATCAAATTATTTCAAACATTACGGGAGTTATGACCTGTACAAGATTCCAGCTTCAGGGGAGATAAGTACATAACAAAGAAACTAACAGTTCTCTCTTGCATGCAACAGGCATACTGGTCCTCCTCTTCACCCCTGTCATATACTAAGAAAATATTTCTAAGGGTATTAAACTTGTGGAGCGCACAAGGATGCATCTATGGATGGACGCTATGCTGATTGCTATATCCCCACCCCCACCCTCTCCCCTAAAGACTAAGGACAATTAGGCCTAGGACAATTCTGCCAGCTAAAAATATTGGGTGGGACAATTCGGCCAGATACTTTTGTTGGCTAGTTCTAATGGACAATTAATGTTTTGGGGTTTGTTTCTAATATACAGCATTCATTGACTTTTTAGAAGAAAAATCTTAAAGATTTTTTTCCAATACCTTTACTTTTGGGCCAGGCTAAAATTCTTTAGTCGCAAATTAATAAGTTGATAATAAAAAAGATAAATTTAATGATTTTGTTTAAAAATTATATAAAAAAATATATCTGCTATTAAAGTCAATTTGTAGCAGACAACATTTGAAAATAGATGCTATTTTTAGAGAAAATAAGACTTGGCAGACAACTCGCATGTAATTTCAAGTATATTATTTTATCTGAAAAAAAAAATAAATAAATAAAATAAAATTGAAAGTTTCATCTGCTGTAGTTTTGAAAAAAAAACATCCTAAGGTCAACACTGTTTGCATTCAATACAGGAATTTCTATAAAACATTAATGATAAAATCTACCCTGCTATTGGAAATAGAAAATTCCAAAGACACAATATAGCTAGAATATATATTAAATGAATTGTAGTTATCTGAGTATTTTTTTTTTTTTTTTTTTTTTTTATAAATTATTCTTTCCTATCCCTCTAGTGACAAGTTAGTACTTTTTATTGAGTTACCGTACTAATCCCAAGCTGAGGATTGGGACAGAACAATGTAGACCCAGATCAGACAGCACAGGAGGCATCTGATCAGGGTCTACACTCTTTTCATCCAGAAATATTTTAGACACATCAAGAGGTAGGAGAATGGATTATTTCAAATTTTAGGACAAGTAGAATATGCAGATTAAAGGTGTCTTATTAGTTTGAGTAAGTATAGCAATGCCCAAATTGTGCAAAGGCAAAAAATTAACAGAAAAAACAACTGAAATAATTGGAAATATCTGATGAAAACATGTTGCCAAAAGAAGAAACTGTTCAAATTTAAAGCCAATTTGTTCTTCCCAAAAGGTAATAATTTGGAAAAAAATAAAAATTCTAATCATTAAATTCTACATATAAATACTCCTCCAAAGAACTAAAAAGTTAAGCAATTTTGTATAAAACATATGTTAGGGGCAGATAAAGCTGCTCAGTGATGGGCAGGGACATTTGCACTGCCCCCTCCCCAGCCCCCGTCCGGCCCGCCACCCCCACACTTTTTTTTGTTTTTTTGTTTAACACTGTCCTTAATGAAAATAAGAATGTTTTAAAAGTGGTCTTTAATTTACCACATATTAATTCTCATCCATCCATTCATTTGTTATTGGTAAAAATGTTTTTGTATAGATCTATTCCATAGTTTAAGCTTAAAATGCTTTTGTATCAAACATGAAAAGATTAAATTGAAACAATTTTTAATTTTTAAAAATCAACTTTACACAACCAGGTTCATACCAGAGGGTAACAAACAAGCAAATAAGCACACCTTTCTTGCTGCAAATGCAGGCAAAATGGAGATATATTATATATATATATATATATATATATATATTTACTTCAACCCAATGAATGAATGCATGAATGACATTTCAGCATACCTGGGATCTTACATTTCAAGTTGATTTAGATATATGGGATAAGAAGGTAGACTGAGTAAACATCTGAAGATGTCAACACAATAAATCACACTTCCAGAGCATATTGCACCACATTCCTAATTCCTCACAGACAATTGTATTTATGACCCCTATAAACATGATAAAGGAACACCTTTTTATGTCTTTACTTAAACTGGGCCTATTTTTGGCATTTTCTGTTTTATACTCCACAAAGAGACTCCACATAATTTATACTAATTAAAGACTATTATAATTATACCACACCACCATATGTACCATAATAACCCCAAGTATTGGGAGAGAGAGGGCTATGCCAACAGGGTAGACCCAGATAAGATGCCACAAACTCAAGAGTTTATACTGCTGGCCATACAGCAATATTTTAGATACATCAACAGGTAGTAGAATGGACCATTTCAAATTTTAGGACAAGTTTTAGGACAAGTATGGTAAGTTGATGTCAGGGTAGATTTTATAAATTTTATTGAAAATTACTTAACCCTCTTCCACTTAAAGTGGAACACTGTGTCCTCAACCATATGGTAGCCCCTTATTATGATAATGAATGTTAGACCTGCTAATAAGTATTCCCAAATACATCTGTCCAATATCCGGTCTAAAGAACTACAAAGTTGTGTGTTTTTGGTTTCCTGAGCCATCCACTGATCTCAAGACCTAATGGCCTACCCAATGTTTTTTATGGCCAGCATAAAACAGAAAACCCTTAAAAATCTAAAACTACCTGATAATTAGCAAACTGTTGACCCACAGATCAGATGACACAGAACGAAAAGAAATACAGGAATTTCTGTAAAAGTTACAACTTAAATTTAAAAGTACCGGTAATCTGTCAAATGGCATATCTTGGACATTGGCAAAGAACAGAGACCCAGATCAGATGCAGCAGAATGAGGCATCTATAAGCAGGGCTGACACTGATTGCAAAAGAAAAGAACTTTGTAAACTTTCAATAAATAAAACAAATATGACACCAGTCCTACAGCTGTTGGCAAACAGTGTATATCCTGATTGGTCGCCTGTTCACATGCAGCAGAATGCAGCATCACAGTTTATTCAAGGTAGAATTTTTTATAATTGACATCAAACAGAACAAATGACAATGATGCCCCTCAAATTTAATATGGTCCTATCCAAAGGCATTCTGAGGACAGTCCCAAACAGTGTAGACCCAGATCAGATGCTGCAATACCAAACCAGGATTTTTTTTTGTAAAATGTACAAAAAATGTCTGACACCACATAGAAATGGATCTGTCCAAATTAGGCACTTTTGGGACATTGGCAAACAATGCAGACCAAGATCAGATGCCGCAGAATAGTTGAGGTGTCCGGTCTGGTCAGGTCACTACTGTTTGAAACAACTTAAATGAGAGACAAAACAACTAGGGAGGAAGTGCTTTATGGGTATAATGTCTTGCATATGCGGCATAGCTCCAGATGAACCGTTTTTCCAACTGTTTGGAACAGAGGCTTATAATTTCATCTTTCAAAACAAATGTTATACCCAGAACATGAATACATTATATAAGACCCTGTTTGGGCAGTTTCTTGCCGACTCGTACCTTAGTCAACATGTACCTAATTTGGTCAACTTGTACCTTAGTTAAATCATTTCTGTTTTGGGTTAAGCCATACCTTAGTATCAAATTTCAGGAGTCAAATTACGTATTCATTTTTGGAATGTGATCGTTCCATTTATTTATTCCTAAATACTGCAAATCTGATATGCCGTGGTACGGACATCTTGAAGTATTTTCAGAGAGTCCCCAGGACTTTGAGATAAAGGGAGTCAGCTATAATTGAACAGAGTCATGTACTGAGAGTAAGTCAGCAGTGTTTATTCAGATCTGCCTGCACATAATACATTCTGCATGGCTCTAGATAAGAGGAAAAAAGTACACTATGGACGAAAATGTGTACCCGGTGCAGGACTCAAACCAGCGACACCCTACTTGCAAGCCAGGTGCTCTATGAACTGAGCTAACCAGGCTGACAGTCCCACGAATCACCAAACTCCTTTTTAACTTCTAAGTGCAAGGTATCAAATGAACATTTCCCCGCACTCACCAGTTTACCTTGTCACCATTAAAATAAACTAAGGAGGAAAAAGTGTGCCTGATACAGGACTCGAACCCGCGACCCCCTGCTTGAAAGTCAGGTGCTCTACCGAGCTAACCAGACACAAAGTCCCGCAATCACCACAGCAATGTCCAGATAAATATTTTCCTTATTTCTCCATGAAAATATATGTTGTGGGTACTCATTAAAGTGCCTCAGTAAGGCCCTTTTAATGAGTACACACAACATATATTCCAACGAATACCCACAATAATATTTTCATGGAGAAATAAGAAATTATCAAAACTCATGACTGAAAAAAAAATATACATCTGGAGCTGTGTTCATGCATCAATTAAAGGTGCATCATGATAATGATAAAATAACTGAATCTATCTATCTGTCTATCTATCCACCTGACCACTATCTCTTTTTTTTTTTTTTTTTTTTCGAGGTATGAGTTAACTACGGTACGACTTCACTTGGCTGGTACAAGTTAACCAAGGTATGAGTTGACTAGGGTACTGGTGGACTAACCCGAACCTTCTCTGGCTGTTCAAAGACTTTTTGGGTCTTTGACAAAGCTGCCAATCAGTAAATATCAGAAGGCTTTTTAAGTCAGAGAAGGCTTGGATTACGGGTGGACTTGCTGCCGAATGGGCCTGGTATTTAACTGTAAACCCATATAAAAAATCTAAAAAAAAAAAAAAAAAATCTATATAGCATTATCATAGGTATGAATTTTAAGCCTGTATCTTTTATGTAGGGGAGGGCAATATTATAGGGTTTCACTGATGTCATGACAGAAGATAAGACAGTTCCTTTCTTATGCTAGTGTACGGCATTATATCAATAATGATAATAATTAATAAATTAACATGAAAATAATGATACTAGCATATATATAAAAATAACTGAATAAGCGAAATTCTGTCTACCGTCTGAAAACTGGTCGGTCAGAAAGCCTCTCGCTGTCTCAAAAAATCCACTTGTCTAACAATATTGTTCTGTAACACCTGAATTGACTTCTGTTAATCACATCTTTGTCCTAACACCATTCATCAAAGTCCCTTTGCCACTCTTCCATATTTGTGTTATTATTACTAGTCACTAGAACTTCTAAAACATGGTTTTCATGTAAATAACAGCTGATCGATCAGAGCGGAAACTACGTAAATTTCAAAATCAGGCGACCCAATTTGGAATCATCGGAAATTGTAAATTGGGTTGTGATTGCAAAACAGTTACCGACAGTATTAAACGTCGCTTTCAGCACAGGCGCATGAAGTCCTGCCCACCAATTCTTAACCTTTACCACTCGCTGGGCTAATTCAGCAGACGGCAAATTGGCCATTTTTTATATTATTATTCTCTTTTATTTTCAACACTCTTTGGGCTATTCAGCAGACGACAAGCTGATGATATTTTTCTTTTTTATTGACCTTTACCACAATCTGGGCTTAGGCGATATTTTTTCTTATTTTCCCAGAAAATAGAATTTGACGTTCCATGCAAATTATCCCCATTGGAGACAATTTGTATGAAATGCCAAGTCCTGTTTTCTAGGGAAAGTCTTTACGACACGGAAGTCGAAACAAAGGAATGAAGCATAGCTGAAAAAAAAAAAAAAAAAAAAAAAAAAATCTGCCTTTCGTGAGATTTGAATCCGGTCTGTCCGGATAAAAATCCAATACTCTTACCACTGAGCAAAAAAGTCGACTCCCTGACGCAACTGTCAGAGATTTAATATATACGTATAAGCTATGCGAAATCTGCTAAGGCAGAATATTGTAGGTAGAAGTGCAAGGTCGTAACACTCCCTCTTTTCAAGAAAGTCATCATCTATGATGACGTGAAGCCATTTTCGGCGAAGTAAAGTCCCATCCCGGACGAGCCCCCATTTTACGACATGGAAGTCGTAACAAAGGAATGAAGCATAGCTGGAAAAAAAAATCCCGCCTTTCGTAGGATTCAAACCCGGTCTGTCCGGAAAAAAATCCATTGCCAAAGATTATCGTAGGTAGGAGTGCTGGGTCGTAATAAAAGTATGAAAAATATTGAATATGTCGTCTGCTGAAAATTTTATCAAGAGTACTATTTAAGCGTTAAACACACTTCACTCAGACGCATTCTATCAGACTTATGAGTGACAAAGCATTCATTAATTCCAAGTCGCATGTTTTGTTGACAATGACATTATTATTGAATTTTTTTCTTATTTATATGATTTCCCTGTTTCGTTTCATGTACCGTACAGACCCTAAGTACTGAGACAGACATATTTGATCAACTGGTGTAGCTCCAGATCAGACGCTACCAAACGCGGTTCCTGCACAGGACCTACACTGTTTGCCATTCATCCACTTCAACAAAATTTTCAGAGGACCGAATTTATCCTGCAAGAACAGTTATCGCGGCTTTCTGGCAAGCCAAATACTCACTAATTAGGAAAAAGCTGGTTTATCAGACAAATGCAGGTTTTGCGAATGGATTAACAGGTTTTTCAGAGAAAACAGTTTTTTGTTTTTCTGAAAAACCTGTTTTTTTCTCTCTCTCTGAAAGACCTGTATTTTTTCTCTAAAATCCTAGTTTTTCTCTGAAAAACCTTTCTTCTTTGTAAAACGGTTTTCCTAAGATAAACTATGTTTTTCTGCAAAACCGATGATAACAAGAGAAAAACCAGGTTTATCTGAGCGAAATTAGGTTTTGCAGAGAAAAACATGAAGTTTCTTCTGTTAAACGAGGCTTTTCTCATTGAAACCTAGTTTTTATCCTGATATACAAGGTTTTCCTTGCACACTGCTTTTTCTGTAGAAAAACATGTTTGTTTGTTTTTTTCACAGACAAAACGGGAGATTCTATGATAAACTAGTTTTTTTCTCTCTTGATATCATAGATTTTTAAGAGAAACCTTGTATATCAAAAGAAAACAAAAACCTAGATTTGAGAAAAGCTAGGGTTTTCACCGTAAAATCAGGGTTTCTCTTGTTATACCAGATTTTCTCTTGTTATACCATAGTTTAACACAGAAAACCCTACTTTATCTATAATCTAGAGAAAATCCTGTTTTGGCAGAGACAAACCTGGTTGATAAAGTCATAACCTGTTTTTTCACTAATAAACAAGGTTTTTCTAATTAGTATGCATTTGGCTTCTAAGCCAAATACACACTAATCAGAAAAACCTGGTTTATCAGAGAAAAACCAGGTTTTGTGATTTGATATACCAGTTTTTTTTTTTCTGACCATGCTGGACAGAGTTTTCGTTGTCCGCATGATAAACTTTGCATCTTTTGTACCCAGTAAAGATCCTGGTCAGACTGCGCATGTCTACAGTATGATTCCTGACGTTTTAATTATATTTTGATTCACCAGGAAAAGTTCTTTTTTTCATGAAATTTTGCTTACTATGAAATAGTTCGTGTGCACATCATGTGTACATGACAGTTTTCATATAAAGTATTAACATCTTCTTATTGAGAGATTTTATCTGGTATAACATCAAAACTATTATTACTTACGTCAATTTATTCAAGCAGAACTATGAACATTATCAAGCCATACAGCATGCAATAAGCTTGATAAAACGTACATGTATTGTAATATTTGCAGCCGTTATGAGAAACGAGGTCTTCCGGTTAGCGTATTTATCCTAAGCCGCGCAGTTTGGTAGGCACAGTCGCTACAGATTGATGTAGTCCAGTATCCAAAAGATGATTGGGTAAGCAGACAGCGAAGGCCCTGGTCAGACTGCGCGGGTATGCAGACTGATCTATACATTATGCAACGAAGGCACAGGATCACATGGCATGGCAGGTTACATGTTTGTAGTATCAAATGCTTCCTTTTTTATGGCAAGGTTTATATCATACCGTTTCAGTGTCGGTCTCCCTGCCCGTCTGTCAGCGCTTCATTTCCGCTCTCAAAACTGACCAGTTTTATTTTTATGAATTCTCTTCATTTTTTTTGCATGGGTATTGGCATTGGGGAAGAGTCGGATTCTGGATTGTAAACGGGGAAATTTCATTAATCCTCAACAGATTTATGGCCTTGGGTTGACGTCAAAATTTCGTTTATGTTCAACGTCTTGAAAGCAAAAGAATGGATCTTGATAAAATTTTAAGTATACATCGATTTTGAATAGATCAGCTAGATTGGGATTGAAAATTGGCTAATTTCTTTACCCGCCACATGATATAGGCCATTTTTATTACCTAGCACTCGATGGTGGCGGGGTATTCTTTTATCAATAAAAATAAGATTAATAAAGGTTAACTTACAGCATAGTATTGTTTTACTCAGCACGATAAACTCAGAAAGAGTTTCAAATTCTTCAGAACAACATTTATTTCTTTTATTAATGCGAAATGCGTTTTCGAGTCATATGCGATTAGCATGGATTCAGATCAGCCAGCAAATGCGCAAAATCTATTTCTAGACTTTCTGTGGGTCGATATATTTTATGGTGGTCAATGATTCCTATACAGAACACACGGAAACACAGGGTGGTCTGGGTTGTTGCTATTTGTATTTGCCCTATAGGCACACATTGAAACAAGTAGCACGACCATAGTGCGACAAAAAAAATCTGGGCCCAGTTGTTCAAAGCGTCGTTAGCTTAACGAGCTCGTTAAGGGTTATTTCGTTAATTGTTTTAGCGGATTCAATATAGAATATTCTGATATTTTTTGCTGAAAAAATGTGAATAGCTTTTTCACTGCAAAAGCTACTCACATTTTTTCAGCAAAAAATTTCATCATATTTGCGTATTACTCGATGTAAATTTTAACGAATCGTTAACTAACGACATCGTTAGTACTGAACAACTGGGCCCTGAAGGTCAATTTGTGTAAAGCTGGCAAACACCCAGCTAGCATTCTACTTTAATCTATATGGAATAGTTATCGGCCCGACAGATTTCCTGTCGGGCCGATAACGATCCGATATAGATATAAATAGATGCTAGTTGCGGGTACATACATATTTTCGGGATATTTTGCATCCCTGAGTAAGTAAACTTTGGCAAATACTGCAGTAAACATCTTTCAGAGCATACACTTAACCCATCCCGACCCCATCCCCCATAGCGCAAACGAAGGAAACAGAGCGCGAACCTGTTATTACTGGCCAAAATATTAAGCATTTATTAAAGCTCTGTTAAAGCATGTCCCATGCGCACCCCTGTCATAATCAAAGCAGAATCTGAGCGGTCTAGCAATAAAATAAAAATTTCGTATATAGACCTGTCAGTCGGAGTACTAAGGATAAATACGATATCTTTTATAGGCCTGGGTCAAGACTTTGAGAATAGAATTTAATGCTGATTTCACAGAAGCTGATGTTACCCTTTAAGATTATTAATTCATTCACACAACCTATTGTGTGTTTTTCTTTTATTTAATTATTTATTTATTTATTTAATTATGCATCCTTTACATAACCACTGTTATGTGATTCTAATCAGCTCAACAACACGTTTACAACCATCATGCTGCACTGAAAAATTACTGAAGCTAGAATTTTCAGTCACTCAGCCGTATATAATGTTTATGTTCATTTAGAATTGAATCATAAATTCTATCGTTCTATGGGCAAATTCAGCAGACGACAAATTGATAATACTTTTCATATTTTACCCAGAAAAACAGAATCTGACATTTATACAAAGTGTCTACTATAATTTGCATGAAATGTCAAACCCTTTCTGGGCAAAATAAGAAATCTATTCCAAATACCGTCTGCTGAAATTTTTATCCAGCATGTTTAGCGATGAAACGATTACATCTTATAGCGAACGGTTTTCCACGGGTCAACAATATGTCATTTGTTTGTCCGAAACTTGCAACGGTTTATGAAGTTTGTCATATAATGAAAACTGTCACATTTGTCGTCTGCAATGCGTAAAATAACAGTTTAACTTTCGGACAAACAAAGCTATTTATAGTTCAGTATCTATATAGAATCATTCCCTATGTTGATGAAGTGAACTGAAACAAGCTAAGGGAAAATAGTGCTATTACATCATATACATATCTCCTTACATATTTTGTCTCGTATTATATCTTAAGTTATAGCACTCTATAGGCTAAATGATCAGATCGAAATAAATAATATTTTTGTCTTACGTATCACCGAAAATAATTGACATTTGATTCATATTATTTTATTTTCTGCAAAAAAAAGGGGAAATATTTTGATTGTTATCTGCTTTTATCTATGGTCAAGAGGTTAAATTGTAAATTTTCGACTTTGATTTAAAACAACATTATATTATTTCAGTTACATGTATATCAATCAATTTCACAACATATAAAGAGGATCGGAAGGTAAGCGTAAATCTGATACATGTCATTTTCTGATTCAGGCAATAATGAACAATACATATTTGAATGGGGGATACCGTCCTGCTTAAACGAGAGAGAGAGAGAGAGAGAGAGAGAGAGAGAGAGAGCAAATCTCAACAATATTCAAGTTACAAAACACTATAAAACGTGTCTCTAATATGGTAAAATATCAAAATCAAAAGTTATCATTATTAACTATGGACCGCCTCAGTATGAGAGCTGCTGGCCCCCGTAGCCTAGTGGATAAGAGAGATGACTGTTTCTCACCTCTGTGGTTCGAGCCCCGCTGGGATCACATGGGGAAAGCTAAATTCTGCTTACGGATGGTCAGGTGGTTTTACCCCGGGTTCTCCGGTTTTTGCCCGCCCACCTTTGATGAACGATTGGCTCGATATAAGTGAAATATTGTTGAAAAGGCCGTAAAACCCAAATCAAAAAAAAAAAAAAAAAAAAAAAAAAAAAAAAAGTATGAGAGCTTCGCCTCTAACATGTTCTTACAAACTGTACGTCATGTGGACGACATTACAACTTTAACATTGAAAAGACTTTGTCAGTATTCTTTGTAAATACGTAACAAAGCAGGAAGAAAGGATGTTGACCGATCCCAGTTACTACTACACAGGTGTAATTATAATAGATAATTTCACAAGAAGCTGAGGCATAAACCGTTTTTATAATAAAGTTTTGTACTTTTAAGAAAAGGGACTTGTTTTCATTGCCTGATGCATTTTCTTTTCCGAGTAATAACTCGTGAACATTATGTTTCGGTAATAGATCAGATTAGTATTTATTCCTGACATCTGCTTATAGAAGAAATGGAATGTACTTTTTGACTTTATAACCTGTTCTACATTATCGGATATAATTTAAGTTTTGCATAAACATTACAGTGCATTACGAAAACACGCCTATTCAAATATACTGAACAATTTTACCACCAAAAAATGAAAATTTTCAGATAAAAAAAAAAAAAATATTTTTCATATTTCTGCTCAAAACATAGATTGTGGGTACTCGTTAGAACCGCCTCGCGGAAAAATAATGCATACCCCTGTAAACCCCAGTTTTACTATATAAAATTGGGGTTTAAGGGGGTCAAAACTATATTGGTATGTTTTCGTGATGGACTACGCCTACCGCTGTGTCCAACTTCCCCTTATCTTTCGCCTGTGGACTGTCACTCGGTGACGAAGGGCATTCCCTGTTTCTCCGATGTACATTACATCACTTCCGCAGCACCGGGTGTACTCTTCATCACCTCCGCAGCACCGTTTAACATCACACAACATATGGACCGCGCTATGCATATAGGCTGCGTCCTTCAGGCATATGCGGACAGAGAAGGCCAAGATCAGCCTGCTTATGCAGTCTGATCAGAGCCTTCACTGTCCGCTAACAGAATCATTGGACACTACAGAATATATGAATGGAGAGCAAAGGCCCGGATGATACTTTGCGCATGAGCAGGATATTGTGAATCCGCATGTTTTGCACATGTTTGTAGGCACGTTTTCGCTTGACGCGGCCCAAATCTAGCTGGAACTGTATCAAGAGTAAGGGCGAGAGTTGAGCGCTCGTGAAAACAGGTTTAATCCGTCCCCAACCCACCACCTCTAACAGTATCCTATGTTATTCTGTTTCAATGATTGAATTAGGGAGCCCTCTGCAAGAAATGTGACAATACCCGGGAAATGCCACAATCACGAAGCAAATTTTTCCCGAGAAACCAAGAAAGGATAGATGAGGAACAAATAATGACTAAACAAACGACACATATGAAACCATGGACGCAAAAAAAATAACTGGAACAGAGGAACCGCATTTGAACGGTCAGTAGACAAACTACTGGGTTGGGGTGGGGCGGGGGCTCAAACCAGGTTTGAATTCTCACCCTTAATTCTGATGCAGCTCCAAATCACAAATCCGCATAGGAGTCCTGTACCTCATCTGCAAAACATAACAATGAAACACATATAATCAAAACACTGCGATGAAGCTGGACAAAGGGCTCAATGGCGACCTGAACCCAGAACACAAGAAAACCACAAATAGGACCACGGTCGGCCAAACCACAGGCATTGATAGTAAGGCGCGAACCATCTGAAACAGATTGGACAAGCGAACAATTATTTTGTATTATTACAGCCTCGAGATTACAGCATTTGAATCTATATTCTTTTCGCAAACTTAAATACAGATATATAGATACTATTCAAACATACGAAGAAACAGTATTTGTAATGTGTAGATGATCGGCTGCAGAAATGTCGCATTCTTTCCTGAATAAAATTGTGTATTTGTATGACTGCTATTAGGGAAACCAGCCACTAAATCTGCAAGTATTAGCTTTCACGCAAAAGTTTGGTCTAAGCTTAGCACACAATGTGTTATAAGCTAAGCGTAGACCAGGCTTTTGCGCGATAGCAAATGCTTGGTTATATAATATTGAGCAGTACATGAAAAATAGTATTGAACCAGATGAAAGAGTTTAACTGAATTTGATGAATGGAGTTTTGGTTTCGTATACTTTGTACACAAACGTTGACCGGTGGACTAAATTAAACGAGGAATACCATGCGAAAATGTATCTTCGGAGTCAATGCGAAAAATAAATAACCAGGCCCCTAAGTTATAAAACATTTTTCATGCTCAACTCAGCTGGGCATGAAATTTATTTTGCTTATAAATCTTAAAATACTTATAATGTTTTAAAACTTCTTTCATGCTCAAAGCTGAGCATGCTCAGCTGAGTTGAGCATGAAAAAAAGTTTTAATTGTTGGTATTTTTATTTTTATGACCAGATGAAATCTCATACTCAGTTGAGTTGAGCATAAAAAAGTTTTATAACCTCGGGGCCTGATCAGCCAGCAAAACCACGCTGTCTGGTAAGAATCTTTCTTGTGCATTTAAGAGAACTGTGTAGTCAACTCTGCCAAAATTGTTTTGTCTCCCTTCTGGGAGCTAATTCTTTCCTTTTAAAATAGACCACTCTTCAGAAGGGTATTAATGTGCAAAAAGGCAAACAGGAAGTCACAAAAGTTGTCTTACTTCATTATATGGCTTAATATCTACCAGGGGCCAGTTGTTTAAAACTTACGATACCGTTAGTTAATGTATCGTTTAAACTTTGATCATAAAATATGGCATATACGCTAATATTTTTGCTGAAAAAAGGTGTGAGTAGCTTTTGCATTTGCAAAAACTACTCACATTTTTTTCAGCAAAAATACCTGTGAATTAGATATTGTACTTACTAGAACAGTTAACATTTTGACCACTAACGAGCTCGTTAAGCTAACGATGCTTTAAACAACCAGGCCCAGGTTTATCCAGTCTCCTCAAATGTCTATACACTATATTATGATGTCATTGCGTAAGCTGACAGCAAATGTCCAGATGTGCAGTCTGATCCTGGTCTTAGCTAGCCGTTTATGCCTGAAGGAATTTTTTAATGGTGCAGCTGGATTTATTGTGGTACGTTGTTTTAAATGTTTCCTAGTTTTTCACTTATATATATATATTTTTTTCTTTTAACAATTATGTAAGTAGAAAATATATTCAGTTAAGTTTAGGTAACAGAGTTGCCACCTTTTCGGGAAAGGGATGCAAACCCAACTTACTATTTATTCTTTTTGTGGGTGTTTCATTGTATTTGTCTGTCTTTCTTTTTCATGTTGGGGACTTGGTATGGACCCGATTGTATCAGTTCCTGAGTTCACTTATTTACTTAGTAGATAGATATGTTTATTTATTTGAAAAAGATGAAGGGGCATATTAATTTTGCTTTGTTTGTCCTTTCCTTCGCCACACTTTGCCTTGGTTACAAGGTATCTCTGAAATAATTTAAGCTAGGGCTTTGATATTTAAGCTAGGACTTTCATATACAAAGACCCATTTCTTGTTTCATGGAATAGCATGATACAATACAACACAAGAAACAAATGTACACATATAAAGTTTCTCAGACAAAATGAGTAAAGCAAAATTATTCCCTTGTAGCATATATAATAGGATTACTAACAGTATGAACCAGGCATTATCTGTTGTATAGAATCAAATTTTGCTTTGCTTGGTCAACACGAAAAAATACCTCTATAATTCTGACCCCCTTAAACCCCACTTTTATATAGTAAAACTGGGGTTTACAGGGTATACATTTTTCTTATTTCTGCTCAAAAACATAGATTGTGGGTATTCGTTAGAACCGCCTCGCTCGGCGAGGCGGTTCTAACGAGAACCCACAATCTATGTTTTGAGCAGATATGTGAAAAATATCAGAATTTTTATCTGAAAAACTTTTAGTTTTTGGTTGTGACATTTTCAATATTTTTGTATAGGCGTGTTTTCATAATGTGGTGTCATATCTAAAGTGGGGGGGGGGGGGGGGGGGGGGGGGGGGGGGGGGGGGGGCGGGGCGGAACCTTTTAATTTAAAGTGTTCTCTCTTCGAAGTATAATCATTTATTTTAAAGTTTGGTGTTAATATCTGTTAACGTACTGTCAGTTGTCTTCATCGTCGACACTAAACTATCAGGCAGTCCAGATTTCAACTTATATCGGTACATACCTAAAACACGCTTATTACATACGAAAGCCAAGAAAAGAAAAGCTCCTTGTCCAGCGTTAAATATGATAAAGACATATTCCAGTGCCTCAACGTCTGTGAATGTGTAAATAAAACCAAATAACCACGTGATCCCGGTTACGGTTGAAAGTTTTGCGTATATGGCAAAATAATTCCGTGTAGATTTCGTGTAACTTTTTACAACAGGTGTGCGATGTATTTTCACAATAACTGCAATAAATAGTGCTAGGTTAGCACTTATGACCAATCCAACTGGAATTGCAAACACATATCCCACCATTCTGTAGTCCGTAATATTACAGATAGTCCCACCGTAACCGATTCCTTCATAATCAGAATGATACACCGATATTATAATGTTTATAAGCACTGGTATGGTTGAAAATCAAACGGTATATGCTGAGTAAATGAAGGTTTGTTTCCAGGTTTTCTTGCTTCCCGTAGAGTTCTTGGTGGCACTGAAGACTCTGAGCATATGAATGCAGCATACATTCATCCAAAACACAACCATGAGCCAGAAGAAATGGACCAGAACTCCAATCACTTGACAGCCCCATTCTGGCACTACAGCAGCCTGGCTGGTTCCAAACTGGAATAACGTCTGAGCTATTATCAAACGTATTACCAAGGCGATGTTGTTTATACCAGGCTGTGTTCGCAGCTCTTGAAATAGCAAATATGTAATAAGAGTGAAGAATAGACACAGAAGCGAAATACACGTGCAAACCACTGACAAAATACCTTGCGGTGTAACACTGTCTGCAGATGATCTTGTCGGCGCCATGGTACTTGCTATAAGTTGATGTGAACGGGCTATAAAATCATCTGCACACATATACACAGATAGTTCATTAGAAGCGTTAATAACCTGATATATATCATGTTGAAATTCCGTCTCGTTATCTTTGATATATATAGTCTTTTCTGCAAATGCAAATGAATAATCACTTGGTTCAAATTTTACCTGCGGACAGTCCAGTATTTTATCAACTAGAATAGGTTCAGTGTCGTCGACAAAAGCCGGAAAAATACCAATTACACGATCAATTGAACCTGGTTCATTATTACCAAGAGCATTTGTAGGATCTTTATTTAGTGTGTTTGTATCATAATAACCAAGCGTCATTTTGAAAGCTGTAGCATTCCCCCCGAAAAACACACGTGTGCCGTTGTCCAAACTAAGTAGGCTATTCACAAAGACATTAATCAGTGTGTCAAATTCTTCGAAGTACACTTTACAGTGTAAAATAAATTTCTCCATTAATTCGGCGTTTTGTGTTGATCTTTGAAAATACATGTTTCGTACATAAACTAATTGTGAAACTCCTAAAGAAATAAAGTATTGTTGATAAATGCCCCATGTTGTAGACGCGGTTTTATTGAAGTCGCGAATTGGTATGTCTGTTTCATCGGGGGTAAGTTCTAGAAATGCCTCATAAGTCACACCGCTGAGATATTCTACTGTGTCTATACAGATCCCTGCTTGGAGCGTTTTCGGGGGCGCACAAAACAGATCTCGACATACTTCCTGAAAACAAAGGAAAAAGTCCTGTTACAATGACATTAACCCATTGTATACTAAATAGATTCTCCAACACTATTTATTGGAAGAGTCCAATTTCAATTGTAGGTACGTCCGGCTATGAGATTTACATATTCCTAAGGAAAAATGGGTAAACTATTTGCAAACAGTGGAGACCCTGATCAGACGCCGCGTTCTGCGGCGTCTGATCTGGGTCTGCACTGTTTGCCAATTACCCTTTTACGGGTCTCCCGACTAAAATGGGTTAAAAAGTTTGCAAACAGTGGAGACCCTGATCAGACGCCGCGTTCTGCGGCGTCTGATCTGGGTCTGCACTGTTTGCCAATTACCCTTTTACGGGTCTCCCGACTAAAATGGGTTAAAAAGTTTTCTGGGTAAATTTTTCTGCATACGGACATTTTGAAATATTTTATCTATTTTTTTTCCAGAAACAGATTTTGACATTTCATGCAAATTGTCTCCTAAGGAGACAATTTGCAAGAAATGTCAAAGTCTATTTTATTGGAAAAAAAATATATCATCAATTTGTTGTCTGCTGAATCTGCCCAGAAAGAAAGTAAGGTTTATATTAGCGAGTCAGTTTGAAGAAAGTATGTGAAGATACCTAGGAAATGCCACAATAACGAAGCACAGTCTTCCCGGGGCACCAAAAAGGAAGAATAAAGGAAGAAGATATGAGGAACTAAAAAGGACAAAGCAAACGCCACATATGAAACCACCGACACACAAACAAAGACCTGCAACAAAGGAACCGCCTTTGAACGGTCAGTAGAAAAAAAGCTACTAGTGTGGTGGACATGCGTTGTTCACAACCGCTATATGATAAATTCCAGTGTTTCCAAGGATAAGACTGTGCACAAAAATGATCCCCTGTAACTGATACTTTAGAATAAGACCTACAATGGTGAGGTTAGTATTCTCTGAATGTTTCCTTGCCACTAATGAGGGTAATTATTTAATTCATTGTCTTCTGAAAAAAAATATACACTTGTGAAATAATTACAAACGGTAAAATGACTTATAGATGAAATAAAACAAAAACAAAACAAAACAAAAACAAAACAAAAAAAAAAATAAATAAAAAAAATAAAAAAAAACAATAAAAAAACAACAACAACAACAACAAAAACAACAACAACAAAAAACAACAATATATTGGCTTTAATTATTTCAGCCATGTTGTCCAAAACAATTATTAGACAAATAGTAAAGACGTAAACAGAATGACAAACAATGTAGATCCTGATGAGACGGCTCATCATGAGCTCATAAGGATCTATAATGTTTGTAATTCTGTTTTGATTTTTGACTGAGTCCCTTGTTTTGAACAATGATTCTGCCCAGATTCAAAGATGGAAGAGTCCACTTCAGAAACTGCGGAATGATATGGTTAAACTGATTAGAGTTTTAACATGTTTGTGTGCTTGTCTTCTTCTGTATGTGTCCTTACATTGAAATGCCCGGCTACGTCATCGTCGTAAAACGTTCTTGACACATAACTTATCTTACGATTAAAATAATTTTGTTTTGTAAACAAGACTCTATCTTGTGACAGTATCGCTATCATCGCTATGCATGAACAATTTAATACAACATAATATTTTAAAATAATTGTCAGAAATATCAAAATGATAGTTTCGATCTTTACAGTTTAGTTGCATTCATATTAATACGGAAACCCGATATACAGTCGACTCTCGTTATCTCGAAATCCAAGGGACTCTATGAAGCACTTCGAGATATCCGAACTTCGACATATCAGATTTGCGGAACTGAGGAAAACAATTAATCCAACAACCACCTTTAACAGAATGAATCTTTAATTTGACTCCCAAGTTAGAGATAATATTGAAAATATTGTGGAAAAGAGGCGAAATTGCTCCTAAGGAGCAATTTCTCCTCTTTTCCACAATATTTTGTTGTCTGTTGGTAGATCTCTGTGTTAAAACAGGGACCAGATTTTCACTTCGAGATAAGCGGTTATTCGAGATAAGCGAGTTCGAGATAACGAGAGTCAACTGTATTTGCAAAGACGAAGAAACTGACTTTTAATGTTATGCTTTATCGTACGTTGTCTTTTGCACAAACGCTTAGGTACATTACGTAAACACGCCTAACCAAATATATAGAAACTTACACCTCTTAACACTGAAAATTTTCAGATAAAAAAACTGATATTTTTTATATTTCTGCTCAAAACATAGATTGTGACTACTCGAGGCGGTTCTAACGAGTACCACAATGCTCAAAACATAGATTGTGGGTACTCGTTAGAACCGCCTCGCCGAGGCGGTTCTAACGAGTACCCACAATCTATGCGAGGCGGTTCTAACGAGTACCACAATCTATGCGAGGCGGTTCTAACGAGTACCCAAATCTATGTTTTGAGCAGAAATAAGAAAAATAATGTATACCCCTGTAAACCACAGTTTTACTGTATAAAAGTGGGGTTTAAGGCGATCAATATTATATAGGCGTGTTTTCATGATGAAACAAAAATATATGAGATACCCAAGAAAGGCCATAAAAACTGAGTTCAGCCTTAACCCTTAAACTGCCAACAATTGTCGTCTGCTGGTGATTTTAAAACACATTTTGCAATAGTGTGGACCCAGATCAGACTGCTCCTCTAGTCCGATCTGGGTCAACACTGTTTGCCCGTTTGCAAAAAAAAAAAAAAAAAAAAAAAACAGGTTTGAAAAGTTTCCAAGAATATTCAGCAAACGACATAAACAGACGACATTTTCAGATGCAGGTCCATCGGCAATTTAAGGGTTAACAATATACCGGAGAAGGGTTTCATTACATGAAAAAATAATGCTAAAAAAAGCACTGCGTCGATAACAGACTGGACAAATGAAGAGAGAACGAACAAATGAAGAAGTGAAACAGAACGGTCAACAAACAAACAAACCGTGGGTATAAATTAAAGTGCCACGCCCACTTCTAATCTGCAGCCAATCAATTTACTTGATCCAAGTTATCAATACAAATTCACATCAGTTCCTCTTCTTCGTTCTGTCTGCATTAGAGTGCTTTTTGTAATGTCGTGCCGTTCAAAAAAAAAAAAAAAAAAAGAGCCAGCGCACGACAAAACCTACGATAAATCTTGTGCGACCAGCGAAGACTCAGATCAGCTTGCGCATCTGCGCAGTGATCAGAGCCTTCGCTGATCGCATGCACCTTCTACAGCCTCCAGACTATCTAAAGAGGAATAAACAAGAACTCTTGCCATGGTGGGCGAACAGGCTTATCTGAGTCTTTGCTGGTTGCACGGATCTTAATGTAGGTTTTGTCATGTGCTGGCTGAAAGATAAAAGAAGAAATCGAAATACAGTTGACTCTCGTTATCTCGACATCGCTTATCTTGAATAACTGCTTATATCAAAGTGAAAATCTTGTCCCTGGTTAAACATGTAAACCTAACAACAGGTAAAAAATATTGTGGAAAAGAGGAGAAATTGCTCCAAAGGAGCAATTTCTCCTCTTTTTCACAATATTTTCAATATATCTCTAACTTCAATAGTCCAGTTACAAATATATTTGTTAAATGTGGTTGCTAGAATTATTTTTTCCTCAATTCTGCAAATCTGATATGTCGTAGTACGGATATCTCGAGGTATTTCAGAGAGTCCCTTGGAATTCGAGATAACGAGAGTAGACTGTACCACAATCAAAACGCACAGTCTTTTTGAGGCATCAAGAGAAGAAGAGATGTGGTATAAACAAGAAAGGTCAATAAGCAGTGCTTACTGGATACTCCCACGCTAATTTAGCGGCCAAAACGTAACAGACGGATGGACGGACATCGTGAAAACAGTACACGCCTACCCCCACAAACACAATGGGAGGGGGATGTATAATAATGACAAAACAAACGCCACATATGAAACCAACGACGCACAAACTAAGGCTGGCTAATCGGAGCTGAAAAGATAATCGATTATTAGTCCTGCCATTGTGATCGATAATCGATTAGTAATCACTGAAGTTTTGGTCGTAATTTTACCTGTCTGAGCATGACTCTTACCATTTGTTATACTTTATTGTATGTATTTGGTTAGCCAGGCCTGAGCAAACAGTGTAGACCCTGATGAGACGCCACAAACGCGGCGTCTCATCAGGGTCTACACCGTTTGCCACTCATCCAGCTATTTTAGACACAACAGTGAATAGTAAACTGTACTTGTTTAAATTTTAGATTAAGTATGGTAAGGTGTTGAGGTGTCTGAATACTAAGAGTAAATACGGTAAAGTAACAAACACAGAAATCAAATGATCGATTATTAGCAAATGAGTAATGATAATCATTTTTGTGTAATTTATCGATCAATTAATCGATTACCCGATTAATTGTGCCAGCCTTAGCACAAACAAAGAAGAACTGCAACAGAGGAACCGTCTTGGAACAGTCTGTAAGAAAACTACTTATTTGTTTACCATATTCGTTTCATTTGGAGGACCGTTTCTTATTATGACTTTTCCTTGATATCGCATATTTTTATATTGTTCAAAGAAAAAAATATCATCAGTTTTATGGCTGTGTTTTCTGCTTAGATTGTACATAAGGATAAGAAAAATTTCCATTGTTTACAAAACATTGTGTCAAGATTTATGTCTCACAGGATATTTTCAAGAATCGTTGGTTTCGAAATTAATTAATTCTTTTATTATACCTCACTTGAAATTCCAATACAAAGTTCCATAGGCCTGAGGGTGATATGTTTTATTATTACCCAACCTACTATATACAGCTCAATGAAATGGTTTTGTCTATTTAGATTGTTAATTACTTAATTGGCGCGCGCGCCGGAGCTACGTCAACGAAATCACGCAATGTTGACGTCACCAGCGAGGCCCTCCCAGGGGTTATGGGAAACAGGGGAATAATGTCATTTACTTCAGGGGAACAGTGGAACACTTGTCTAAAATGAAGGGAGCAGGGAACATAGAAAATTAAGATTTTGATTTTGGGGAAAAAGGAAAAATGCTGAAATATTTCAGGGGAACAAATGATGATGTCACCCATTTAAAGCCAAAATCAAAGCGCTGGACAATAGTTTTGACTATGCCACGGTTGGTGACGTCAACTTTCACAGGAGTGATGTTGACTTGCCGACATCACGTGCCAATTAAAATAGCGCTCATTGGCTAAATCAATAATGTTTTAACATTAGTTGGGAAATAAAACAGTTATTCCATCGCTGTTTTGGTGGAATAGTCAAAACTACTCCCCTCTGTACCGTGACAGTTCGATGTACTATATCCCTCGGCCTCCGCCCTCGGGCAGTTGTGCATCGAGCTGCCCACGGCACCTTGGACAGTAGCTTTGACTATTCCACAAACAGGCATGAAATAACTGTATACATGTACTATTTCCCTTGGGCGACAGTAAAAATTATCACACGCTTTATGTAAAAGAAGAACCAGGTGTAAAAGTTTGGTATGATAAAATAAATACAACATTCCTGAGAGGGCGACAGTAAAAATGTAACCCTCCGGCATATGATTATCGACAGAGGCATCGCCGTGGTCGATAATCATATTCCTCTGGGTGACATTTTTTGCTACTGCCCTCTCAGGATTGTAATATTTATACATTGCTTGACACTCTTGGAATGCAGAAATACCCAGCAGGAACATGCCGTTTATACAATCTCGATACAACGTCGATACAACGGCGTTGAATCAATGGTAATGGAACTTTGTATAACGTCATGTGCCGAACGTCGAATTAACGTCGATGCAACGCCGTTGCGACGACGTTAAGCCGATGTATAAACATCATGTGCCGACGTTGCATCGGCTTTAATTCGACATTATTTAACTTTATGTGTCCGTTGGATGACGTTGATTCGACGTTAATTCGACATTGTATAAACGTCATGTACCCGCTGGGCATTATCTTCGACAAACAGACTCACCTTTAAAGGATCATATATTTGTACGTCATTGCACTTGCTGGCTCCTTCCTCTGGTACAGGTACATCCACTTGTTGTGGTGGCCCTTTGAATCTTAACAAAGCACTAAATGAAACAAATGTAAAGTCGTCCGGAATTGATGGGCAAATTCCAGGCGCTGAGAAAAACGGTTCATTACAGAGGAAACAAAAAATGTTGTTATATTTAGTTTCGCTTTTGAAAACTGCAGTATAGGCATGACATGCAGCTTCTATTACAGGATCATAGATCTCCCAACGTCCCGTCACGTTGCATTCTGATATTTTATATGTACATTCCGGTAACACCATTTCTATCGGTGGAGGATTGTAGACAATGTTGCAGTCTGGAGCGGCATTTACATCATCCACTACCGTTTTAACGGAAGTAGACAAGAGCACGCCCTTTGAACATTGAACTGACGCGTCCCAATACACCACATTCTTCTGATGAACATTGTTACACAAGGCACAATACAAATTTCGAAAAATGTTTTGAGTGATGTTATCTATAACTGGAAGGTCAGTATCCAAGTCGGTAACTTGGCCTGGCTCTTCACATCTACCCCTTGTAACGGGGCTACCACTGAAGTCGTCTGCACATTTTGTATACATCCAAACTGATAAGCCTCTTGGTGTGTTCAGTATTTCTGGTGTTTTAATTTTCTTTAAAGATGCATAAATGCACTCTTGTTTGAGTTTTGAAACTGATTCTTCTACACTTGGGAGATGGTCTAGTGTATCTGGACAACACATTCCAGTGGGAACACAAAATTCTAGGTCGCAAGAACACTTTCACAACAAGAGCCGTCATTCGGGTAAGGCAGCTCTGGGAATGTAACAGAACCATTGTCATGGAATATAGGAGGTGGGCGAACCAAAGGTGGTGCACACTTGGGAGATAACTCACAGTAGGCTTCATGCATAACAATGACATAATCAAGGTCAAGTGACGTGAAATTTCTCCTTGTTTCAACACTGGTTATAGAAAGTAATGGAATGAACAGGAACAGAAAATATTTGATCATTTCGATTTATTTTTAACATCAATGGTGGTAAACTCCAAAATTCTCCAACGCTGCTTTTCCTTAATCTAGTCCAGCTAAAAAAACCTGTAAAATATATTGATGTAAATCAAAATTACATAAGGAATATTTGAGTCCCCTATTGGGGTTACAGATATGCGTTTTTTCTGCCTGAAGTTTCCTCAAGGTCCCTACTACATGTCTGCGACCAGCAAAGGCTCTGCAAGTCTGCGCGTATGCGCAGGCTCGCCTGAGCTTTTGCTGGTCGCCTATATGATAAGTACCCTTTTCTTATGTGCCGGCTCATTTGTCTAACCAGCCAGTTAGACGGATGAAATTGTAATTTACGTCCTATTCAATAGTACTTTATGTAAGTCGAGAAGACGACAAGGCGATAGTGAAAGGTTCTGTGAAATAAAGCATCCAGTCGTGAGCTGAATTTCACCTCCAATGGGCTCGAACCTCACACCGGTTACCGCGGTACAACGAACGCGACTGGGTACAACGAACGCAGTTGAAATTTTGTTGACGGGAAAAAAGCGTAAGTTCAGTATTTCTTTTATTTTGACGGAAATATCACGAGTTTTGTTTTCTGTACAAGAGGTCGTGTTTTTGATGTTTTGTCCAAATTTTAAGTTATGACACGGTCAGAGAAGGAAAAGCAAAGCTACAAATTAGGCCACAACAGGCTAAAAAGCAAAACTTCTCGTTTTAAGGATCTATCAATTAAAAATAAATGGCATGTACACGATAATTCTAGTGTTTATGGTGTCTCTAGGTATCGAAGTAAATATACTATCTTTGATAATTCATAAAAACTTTAAGAATAAGAATTGTATCGAATTTTCCTAGCGCACTATCTTGAAACACGGATACAATTTACCAAGGATCATGTGTTGTGTCTGGATACACTAAACACGGAACAGATGGTACAATCAAAACGGATATGGAAACCACAAATTTCGACGTTTTTTGTTTCATTATAAGCGCCAGTTTTCAAGAATTAGCCGAGATGACCGGCACATACCTGCCCCTTAAGTTGTAAAATTGCAACATCAACTGATACACTTGCCATTCCGAAATTAGGAAGTGTTTTGGGTTGCAAGATATGTTCGCTGACATTTCGTGAAGCTGAGTGCCAGAGCACATAGTTTATGACATGTAGACAACTTCTTTATACATCAGACGCACAATAAACAGTCACTCTGACCCATAACATTTGCATGTGGCTTACAAAATAACCTGCCCATGTACATGTACATGTAAAACTCTAGAAATGCACATTTGATTTAATATCCTCATTTCAACAAATAGTTTATTATTTCAACTGTCACGAGCAAAGGTCAGAGCGACATTTTAAAAACACATGTTGCTATTCCAGACAATGAGCTCTACCAACTGAGCAAAAACAACTTCATTGAGACACTATTTCGTCACAGTGCAATCACAAGATTCTGCAAAATAATTTGTCAGTACAATAGTGACTGGAGGTACTTTGTGCATCCGCATAGTCTGTTTACATTCTGCGAGCAACTTACGAGAGACTTATTCATTATACAAATACGGGAACCAATGACCTTGTTAAAGGGATTTTTCTTTCGCCCCTTTTATTAGTTCTTGCACACCAGATGAGGAAATCCTAGTTTTAACCCCGGGATAGAAACTTTTATCCTACCCAGGTTATTCTGCAAACGGATTGTATAGAAAAAAAAAAACAACAAAAAAACACACACACCAAAAAACAAAAACAAAAAAAACAAACAAACAAAAAACAACAACAAAAATCTCTGAGGTGTTTGATGGGCATTTGTTGTATAGGACGTCATGTACGCTGTCGTTAAGATATTGCAAGTAACATGATGTCACTAAACGCCACTATAATTTTTTCACAATATGGCGACATCAGCAATCGAAGTGACGGCATTTAGATCTGCGTTCTAGAATTAAAGGTATACAAGAAAAAGAATCTGTAATCGGTGTGTCATGAAATCTTTTCTACTGTCATTCTCTCCCTTCAGCTGATTCAAGAAAGGCAGTTGTCAATTTCTGGGGTAAGAATGTGCACTGTACTGGTTAACTGGTTATGTATAAGCCTGCCCAGGAGTGTTGTCAGGTGAACTGACCAGCTCAATATGACCAAGATAGTGTTGAGTGGGCTGTTAAATTCCAAAACAAACAAACAAATTGGGGTGGTTGGGTGTGGCGAAGATGCGTGTATCTAACGTCACTGGGGTGTCCAACTGATATTGGCTTACAGTTGGGCAAGACCTGCTATCCTTGAAGCAAGTAAGAGTAGAAGGGAATGTTTTTATTTCTTCCGTTTCTTCACTTTCATTCCTTTTCCTCTTCCTTCCCTGTCCTTTTCTTTCGTCTCCTCTACTATCTTTTCTTTCTCTTTTCTCCCTTTCTCTGGGAGACGACACAAAATAACCCACAAGGGTTGACACGTCGTTAAACTCTAACAGAATAAATCACTCAAACAAACAAACAAAAGTAATGGGTGTGAGGGGTAATAGGAAAATCCGTTTCACATCCTTTTATGACCCACGACCCAAAACCTCAATTATCTATCTTGGAAGCTTATACATAGCTTATAGGTTTATAACCAATCTCTGACAAGTGTGTAAGGGGTACGACTCTTTGGCTCAGTGGTTAGAGCACTGGATTTTCACCCGAGCGGCCAAGGGTCGAATCCCAAATATAACCCTATTATATTCAGAAATAATGTCATGCATATGTACAGAAATTATAATAATGAGAATCAGAAAGGCATTAAAGAGTATATAACAGTCTAATAGATCGTTTGGAATTTTTTAACAGCATCATTTATCGGGACTTCACAGCCGGATTAATGAGTTTTGTCTCAGTGCATGAAGATTATAATCCGTGTTTGTTGTTCCCAAACTGTGCTGATTAACCGCGTTATACCCTAACATAAAATCAGTCTTTGAGCCATTCCCGGATTCAATGGACATTGACACTACCTGGGGCTCTTAGAAATGCATCAATGGAGGCTCTAGAGTAGCAACAATATATAAATCACAAACGCATTTGCACAAAAGATATGTAACGGTCAGAAAATATTGACCAAAGTATGCTGGGGTTGGTGAAAACACGCTTGACAAAAGAATAAATGATTTTATTTTCGTTTGTCATGAATAGATTTCTCTGCAACTGTATCCGTAAAAGGTAATACCGCTTTCCTGCAGCTGTGCAAAATAACCATCCAAGAAGATTAGAAAATAGCTAAAATAAACCATTTTCTTACCGAACATATTCTTCATCATTTTCAACTGCGTTCTTTGTACCCAGTCGCGTTCGTTGTATCGCGGTAACCGGTGTGAACCTGAGACACTGTGATCCGAAACTGAAAGTGATGACTTCTCCAAACTCTTTTCATTACATTAACAAATCGTTTACTATATACTAAAACGCTTTCCCCTATAAATAACATAAAAAACTTGGGTAATACATTATTAGGAGAAAAGTTTGAATGTTGCTGTTTTTAAACAAGAGTGTAATTTATTTGTTATTTCTATCTGGGCCGCGCCATGCGAAAACGTGTCTTCGGGCATACGCGAACCGCGAAGGCCCAGTCAGCCTGCGAACAGAGTCATTGGACACGACAGAATGTATCAATGGAAAGTGTCCGGATGAGACCTTGCGCATGCGTGTGATGAATCTGAATCTGTGCATCTGAAACCCGTTTCGTATGGCGTGGCCAATATATTGAAAAGCGGGGTATGCTGGGATATACATTATTTTAAGAAAATTTTGATTTTTTTTCAAAACAGGGTTTAGTTTATTTATTAGTTCTGGGTTTAATTTATTTATTAGCTCTATTTGTTTTTTTTTTTTTTTTTTTTTTTTTTTTGTACTGCGTAAATATCTTGCGTAAAATGCTCGCAATTCGGTGAACCTTTGTTACAACGACAGCATTTATTCCCAAAGATGTTCCATTAAAATGAATTTGCTGTTGTAAACAGAGGCCATGACTTACTCCCATTTCCTCGTGAAGCAGGCTTTGGATAGTTGTTAGATATTTGTTAGAATCGTCTCAGTGAGACGATTTTAACAAATATCCAAACCATGTATTTCTTGAAATATCAAATACAATGTTCTTGCATAATGTCTTGATTAACTGAGCGACGGTTTCGTACCGCCGGTTAAATTATCATTATAACTATTTTTGTCGTATCGAGTGTCGATATCAAGAGGGTTGATTGCAATAAACTTTTCTCCTTTTCCGTATATTATTATAAGGGATGTGTCATGGCTTCATGTTAGGTAAGACGGGTATATAGATAAATATATGTCTTTATTTCTCCTTAAAACATATGTTTCGGGTTCTAACTAGAAGCAACTCAGTGAGGCGCTTCTAATGAGTACCCAAACCATATGTTTTCGTGGTCATTACGAAAACATGACCCCCTTAAACCCCACTTTTATATAGTAAAACAGGAGTTTACAGGGAATACATTATTTTTCTTGTCTGATCAAAAAACATAGATTGTGGGCACTCGTTAGAACCGCCTCATTGAGGCGGTTCTAACGAGTGCCACACTCTATGTTTTGAGCAGAAATATGAAAAATATCAGAATTTTTATCTGAAAACTTTCAGTTTTTGGTGGTGAAATTTTCTATATATTTGAATAGGCGTGTTTTCGTAATGCATTCTGGTTGCTTTAAAAATCGAATATCGCTTGTGCAGGTGTGCTAGGGAGCGTATTCAGCCACGCAAACTACATTTCTGTATTTGAAGACACCTAATAAAACCGAGTCTCCGACTTTCGTTCTTTTGTGTGTCTTCTTTGTTTCCAAAGGCAACCTTTTTGATTTTTATTGTTAAAGTAATGGCATGGGGAATGCAGGAAAAAATGCATGTACGTCTTATCGTTTGCCAAGTATAACTCAAAGAACATGTAAAAGAGGATGATACAAAGGCTTTAATGTTTTAACATTCCATCCCATCGAATCATTTTAGTCATTTTATCTAAGTTATCCATGTCATAACACTGTCAGTCATAGAAATACTCAAAAAGCAAAAACTAAAGGTCCTAGATTTTATATTTTCGTTTAGTATTTATATTAGAACATAAAATCTTTATTTTCTCTACAGTTTAAGGACGGAAATTGAATACATTTGTACATTAACGCCTAGCACGATGAGTAAACTTTCAACAGATGACATTTTGACGTTTTTTTTTCTATTGTTTTTTTTTCCAGAAAATAGACTTCGAAGCGTCATGCTAATTGTCGCCTACAAAGGGGACAATTTGCATGAAATGGCATATGGTACAGGTTACTGAATTCACCTCAGTATGTGGAAAGACAGGCTTGAGCAGTGTAGACCCAGATCAGACGCCACAGAGCCAATTTGTCGTCTTTTGAATTTGCCCAGAGAGTGATAAAGCTTGATTCAGTTTTATACTCTTTGAACTCGTCCAGCAATTTTAGACACACCCAAACTTTAAGGTAAATACGGCAGATAATATTCCATTATTCATAGAAGTAATACTCCATAATGCTGTTTAATATTGTTCTTGATTTTTTAACACTCAGTATGCTTGGAAAAAAATCAGCAGATGACTTTTGAAATATTTGTCTATTTTTCCCCGGAAAATAATGTTTGACATTTCATACAAATTGTCTCCTCAGGAGACAATTTGTATGAAATATCAAATCTTATTTTCGGGGAAAAATAATTTGCATGAAATTTCAAACATTATTTTCTGTAAAAAATGAAGGAGACCATTTGAATGAACTGCCAAAGCTTATAATCCGGGAAAAGCAAGAAAAATACTACCAATTTGCCGTCTACTGAGTTTGCCCAGAGAATGGTAAAGGTGAATCGTTTCTAGTACGTGTATTCCAGTCTTTGAGCCCTCTTTTTGAGATGAAAAATGCCCCCATCGTTCGAAAGGATAATTTTCATATCAAATTTAAGCTTAACCTCTCTACTATCGTCTGCCGGATGTTGTCGCGTCTGCAAGTGGTAGCGTCGTATTGTAAAATGGAGAAATGACTCTGTACTCTGGTAGCCTGAGATTGAAGACGTAGGTATTTGAATAAATAATGAACATAATAAATCCTTTCCGATTCTTCAAACCACCATGTTTTATTAATATACAATCACTATGCTACAGGTACATAGTTTTGAACAATTTGTTGAACGTCGTCTTGTGTTACCTACGTGATGTAACGTACAAACCCAAAACCAGCAGTTTGCACCTTCGTCGTTTAATTAGGAAGCTTCTATATACATTATTGTGCTCTATTTCCTCAATTTCCTAAGAGTACTATTCCTTAGCTTTTCAAAAGTGTAAGTTTAATTTCTCTATCTAGTATACTTACTCAGTAATTACGTATCAAAGACTCCCACCCTGTGTATAAATATCTGTCAGTATGCTCATTTGTATTATTGTACTAGTCTATGACTATCTAGTTCATTCGAACTAGACCATAAATCGTGAGACAAACCTGATTTTGTCTGTCAAAAGAATCAAACTGAAGCTTAACGTTTATGTTTAATTATATCTCGCATGTTATCAGCTCTAGAGATGGTAATATCAAACATAAAATGAGGCAGAGGGTAGGAGGTGGGGGTGGGGTGGGAAAGGGGATGGATAACTCGCCTCCGCAAAGCTGAAAATGAGAATAAGAGAGTAAAAGTGATATTATAATAGCCAAAAGGCTTAAACGATTAATTAATTTGAATTTGGTTTAACGAGAATATTCACGGTCTGCAGATTATAATATTTTGTTATTTTTAAAATATATATGGCTTTCACTGATGATACATACGTGACTAAATCAACAACACATAAAACTGATAATTAGCTTAGTTGGTTCCATCAGAGGAATGTTCTATGTCAAAAAGCGTTGTTTCGTTGTTTTCTATATTCGAAAGAAGCCAGTGGCATTTATATTTCTTTATTATTTAAAAAGACGTTTTCTGTTGACACGTTTTATACGTTGCCACATACAACACATTAAAGTATCCAATTTAAGGTTTACAGACATTCATAACTAGTCCAATACATACACTAACAATCTTTTTTTCTCACTAAACAATGAAAAACAATGAATATTCTCCAACATCACTTGAGATTTTACAGGATCTGCCTTTAAAACTAAGTTTTATTCTAGCAGAACATCTTCTGCAAGAGTAACGTAAGTAACGAAACAAAACTTTGTTTTGTTTTTAGTCCAATTATATTTCATTATTGCTTTAGAATTTTAAAAATCTTTCCAGGAAAGAACTTTCTACCTTAGATTTCTAAGCAATTTTGTACTATCAGTTTTTTTCTACTTTGACCATTATATATCGATAGTTTGTCACGCGGGTGAAAGATGGGCATATTAGTTTAGAGATATCAGTTTTGGCATTTGTGCTGACATGAAGGTTATTATTCAAACGATATAGTTTGAACTATACACGGAGTATAATTGAATAAATCTGGAATGATTTTATTTTGCTGTATTGTTGAAGTGGATTGAATTTGGTTGCAGTAAACCTGACCTGACTTTCAACGTTATTGTTGGAGGTTCTTTTTCAGTTTTACGTTTGCGATTTTAGGACAAAAGAAAGGAGTTGTTGCAGACTGGGAGTATGATAAAAGAGTGTGACACATTATTGCCCTCCTGCTTTTATAAAAAATATGTTTCAAAGTTTGCTTCAGTCGTATGTCTAATCGTAAGTATTGTTGTAAGTTTGTGTTATGTGGTGCGTGTTTCAGAGCTTTTATATGCCCTAAAGTAATATACTTTACGATGTATTTTTTTACCATTTGTCATATAATTGCCTTCGAGAACAGTTGTTGGATGATGTTGACGTAAGGTTACGGAATCCGTTTGCAGTTCTTTAACACGAGCAAAGCAAATCAAGTCATTGCGCAATGTAAAAGCAAGTACACCTCTGGGCCCAGTTGTTCAAAGCTAACGATGTCGTTAGTTAACGATTCGTTAAAATTTACATCGGGTGATACGCAAATACGCTGAATCTTTTTGCTGAAAAAATGTGAGTAGCTTTTGCAGTGCAAAAGCTACTCACATTTTTTCAGCAAAAAATATCAGAATATTGTATATTGAATCCGCTAAAACAGTTAACGAAATGACCCTTAACGAGCTTGTTAAGCTAACGACGCTTTGAACAACTGGGCCCTGGTTAGGTAGATAAAATAACGCGGATGAGCGACATGCATTGTATGATGACAGGTGAAGAAGAATTGTATTATTATCCATATATCCATATAGTAAATGTTATTTATGCTATAAAGTTACATTGTACCAAACAGACAAATGCCGAATTGAAACCAATAGAGTAATGTTTAACTATAAACCATAACAATACAAATTGCTTTTATCAGGTTAGCATTAAAATCAGGATAATTATCTATACGATGTCTAACAGAAAACATGGATGTTTATTGTTGTATTAATTCTATTTTATTTGTTCTTGTCATAAATTCATTCACATTTATGACATTTTACTACTCATATCAAGATACTTGTCTTATGCAACACTGCTGAATTAAATACAAAGCTACTTAATTCAAAAGCGTTCGGTTAATATTTAAACTTTAATGTGAGTTTATTCCCAGTAATGCCTGGGGTAACGTAGATTACATTTCTGAAGATAAAAAACTATAATCGACAACCTATGCACAAAATAATAACTCTTATAATACCGATATATATTGAGTGTTAATCTCTTGTCTTTTATATCCGTAAGACTTCTAGTGATACAAATATTATTTTATTGCCTGGTTAAAATACAGGCAGTGATATATTTTTGTTTGGTCCATATTTTTGTGTTCAAATGCATAAACGACCACTGTATTTTGTTCGTCTTGTTTTGTAATTCCACTTTAATTAATCTTAGAATAAAAGTAAAAAAGATCGCCTTAGGAAACAAAGAACACACAAAAAAATCATGAAAATCGGAGACTCGGTTTGACTGAGTCTCTTCATATGCAACATTGTAGTTTGCGAGGCTGCATACACCCCCTAGCGCCAGCTTAAGCGGTATTCGATTTTCAAAATAACCAGGATGGGCTAAATGACCCCAAAGGAAATAAAATATAACCTGCACTATGATTTGTAGAAGCCACAAAAGAAGCCCATAGTCGAGGAATCCAGACAGTTCAAAGTAAGGCCTTTTCATGATTATGTCGACAGAAATAATCAAGTAGCTACGAAAGTCCTTTATCCTTGTTCAAATTCGTACTACCCACTGATTTTGTCTTCCAACAGAGTTAACATGTGCCGTGGATTCTCAAGTGAGATTTACACGTTTTTTGAAATATACAACAATGTACTATGAACAGCTGTGTATGTATTTCTTATCATAATACTTTATGCCATCGTTACTTTTACTTTCTAGTAGATTATACAAAACAAGATAAAACCATTTCATTAACAGAACTTGTCAAATAATTGTTCGTGCCTTTCGACAAAGCGATATTGACAATCTCAATACCGATATTAACTTAAGCAACGCATAACACTCTATGAAGATAATAGGATAACACATTTTAAATAAACATAGGAAAACAAAAAAACAATTTCGGATATCTTAGTCATGTGTAAGACCAATTTCTATAATAAGTTGATGTCATTTGCACAGGTCTACTGGAGCGATTAAAAAATCAAATGATTGATGGTTTAGTAAACGGGCCTTCTAGTGTTTATAAATATCTTTCTAGTCTGTAATCATTGTATCTAGTGTCGCAGTTGTTGAAATATACTCGCCTCAATAATTACTCATGAAATGAAATGCATATTTAAATGCTATATACAAAACGAGTCCTTGATACCAAAGCTTTACATACTGAAATACCTGTATAGAATCTTTAGTATACTGGACTTTTAAGCTTGTAAGCACTTCAGAATCAACACAGCCTGTTGTTTGCGATGTGTGAAGTTAATAGGACTATAAATAGAACAGAATTTTAGTCCGGATAAGTTATATTTTAGCTGTTCTATTTCTACTATTATTATTATATATATATCGTACTGTAATTTTAGTACCAGAGACGACAAACAATTATATCAATTATAAAGTAGATTTCGTGTTTCAGTCAAAGTATATCCGGCATATAGGAAAGTTTATTTCTGGAGGGAATCTTAATAGGGTCGGAGCTAAACAAGCAAAAAATATGTTCCCCATGCATATATACATACATAGTTTATGGGCCCCTTTCATGATCACGAAGTGCACCAAACTTAGGTGGTTCTAGACAGCCATTAATTATAGATTATTAACCACGAATAAACTCCATTTCCAAATGAACTTGATAGACAGCTCGAAATGTTCTTTCTCTGGTAATAATGATGAAACTATTGATCATTTACTGTGGAAATGCTCCAAAACACATTTATTGATACAAGAAATGGTCAAAAGATTTCAGGATATGTCTACATTAAACCTAGACGAGAAAACCTTTATTTTAGGCAGTTTTCCAAAAACAACATCATTTGTTATTCTGTTTTTTATGGTTGTTGCAAAATACTACATTAATATGAATAAAAGTTCAAAGAAGCATTTTAATTTCTTGGAATATAAAATTAATGTCCATTCACTTTTTCTAAGTCACAGAGAAATTGCATTAAAAAAACAAGTTGCAGGAATTTTTACATGCCTGGATGCCAGTTAAGGAAATATTGGACAGTATAAATATAGAACTAGTTTAACTAGAGGTCTTGCTTTGGGTTTATGTTTTATATTATATGTAGAATTTGAGGGATTCTGGAATCTGGAGATTTTAATTCTAAAGAGTAGTGTATACAATAAATGACATTGGTTCAAATTCCTCAATTACTTAGACACAGATAAATATATTAGCAAGGCCTCTGCTGACATAAAAGTATATTCTGTGCTCATATTTATTGCTCCTGTATGGAATTGTTAGAACAAAAAAAAAAAAAAAAAAAAAAAAAAAAAAAAAAAAAAAATTAAAAAAAATAAAAAATAACTCGGTACAACTTATATCACCCTTTATAATAATGACTCTGGTAACAATATATCTAATAATATTATTAGGGAGAATCGCCCTGTCCTGGATGACTGATGTTAGAAACCATGGGTTTACTTCCTTCCTATTTCCTCAGACCTCAATGTGGGAAAAAACACTATTTGGGTTTTGAAGTATATATAAAATTCTAAAACCAGAAGGTATAAATGCGGGCAGTAATAATTAAGCCACCATAAATTTGATTGTTTCTCTATTGATGTTTTTAACAAAAAAAAAAAAATGGCCTTTAGGTACAGGAAAAGAAATGCAAAATAAATTTCCAATGTAGCGGCCATGGCGCCATCTTGGATTTCTGATTGGAACGATTTTAGCTCTTATTTATTTACAAGTCACCCTGGTGCTTCCTATCAAGTTTGGAGTTAGTTGGCCTTTCGGTTCAGGAGAGGAAGCGAAAAATAGATTTTGGATTTCTGATCAGAATGATTTTAACTATTTTGATCTACCAGTCACCCCGATGCTTCCTATAAAAGTTCTACACAATCGGCCTTTTGTTTCAGGAGAAGCAGCGAAAAATAGATTTTTATGATGGTGGCCATGGCGGGCATCTTGGATTTCCCATCGAAACGATTTTAGCTATTTTTGATTTACAAGTCACCCAATGCTTCCTACCAGGTTTCATGTCAAATGGCCTTTCAGTTCAGGAGAAAAAGCTAAGAATAGATTTTAAGCATGGCGGCCATGGCGGCCGACATGGATTTTCGATAGAAACGATTTTAGCTATTTTTGATCTACAAGTCACCCCGATGCTTCCTGCCAAGTTTCAAGTCAATTGGCCTTTTGGAGCAAAATATAGATTTTCAAGACGGCGGCCATGATGGCCATCTTGGCTTTGCAAACGGAACAAATTCAGCCATTTTAATCTACGTCATCCCGATAGTTCCTACCAAAGTTCAAGTCAATTTGCCTTTCGGTTCAGAAGAAGTGCAAAATAGATTTTCAAGATGGCGGCCATGGCGGCCAACTTGGATATCCGATCGAAACAATTTTAGCTATTTTTGATCTACGTCATCCTAATGCTTCCTACCAAGTTTCAAGTCAAGTGGCCTTTCGGTTCAGGAGAAGAAGCGAAAAATAGATTTTCAAGATGGCGGCCATTTTGGATTTCTGATAGAACGATTTTAACTATTTTTGATATACAAGTTACCGCAATGCTCCCTACCAAGTTTGAAGTCAGCTGGCCGTTTAGTTCAGGAGAAGAAGCGAATAATAGATTTTCAAGATGGCCGAAACGGGGGCCATCATGGATTTCGGATCGGAACGATTTTAGTTATTTTTTATCTACAAGTTACCCCAATGCTTCCTAGCAAGATTCAAGTCAGTTGGCCTTTCGGTTCAGGAGAAGAAGTGAAAAATAGATTTTCAAGATGGCAAACATGGCGGCCGTCTTAGATTTCTGATCAGAACGATTTTAGCTATTGTTGATCTACAAGTCACCCTGATGCGTCCTACCAAGTTTCAAGTCAGTTGGCCTTTCGGTTCAGGAGAAGAAGCAAAAAATAGATTTTTAAGATTTCGGATCGGAACGATTTTATCTATTTTTGATCTACAAGTCACCCCGATGCTTCCTACCAAGTTTCAAGTCAGTTGGCCTTTCGTTTCAGGAGAAGAAGCAAAAATAGATTTTCATGAAGGCCTAATTGGATTCTGGATCAGAATGGTTTTAGCTATTTTTGATCTACGATGCTTCCTACCAAGTTTCGAGTCAGTTGGCCTTTCGGCTCAGGAGAAAAGGCTAAAAACAGATTTTCACGATGGCCGCCACAGCGGCCACTTTGGGTTTCAGATCAGAAGGATTGTAGCTATTTTTGATCTGCAAGTCACCCTGATGCTTCCTACCAAGTTTCGAGTCAATTGGCCTTTTGGTTCAAGAGAAGAAGCGAACAATAGATTTTCAAGATGGTCGCCATTTTGGATTTTCGATCGGGACGATTTTAGCTACTTTCAATCTACAAATGACCCCGATGCTTCCTACCAAGTTTCGAGTCTATTGGCCCAGTGGTGTAGGAAGAGTAGGCTTTTAAAGAAAATTGTTGATGCCGCACGACGGACGACGTACGATGCACGACGCACGACAGATATTGACCGATCACAATAGCTCAACTTGAGCACTTCGTGCTCAGTTGAGCTAATAAGAACGTTAATTTTCTCATCTAAATACCTATAATTCCATTCTCAGACCGCCATGATACATAGTTATCTCCCCATGTTACTATATGACGCTACCATTTGCGGACGCGACAACACCCCGCAAATGAAAGTTGAGATGCTTTAAAGCTTTAATTTGAGACCAAAATTATCTTTTCGAACGATGGGGCCATTTTACTCGCGATTTAGAGTTTAATTTGACACCAAAATTATCTTTTCAAATGATGGGGGAATTTTTTCTCGCGATTTGAGTTTATACGAATTTCAGTATCTGGACTGGTGTAACTTTTTTAAATCGTAAGTTTTATTTATAAATAATATCATAATATTACAAACCTTTTATTCAACCACCCAGCTGTATATTGTTTTGCATTATATCACTGATGAAACAGAACTGAGAAACATACGAAGATTTATGTTGTATGGGATGAATTTATTTGAAATTATTAACCTTAAGCACTCTTTGGGAAATCTTAGCATACAAAGAATTGAAGATATTTTTTGTGTATTTTATTAGAAAATAAGATTTGACATTTTATGCAAATTGTCTCTTCAGACTACAATTTGCATAAAATGTCGATCCTTATTTTATGGGAAAATGAAAAAGTAATAAATAATAAAACAAAATCAAACTGTCGTCTGTTGAAATTTCTACCTGAATGCTAAACGTTAAAGCACTGGGCTGAAACTGTCTGTTATACGAGGGTCGTGCAAAATGTTCTGTCACTAATTGGCTTCCTAAGTTTTATCCCAGGTATATATATATATATATATATATATATATATATATATATATATATATATATATATATATATATATATATATATATATATATATATATATATATTGCAAAAAATGGAAATTAACAGTTAATATTGACAAAACAAAAATTATGGTATTTAGAAAAGGGGCAGTCTACCAAGAAATATGAATTTTACATATGATGGAAAAAACGTCGAAACTGTAAGCAAGTTTGTTTATTTAGGGATAACATTCTCAACTGGAGGTTCTTTTAATGAAACTCATAAGACTTTATCTGGCCAAGCTTTGAAAGCAATATTTAAATTAAATCAGTACTTATACCATTTTACTGAACTACCACCTAAGCATGTACTTTAAATATTTGATAAATTAATCAAACCTATACTATGTTATGGGAGTGAAGTGTGGGGTTTTTCTAAGCCTGTGCAGCAAGAGCGTGTACATCTTCAGTTTTGCAAGAAATTGCTCGGGGTAAAAACATCTACACAAAATGGTTTTATATATGGTTAGATGGGTAGGGTATCATTACAAACTAGTATTATATATTCTGTGATTAATTATTGGTTCAAAATACTCGAAAGTGAACAAAGAATGAATATTAAATATGCATATAAAATGTTAGTGACTGATTTGGAAAATAGACCAAATTCTATAAATTGGGTTTCAAAAGTTAGAGATTTACTGTCAATATTAGGTTTTCATGAAGCGTGGTTAAATCAGGGTGTTGGTAACAAGAACAATTTTTTGGCAGAATTTAAAATAAGGTTAAATGACAATTTTGTACAGAATTGGAACAGCAGAATCTCAGAGTCTAGTAGAGCAACTTTCTATTCTTTATATTCAAATTTTAATTTTCACTTATATCTAGAAGCAGTTAAAGTAAAAAAAGTTTAGAATAGCACTTAGTAAATTAAGATTATCTTCACGTAGACTAGAGGTTGAGGTAGGTATATGGGCTCGACCAAATAGAACTCCAATATATCAGAGAAAATGTCACATTTGTAATAAATTAGAAGATGAATTCCATTTTTTGATAGAATGTGTTTTATATAGGGACCTTAGAAAACAGTATATAAAACGATATTTTTGGAATAGACCAGATATGATGAGATTGAAAGAACTTATACTGTCAAACAGTAAGAAATTGATATTAAATTTATGAATTTTCACAGAAAAGGCCTTTAAAACTAGAGCATTATATTATAGTAACCATTAAATATTATTTTTATGCCCCCGCATCGGATGATGCCGGGGGCATATTTTTTTTTTTTTTTTTTTTTTTTTTGGTTTTCCGTACGTGCTTACTTGGGTACTTGCGTGCGAATGTATGTCCGTCTGTACGAATGTGCATACGTACGTATGTACGTACGTGCGTACATGATTCTGTTAGACTCAAGTTAAGGCATTTGTACCACGGAGAGTTCTGCAGTTTTATAGTCAGGTACCCCACAGCGGGGGCATCCGTGTAGTGTAAACACATTTCTAGTTTCATATTATATTTGAATTTTGATATTTCGTGCAAATTGCTTTGTAACTGACCGAGTTATTTCAAATTGATATAAATGCAGTCATATATACTGACCAATTTACTTGTTACAATAAGAAACGACCTAGCAAAGGATGGTCAGGAGTCCACCTTTTACATGATAACGCCTCCTCTCATAAGTGTGAGGTTGTTAAGTCTTTTTTAGCTTCTGAAAAGGTGAACGTTTTAAACCATCCAAGTTATTCACCTGACCTGAGTCCCTGTGACTTCTTTTTATTTCCAAGGCTTAAGAAAATGCTTTCTGGAAATAAGCATACGTCTAAAAGTTCTCTTGGCAGCACTATTTATCAGTGTCTCCAACAGATACCAAAATAAGGCTATTCATCTGTTTTTCGTGACTGGGTAAAAAGGTTACAAAAATGTGTTTCAGTAAAGGGGGAATACTTTGAAGGTTTGTAATAAAAATATGTTTGATAAAACGTAGCACTGAAGTAATCCGAACCCAGTGACAAAACTTTTTGCAGGACCCTTGTACCTCAAGCAAAAACATGCATTACAGTGACAATGAAGACAACATACAAGACACAGATCTTTTTATTTTATCTCTGTAATCAGAATCTTTACTGTTTGTCATATGAGCCGGAACACAGCATGCCCTACAAGACTGCACGTTCTCCCAGCGAAGACTGATCATAGTCTTCGCTGTCCGTTTGAAGATGCTTTAGATCCTTCTCTACCCATAGAGTGCCCTGCGAAGACTCTCCTTAGGCTGCGTGGATGTGCAGGCTGATCTGTTTCTTCGTTGGGCGCACATGCAATCTCGTAGGAAAGGCTGTGCCCCGACTCATGTGCATGGCACAAAATGCGCATAACCTAATCTGACGGTGCTGAAGACTAGCGCATGCACATTATACTCGTATCACTGTTTAACGCTTAGCACTCGTTAAAATTTTCAGCAGACAACACCTTGAAATGTTTTTTGTTATTTTTTTTGTTTTTCAGAAAACAGGTTTTGACAGTTTATGCAAATTGACTCAATTATATATTTGAGTCGTAATGTCAGAAAACCTACCTTCGGACATGCACGACCAGCGAAGATTCAGATCGCACTGTCTGTCAAGAATCTTCACTGGGCACATTGTGGATAGCAAATGGTGCAACGTTTCTTCATGCGGACAATAGAGACTGTGATCAGACTGTGCGGAAGGTATGTTTTCTCAGCTTGAGGCTCATTTGAAGGACATATACCTTTTAAACACTATAATATTGTTGTCGCAGCTGGCAGACTGTGAATGTAAAATTGTGCATTAATATTAATGTGATAGCGCAGCTACTCCTCGTCAAGTGAAAAAGTGCCTTCGAAAATGCGCAAAATACACAGATTCAGATCATCCTGCGCATGCGCAAAGTATCATTCAGGTCTGCGCTCCATGCATACAATCTGTTGTATCCTATGATTCTGTTAGCGGACTGTGAAGGCTCTGATCAAGGACTTCGCTGTCTGCATTTGCCCGGACACGTCGAAAATGTTGCGTAATGGCGTAGGCTATAAATAAAATTTTTTAGTTGAGTGTATCCGTGAACAGTACATGCATTTAAGTTAAAGCTTGGTAGATTTTCCGCCATATTAAAAAGGAGACAACTTTTATGACTTCCTGTTTGCATTCCTGCACACCAATCTTCTGCAATGAGGTCTACTCCAAAAAGAAAGTATTTGCTTCCATCGCAAAGAATTTGCTCCCACGGGGAGCAAATTCTTTCCTTTTAAAGTAGACCCCTTTTCGGAAGGGTCATAAGCAGTTTTGACAGAGTTGCCTCCCCTGAAAGTGTATCCATTCCCCTAAACATACATGTATATCTGATTTACACTGAATTAATGATACGCGTCCGACGTACTTTTGATGTAGTACAAGATTGAACATTTAAAATTGAGAACCCTTTGTCCTTTTGATTAAATGTCACTGTTGAACAAATGCACAGAGTATATTAGACAATTACGAATCAAAATCAGTAAGGACGAAAAATATGACAGTTCAGACTGCAGTTTTCACGTCCAGATGGCGTTTTCGAGGAAAGACCTGCAACACAAATATAAAGTATGATTTTCTTGAAAATCCAGTTCTACTTTTGTGAAATTGTTGTATTTGCATTTCAAGCACAGGATGTTTTTTGCATTAAAGTGAAAACAAGATGGAGACTGATTTTCAAACTAAACCACGCCCCCTGAAATTCATGCACTGACTGGAACTATTTTGGTAGGAAATCATAACGGCTGAATGTGAAAATTCCAAGGTAAAGCATGAATGAAAATGTAATAAACAGTTTATTTTGTTGTTTTGATCGATTACGAAAAAAAATTCATTCGTGTTCTAAGTTTTTCTTGTAAAAAAACTCATTCGCCTCGCTCACTTGATTTTTACGCTCTAGCCATAGAATACTAGTGAATTATTTCTCCGTCGATCAAAACAACCAAATGAACTTTATCTATTTTTTAAGACAACGCGCCTAGAACCCCTATCTTAAACTCGTGAATATAAATATAAGACGTATGGACGTTTGACCCTGCTGCCTGTACTGTTTCTCTTGAAGGACAAGCTGACATAAACGATACCACAATAGAGCACTTCATAGAAACCAGAACTTACAAGAACAATGTTTTCGGAGAAAACAGATGGCCCCCACCAAAGGTTCAGTGTTTCTACTGCTGTGACCTTGAAATTTAGGTCAAGGACACCAAAATCTAATCCTGTCTTTGTTATGTCTAAATTATACATGTATGTCCATGAAAATATGCTAAGAATCAAACCACTGGTTCACACGATGTTGTGCGAATAAGAATGTGTCAGCCGACGCCAACGCCGCGGCGACGCCAACGGGATCAGCCCGAAAAACAATATGTCACCCCTCCCGTTAGGTGTGGGGACAAAGCAAGTGAGACGAAACTGCAACAGCAGAAATACCACCTCTGGAACAGTCAATAGCACTGGTTTTACTGGCGGGAAACGTTTTCCTTAACTTTTTCAGCCCTGCAGACTAAAAAAAAAATTGTAAGCAGTGTAGATCCTGATAAGACGGCTCATAATGAGCCATCTCATCAGGATATACATTGTTTGCCATTCTATTTTAATTTTCACTGATATCCCTATTTGCAATAATAGGCATGTCCAAAGTCAATGATGGAAAATTCTATTTCATAAACTCAGGGGTAAAAAGGTTAATTTTGATAGTGGGGACTTCCTATCCTATCGGTGGATCAACGCTGAAAAAAGTAAAGCTTGACTTTACAGCATTGTGATGAAACAAAGATGAAGATTCGACTAAAACTGATAAGTGGTACAGAGGATGCCCGGGAAGAACCACAACCGCCGAGCATCGCCTTACAAAGATACCAAGGAGAAGTAAGAGCAAAGAAGAACTACTAGTAGGTAAAGATACCCAGGAAATGCCACAATCTCGAAGCACAGCTTTCCCGAGGCACCAAAAGAAGGGGGAGATTAAGAAGAACAAGACAAAATATTTAGACGTAAACGTCTAAGTACCGGCGCAAACTTTGTTCATGTTTACATAGAGATATGGGACAAAGGTATACTAAAGTTTAATAAATCTTCAATATAACAGATAAGATCGAACAACAATATGATTCTTTAACTTTCACTGCCACAGGCGATGATAACAGGCTTTTGCAAACAGCATAGATCCAGATGAGACGGCTCATATGAGCCGTCTCATCTGGATCTACGCTGTTTGACATTCAGTCTTTCAACTTTACGTATAAATTTCTTTTCAAGCAATAGTTTGTTAAAAAAAGAAAAGTAGACGACAATGTCGTCTGAAATTTGGCACCGAAAGAGTTAATATTTGCTTTTATTAAGCTTTATGGAATTTCTTGATTGAAATGAAAATAAAATAGACATTAATCTGTTTATAACACAGTGTGTAATAAGATTTTTATATTTGCAGGGATCGTCACAAACCGACGATCCCGGCAAACATAAAAATTCCTTAGTGAGTTAATCGAACACGTTCCTATAAGCTATATTAAGAGACCGGCGCGATCAATAAACGTCACATACGAAACATTTTTACACACAAACAAGGAACTGCAGCAGAAGAACCGCCTTAGAACGGTCAATATAAAAACTACTTGTGGGGTGGGCGTAAAGCGGTAAAGCCCCGATTAGTCAGACCATAGACAAGAAATGACTGGCGCAAACTGTCTAGATAAATTTAGCATTATGACTCAAGTTGTTTCAAAAGTTTGGCGCCTGCCTATTACTGTCTATGGATGGGCCCATCGTGGTCCAACTCGTGTTTTTTTTTCTGCTCTGGCTTTATATTTCCATTGACCCATCTACTTTGTTTCATTATAGGTTTGTGATTATTTGTGTTTTATTACGACGTTTCATTGATGAGATAGAGAATCCTACCGGGCTGAAGACATATTTTTTATATTGAGCTACATTAGAAGGTGAGTTTTCGACTTGTAATCGGCAATAAGCCTAAATATTCTCAAAAACAGTGGACGAGACCAAATATTATAATTTTATATTTATTCTCCATTGTGTGCCCTGGAGTTGTTCCGTTCCGCAAAGTACAATTAGCCGTCTTGACTGCAGGTGGTGTTCGAGAAACGTAGCTTAAAGTACAGATTATACATTATTCTGTCAAGCGTGAAAAGTAGGCCATGGTCATAATGGTCGATGGCAGTTAGCAGGATGTATCAAGGCGGATGCGCACGTATGAAGCCAAGGAGCCCTGGTGTTTGAAAAACAGAGTTAAACGCTTAGACTTTACATTGTTGACTCCGACTCTAACGCCTACGACGTCGCAAGAAAATGATCCCTATGTTGCTCCACCTTGCTAAAGCAGTCGCGATAAAACTAGGTTACCCCTCCTACCCCTCCCTCGTATTTTATACTGCTCTCCTTTCCAAGGCGAATATTCTGGTATTGATCAAAATCTACATTACAAAAACACGCCTATTCAAACATATAGAAAATTTCATCTCCAAAAACTGAAAATTTTCAGATATAAAAACCTGATATTTTTCACATTTCTGCTCCAAACATAGATTGTAGGTACGCGTTAGAACCGCCTCGGCGAGGCGGTTCTAACGAATACCCACAATCTATATTTTTATGCAGAAATAAGAAAAATAAATTATACCCCTGTAAACCCCAGTTTTACTACATAAAAGTGGGGTTTAAGGGGGTTAAAATTAAATAGGCATGTTTTCGTGATTTATTTATTTTATTTATTTACACAATATTTTAAGAGGGTGACACATTTAGCTAAAAATAGCCATTCTACCAAGTGGCCCTCTACTAACATACTAAATTCTCTAAAACACATGTTACTTGAAAAGAGCAAAAATGTAACATGTACACATATATACACAAACGATGAATCTTCCATAGTGGTCACCCCGCTGTACAGATGCCCAATTTGCTTCTTGTTTGGTTTCATATTATATTTTCTTGTTGTTTTGCTAGCATTGTGTCAACTTCTTCAAAGGCTGTCCACTTTGCTTTCAGTTTTCTTTCTATCTATACTATGTCGATTAGATTGTTTACAATCAAGCTATGGTATACAAACGCCAAAATTTCCTCAAGGTGGTTGTCCACGTGATTATCATTGACCAATCTAATCAAACCGCGTGTCGGACAAAATCCCGTAGACGGTTATTTTCAGACGCTGTGACGTCAGAGTGCTGTTGATAAAGGGTTTAAATTACAGGAAGTTTGCTTAAATTACAGGAAGTTACGGGTTGAAGGAAACAGTATTAAGTCCCCGTACAAACCATTTTCCCATCCAACAGAGACAATCTACCTACTAGTGCTTTCAGTTCTTTGATTATGTAATTGTGTTAATGTCTCGAGCTGCTTGAAGAAAAAAGAGGGAGGTTCCAAACGAGTGATAAGTTGATACTCAGGAAATGCCGCAGTCACAAAGCATAGCGTCCCGAGGCACCGAAAGATGAAGAAATGAGGAACAAACGAGCAAAACAAACGCTATACATGTATATGAAACCATCTGCCCACGAATCAAGCAGAACTGCAGTCGAGGAAACGGCTTGGAACGGTCAGTAGAAAAAAAAACTTCTTGGAGCTAAAACCAGTTTTACTCGCAAGAAACCTCGCACTTAATTCTTAAGCAGGTTCAAATTAATAATAATAATAATAATACAGTCGACTCTCGTTATCTCGAATTCCAAGGGACTCTCTGAAATCCTTTGAGATATCCGTACATCGACATATCAGATTTGCAGAAGTGAGGAAAAATAATTCTAACAACCACATTTAACAAATTGTTATGTAATTTGACTCTTGAATTTACGAGTAGATATATCGAAAATATTGTGGAAAAGAGGAGAAATTGCTCCTTAGGAGCAATTTCTCCTCTTTTCCACAATATTTTTTTACCTGTTGGAAGATTTTCATGTTTAGTCAGGGACAAGATTTCACTTCGAGATAAGCAGTTATTCGAGATAAGCGAGGTCGAGATAACGAGAGTCAACTGTAATAATAATAATAATAATAATAATAATAATAATAATAATTTTTACGGTTTTCTACCTCATCAGTGAGTGAAACATCACAATGAAACAAACATAGTCATAAACACTATGATGACACAAACAAAAGCTCAGTGACGGTCTGTTTGTTTGTGTTGAGGTTTTACGGCCCGGTCAACCAACGGGGTCATGTCGAGCGCGGTCAGTTTACCTAACCATACGTTTACTGGGCAGGCTTAGTCCTCTAAGCGGTTAACCAGTATTGTGCACATTCTTGCGCCAGAAACTGACAACTGACCTTCTTGAATCAGCGGAAGGGAGAGAATGACCGTAGAAAATATTTCATGATCAATCTCCGCGAAAGATTGTTGCCGTCCTCCAGTAACGGTCTAAAATAGGAAAACTACAAACACGAACACGATGAGCCTGGCCATAGATATTGATAGTTCATACAGTCTGATCAGGTTCTTCACTGGGTGCATTTTAGATAGTCAAGGATGCAATGTTTCTTCATGCGGAAAACAAAGACTGATCAGACTGTGCAAATGAGATTGAGTCTACGTTATGGTACCTTTTCTCACATTGCGGCTTAGATATCGTAGAATTTATCGACGTACGTTATGTGTGGTTGCGCCTGGTTAATCTAGATCATTTCTATTCCCATATCCCTCGAAGATACCTTTTCCACATGGCGCTACTCGATCGATCGATCGACGTCTCTTCGTCGTACAACACACACACACACACACACACACACACACACACACACACAGAGAGAGAGAGAGAGAGAGAGAGAGAGAGAGAGTTTCATAATTTAATTAGAATGCAAGGGCCCAGATATTACAATTATTATTATAGGCCCAAACTCGGACTCGGTTTATTATTCTACTGTTGAAGAGTCATTACACTTGCCCATCGACACTGGTGTGAAAAACATTGTTATTGCCAAATACTTAGCGAACTTCCTAAATCATAATATGGTACGAAAAAATGAAGCTGCCTGCACACAGTTTGCATTAACCAAGACTATAACTTACCCACGTTACAGAATCGTCCTCTTTACTTTAAGACAGTCTTCTTGTTAATAATCAAGGCCCAGTTGTTCAAAACTGACGATGTCGTTAGTTAACGTATCGTTAAAACTTTGATCATTAAAAATGGCATATACGCATATATTTTTGCTAAAAATGTGAGTAGCTATTTGCAAAAGCTACTCACATTTTTTTCAGCAAAATAACTGTGAATTAGATAGTGTACTTACTAAAGCAGTTAACATTTTGACCACTAACGATCTCGTTAAGCTAACGATGCTTTGAACAACTGGTATGGAACACCATAGCTTTCTTATGTTGTAAAAGTCTAGTTTATTTTGTTAAATGATGGGTTACCTTGTCTGAGAAGCATATAAACTTGTCTATACGATGTGATATTATGTTAAAAGTGTGTGTTGTTTTGTCCACACAATGTCTTATTATGTTAAAAGGTCATGTTGTCATGATAAACGCTCGTGTTGTTATATCCACACAGTGTCTTATTATCTTAAAAGGCTACGGTGTTATGTTAAACTCACGTGTTGTTTTGTCCATACGGAGTCTTATTATGTTAAACGTCTATGTTTTTATGTTAAAAATTGGTTTATCTTGTCTACGAAGCATGTAAACTAGTCTATACAACATGTTATTATGTTAAATACATATGCTGTTTTGTCCAAACAGTGTCTTATTATGTTAAAATGTTATGTTATTATGTTAAATGCACGTGGTGTTTTGTCCACACAGTGTCTGTTATGTTAAACTGCTATCTTATTATGATTAAAAATGGGTTATCTTGTCTACGAAGCATGTGAATTTGTCTATAAACCGTGTTATTATGTCACACACGCGTGTTGTTTTGTTCACATATGGTCTTATTCTGTTAAAAGGCTATGCTATTATGTTAAAAAGCTTTGGTCTATACATCATGCTATTATGTTAAACATTTGTGTTGTTTTGTCCAAACAGTGTCATTATGTTAAAAGGCTATGTTATTATGTTAAGAAATCAGGTTATCTTGTTTACGGAGCAAGTGAACTTGTCTGTAAATGTGTTATTATGTTAAACGCATGGTTTGTTATGTCCACACACTGTCTTATTCTGTTGAAAGGCTATGCTGTTATGTTAAAATTTGGGTTATCCTGTCTATGAAGCATTTGAACTTGTTTATACAAAGTGTTATTTTGTTCAACGGGAGTGCTGTTTTGTCCACACAGTATCTTATTATGTTAAAAGGCTATGTTGTTATGTGAAAAAGTTGGGTTATCTTGTCTACGAAACATGTGAACTTGTCTTTACAAACTGTTATTTTGTTTAACGCTCATGTTGTTTTGTCCACCCAGTGTTTTATTACGTTAAAAGACTATGTTATTATGTTGAACACGTATGTTGTTTTCTCCACACAGTGTCCTATTATGTTAAAAGGCAATATTATCATGTTAAAACTTTAGGTTATCTTGTCTGCGAAGCATGTGAACTTGACTATACAAATTGTTATTATGCAAATGGGTGTGTTAGTTTGTGTACATAATAGTTTATTATGTCAAAAGACTAAAATATTATGTTAAAAAGTTGGGTTATCTTGTCTCTGAAGTATGTGAACTTGTCCATACTACGTCATATTATTTAAACGCGCGTCTTGTTTTGTCCACACAGTGTCTTATTATGGCAACAGACTATGTTATTATGTTAAAACGTGATGTTATCTTGTTGAATCAATATGTTGTCTTGTTCAACTGCATGGTGTTGTTCACGAAATTTTACGCATGCGACATTGTGTGGACAAAACGACACGTGAGTTTGACATAATAACGTATCGTCTAGACAAGTTACTCTTAGACAAGATGACCCAAACTTTAACATAATGACATATATGTTTGACATAATAAAACACCGTGTAGACAAGTCAACGCCATATGTTGACAAAATAACGTGTCTGTGTAAGATAATAACACACTATATAGACAAGTTCACATGCTTTTTAGACAAGATAACTACACTTTGTTGTGACAAAATAAAATGGTTCTTTAACATAATAAGACAGTGTGTGGGCATGTCAACATTATATATTGGCAAAACAACATGCGTCTTTAAGATAATAACATAATGCATCGACAAGTTCACACAATTCTTAGATAAGACAACAAGAAATATAACAACATAAGACAGCTTTGGCGTTCCATAAACTGGGCTCAGGACAGCTCGATGAGCTTGTTGATAGTGGAATTAAACGTTACAGTCGAATACTGGAAAACCGAAACGTTTATTTTAAGACTATATCAAGACAGCCAGTCAGATCGTATTTAACGTACCGCTTTCGGTTTGGTTTACAAAATGGCGACGTTGGAAAGTACGATCAAAAGCATCACGGTTAGGGAAAGTTGGAGTGAAGGGTTTTAAATACCACCGGCAGCTTAGTTTTGACTGCTTGATGAAGAAACAAGATTGTGTCGGCATGCATTCATGTCTGAATGAAAAAAAAACCCACAGATAACGCAGATACTTTCCAAACAATACCTTTTCTTTCGCATTATCTTATTTTCTGCGGACTTGGGCGTCGCCATTTTGAGTTTCTTGATCGCTTAGAAGTTTGCCTAGTGTCAAATATCGCAATATGTGAATCAGATACATTCGCACAATTTTACTTTCTAAATTTTGTAAGTGATTTGCTGATTGGTCAATCCAAAAGTTCATTCGATTGTGACCCTTTACAGGTGTTCCTGAGCTTATTTGGGGAGGAAACTGTTTAAAATCAATAGCAATGTTAAAACAAGCTGTTACTTCCCTTGATATATTTAGTAACATAAATAACTTGAAAATAGAATTAAAAAATACAATAATATATATATTGTGGTCTGAGTATTGGCTTGAGTGCTTCAATCTGGTCAAAACAGAAACTGCCCTATTCTTACAATAAGCAAATAAACCGAATCACCCGCAATCTTTAGGCAACTTCTTAAGCTGAATCCCATAAACACATGTTTTTTTGTTTGTTTTTTTTTCTGAAGACTGCACATGGCCAAATCAAATTATATAAAGTAAAAAGGCTTTGGTATATAATAAGTATGATGAAAAAATAAAATCTAACCCTGTCATCTCTGAGTTTCTGAAATGGGCTCTTCCATTTGAAACGGGTCTCAGTCGAAACACTAAAACAGAATGGCAAACTCTTCCTTTTCAAACGGGTCTCAGTCAACACTAAAACAGAATGGCAAACTGTATAGATACAGGCGAGACAGCTCATTATGAGCCGTCTCATCAGGATCTACACTGTTTGCAAAAAACGATGTTTGGTCTGCAGGGCAGAAAGTGTTAAGCTTGACAGGAATGCATTAGAAACTATATACACTACATTCATTAGGCCTATCTTAGAATGTTAAGCTGTCATCTGAGACAATTGTACCTAGTATGAAAAGTAAGAACTTAATAAGCAATATTACTTACGCTCTGACCCTTAAACTTGTTTTATTACTATTTTACATGTTTGTAATACTGTTTGAAATGATTAATGTTTAAAACCAAAACTTGACCAAATTAAAGATGGCGACTCTTAGAAAAGGCCACGATAACGTAACACAGCTGTCCCAAAACAGCGTATACGGTTGAAATGGCAACATAAAACAGCATTACGTCGCAAAAAGAATATCCGGAAATGGGTTTGTAAAACACTATGACCCTAATTATATGCTTGTCCCCATAGAATGCCAAGATTTGAAAAGGGGTATAATTCTCACAAAATCCGATTTATTTCAAAAGTTTACCAGATGATCTACTCAATGATCTCAATAAGCTCACACAGTTTCAATGCCCTATCTTATCCAGTTATCGAGATATCTTGCTGACAAGAAAAGCATGACGAACGAGCGGACGACACAAGCGCAAGTGGAAGTTGGGATCATAACAAAAATCAAAGCACTAATACCACTGATGGGTCGATTGTCTTTGGGTGTAGGCTGGGAAAAATTGAAGAGGGACGTAATACTGTTTCATTTAATACTAAACTTCCTGTAATTTTTTATAAGCAAACATTGCAGACGCGGCGTCTGATCTGGGTCCCAGTCCTGGTTTTACAGATAACATTTTCTATACTGCACTCTGACGTCACATTGACAAAAATAGCAGGGCTATAAATAACCATTAGTTGGATTTTGTCTAACATGCAGTTTGACTACATTGGTCAATCATCATCACGTGGACAACTACATTAAGGAAATTTTGGCGTATGTATACTCAGGATCGATTGTAAACAATCGACCCCAAAACGAACTATTCGAACAGGACCTGCAATAGAAACGCCACCTTGAAACGGTCATCAGCATACCCGTTGGGGTCCTTACCCTTTCACCCCTGAGTGTCTGAAATGGGCTCATTCATCTCTGGATATGAACACATCCATTGTTGCAAATAGGGGTTTAGTCAAAAGTAAAAACAACAACAACAACAACAACAAAAAAAAAAAAAAAAAAAAAAAAAAAAAGACAAATAGTACAGATCAAGATGAGACGTCTCATAACGAGCCGTCTCATCTGGATCTACACTGTTTGCAAAGGTATTCGTGTTTCTCTGCAGGATTAAAGAGATAAACCTAGTTATATGGATATTCAACCCGCGGCCTGAATCCTGCTACAATTTCAGTTACAAAAAAGAAACTATAAGAATGAAAATCGTCGTCTCGGTTTCGTTGAGACTCTTTTTGACTTTTATTGACCGGCTCGGGAATCGCGCCAGTCTCTTAATATAGCTTAGGATTTTTATATGTGGTAGAGTTTTCGATTAGCTCACAAAGGATTTTTTATATTTGCCGGGATCGTCGGTGTCTGACGATCCCAGCAAATATAAAAAAAATCGTATAACAAACTGTGTTATAAACAGATTAATATCTATTTTATTTTCATTTCAATCAAGAAATTTCATAAAGCTTAATAAAAACATACATTAAAGAATCACATTATTATTCTTTTTTACCTGTTCCAATTAAAAATTTATTAATCACAAAGAACTTTTTAATTACATACACGAACATAATCTTCTCACGCCCTTCCAGTCTGGCTTTATCCTAGGAGACTCCACAATCTTCCAGCTGCTTCATACTTATCATATGTTCTGCGAAGTGATAGTGGCAAGGAGGTTCGTGTAGTCTTCTGTGATATAAGCAAGGCATTTGACAGAGTTTGGCACATGGGATTAATCCATAAGTTAAGGGATATGGGATGCTCTGAAAGCCTGTTAAAATGGTTCACAAGTTACTTGTCCAACAGAAGACAGCGTGTTGTCCTGAATGAGCTGGCTTCTGAATGGATATTTATCACAGCTGGCGTGCCCCAAGGCTCAATTCTTGGACCGCTGTTGTTCTTAGTTTACATAAATGACATAGTAAATGAGCTACAAGCACATGTTAGACTATTCGCTGACGATACGAGTTTTGTATATTGTTGTCGAAAATCCAAACAACGCGGCCGTTACCCTAAACAATGACCTGAGTTTTATCAGTACGTGGGGAGACGACTGGCTAGTTAACTTCAACGCCACCAAAATTTTTCTATGATTCTGTCTCTGAAACGCGACCAGCCTCTTCATCCACCCCTCTATATGAATGGCGTTCTCGTCAGAAATACATCATCACACAAACATTTAGGTTTTACACTTGCAAACAATTATAGCTGGACAGAACACATAAATAACATTACAAGCACAGCGTGGCATAGGCTTAACTTACTACGTGTACTGAAATTTAAAATTAACAGGAATGCTCTTGAAAAAATGTACATTTCTTTCATCAGACCCCTCCTTGAATACAGTAATGTAGTTTGGGACAATGCATCTACAGATAGTAAAAAGCAGTTGGAATCTGTACATAACGAAGCAGCAAGAATAATAACAGGTGCAACAAAACTTTGCAGCATAGCTAAGCTAGACGCACGAAACAGAAACTTATTGTCTTCTATAAAATGATAAATGGACTTACTCCAGAATATCTTCATACACTGCTACCACCAATTGTTCAAAATACCACTGCTTACAATCTAAGAAATTTCAATGATATACGCAATGTTCATGCTCGTACAAATTTGTTCTATAACTCATTCCTTCCATCCACAATCCGAGCATGGAATGAACTTTCTGACGAAATTAAGTCAGCCCCCTCTGTTGTTTCGTTCAAGTTTAGATTAAACGGAGACCTACATAAGCCTCCTAAATATTACTGGCTTTATATTACAACGCAGGATCACGAATTGGCCAAATTATGCATGCTAGGATTCGAATGGAGTGCAGCTCACTCCTCGCATCTTTATAAGAAAAACATTGTACCCAGTCCCTCGTGTTCCTGTGGAGGCTTCGAAAGTGCGTATCAATTCTTCTTTCAGTGTCCCAACTACTCAGAGGCCAGACGTCGACATCTTCCCAACAATCTAAATGACTATAATACTAACCAATTACTTCATGGTTTACCAGACGCTTCCAACATAGAAAATGAAGTTCTGTTCACCCAAGTCCAAGACTTTATAGTACACTCGAGAAGATTTCTTTGAAGTACTTATTCGCTTGATGTATTACGATTATAGCCAGATATGCGGATTTAATTGTTGATCGACAATGGGCAACACATTTAGCAATATATAAATGACATACAAGGCTAGCATGTCGCACGTATCTGTCGGTTGTGTGGTCTCATAATCGATGACTACAAAAGAGGCGCTTAACACTCTTCTAATCGTCGGGTTGAATCACATTAGCTAACTAAGTTACCAAGAATACGTTTATCTTCCAACGCTAATGTAATACTACCTGATACACTCTATCAACTGTCTCGACATATCTACAGCTGTTACGGGAACACTAAACAAAGATCAAATCAATCGATCAACTTACTTTACCGAAAGAGGTGCGACATGCTCCCAAGTTAATCATCATCATCATCATCGTCATCATTTTTATTATTATTATCTCGTTACTATTATTATCAATATTATTATTATTATCATTATATTTGCCAACATGCTATGTTTCCATCTACTCTTCACACGTTATTACGCTGCTATATAATTTACAGGAGATGATTTACATAAGCTCTAAGCTTTTTATCAAATCCTGTACCATATAATATTTTGCTATGTATATGTGAAAAATGTTGAATAAAATATTGTTTAAACTAAAATTTATTAAACTTTAGTATACCCTTGTCCTATATCTCTAAGTAAACATGAATCAAATTTGCGCCGGTACTTAGACGTTTACGTCTAAATATTTTGTTTTGTTTTACTCTACTGTAGCTGGTGTTGTGCCGTGTGGCGGTCGTAAAATGTCTTCCCGTACATCATCATAGTGCAGGTTATATTCTATTTCCTTTGGGATCATTGAGCCCATCCTGGTTAATTTGAAACTCGAATACCGCTTAAGCATGCGCTAGGGGGCGTATGCAGCCTCGCAAACTACAGTGTTGCATATGAAGAGACTCAATCAAACCGAGTCTCCGATTTTCGTGATTTTGTGTGTTCTTTGTTTCCAAAGGCAATCCGTTTTGATTTTTATCTTTGAGCAAACAGTGTAGACCCAGATGAGACGCCGCTTAAGGGGGCGTCTCATCAGGGTCTACACTATTTGCCACCCATCCAGCAATTTTTAGACACAACATTGGGTAGTAAATTGAACTTGTTCAAATTTTAGAACAAGTATGGTAAGGAATTGAGGTATCCGAATACTTAGGGTAAATACGATAATGTAACTTGCCGGGCTGTATAAGTCCATTTGACTACCTGCTGATTACTAAAATTGTTACGGTAAATGTCCTAAAATTTATCGTACAGTAATGTGTCTAAAAAAATGGCATATGAAAACTGCAGACCCGGAGCAGTCTGATCAGGGTCTTCACTGTTTGCCATTCCACTAAATAATTTTAGAAACAACTGCATAAAAAGCAAAATTTAGGCTAAAACTATGGAATAAAGTATTCGAAATTTTAGGACATTTACCGTAGATTGGCGTCAAATAATGTAGAGTCGTTGTTGCGTTCTTTGTCGTCTCATCTGGGTATATACTCTTTCCTCTGGCCTGCCCGGTCGAATGATGGGACAATTACGGTAGCGACGGACTTCAAATACAATAATATATTTTTTTAAGCATCATTTGAACTGTTTATCTAGATCATCAAATGAGTAAGGCGGGCTTGACGGAATGTTTGATTGCGTCCTACGTAATAATTATTGCGACATTAGGAGAGTCGATGCGCTTTGAGGGGAAGCAACTCTGTCGAATCGTCTTGCATTCCATCTGAAAACAGGGCTTACTCTAAAAGGAAAAATATTGCTCCGAAGGGGAGCAAAAGTTTTCCTTTTAGAGTAGACCCCCTTTCCAGAAGAGACGTGTTGTGTGGGAAAGCAAAGACGAAGTCACAAAAGTTATCTCCCTTGTAAAATGGCGGAAATTCTACCAAGTGTATCAAGTCTCCCTAGGCTTGTCAGGGATGTTTATTCCCATATCCCATACATTTTTAATGCTCCGATATAGCATGCTGGTAAATATTTCAGCAGACGACAGTTTGAAATATTATTCTATTTTTTTTCCCAAGATAACAGGCTTTGACAATTTGCATGAAATGTCAAAGTTTATTATCTGGGAAAAATAAGAAAATTGCATCAATCTCATTTGCAGGGATGACAATAAAACACTGCGCCGTCCTTCGGAGGTTCCTAGTGCAGGGAAAATCCCCCTCCATCCCCATTAAATGTCAAAACCTGTTTTATGGGAAAAATAGGGAAAAAAAATTTCTAATTGTTGTCTGCTGTTTTGTTGCTTTTTTTTTTTTTTTTTTTTTTTTTACACATTGTTAAATATTTCCGTATTTATGTGGTCAGATGTCAGCCAATAAACTTTTTTCTATTTTAGGACAAGCATGGAAAGGCTGAAGGTGCCCGAATATTTAGAGTAAATACGGGTAAATTTTTAATGCTCCGATATAGCATGCTGGTAAATATTTCAGCAGACGACAGTTTGAAATATTATTCTTTTTTTTTCCCCAAGATAACAGGCTTTGACAATTTGCATGAAATGTCAAAGCTTATTATCTGGGAAAAATAAGAAAATTGCATCAATCTCATTTGCAGGGATGACAATAAAACACTGCGCCGTCCTTCGGAGGTTCCTAGTGCAGGGAAAATCCCCCTCCACCCCCATTAAATGTCAAAACCTGTTTTATGGGAAAAAATAGGAAAAAAAATATTTCTAATTGTTGTCTGCTGTTTTGTTGTTTTTTTGTTTTTTTTTACACAGTGTTAAATATTTCCGTATTTATGTGGTCAGATGTCAGCCAATAAACTTTTTTTCTATTTTAGGACAAACATGGAAAGGCTGAAGGTGCCCGAATATTTAGAGTAAATACGGGTACTATTAGGTGCAGTGTCGCCAAGTGAAGCAAATATGAAATAAAATAATGCTTTGATTTAACGATGGCCTGATAAAGGTAAAATAGCGTTTAGCTCTTAGCAAGCTGGGTAAAAATTTCAGCAAGACGACTTTCTGAAATATTTTTCTTATTTTCCCCAGAAAACAGTCTTTGATGTTTTATGCAAACTGTCTCCGAGACAGTTTGCATTAAATGTCAAATACTATTTCAAATGAAAAAAAAATAATAAAATAATAATAATAACAACAATAATAATAATAATAATAATAATTAAAAATAGAGTGGTAAAGGTTAACTGGTAGAGTGCCTTTAATAATAAAATATAATCGGTGATCTTTAAACAGGTGTATAGGAGCGAGCTTGAACGAGCTCCAATAAATAGTCGTTGCGTACTGATTATATTTTAATACACTAAGCATGTTATAGTATATACCACAGTCGAAACAAATCATGTGATTTTGCCATTTTTATTAGAAATTTATCAAAACAGAGCGCAGACAATGTAGCTATAGCTGTATTACTACCACTGCCGTCGCGCGTATTCGCAGGAATACGTTACGTGAGAGAGTGCAACGTTTCTCACGTCATTCTTATGTCCGAAGGTACGTTTTCTGATGTCGTGGCTTAAACTACCCGCCTTGGCTATTATACCGACAAACTATTGCTGTCCTTGGGTGACATGTTCTTTTTGTTACTCGGATCGGGCATGAACCACTGCCCAAATAGCAGGGACAATACACCAGAACGCTCCAGTTCGATGTCGCTCTAACTAATCGAACAAGCTAAGGAGCTAGTCACGAAAATGTATGACGTTTGCAATATATAGAATAGTGAAATTAATGTACTTTAGTTGACCCTTTTTAAGAGAGAACTATGTTATTAAAACCATGGCAGCTGATTATCCAGTAAAACTTCAGTAACTCGAACACCGATGGATCGTTTACCTTGGCTGATTCGAACTTGTTTTCGAGTCCCTAGGAAAATTCTTCATCCAAACAAATACTTAAGGATGTTTTAGTAAAATTTTCTTATTTGATTATGAAAATGTATGAAAACTACTATTATTTTATAGAAGATAGAAACTCATCTTTAAGGTATCACTATTTGCCTCCTAATCTGGCGCTATGGTGGAACTTCAGTGGCTCAAACTATCCATGTCTAGAACAAATTTTCATGTCCCAAACACGGTCGATCCATTCATTACGAAAACACGCCTTTTCAAATAATTAGAAAATTTCACCACCAATAACTGAAAAAAAAAATCAGATAAAAACTGATATTTTCTGCTGAAAAACATAGATTGTGGGTATTCATTAGAACCGCCTTTGCGAAGCGTTTCTAACGAGTACCCACAATCTATGTGTTTTAGCAAAACACAAAATAATGTACGAGACCCCTGTAAACTCCAGTTTTACTATATGAACGTGGGGTTTAAGGGGGTCAATATTATATTGGCATGTTTTCGTGACGGATGTCCCACTGTAAATCGCAAAGCAAATAATTTTACTTATTAGTTCTTCACACTACCCTTAGTTCAATCACTTTGTCGTTTGTTTGGTCCGGGCGCTCCCTACTGAGAGGTGGTTCCGTAAACGACCAGAGTTTGGTATTCTTGAGTCATATTCTTGTTGTTAGTGCGATGATCCCAGACAAGAGTTAGCGAGAACATAGCGCTCACGGACACCCAAAAAGTAAGATTGCACTTGCAACAAAAGCGACATGCACCACACTGATATATCTCATATCATTAATTAAGTTTCATTAAAACTTCAATGACTCGAACACCGATGGCTGATTCGAACTCGTTTTTGAGTCCCAGGCTAGGAAATTCTTCTGATAGCTCAAGAAAACAAACATTAAGAGATTTTAGGGACCATTTTCTTATCATGAAAAAGTATGTTGTATGTTCTTATTTGAATCACCTCCTCGAGGTGATTCTAATGAGCACACTCCGTACCGTTATTCCATAGAATATTGAAAAGACGTCCCTTAATTACCTCTATTAGCCACCTGAACTGGCACTATGATTAACCCTCAGTTATTCGAATTACCCAGGTTTAGAACATTTTCCCAAGTTCCCAAATATGTTCGAGCCATTAAAGTTCGACTGTCTGCTGACAATAAGGGCCCAACTCAGTATACGCATTTGCGTAGTCTAATCTTTGGTGTTTTATTCAAGAGATATAAAATGAATTAACATCAAATAATAAAGACGATGCTTAATTTGCATCAAAAAATCTATGTATTATAGGCCCGCGGTTCTCTCTGGGGCTAAACGGCTTAGATCCCACGCCTAAAGGTTTTAACACGTTCTGTGGAACAAGATGGAAATTAATATCCGAATATTTTAAAAGACGTTATTGCATTTTCGACTAGTACCGTACATTCATCAAAACATGCACAAAATATATAGCAGGACGAAAATAAATCGGATATTTACTAGAAGATTGTATGTGTGCCCAGCGAAGACTCAGCTCAGTCTGCACATCTGCGCAGGCTATTCAGTGTCTTCGCTGTCCGCCTGAAGACGCTTTGTTTCCTTGCTACCAAAAGAATGTCCTGCGAAGACTGATCTGACTGTGCGGATGTGCAGGCTAATCAAGCGATTATCAGTTTTTGCACTTGCCAGGATCTTTAAGCAATTATCTGTCTTGCATTTGCCACATCTTTAAGCAATTATCCCTTTTGCATTTGCTAGCATCTTTAAGGAATTATCCATTTTGCATTTGCTAACATATTTAAGCAAGTATCCATTTTGTATTTGCCAGCATCTTTTAAGCATTTATCGATTTTGCATTTGCCAACACCTTTCAGCAATCATCAATTTCACATTTGCTCACACCTCTAAGCAATTATCCATTTTGTATTTGCCAGGACCTTTAAGCATTTATCCATTTTGCATTTACCAGCATATTTCAGCCATTATCCATTTTGCATTTGCCAGCATCTTTAAGCAATTATCCATTTTGCATTTGCCAGGTTCTTTAAGCAATAATCGACATTGCTTTTGCCAGGATCTTTCAGATTTTATCCCTTTTGCATTTGCCCGGAGCTTTCATCGTTTATATACTTTGCATTTGCGGCCAGCATCTTTAAGCAGTTATGCAATTTGCATTTGCAAAGATATGTAAGCAAATATTCGTCTTGCAGTTGTCACATCTTTAAGCACATATCCAGTTTGCATTTGCCATCATCTTTAAACATTTATCCATTTTGCATTTACCAGCATCTTTCAGCAATTATCCGTTTTGTATTTGCCAGCACCTTTAAGCAATAGTCCATTTTGTATTAGTCAACATCCTAAAACAATGATACATCTTGCATTTGCCAAGTTCTATAAGCAATTATTCATTAGCAATTTCTAGCATCTTCAAGCAATTATCCATTTTGCATTTTGCGGGGATCTACTCTACTGAAAAAACAAGGGCACAATCATTATCCAGATATCTTGTCGGTAAACCATAAAAATTCGAACTAAATCCCAGTATCGATTTGATGCAAATTACGCCCTATCAAGTTCAGAGTCTTCGCAGGGCAATCTATGGGTAGCCAAGAATCCAAAGCGTCCTCAGGCTGACAGCGAGGACTCTAATCAGCCTGCGCAGATGCTCAGCTTGGTCTGAGTCTTTGTTTTGCGCACAATGATCTTTTAGGAAATACGGAGGCCCAATTCATATGTATTTGATTAGTCAGCGGTTCGCAAAGTCTGATCTTAATACTTTGTTTTTTGTGGTAATAGCAGTCATAGCAGTGCCTGTTGACTTATCTTTCGACTTAAAAACACGAGACAGTCCAAATTCAAATTGTCCGGATCTTAATCGATACATAGCTAAGACACGTTTATTACAAATGAATGCGAAGAAAATAAAAACTCCTTGGGAGGCATTAAGTATGACAAAAACATATCCCAGTGCCTCAACTGCTGTGAATGTATAAATAAAACCAAACAGCCACGTAATCCCGGTGATGGTCGAAAGTTTTACGTAGATTGAAAACATATTCCGGGTTGATTTTGTATCGCTTTTTATAGTCGGCGTTCGACATATTTTTACAACTACTACAAGAAACAGAGACAAATTACAACTTATAACCAGTCCTACTGGAACAGCAAACACGTATCCGACCATTCTGTGGTCTGTGATATAACACAAAGACCCACCGTAGCCCATGCCTTCATAGTCTGGATGCGCCACTGATACTGTGATGTTTGTTAGCACTAGTATAGTTGAAAACACAACGGTGTATGTTGTATAAATAACTGTTTGTTTGCAGATTTTCTTGCGCTTTATCGGCATCTTTATAGCAATGAACACCCTAAGCATATGCACACAGCAAGCATTCATCCAGAACATTGTCATCAACCAGAAGTAATGAACCAGAACTCCAATCACTTGACAGCCCCATTCTGTAACTACGGCAGCCTGGTTGGTTCCAAACTGAAACAATGACTGTGCAATTATCAAACATATTACCAAGGCTATGTTGTTTACTCCAGGCTGCGTCCGCAGAATTTGAAAAAGTGAATATGTAATAAGAGTTAATAAAAGGCACAGAAGAGAAATACAAGTGCATATCAATGACAAAATGCCTTGTGGAGAAATGCTATCCAAGTCTGCGGAGTCAGACGTACTGCTTAGATTAAGCTGCTCAGAAAGAGTAACAAAATCTTCCGCACATATATACACAGTTGATTGATTAGAAACATACTTTACCAAATAGATGTCGGGTTGAACATTTGCTTCCATATTTCTGATATGTATCGTCATTTTTCCTTGGTCAAATTTATACTCACTTGGTTCTAATTCTATCAACGGACAGCCTAGGACTTTAGTGACTAATATAGGCTCCATGTCTGCTACAAAACCGGGGACAAAATTATTTAAAGTTGGCATGATACCGACAAGTAGCTCTGTTCCACTTATGTCTGTAACATTTGAAGAATCGACTGCATCATCATTTAGTTTTGTTGTATTATGATAATCCAGCATCATTCTAAACCATTTAGCACTTGTAGTATTCCGCGTAACAAACAGTTTTTCGTCTTTTTGTAAGTCAAGCAGACTATTCACAAATACATTACTCAGTGTGTCTGATTTACCAAAGTAAACTTTACAATGTAGCATAAACGAACCAATAAACTGAGCGTTTTGTGTCGACCGTTGAAAATACATCTTTCGCTCATAAACTAAATGGGAAACTCCCAAAGTAACTAGATAATTATGGTAAATATGCCAGGCACTAGATGCGGTTTCATCCAGATCATGTGTTGGAATGTCAGTTTCATTGGGGGTAAGTTTTAGAAATGCTTCATACGTCACACCAGTGAGGTATTGTACTATGTCTATGCAGTTTCCGTCTTGAAGTGTTTTAGGTGGCATACAGGACAGCTCTCGACATAAATTCTGAAATCAATAAAATGACACGTCCCAGCAGGCACATGATATTTATACAACGTCAGCTCAACGTCGATGCAACGTCATGACGTTGCATCGACGTTGAGGCGACGTTGTGTTAATGTAATGTGCCTGCTTGGGTATGCTAATTTAACCCTGTGCAGCATGGGTAAAATTTTCAGCAGAAGACATACTGAAATATTTTTCTTATTTCTGAAAAAGCAAACAAACAGGATTTGAGATTTCATGCAAATTGTCTCCAGTTTGCATGAGATATCTAATTCTGTTTTGGAGACAGTTGGCATGAAATGTCTAATCCTAGTCCTGTTTTCTGGGAAAATAAGAAAAGTATATTAATCAATTTGTCGTCTACTGAATTAGCCCTAAAAGTAGTAAAGATGAAATATGACCTTGAAAATTTAATATAACACATGTTTACGTAAACACGTTTAAAGAACAGCTCCTGCACCAGTACAGTTGATATGTTACTAAGAACAAAAAAACATACTGTGCTTTTACATTAGACGAAGATCATTAGAAGCGCGGCAGCTCAGTGGTGAGTGCACATGCCTCTAGAGCTAGTGATACCGGGCTCGATCCCTGGGTCAGGCAAGAGAATTTTCGATGTCCTAACACGCTTTCCTTCGTGTCATTTGCAGGCATGACATGAAAACAAAGCGCCGTTCTTCGGATCGGGGCGTTAACTAGAGGTTACCTCTCTGCAGAGAAAATCATACCCTGAGCAGGTTAAATAACCCCACGGTAATCCAAAACGGTTACTTGTCGGTATTCATCCTGCAACCCGAAGTATACAATGTACACCGTCTGTGTACTCCAAGGAGGTTAAGACGTAATGGAAGAAAACAAATACACGTCTAATAAAAAAAAAAACAGTTAGAGCAGGATATTCGTTGTGCAGCAATATGTTCTATAAAATCCAGGTGTGCCAAATGCAGGTAACAAAAGCTATGATCAAGTCAGCCAATTATGGTCAACTCTCCGTATAAAATCAGCAAATGACAAACCAATGATATTTTTCTTAGTTTTCCAAATAGTAGGGTTTGATATTTCATGCAGAAATGGCATACCCTATTTTTCTGGAGATAAAACCTGGAGAAACCATTTCAAAATGTTGTCTTCTTAAAGTTTTATCTAGATTGCTGAGCAATGAAGAGGAAAATAGAATGACCACCTAGATATGGGCTCACAAGAGCGCGCATGCGGTATCTGCTACATTAAATAAAAATAATACAAACCTAGAAAAAAACGCGTTTCTGATCATAGTAACCAAATATTTGTCAAAGAAGAAAGGATTACTGGTTTACCGTATTTATTTTAATAATAATCGGCCAGACATTCCTGAATAAAAAGTAGAGACCCAGATCAAAGTGCTTTAAAAGACATTAAAGAATAGTTGATCAGATTTTACACCATTTGTCATTCACCAAGATTTCTTGCTCATATGACCAGGCCCCAAGGTCGTGCTTAACTTGTTTGACCACGAAATTTGTCCTTCTAATAAATCTCAAATTACTTAAAATTGCAAATTCTTCCTTGCTAAACTTAGCTGAGCATGAAAATTTCTCTGCTAATAAATATGAAAATACCAACAATTATTGTTGGCGTTTTCATATTTATTAGCAGGGAAAATTTCGTGCTCAGCTGAGTTGAACATGAAAAATGTTTTATAACCTCGACTGTCAAATGCGTTTTGTACATTTTAGATAAGTATGTGTCCAAAATTTGTAGATTAAGGGGAATAGATACACTCTCAAGGGAGACTAATCTGTCAAGATTGATTTTGTCTCCCTTCTCGAAATGGGTCTACGCTAAAAGGTAAGAATTTGTTCTTTTTGGGAGCACATTCTTTCCCTTTAGAGTAGAAACATTTTCTGAAGGGCACTGATTTGCAGGAAGACAAACAAGAGGTCACAAAAGTTGTCTCCCTTGTAAAATTGGCGATTCTAACGAGTACCCATAATCTATGCTTTTGAGCAGAAATAAGAAAAATAATGTATACCCCTGTAAATCCCAGCTTTACTATATAAAAGAGGGGTTTTTAGTGGGTCAAAATTATATAAGCATGTTTTCGTGATGTTAGCCTGCACATCCGCGCAGTCTGATCAGATTCTTCGTTGTCCACATGAACAAAACTTTGCATCCTTTGCTCTCCAAAATGCGCTCAGAGAAGATTCTGATCAGACTGTGCGAATGTACAGCCTGATCTGATTTTTTTTCACGCGGCGCACATAGATGAAGACAGGTTTATTTAATGTCCGAAGATAGGTTTTTTTATAATCAAAGACAGTTTTTTTTTTCTATATGTCCGAAGACAGGCTTTTTATGCCCAAAGACAGGTTTTTATGTCCGAAGACAGGTTTTTATGTCCGAAGACAGTTTTTTTTTATGTCCAAAGACAGGTTTTTATGTCCGAAGACAGGCTTTAATGTCCGAAAACAGGTTTTTCATGTCCGAAGACAGGATATTTTATGTCCGAAGACAGGTTTTTTATGTCCAAAGACAGGTTTTAATGTCATGAGACATGTTTTAATGTCCGAAGACAGGTTTTTATGTCCGAAGACAGGTTTTCAAGCGTTGCGGATCTAATGCCTTTACCACATAAAAAGCGCCTTACCTTAAGCGGATCATATATTTGTGTCGTCCGACACCTGTTCAAGTCTTCAACGTCTGGTCTAGTCACATCTTCTGGCGGCGGTTTGAATCTCAACAAAGCAGTGAATGAAATCATTACATGATGATCTGGCGTCTTAATGCAAACTCCCGGTGCTGAAAATCCTGGCTCGTTACACAAGTAACAAAAGATATTGTTATATTTAAAATCAAACACTGCAGTATACGCGTGGCACGCTGCTTCCACTACAGGATCATAAACCTCCCAGTTCCCTGTCACATTGCATTCTGTTATTTTGTAGGTGCATTCTGGTAAATTCCCTTCCATTTTAGGATGTTTATAAATGATGTTACATTCTGGTATCTCATTTACCTCCTCTACTATTTGTTTCATAGAAGAAGGCAATAATACAGCCTTAGAACATTCAACAGAAGCGTCCCAGTACACCATTTTCTCCTCCACCACAAAATTACACAAAGCGCAATACATATTTAGATATATGTCATTCGTGATGTTGTCCGTAACGGGAATTTTAGTATCTACATCAGTAAACTGTTCCGGACGTTCACATTTGTCTCTTAAAATTATTTGCACAGTGTCGTTAAAGTCATTTGCACATTTAGTAGTCATCCACACTGAATTGCCCACCGGTGTGTCAGATGATACTTTTTTCTTTAGATAGGTATCTACACATTCTCGTTTGATTCTTGAGAGTGATTCGTCTATGTTTGGAAGGTAATCAAGTGTATCAGGACAGCATGTTCCAGAGTTAAGGCAATACACAGTATCACAAGAACAATCATCACAACAAGAACCATCGTTCAGTTCTGGTGGTTCTGGTTTGGGTGGGGGGAGATTGGGAAATTCTGGGAGGATAACCGAACCGTTGTCGAGGAAGACTGGAGGTGGGAGAGCTACAGAGGGCACACATTTTGTAGACCGCAAACAGTATGCCTTGTGCATGACCTTGACATAGTCAAGGTCAGATGTTGTAAAATGTGTTCCTGTACCATCTGCGCTTACAACAAGTATCGAAATGACAAACACAAGAAACTCTTTGCTCATTTTGATCTTTTACGTCTGTTGTTTACATCCTTCTTTGGTCCTGTCTTATGTAAGAGTCAATGCATTTTAACCATTTCACCTCTGAGTTCCTGAAGTGGCCTCATTTATCTGTGAATATGGACTGGTCTATCGTTAAAAATAGGAGTTTCTGTCAAAACCAAAAAACAAAATAAACAGAATGGCAAAAAGTGTAGATCAAGATGAAACGGCTCCTTATGAACCATCTCATCTGGATCCACACTGTTTGCATAGTCATCTATGTTGGTCTGCAGGGTTGAAAGAGATACACCTGTAAAAATTAGTTATTTCACAATGGGAGATAATTTACATTTAGACATGTACGCGCAGCAAAGACTCAGATCAGCATGCGAAACCTTGACATCTTACCAGAGTCTCTGCTGACCACTTCAAGAATCCTTAGATCCTTGACTATACAGATATCGTCCAGCGGATATGCAGGCTAATCTGAGTCTTCGCTGGACGCACATGTCTGAAGGAACGATATGTCACGTGGCTCACACATAGCTGTAACAAAGCGCTTCAAAACTGTCTATCTTCGCGCATATGCAAACAGCGCATGCGCAACACAGTGAAGACATGCGCATGGTCTGTGCATGCGCATTTGGCATTTGAAAAATCCACACTATCCATGTATTTGCGAGTTTCGCCTGAACTAGTCACTCTGATTGCATGCGCACACACATCTCGCACCGACTTTTGTATGATGTCTCTGGTTCAAATATAACAATGTTAAATAATAAATAATGTGGAAAGCCTTTGATGTTAAGGTATTCCGAGATGACGAAACGACGATGACTCACAATTGCGTGCTGCACATTGGAAGTACTAAATAATCGGAAGAAACATACTGCATAGTCGGCGATGTGTTTGACTCCCTCATATGTAGGTGCTGGTACCGTCGCTTTCAGTGCAGGCGCATGAAGTCCTGCCCACCAATCCTTAAACTTTACCACTCGCTGGGCTAATTTAGCAGGCGACAAAGTTGTGATATTTTTCTTGTTTTTCCCAGAAAACAAGATTTGACACTTCATGCAAATTGTTTCCAATCATGTTTTTTGGGGAACAATAAAAAAAATATTTCAAAATGTTGAAATTTTACCAAGAGTTCTAAGCCTTAAAGGGAAGAGCCCACAAACTTTAACTTCATTCAGTAAAAAGGGGTTAAAGATACAAATATTTTGCCACAAATTTTATGTAAATCGGTTTAGCGTTTCAGGAGCTATGGCCTTTTAGACATTCCACAATAGCTTTCTATGGAGGCCGTCATTTTGTCAGTCATGTCAAGTGACGAAATAAGAAATCGCTAATTTCAAACATAAGGATAAGTTGTTTTCTCTTTAAAACAGTAAAGTTTCATTATATGCAATAAAAGGGATATAAATTGGCTATTCACTGAAATTATCTTGCATCAGAATGACTGTTATTTGATATTTTTGATTGAGAGTTAATGACGTCATAAACTCACAGCCTCGTTCTGGACTCACATTACCAATTTTTTAAACCTTTACAACTTTCGATTGGTCGATTTTTATGAAACTTGTTGCAAAATGCTAAGCTACTGAATGCCTTTCTTCCAAACTACAAGTACTACTCGTAGTTTATGGACCCTTCCCTTTACACTGTCATGATATAGGAGGTATAGAAGTAGCATCAATACTGCGTTTGAACCTCCCGGGTTTTAGATGAAAATGTACAATCTCTAAAGAGGATTGCTTAGAGTGAACTTCTAGCGCCGATGCTGTCATTTGCGCTATTCAGCAGACGACAAACTGATGATATTTTTTCTTATTCTTTGATTATTATCACTTCAATGGCTAACTCAGCAGACGACAAACTGGTGATGTTTTTCTTATTTTTCCCAGAAAACAGGATTTGACATTTCATGCAATTTGCATGAAATTCCAAATCCCGATTTCTAGGGAAAAATAAGACAAATATTTCAATATGCTCAGAGTCAATATGTCCTCTGCTTAAAATTTTATCAAGCGTTCTATTAAAACGTTAAACACACTTCACTCAGACGCATTACTACCAGACCTAGCCAAATCAATGTTTTTTTAATACTGAGTGACAAAGGAATGAACGCAGCATTTACATGATTCATTAATTCAAAGTCGCATGTTTTGTTGACAATAACATTATTATTGAACCTTTCTCTTATGTTGGCGACCCGATATAGATTGATAAAGAATGCTTACTGGGATTGTAATGTTTGCAGCCATTATCAAAAACAGTGCAGTGCGAGCCCACTCTATTAGTAACGAGGTCTTCCGGTTAGCGTATTTATCCCAAGCCGCGCAGTTTGATAGGCATTTTCCCTACTGTTCGATGTAGTCCAGTATCCAACAGATGATTTGGTAAGCAGACAGCAAAGGTCCTGGTCAGACTGCGCGGATGTTCAGTCTAGACATTACGCAATGAATGGACAGGATCACATGGCGAGACAGAGTTACATATTTGTTCTATCAAATGCTTCCTTTTAGTGGCGAAATTTATGTTATACCGTTCCAGTGTCCGTCTGTCAGCGCTTCATTTCCTCTCTCTAAACTGAGCAGTTTTAGTTTTATGAATTTTCTTTAAATCTTTTGCATGGGCGTTAACATTGGGGAAGAGATGGATTTGGGATTGTAAATGGGAAAATTTCATTTATCCTCAAAAGATTTATGGCCTTTGTTTGACGTCAGAATTCCGTTTACGTTCTGTATCTTGAGAGCAAATGAATGGATTTTGATCACTTTATATACACATTGATTTTGAATAGATCATCTAGATTGGGATTGAAAACTGGCAAATTTCGTTACCCACCACATGATATGGGTCATTTTCATTACCCACCACACGATAGTGGCGGGGTATCCTGTTATCAATAAATTAAGGATTAATTAAGATTGACTTGCAGCATAGTAGTGTTTTAATGCGAAATGCGTTTTCGAGTCATATGCGAACGGTAGCAAACGCGCACAATCTAACCCTAGACCTTTTGGGATCGATATATTTTACGGTAGTCAATGATAGGAAACACAGGGTGGTCTGGGTTGTTGCCCTACAGGCACACATTGAAATGAGTCGTCCAGCCATTGTGTAATAAAAATGTCTGCTAATGAATTTCAATACAGGTTTTGAAGTCGCTAAATGTAAGTTTGTGTAAGGGTAGCATATATCCAGCTAGCATTCTACTTTAATCTATATTGAACCGTTATCGGGCCGATAACTGTCCGATATAGATTCAAGTAGAATGCTAGCTGTGGGCACATAGATATTTTCGGGATATTTTACATCCCCGAAGAAGTAAACTTTGGCGAATACTACAATAAACATCTTTCAGAGCATACACTTCCCCCACCCACCCCAGCGCAAACACAGGAAACAGACTGCGAACTTGTAAAACAACTAACGGGTTATACCTGATCAAAATATTAAACATTTATAAAAGCTCTTTTAAAGCATGTCCCACACGCTTCCCCTGCCATAATCAAAAACTGAATTTGAGCGATCTATCAATAAAATAAAAAAAATCGTATAATCCTTCAAACCGGCTGCTCTTGGCTCTCGCGGTCCAAAAGTAGCATTTGCCGTCTTTTACGGTAGCATAGTTACCCTAAATATTCGGATACCTACCCAATTATCCCTTACTATACTTCAACTAAACTTTGAACAAGTCCATTTAACATTTTACATTAATCATTACGAAAACACGCCAATTCAAATACATTGAGAATTTTACCACCAAAAAATGAAAAATATCAGATGAAAAAATTCTGATATTTTTTTTTATATATCTGCTCAAAACATAGATTGTGGGTACTCGTTAGAACCGCCTCGATGAGGCGGTTCTAACGAGTACCCACAATCTATGTTTTTGAGCATCGAGGCGGTTCTAACGAGTACCCACAATCTATGTTTTTGAGCAGAAATAAGAAAAATAATATATACCCCTATAAACCCTAGTTTTACTGTATAAAAGTGGGGTTAAAGGGTATCAAAATTATATAGGCATGTTTTCATGATGCGTTTGTGTTTAAAACATCGGGTTGAGTCGCAAACAGTGAAGATTCTGATCAGTGGCCGGTTCTGATCTGGGTCTACACTGTTTGCTCAGGCCTGTCAGTCGGAATACTTAGGGTAAATACGGTATCTATAAGCCTGGATTCTGACTGAGAATATAATTTGATGCTCTTTTCACAGAAGCTGATGATAAACTGTTTGATGAGATTATTAATTCATTCACACAAGCTATTGTATGTTTTTCTTTTCTCTTATTTATTATTTATCTATTTACATTACCATAGTATTTTTTAATTCCTTTCTATAACCACTGTTATGTGACTCTGTTAAGCTCAACAACACTTTTTACAATCATTATGCTACAAAAATTACTGAAGCCAGAATTTTCAGTCACTCATCCGTATAAAATGTTTATTGAATCATAAACTCTATCACTCTATGGGCCAAGGCAGCTGACGACAAATTGATAATACTTTTCTTATTGTTCCCAGAAAATAGAGTCTGACATTTATGCAAATTATCTCTTTTAATTTGCATGAAATGTCAAACACTTTTTGGGGAAAAAATATTCCAAAATACCGTCTGCTAAAGTTTTTACCCAGCATGCTAAGCGATGAAACGATTGCATCTAATGTAGATGTTGTGAATTGAACCAATAATGGGAAAATGGTGGTATTACATGTACATCGTATACATATCTCTTTAAGTTTTAGCACTCTGGGCCCAGTTGTTCAAAGCTAACGACGTCGTTAGTTAACGATTCGTTAAAATTTACATTGAGTGATACGCAAATATGCTGAAATTTTTTGCTGAAAAAAATGTGAGTAGCTTTTGCAGCAGTGCAAAAGCTACTCACATTTTTTCAGCAAAAAATATCAGAATATTGTGTATTGAATCCACTAAAACAGTTAACGAAATGATCCTTAACGAGCTCGTTAAGCTAACGACGCTTTGAACAACCGGGCCCTGAAGGCTAAATCATTAGATCGAAATAAATAATATTTTTGTCTTACGTATCACCGAAAATACTTGATATTTCATTCACATTGTTTTATTTTCTACAAAAAAGGAAATATTTTGATTGTTATCTGCTTTTATCTATTGTCAACAGGTTAAGTTGTAAGTTTTCGACTTTGATTTAAAACATTTTATTCTTTCAGTTACATGTACATGTATATCAATTTCACAATATATAATTGAGTCCTCCGTGAAATCCCCTGACCAGTAAATGACACCAAAATCTGACCAACCAAAATAGCTTACCAGTTAACGGTTAATGTTATTGCTTAGACAAACAATATTACCTATGTACTTTTTCATTGATAAATACAGGTACAAATGCAGTTTTCATTGACAAATACAGGTATCACGATATTGTTCGTCTAAGGATTTACGCATGGGCGTGGTTATAGCCTCCTGACGGAGGAGTCAATTTATTAAAGAGTCAGGATCGGACGGTAAGCGTAAAGCTTAAACCTGTCATTTTCTTATTCATGCAATAATGTACAGTACATATTTGAATGGTTGATATAGTTCTATATAAGAGACAGAAAGAGAGAGACCGAGAGAGACAGAGAGAGAGAATCTCAACAATACTCAAGTTACAAGACAGTATAAAATGTGTCTCTAATATGGTAAAATATATCAAAATCGTCCAAAGTTATCATTCCTATTTATGGACCGTCACAGTATGAGAGCTTTGACTCCAACAAGTTCTTACGTCACGTGGACGACAATGTAACTTTAACATTGAAAAGAGACTATGTCAATATTCTTTGTAAATAATAAAGGAAGAAAAAAGGATGTTGACCGATCCCAGTCAGTGTTGCACAGGAGTAATTATAATAGATAATTTCGCAAAAATCTGGGGCTTTGTAATAAAGTCTTGTACTTTAAACCCTTAAACTGCCAATCACAACAATTGTCATCTGCTTTGTCACCTGCTTTTAATTTTAAAAGTCATTTTTTGCAGTCTGATCAGGGTTCACACTGTTTGCCTACATGCAAAAAAAGGTTTGGAAAGTTTGCAAGAATATTCAGCAGACGACATAACCAGACGACATTTTCAGATGCGGGTTTTCTTGGCATTTTAAGGGTTAAGAAAAGGGGCTCGTTTTCATTGTTTGGTGCTTTTTTTTTTCAAGTAATATGTATCGGTAGCAGATCCGCTAAGTATCTGTTCCTGACGTCTGCACACTTAAAGTATGTAAAGAAAAAATGGAATGCACTTATTGACTGTAACCTGTCCTACACTATCGGAAATAATTTTGAGTTTTGATGTTTTAATCCTTGCACAAACATTACAGTGACTACGCCTACTGCTGAACACTATATTCTTGTCTAATTTCCCCTTATCTTTTGCCTGTGGACTGTCACTCGGTGACTAAGGACAGTCCCTGTTTCTCCGATGAATCTTAGTCACTTTCGCAGCACCGGATGCACTCTTCGTCACTTCCGCACCACCGGATGTACTCTTCGTCACTTCCGCAGCACCGGATGCACTCTTCGTCACTTCCGCAGCACCGGATGTACTTTTCGTCACTTTGGCTTTCATGCAAAAGCTTGGTCTAAGCTTAGCACACAGTGTGTTATAAGTACGTGAAAGCTAATACTTGGTTATATAACGTTGAGCAGTATATGAGTATTGTATTGAACCAGTCCATGACCTTTCATGAAGTGCTTCCGGAGCACTTGCAAACCCTAAGATTGTCTACGCAGACAATAAACATCAAACGTATCTTGAGCGTTCCACATTACGAAAAACACGCCTATTAAAATATATAGAAAATTTCATCTCCCAAAACTAAAAATATTTAGATAAAAAATTCTGATATTTTTCATATTTCTGCTCAAAACACAGATTGTGGGGACTCGTTAGAACCGCCTCGACGAGACATGCACAGATTCAGATTCTTCCCACGTGTGCACACTCTCTCATCCGAGCATTTGTTCTACAATGAGACATTCTATAGTCTCCAACGAATCTGTTAAGGGATGCCCTGATCAGATTGATTTTGGCCATCGCTGTCCGCATCCCCTGTAAACTCCAGTTTTACTGTATAAAAGTGGGGTTTAAGGGGTTAAAATTATATAGATATGTTTTCGTGATGAAGGTGGCGTTTCAGTTGTAGTGCCTCTTCTTTTTTGTCCGTTCTGTTTCGTTTGATTGCTTCTATGTAATGACGTTTTGTGGCATTCTCACATTTGGTGATTTCGGCGCGCTGTGTTTTTGCTGGGTATCGTCATATTTACATTAAATGGGCCAATGTGTCTTCAAGCATGCGCAAACTGCACAGATTCAGATTCTTCCCACGCGTGCACACTCTCTCACCCGAGCATTTGTTCTACAATGAGCCATTCTATAGTGTCCAACGAATCTGTTAAGGGATGCCCTGATCAGACTGATTTTGGCCATCGCTGTCCGCATATGACACGTTTTCACATGGCGCTGCATAGAAATATTAAAACATCGCAGCAGAGGTCACATACACATTCCAACGAATAAAGTCTATAAAGGTTGCCCTCATAAATACCTAACACATGAAAGAAGAAAAATCGGAGACACGGTTATATCGTGACTCTTCGTATGGTATTAATATACTTTGCAGGGCTTCGTACGCCCCGTGGCACCGAGCTTTCGAGTCCTGCAGATTAAAACAATGTATTTGAAAAGAGTGTAAATCCTGATGAGACGGCTCATATCAGCCGTCTCATTAAGAACTATGTTCTTTGCCATTCTGTTTTGATTTTTGACTGAGACCCCTATTTGAAAAAATGGTTCTGTCCAGATTCAAAGACGAAAGAGTCCACTTCAGAATGCAGGGATGAAAGGATTAAGTGGAATTTGATCACCACAGATACCAGAATGAAGCCTTACCTGTGGTTCAGACATACAGTCGAACCTCAATGGCTCGAACATCTTTGAGACCATCGAAATTCGTTCGAGACATGGGTAGTTCGAGCCACTGAAGGTTAATCATGGCACCAGTTCAGGAAGCATAATTTAGGAAATCTTTTTGATTTTCAACACATGACTGTATGTTGAGTGTGCTCATTAGAATCGCCTCGATGAGGCGATTCTAATGAGTACACACAACATACAATTCCATGATAAAATAAGAAAAAAAAATCCCTAAATATTTGTTTTCTTGAGCTATTGGAAGAATTTTTAGGGACTGAAAAAAGAGTTCGAATCATCCACGGTAAACGAGCCATCCGTGTTCCAGCCATTGAGGTTATACTGTAATTGGTTTGGTATATTTTGTTCACAAACGGTGGACTAAATTAAACGAGGGCACCATGAGAACGTGTGTCCGAGGACTATGTGAAAAGTAAAGATCCAGATCAGCTAGCAATGTCACGCAGTCTGATAAGAACCTTTCTTGTGCTTTTAAGGAAAATGTGTACACTTTTAGTAAAGTCAGCTCTGTCAAAATTGTTTTGTCTCCCTTCTGAAAAGTGGTCTGCTCTAAAAGAAAAGAATTTGCTCCCCATGGGAGCAAATTCTTTCCTTTTAGAGTAGACCACTTTTCAATAGTGTATTAATGTGCAGGAAGGCAAACAGAAAGTCACAAAAAGTGTCTTGTGCAAATGGCGTACAATCTACAGGGTGTATCCAGTATCGTTAAATCTATATATTCTGTAGTAAGCTGACAGCAAAAGTCTGATGTATAGTCTGATCCTGGTCTTAGCTATTCGCATATGCCTGAAGAGATTCTTCACATAGTTTAGTTGGATTCATTGTGGTACATTTTGTTTAAAGTTCCGTAGTGTTTCACTTACACATGTTTTTTAGACGAATTCCTATAAGATCATATGTGACCTAAGCCTGTCAGCCTCTGTATGGAAGAATGTACGTCCCTTGAAGCGATGATAAATCTCATGAAACGGTTATTTTTGTCAATACTTTGATTTACACATTCATTGTGTGCATTTAAGCCATCTTTACAATTTGATATTCAACTTCACGCCAAAGTCAAGGTTTGAAAGTCCAAGAAAACCTCCTCTATAGAATAATACTTTAACAGAATTAATGACGTACAAAGCGCGAAAGTGCTTTTGTTAAAAAGGATTAGTCCGTTGAAACAACCTAACCACCGCAAACAACCCCGAACTACCCCAATCCACTTTATTTATTCAAACCACTTACTTTATCTATTTTTTTTCCATTCATTCATTTATTTATTATCTCAAGTCGAATGGGGTAGCAAAGATGTTTGATCGCTCAGTATAATAACCATCCATACTGTTTGAGCTGCGTCTTTGCAGCAGACAAACGTTAGTGAAATGGGCGGGTCAGGACTTTTACAAAAACAAAACAAAAAAATAAAAAAAAAATAAAAAAAAATAAATAAATAAATAAATAAAAAAAAATAAATAAATAAATAAATGAAATATAAAGTGATGCTCAAGAAACATCTGACCAGCAAAGTTCTAGATCAGCATATGCATGCATGTGCATCTGCGTAGACTGATCAAGGTCTTTGGGTTTTTACAGTAGAAAAAGACTCACATGAAATATGTGATGGCGACATGAAATGTCAGACAAAATTATGACGGACTTTTAATTAAAGTTCTCAACGTCAGAAGATAAAATGAAATGTTGTTTGCATTATTTTAGCTTGTTTAAGACCCTAATTCAAACAAAAATATTTTTTTTAAACTTGCAACTGTGCAAAGTGAGCAGGCCTTTTTGTTGACACTAAGAAATATGTGGTCTGCGTACCCAAGCCATAAAACATTCGTTAAACGTTGACCAATGGAGAGTCAGAATGTTCAGTTGAACAGACACGGACCCCAAAAGAAAGGATGCAAGCAGGCGTCTTAGGAAATTAAGGATTGCGACAGTTATTTCATAGATTTATATGGCGGCATGTCTAAATTTTAAATGAGAAGCTATTGTGCAAAAAAAAAAAAAAAAAAAAAAAAAGAATGCGCGTACGGCGGTAAAATCAGATATCAACTTCGTATCCAGCGTTACATAGAGTAGGGTGTGACTTTATTTGTTGTATGTCTTTCAGTGTGTCAATTTGTTCTTGTGTTTTTCAGTCCTTTTAGTATTGCGATTACCTCACTTGGGGAAGAGAGAGCTAATCTTAGTGCTTTTCGTACGTTTGTTCGGTTTGTGCTTGTTTAGTTTTGTCGGTTTCCTCTTCCTCGGGCTGCGGTTTGTGATTGTGGCACTCCCTGGACTTTTCTCTTACCTTTTTTGACAAGAAAACTGTCAAAATTTCGGGTGTAAAAAATGGGCTTGGTTTCGCTTATCATCGTTTTTGAAGGTGCTTCTTGTTTCTTTTAACAATTTGTATGTTAAAGGCTCCATATTCCTCAAAAGTGGACATTTTATTATCTAAGAAAGGTTTAATTTGTAGATTTGTTGTATGTCTTTCCGTGTGTCATTTTGTTCTTGTGTTTTTCAGTCCTTTTAGTATTGCGATTACCTCGCTTGGGGAAGAGAGAGCTAATCTTAGTGCTTTTCCGTTTGTTCGTTTTGTGCTTGTTTAGATTTGTCGGTTTCCTCTTCCTCTTGGGGTCTGGGAAGGGCTGCGGTTTGTGATTGTGGCACTCCCTGGACTTTTCTCTTACCTTTTTTTAAAATAAATTATATGTTATTAATACAATCATAAAATGTTGCACCCGACAGCCTGTACATATTCAGTTAGTCTCTCGTTCTTGACATGAAATGAATTTTATCGTATCTCTGAATTAATGATGTTGCCAACATTAATTCAGACACACGATAAAAAATCATTATATTTTTGATCCAGTTCAAAAACGAGAGACTAACTGAAATTTTACAGGCTGTCAGATGCCACAATTTATGATAGTATTTATACTATATATCAATTTATTAAACCTTTCTTGGATAAAAATGTCTATTTTTGAGGAATATGGAGCCTTTAAAGACATATTCAGTTAAGTTTGGGTAACAGAGTTGCCACCGTTTTTTGGGAAAGAGTTGCCAACTCTGCTTAATTTCTGTTCTTTTTGTGGTTGTTAGATTGTATTTTTCTGTCTTTCCCTTTGATGTTGGGAGCTTGATATGGACCTGAGGGGGCATATTACTTTTGCTTTGTTCGTCCTTTGGTTCGTCACATTTTACCTTGGTTACTACGTATCTCTGAAAGTATTTAAGCTAGGCATGGGTAGATCTTTGATATTTAAGCTAGGACTTTCATATACAAAGGCCCGTTTCTAGTTTGGCTCAAGTACACCGAATAATATGATACAATACAACACAAGAAACAAATGAACACATATAAAGTTTCTCAGACAAAAGGAGTAAAACAAAATAAAAAAAAAAAAAAAAAAAAAAAAACTACTATTCATATTGTAGCATAGATGATATGATTAACAAGAGTACGAGCCAGCCATTATATATATGTTTGATGTATATTTATTTATTTCAAACTTTGGTATTAATATCTGTTAACTTAGTGTCAGTTGTTTTCACCGTCGACACCAAACTATCAGGCTGTCCAGATTTCAACTTATATCGGTACATACCTAAAACACGCTTATTACATACGAAAGCCAAGAAAAGAAAAACTCCTTGCCCAGCGTTAAATATGATAAAAACATATTCCAGTGCTTCAACGTCTGTGAATGTGTAAATAAAACCAAATAACCACGTGATCCCGGTGATGGTTGAAAGTTTTGCGTATATGGCAAAAAAATTCCTTGTAGATTTCGTGTCGCTTTTTACTACAGGTGTACGATGTATTTTCACTGTAACTGCAATAAACTGTGCTAGATTAACACTTATGACCAATCCAACTGGAATTGCAAACACATATCCCACCATTCTGTAGTCCGTAATATAACAGATAGTCCCACCGTAACCGATTCCTTCATAATCAGAATGATACACCGATATTATAATGTTTGTAAGCACTAGTATGGTTGAAAATCCAACGGTATATGCAGAGTAAATGAAAGTTTGTTTCCAGGTTTTCTTGCTTCCCGTAGAGTTCTTGATGGCATTGAAAACTCTGAGCATATGAATGCAGCATACATTCATCCAAAACATAACCATGAGCCAGAAGAAATGGACCAGTACTCCAATCACTTGACAGCCCCATTCTGTCACTACAGCAGCCTGGCTGGTTCCAAACTGGAATAACGTCTGAGCTATTATCAAACTTATTACCAAGGCGATGTTATTTATACCAGGCTGTGTTCGCAGCTCTTGAAATATCAAATATGTAATAAGAGTGAAGAATAGACACAGAAGCGAAATACACGTGCACACCACTGATAAAATACCTTGCGGTGTAACACTGTGTACAGGTGATCTTGTAGGCGCCATGATACTTGTTATAAGTTGATGTGAATGGGTTTTAAAATCATCTGCACAGATATACACAATTAGTTCATTAGAAGAGTTAATAATCCGATATATATCAGGTTGAAATTCCGCCCCGATATCTTTGATACATATTGTCTTTTCTTCAAATTCGAATGAATATTCACTTTGCTCCAATTTTACTTGCGGACAGTCCAGTATTTTAGTAACTAGAATAGGTTCAGTGTCGTCGACAAAGAGTGGGGCAAATACTTGTAACTCCGGCAGAATACCAACTACACGATCAAGTGAGACTGATTCATTATTACCTGTAGCGTTTATAGAATCTTTGTTTAGTGTGTTTGTATCATAATACCCAAGCGTCATTTTTAAAGGTGTAGCATTTTCTGCGACAAACACACGCATATTTTTATCCAAATCAAGAAGGCTATTCACAAAGACATTACTTTGTGTGTTAAATTTATCGAAATACACTTTACAGTGTAAAACAAATTTATTGATTAATTCGGCGTTTTTTATTGATCTTTGAAAATACATGTTTCGTTCATAAACTACTTGTGAAACTCCTACAGAAATAAAATATTGTTGATAAATGTCCCATGCTGCAGACGCGGTTTTATTGAAGTCGCCAATTGGTATATCTGTTTCATTGGGAGTAAGTTCTAGAAATGCCTCATAAGTCACACCAGTGAGATATTCTACTGTGTCTAAACAGCTCCCTGCTTGGAACGTTTTCGGTGGCGCACATAATAGATCTCGACACACTTCCTGAAAACAATTTAAAAATTCCAATTACAATGTTAAGCATGCTGGGTAAAATTTTCAGCAGACGTCATTTTGAAATATATTTCTTATTTTTTCCAGAAACAGATTTTGACATTTCATGAGACAATTTGCAAGAAAGTCAAAGTCTATTTTATGGGAAAAATAAAAAAAAAATACCATTTATTTGTTGTCTGTTGAGAGTGGGAACGGTTCACATATAGAGAGTCAGTATGAAAAATATATATGAAGATACCCAGGAAATGCCACAGTCACGCAGCACAGCCTTACCGAGGCACAAAAAGGAGGAGAGATGAGGAACAAATGCTGAGAAAACATATGAAACCTCAGACGCACAAAGACCTGCAACAAAGGAACCGCCTTGGAACGTTCAGTAGAAAAACTACTAGTGTGGTGGGGATGCGTAGTTCACAGCCGTTATATAATAAATCCCTGTGCACAAAAATGACCTAACTTATACTCTGGAAGATCTATAATGATGAGTTTAGTATTCTCTGAATGTATTCCTTACCACGTATGAGCTGTTGTGATACATTGTCTTCTGAAGAAAAATACACGTAAAATAATTATAAATGATGAAATGACTTCCAGACGAAAAAAACTACAACAACATCAACAAACAAAACAGCAACAACAAAGCAACAATGATATATTGGCTTCAACCCTTTCAGCCATGCAGTTCAATACAATTGTCATTATGAGCCGTCATATCAGGATCTACACTGTCTGCCATTTTGTTTTGACTTTGACTGAGTCGCTTATTTGGAACAGTGTTTCTGACCAGACTCAAAGATGGAAGAGTCCACTTCAGAAACTGAGATATGGAATGGTTAAACTGATTAGAATTTTGACATGTTTATGATCTTGTCTTCTTCTGTAGGTGTCCTTACATGAAATGCTCGGCTACCTCATCGCCGTAAAACGTTCTTCACACATTATTTATTTTACAAATAAGATAATTTTGTTTTGTAAACAAGGCTTTATCTTGTGACAGAAGCGCTGTCATCTTTATGCATGAACAATTCGTCACAACATAATACTTTAAAATAAATTTCAGAAATATCGCATTTTTTATGATATTAACGATCTTTACAGTTTAGTTGCATTCATAATAATACAAATCCAATATATTTGAACAGACGAAGGAAAAAACTTTTAATGTTATGCTTTATGTCTTTTCCACAAACGCTTAGATAAACAAAAATAAATATGGAAATACCCAAGAAATGCTACAAAAAAAAAAAAAAAAAAAAAAAAAAAAAAAAATGAAACACAGCCTTAACAATATACTGGAGAAGGATTTCATTACATGAAAAGATAATGCGAAAAAAGGACTGAGTCGAAAACAGAATGGACAATTGAAGAGAGAACGAACAAATGAAAACGTGAAACGTAACGGTCAACAGTACAAACCGTAGGGGAGTTTCAGAATAAATTAAGGTGCCACGCCCACTTCTAATTTTCAGCTAATCAATTTACTTTATCCAAGTTATTGATACGAATTCACATATTTAATGGCAAACAGTGCAGATCCAGATCAGTTGACTTCATCAGATGCCAACTGATCTGGATCTACACTGTTTGCAAAGGCAGGGTAAATCCGGGTTCAGCGGGGCGAGGGTTAATACAATGAATACACTTTCATGGGAGGTAACTATGTATAATTTGTCAAAATTGTCTTACCTCCGTTCTGGAAAAGAAAAATAAAACTCTATAAGGAAACTTTAAGAATCTGCTCCCTATGTTTGATATTTGAAGGTACATCAGAATTAAAGACATAGGCAAAATGAGGCCAAAAGTGGTACCACTCACTAATGATTTTATTGCCCCTACTTAGGTGCTATGCAAGGTAGATCAAAGACATATCCTAAAGAGGTGATTATGAATTACCAGCAGAGGGTAGTAAAGAGGCCTCCTGAAGGATGGTCAATATTTTTGAGGGGATAACAGATAGTTTGGAAAAATGACTTATTTGGAGAGCAGATTTGAATGGTTTATTTATTATTATTTTTTCTTTCATACTTGCAATATTTAATTTTATTTTTATTTATTTATTTTGGATTATTTAAGAGGATTCTGAAGGGTAATAAATATTTCGGAGGAATAAAACATACTTTGGATGATTGATTAATTTGGAGGGTTGATTGGAAAAATCTTTATTTATACATTTGTTTCTATCATTGTTAAAATGTTGTTTGTTTTTTTTTGTTGTTGTTGTTTTTTCATGGAGTTATAAATATTCTTGGGATAACAAATATTTCGAATGTATATTTTAAAGACATAGGCAAAATGAGGCAAAAAGTTGTACCACTATATATTTTGAAATTTGTTTCTTTCAGTGTTTGAGTATTTATTTATTTTTTGTGCTTTCATTTATGTCTTCATTGGCCTTCTAAAGGGTTATAAATATTTTTAGAGATATCCACTGGTTCCTGTATCGTGTTTAATAATGAAAGGTTATAATGCAGAGCACATCCTACAAAATAAAATAAAAGTGTGCCTAGTGAAGACGTGACCAGTCTGCACATCCATAGTCTGCTTAGTCTTCTGTACAGATGTATAGACTGGTGTGACCCTCCGTCAGCCCACAGATAATTTTGTAGGACAATTATTGTACGCCTGCTCATATAACAGATAAATACGCCAGTGCTAAATTCCCCAGTATTACATTCCCCCTCTACCTGAGCCTCTACCTGAGCCTCTACCTGTTTATCTTTCACCGACAGAATACCAAGTTTTATTGCACTCTGTCCCTTATCAGAGATTAATAACCCAAACTCATCAGATTTTTATGTCTCTAAGAGTGAGATTTTGCGCGAAAAAAACTGATTAAAACCATCCCCCAATGTTTAAATATACTGGTAAAAAGCTCTTATTGCTCGTGTTTCGGTGACATCATACTGGCGTTTGTTTTGTCATTATTTTTACCTCAACGCTCTTTCTTTTGGTGCCTCGGGAAGGCTGTGCTTCGTTGGTGTGGAATTTCTTGGGTATCTGCGCTTATATGTTTGAAACAATCCAGTGGACGACACTTTGAAATGAATTTATTATTTTTGTCCAGCAAATATAGTTTGACATTATATTCTAATTGCCTCATTTTGCTTGCCGTGACATTCCTTATGACCTGGAGAAATAAAACCATTGGAGACTGGAGACTCCTAAACGGGTAATTGACAAACGGTGCAGACCCAGAACGCGGCGTCTGATCAGGGTCTCCACTGTTTGCAAATAATTAAACCATTTTTCTTTTGGAATATCTATATCATACAACCTGACATACCTAAAATCGAAACTGGATTCTTCCCATATATAGTGTGGTAGAGTTTATTCAGTCTTTAATGGGTTGAATCGGTTCTACTAGTGGTATTCTATTGCACTGACTAACAGTTTGTTTTCGATCCCTCATCTGTCTTTCATCATAGTGTTAAGAAGTTTAGTAATATATCTCGGGGGGGTGGGGGTGGTAACTTAGGGGTAATTTTGGTACGGGTGTGCGAGCCAGTATTTCAAAACCTACCCCATCCATATACCTGGCCTTCGAAAAAAAACGGACCCATTCATATACTTGATCATCCAAAATGTTGACATATTCATATACTGCCCTTTGAGTTTTTGTTCCCATTTTTTGATGGTTATTACACAAATATCACAGTCAATTCATATAATACCAAGAGGATAAGCAGCCTCGAAAAATCTCTGAGCGAAAAATATGTGCATATACCAGGAGGTCAAAAAAATGGGGTCCTTCACATAGGAATCCAGAAAAATGGGGCCATTCATATACTTTTTGTTGAAAAAAGGGGATCAATCATATACCTGGCAGCGCTGAAAAAGGAGGCTATTCGGCACGCATATCCATACTATGCCATATATAGGAAGTTACCCCCTACCCCCCCCCCCCCCCCCCGCCCCCGAGTTATATATGTTTTCTGTGTTAAACCGCTGACGAGTAAGGGAACTCTATGGGGACCGAAACAATGTGTAAATGGAACTATATCAGGGTGAAAGCGAGAGTGGAGCGCTCATGAAATCGGGTTTAAGCCCCTCTATATACTCACCCAAGCCCGCCCGACAGTTTTATTGTTGACCGTTCCAAAGGAATATTCCTGTTCCATTTCCTTTTCGTCTTGTTCGTTCTGTCTGCGTTAGAGTGCTTTTTTGTGATGTCGTGTTGTTTAAAAATGAGCCAGTGCACGACAAAACCTATGATAAGACTTGTGCGACCAGCGAAGACAGATCAGCCTGTGCTTCCACACAGTCTGATCAGTGTCTTCGCTGTCCGCTGAAGAAAGCTTAGGCCCTTAGCTACCCATTGAGCGCACAGCGAAGACTACATGTATAATCAGACTGTGCGGATGCCCAGGTTGATCTGATTCTTCGCTGGGCGCAGATGCCAAAATCGGACGAGGTTTTGTCATGCGCTGGCTCAAATATAAGTGAAGAAACCAAAGAAATACCACAATTAAGAAGCACAGCCTTCCCGAGGAACCAAAAGAAAGAAGACGGACGGACATACGGACGGACAACGTGAAAACAGTATACCCCTACCCCCATAAACCGTTGGGAGTGGGATGTATAATAATGGCAAAACAAACGCCACATGTGAAACTAAAGACGCACGCACAAAGAAGAATTGCGACACTCTGTTTCTTATTGTGACTTTTTCCTTGGTATCGCATATTTTTGTATTGTTTAAAGAAAAAAAAATATCATCAATTTTATGGCTGTGATTTTGCTTAGATTGTACAAAAGGATAAGAAAATTTCCAAGATATATGTCTCATAGCATATTTTCAAGAATCGGTGGTTTCTAAATTAATTAATTCCATCATTATTACCTCACTTGAGAATTCCAATACAAAGTTCCATAGGCTTGAGGGTGATATTTTTTTTACTATTTCCCTAGGGCGACAGTAAAAATATCACATGCCCAGCAGAGGGTGTGCGTAGGCTTCACATGCCGAAGGATGATGTGTTTTATTATTACCTAACCTATTATATACAGCTCAATGAAACAAGTTTGTCTATTTAGACTATGTATTACTTAATTGGCGCGCGCCGGAGCTATGTCAACGAAATAACGCAATGTTGATGTCACCAGCCGTCCAATAGTTTTGACTCTACCACAGTTGATGACGTCACCCTTTTAAACCCAATGCAAACGCGCTGGACAATAGTTTTGACTATGCCTCGGCTGTTGACGTTGACTTGCCGTCATCACGTGTCAATTAAAATAGCACTCATTGGCTAAAGCAATAATGTTTTAGCATTAGTTGGGTAATAAAACAGTTATTTCATGGCTGTTTTTGGTGGAATAGTCAAAACTACTGCCCTCGGTACCGTGGACAGCACGATGTACTATTTCCCTCGGCCTCCGCCCTCGGGCAATAGTGCATCGAGCTGTCCACGGCACCTCGGGCAGTAGTTTTGACTATTCCACAAACGGGCATGAAATAACTGTATGCTATTTCCTTATAGCGATAGTAAAGAATCACATGCTGTATGTAAAAGAAGAACCAGGTGTAAAAGTTTGGTAGAACCCCGGCACATGATTTTCGACAGAGGCATCGCCGAGGTCGATAATCATATTCCTCTGGGTAACATCTCTCAGGATTGTAATATTTATATATTGCTTGACGCTCTTGGAATGCAGAAATACCCAGCAGGTACATACGGTTTATACAACCTCGAATTAACGTTGATGCAACGGCGTTGAATCGACGGTAATGCAACGTTGTATAAACATCATATGCCGAACGTCGAATTAACATCGATGCATCGCCGTTGTATTGACGTTAAGGCGACGTTGTATAAGCGTCATGTGTCGACGTTGCATCGGCATTAATTCGACATTATTTAAGGCCGCGTTCACACTAGACTTGATCCGGATCAATTTGATCCAGATCAACTTGATCCGTATCAAGTTTATCCGGATTTAGTATGTAGTGTGAATGCGGCCTAACGTTATTTGTCCGTTGGATGACATTAATTCGACGTTGTATAAACGTCATGTACCCGCTGGGCATTATCTTTGACAAACTGACTCACCTTTAAAGGATCATATATTTGTACGTCACTGCACTTGCTGGCTCCTTCTTCTGGTACAAGAGCATCCACTAGTTGTGGGGGGCCTTTAAATCTTAACAGAGCACTAAATGAAACAAATGTAAATTCGCTCGAAATTGATTGGCAAATTCCAGGCGCTGAGAAAAACGGTTCATTACACAGATAACAAAAAATGTTGTTATATTTATTTTCGCTTTTGAAAACTGCAGTATAGGCATGACATGCAGCTTCAATTACAGGGTCATAGATCTCCCAATGTCCCGTCACGTTGCATTCTGATATTTTATATGTACATTCCGGTAATATAATTCCAGTCGATGGAAACTTGTAGACAATGTTACAGTCTGGGGCGGCATTTACTTCATCCACTACCGTTTTAACAGAAGTTGGCAAGAGCACGCCCTTTGAACATTCAACTGACGCGTCCCAATACATCATATTCTTCTCCGAAACATTGTTACACAAACCACAATACGAATTTCGATAAATTTTTTTAGTGATGTTATCTATAACTGGAAGGTCAGTAACCAAGTCGGTAACTTGGTCTGGCTCTTCACATTTACCCCTTGTAACGGGACTACCACTGAAGTCGTCTGCACATTTTGTATACATCCAAACTGATAAGCCTCTGGGTGTTTCCAGTGTTTCTGGTGTTTTAATATTCTTTAAAGATGCATAAATGCACTCTTGTTTGAGTTTTGAAACTGATTCTTCTACACTTGGGAGATGGTCTAGTGTATCTGGACAACACATTCCAGTGGGAACACAAAATTCCAGGTCGCAAGAACAACTTTCACAACAAGAGCCGTCATTCGGGTCTGGTGGTTCTGGGAATAGAGGCGGGATGTAAGGCAATTCTGGGAATGTAATAGAACCATTGTCATGGATTATAGGAGGTGGGAGAACCAAAGGTGAAGCACACTTGGGCGATAGCTCACAGTAGGCCTCATGCATAACAATGACATAATCAAGGTCAAGTGACGTGAAATTTCTCCTTGTTTCAACACTGGTCATAGAAAGTAATGGAATGAACAGGACCAGAAAATATTTGATCATTGCGATTTATTTTTAACATCAATGGTAGTAAACTGCAAAATTCTTCAGCGCTGCTTTCCTTGAATCTTGTCCTGTAAAATATATTGATGTAAATCAAAATTACATAAGGAATATATGAGTCCCCTATTGGGGTTACAGATTTGCGTTTTTGCCTGAAGTCAAGGTCCCTATCACATATCTGCGCACAGCCAAGGCTCCGGCAAGACTTTACGTATACACAGACTTGCCTGAGCTTTTCCTGG